>CAMTDV010000116.1:52856020-53534520 GCA_947069175.1 Scalesia atractyloides
AAATGTAGAAAGGGTTAGTGAAGAAAAGTCAATGAAAGTGGTGTGGTGATGTGTCAATGAGGTGACAGATAGTAGTATATAAATTGGGTTAGGGTTTCAACCCGAACTGGGTTTAAACTAGGTTGGGGTTAGCTTTAAAATATTCAAATCGACTTGGCACTCAAACCGGGTTGGGTTCTAACGGGTTGGCAGACTAGAGAACCGAACCCTATTAAACTGATTCGGGTTGGGTTGGGAACCGGGTTGGGTTCTCAAACCAACCCTATTGCTCATATCTATTAATATAAAATTATCAAAAATAATAATAAACATAATTAACTAAAAAAGTTCATACTTTATTTATTTTTATAATATAATATATTTATTTTTGTAGTATACAAAAACATAATTTTATATAAAAAAATAAACCTTACGGCACGAAATACAACTGCTTTTTTTACGTTTTTCGTCGTCTTCGTTAGGTTTAATAGAGTAACAACCCATATTGACGGGTTAATGCCCACTTTCGATTCCATAGCGTTTTTATTATTATTATTTGCCTTTTTGTGTGTTATGATTTAACCAACACCTTTAATAAATATTTATACTAAGTACTAACCTATTGGATGAAAAAATATCACATTAAACGTATTATAATTATCAAAGAGCCATTAAATAGCCGTTAGGTAATTGCTAGTTCAATGTATCTGGATGGGTTCAAGATACTGGGTTCAAACCAGGTTCTCAAATCGGGTTGGGTGATCAGGTTGTGAACTTTCGGGTTGAAACCGGTTTGTCTATGAAAAACCCAAACCGAGTCCTATCCTACGGGTTGAAACGAGTTCAAACCGGGTTGGCTAGAGATCGTATTTAAACTGGATTCGGGTTGGGTAGGGTTCTCGGTTCAGTTCCTAACCCGATTTAAGGTTGCATCCTAGTAACAAATAATTTATAACAATGGAGCGAAGAAAAAGTTAAACCATAATGGATGGTCAAAATGATAACATTACATATAAGCAAAGTTGTTACATTACACATATACTCGATTCCAAGTGGAAACCGTTATAAAAAGCACTATATGTTTAATGGTGACAATATCTCACATGCCCCGATACATAGAACAATCAAATTTTGGGTTACTATATTTAAGTGGTCATGTTGACATTGTCTTGTTTAACATAATTAGTTAAACGAGTTCATCTGTCAACTAGTTTAATAAACAAGTTGACTAGTTAACCCGTTTATGATTTATTTAACTATTTATTATAGGAATGAATATTTATTTTTATAGTTTTCGTTTTCGTATTTTTCGTATTACGTTGTCAGTACCGAATCCTTACACTACTGTCATATTTGTACTTTTTGGGGTGGTACAAGTTCGGTATGTAACCATCTCTTCCCTATTATTACAACTTGTTTACGTCATGTCAATCTATTTGACATTTTAGATAAATAAATTAGATGAGTACTTATATTCGGGTTACATGATTATTTTTGTCTATGTTAGGATAAATCTCCTTAACACAAATAAATGTTTTTGTCGTTTTTATTTAAATAATTCAACCCATCAATTCAAAGTCTATCAAACTGACAAGATTGTGACCACTATTTATAAAACACGGTAGTGAGCTGAATATTTGATATAAAGATCATACTTTGTAAAATTTAAAAATAAATAAATAAAATGAAACAAAAGGAAACCAATAAGCATGCAATAGGCGGTCTTTGAGTAAATCATGTATTGTTGGATAAGTTGAATATGACCATGCATTTATCTTTTGGAAATTAAGAATGTGTAAAACATTTTGAAAGATTAGAAATGGTGCACCACGCTGAGTGTTGTCGGTCCACAAATTTTTTACCTTTTCTTACACCCTTCAGGCTCACAATTGTTTTTGTGTGTGTTTTTTTTTATAAATAAGGAAACTTTTGATTTTTAATTAAAAAAACTTTAAACCAAATAAAATTATACATAGAATATATATAACAAATTACATAAACCTAATTAAACTATTACACAAACCTAATTATAATATTACAAACACTTAAATGCGTGCTTGTAGTGAATTGTGAAGTGAGAAGTGCAAATGTAAGATGTAAAACATAATTTTGTATTTTTAAGGACTGAAAAATAGACGTTGAACAACAGTCGTTTGAAAAAAAAAGCCATTTAAATAGTAAGCATTTGAAAAAATTACTGTTAGAAAAATTAAGTATTATTTTATCATTTAGTTATTTTTATTAATATAAAGAAATACAATTATTATTGATATAATCCATAAATGAATTATATAAATGGATTAAACAAAAAAGGGATATTGGATTTAATAACTCCAACTTTCACCAATTGCTCGATAACACTTCCAACTTTCGATTTGTACACCAGCACTCCCAACTTTCAACTTATTGGCCGATAACATTCCCTAACTAACTGAACCCTAACTCAGTTAGTTTTTACTGATGTGGCATCTAATGTTTTTGCTGACATGGCATATGATGTGGCAGCTCATGGGCTTTTTTATGATGTGGTAGCTGGCATGATATTTTTTTGTTGATGTGCTAGCTGACATGACATTTTTTGATGACGTGGCAGTTGACATCAGCTAACTGGGTTAAGGTTCAGTTAGTTATGGAGTGTTATCGGCCAATAAGTTGAAAGTTGGAAGTGCAGGTGTACAAATCGAAAGTTGGAAGTTTTATCGGCCAATTGGTGAAAGTTCGAATTATTTAAATCAATATCCCAAAAAACAAGTGATAAGGTGAAGGTTTAAAATGGTTTATGGTTGAAGGAAAAAGTAGAGTTTGAAATTTGGAAAGATGTGCATGCTTATGTGAATGTTACACGAGTCCAACGTTGGTAATGCTCTAATCACAAAAGAAATATAAAACACAGAAGTGCGTACATTAGGATCTTTATTTTTGAGAAACAATTTTGTGAGTTCTGTCAATGTAAAAGCAGAACCAAGATTGAATTAAAAGAGAAGTGCAAATTTATTAGTTGATTCTTCGTCTTTTTTTAATGACGTTAATTTGAAGCAACCCAGAATACTCATTTGAGCCTTTCTGAGACGGGATGTCAACTGTTCATACTGATTTTGATAGGGAGACACACAAAAGCACAACATCATTTGACCTTTATAACTAACCAAGTTTCATAATTGAATATTTCGTTTGGTTCACATCAAGACAAACGTTCCTTAATCGTAACATCCTCGTCCTTTTCTGTTTTAATCTCATGCGAGTGGCATAGTTTCTAGCCTTCTGACTTCAAATCTCGTCTTCTGACCTATCGAGTACCAACAAAAACTCATATGTTTCAGACAAGTAGACCACGAAACAACTTATCACCTCTTGCCTTGCGTTTATATTCTAACTCACTAAGTTATGATGTAATCTATTATTCCATTGATCTTGGTTGCTATTTCCACTTCTCCATTAAGTGACAAGGCCAAGTGTTCTATTATTATTAATTAATTTCAATTAAATTACCAAACTTGAGAAGATTTCAAATTTTGAAGGTATCAAAAGATTGCAAGGTTGTTGATAACGTATTAACACGGGGGATAGCATGATCTGGTCATTGTAGTGGAAGAAACGCAAGCGTCTTAGACATGATAACACTCATACATAAGAAGTTTGGTTTTATTTTTGATTGGTTAGTTTTTTTTTAAACGACCCCCTTTAAGCTTCTTCAACAACGTGCATTTTTGGGCTTACCTCCTTTGTTGATGTGACGACCACGTGTCGCTTCACGCCCTCCCTTCAAGCCCCTCTACTCCGAGTACTGTTACGCCGTGCATATATGCACATCTAGTTAAATAGTTTGGCATTGATTCACACAAAAGGATCATAAATAAGCTTAAAAGATACTTAAAAACTTCTATAGAACCACTTTAAGAAAGAGTTTTTATTTCATTTTTCATTCTGTTTATATGTTACCGTTTTTTTAAAAAAATTAATAATAAAAACATGTTGGTAGATGAGTTATATATATGTAAATCATCGATCTACATATACATTTTTATGTTTTTCTGCAAACTTTTTTTAATGGTTTTCTCATGAATCTAATTTTACCGTTTATATATTTTTATTTCTCAATTATTACACATTTTTATGTCTAGAATGTATATAAATATTATTTAATAATAATAAAAATACCAACGGCTATCCAATGACATATCCGCCGGTGAATAGCTCGACATTTATTTCCGTCTTATTGTTGCTCTTCCTTTCTATGAACGACAGTCATATATTTTATATCTCTACGAGCAGTGGCGGATCCAGAAACTTTTTTCAGTGGGTTCGTTTTAGGTAGATTCTTACTAACTTTTTTAAATCATACAAGTTTCTCACTGTTTTTCCCCTTTTTTTTCCAATCCAAGTGGGTTCATGTGAACCCACAAAACATGGCCGAATCCGCTACTTACGAAAATCGTAACGAACGCGTGCGTGACCGTAAATGCGCAACGAACGGATTTTTCGCATTCCAATCACTAACATATAATATATTGATGATTAGAAAATATTTGAATGTCCGAACGTGTTTCGGATAGCAATATACGCAAAAAGGCATAGTTTCGCGAAATTTGCAAAATAGCTCCTGAAGTTACAAAAGTGTGAATTTGCCATACCGAAGCCCTCAAAGCTTATTTCTAAGCTATGTAAAGGATATTTATGGTATGTTAGGCTTGTTTTCTTGTTTCGGAGCATACGTCGCTGCGAGAATCAGGAGAGTTTCGCAGTTTGTCGTAATTAGTCCCTATGATCGAATAAACTTGTTTTTGACATACCAAACCCTCCAAAACTTATTTCTAAGTTATGCGAAGGTTATTTAAGGTGTTTACATGAAATATATAAACCATGTAACGCTATCTCAAATACGTAAATATATACGTAAATAACGTAAAAGCATTATTTATCATTCTAAAAGCATTGTTTATCGTCTAACATTTAACTACAGAAGCTAAAACGCTGTCTTATGTTGTGCATAGGACACAAGATCCAACAATTATTATTGTTACTATTTCTTTATTTGATTGCAATCGTTGTTACTCAAATCTATAAAATACGAGCAGCAAAGGAAAGAAAAAACCAAGATACTTTAAGCCAATGATAGTTCACATCTATATATAGAAGTGAGGCGCAAAGCAAAGCAATTCTCGTAAGGAAGATTTTAGTATTCATGATGTAATATTCGTGATTTTGTAACATTAGTTGGCCTAGATGGTATGATTTTAATATTCGTCATGTAATTCCTTAAACTCTCGGGTTTCAGTTTCTTGCTAGCCCCATTTTATATTCTTAATATAGAAGTTTCGTCGTTCAAACAAAATTAAATAGTTTCTACTAACTCTTACCAAACTTTTTGGATTTGTCACTCCACATGTATACATTAGCTTGTCCCTGTATGGTCGTGAGTGGCATCTCTATGTTACCCAAACGCTCGCGGAAGCATTGTTTTAATGATTAGGAGACACTGGAGAGTGACATATGATGCATTTACGCGAATTAGGAACATGTGATAGCGTGTGGGAGATGATATGTCTAATATCAAAACTATTATTCTATATATAAACTTGGTATTTTTTTATTATCTATATCGGGATTAAAAGGTAAAACTAAAATTTTAAAATTTTGATAGTAAACGTCTAAACGACATGATCACATAAGGACAACTGTGTTTTAAAGTACGAACTGTGGTACTATGAAATCAAATTTAAAGTAAGAAATGTGATATTATAAAATCAAAATTATATTTAGATACTTGCGATTTTATTTATTTCAATGCTTGCAACAGAGTAAGTACTTGATTAAAGGAATTTCTTTAACCTTTCACATTCAACAGCTTTTTCAGATTAACAGAATAAAAAACGTGACAAGAAAAGATATGTGTGCTACTTTTATATTATAAGATAGTTAACTACCTTTCTTTACCAATCTTTTAATGAAAATAATCATTATATTCTATTAGTTTTAAAACTGTCAAAACTATACTATTACTTTCATTTTGTAATAATTACAGTCCACCTCCGTTTTCATCCATTTTTCTGTTAGTTTTATGTGAAACAACCATAATGCTCCTCATATTATTAAAAGCTTATATTTACATAGATGACAGAGATTAGGACTTGAAGGTGAAATGACGATAGTAGTATTAGAGCCGAAATCCGATGACTCCACCAAAGGATTCCGACCACCTCTTTTATGCACTTTGTTTGATCCATCACGGTTTATGTCAATTAAAACCAGGTTAGTAGTAGTATATATGTTTCAAAAAATATTGTATGGCCGACAACTAATGAAATTATGGATTGATGCATTCTGATGAAGTTGTGATGGATACACGGCGATTAGTGGTGTTTACATAGTGGGGATGGTTATTTAATGATGGATTCGCTTTAGGTGTTCTGTTTCTTGATCTTTTTTGAGATAACGCTCTGATGGGGTTAAGGATTTGAAGGATTATCATAATGACGTTTAATTGAAGGGAAAATGTAACGTTCCGTATTCTCATACTTTCTATTTTTAGAAAAGCTTGTATTCGTATTTCGTTTCAATCTTTTTAATCTTTAGACTTTGATCATAATGCAAATACAAGTTTATTCACACTTATTTATTTATACATACAAGATATTTCACCAATCACCATCACGCGTTACAGATACAAAAACCGAGAGTTACGATGTTCGGATTATAATCATACTTCCATCATACCTTACACATGCGCTTTCATGCACTAAAAACAATTAACATGTAAACAAGCAATCAACCAAACAACAAGGATGACAAATAAAAAAAATAAAAAGGTTCTGAAGGTCGTTACGAACTGCAACGCAAGACCTATCTGACAGGCAGAATTGCTACAAACTCGCGGATTGGACCTCCCACCACCTCTTTTCTCCTCCAATCACATTCTAACTCATTTTAAACCTAAACCTTAATCCTTCATTATAAATAAGGGCCTCCATACACCTCTAAACACTTTCCAAACGCTCTAAACACCTCCAAAGCATCAAATCTTCTCCACATTTTCAACTCTTGGAAGATTACACTTGTATTCAAAACACTGAGTTTGAACACCTTTCTCCTACTTTTCTTCATGCTTTCTTACTTCAATCTCCTTGGACAACCTTTAAGGATGTACACAAGTTTAGGCATAGCATACGTATACGAATAAGTTTAAACAATCCTCATGGCAACCAAATCTATACAAGAGCAATATCAAGGCATGCAATACTAATAATCAAACCCTTAACGCAATCACGATGTTTTAACATGACCTCACGAATAACACGATGGAGGTGGATGCGTGAATTCCTATAGCGCTAAGCATGTCAAACGAAGGCTAAAAATAGTTAATGACTAAAGCATAGCAATACGAATATCCAAGACAAGCATCAAGTATAAGATTCAAGCTTTCATGTATATGGGATCGTTTGTGTGTTTCATAAAGTTTAAGTGTTCGTGATTTTGTATATGGAAACATGTTACACCCGAAAAGTGTTATAAACAAAGTGGGTCGAGTGTACTCACGGTTTTGCTAAGTCTTTTCTACACTTGACAATCCGTGAAGACGTTGGTTCGAGGATGACGCCGAATTATCCTACAAGAGGAAACGAGGCGTTTGAGTATAGTTCAACGGGAGATTAGGAGTATTCGAGCATGATAAAAAAATATGTTTGATAAAGTATTATGATACGAAAGTATTCACTAAGATGTAACACTCGTTCTTGACACTATAGTAACTCTTACGAGTTTAGGTGTGATTTCATAGGTTCGGGGCCTATTAGAATCGTGACAAGGAATTACATACTTTAGTGTTAAACTTAATAACTTGATAGGTGATTATAAGTTCATTATCAAGGTTTCGGTTTTAGAATTATAATATAGTTATATATATATCATTATAATCATGTAGGAGGTGGGAGGATGAACCATCCACTTTGTAACCTCTAGTGTCATGTATGTCAAGTATGAGGTGGGAGGTTAAATCATCCACTTTGAAGCTCGGATTATGTTCACCACTACACAAGTTACCATTGGTAACAAGGAGGGTACAAGAACTATACACTATACAAGAATGTAAAGACAAGGATGATAAGGTGTCATCTAGATACCAAGTAGCCAAGTATTCAACAACCCGACGAGCACACGAGGACAATCGTCAACGGCTTTGTGGGGTTGTGACACTTTAAGTCTAGCAAACTATCTTGGGATCTTGATGAAAAATCATCAAGTGATGTGTGGTCTCAAGTTAGGATAGCCCAAGCTTCCTTGGCGGACACACATGAACAAGTTTAAGAACTTGCATCACTTGTGAGCTCAATGCTCTTCAAAAACAGAAAGTTTAGGGTGTTATAACAGCCCTTAGTTCATGTTAACAAGCTTGGTTAGGCTTTACTAATCATAAGCTTGATTGTAAGCACAAGAACACAAGTTTGTTGAAGTTAAAACACAAGTTTGATAAAAGTTTAGACAAAACAGAAAATTTGTGGACATTTTGGGGCATTTCCAGGTCTGGATTCTCCGTGGAGAAACCTAGGAATTCAACCCAAAGTTTATCCAAGCAAGTAGGAAAAAGAATGGAGTGATTTCATTAAGAAATGAGTGAGTTACACTCACTTTAGTAAGAGGTATACAATCTGCTCGAAAATCTGATGTTGCAAGGATCTTGAGGTGATTTGAGAGTGTTGAGAGAGTTAAAGTGTAAAAATGCTTGGATTAGAGGTGGGTTTTACAGGGGAAGGATTAGGGTTAGTTAGGTGGGGTTTAAGTTGGTAATTAATGGTAAAAAGTTCAAAAAATTAACCAAAAACCCACCCAATTGTTTGCTGTCCGCGCTTGTTGCCTTTCAGCTCGACCGGGAACAAAGCATATAAGGCTTTTGTTCCCGGGTTACTTCAGATTGATGGCGAGTGGCGGAGTGGTTAAGGCGCTGCATGTTGAACCGGAGGTCCCGGGTTCGAGTCCCGCGGATCCGGTTTTGTTTGATTATTATTAATTTCTTTTTTTTTTAATCAAAAACTCAATAATTCAGTTTCACAATTGACAGGAAAGGCCCTGAAGTTCAAGAATCCAATAATTACACTTTAAACCTTGGACTTTATTAAAGAAGATATTATATTAACATTTAAATTCAAAATGTTATATATATATATATATATATATATATAAATTAGCATTTTAATTTTTTTTTTGTAAAAAGAAATTAATTAATTTTATTAACTAATTTAATTAATTAATTAATTAATTTAATTAATTAACTTAATAAATGAATAGGTAATTATATTTTCGTAACGAATTTAGTTTAACGATTAAAGATTTCACGTTTGAGTCTCGTTTACGCAATACAAATCAAGTTTGCGAGTTATCACACGTTTACGATTAAGAGTACCATGAATATGTTTACACGTTTAAAGTATGAACAAGTATAAGTGTAACATGACTATAATTAACATAACATAGATAAAATACGAGTTTCTCATTACAATCCAAGCCTCGGTTTACAACATTTACAACGAAAGACGAATACAAGATACAACGCTTACTAAAAATAGAAGTACGATACAAGGTTTCCAAATATAGAAAGTATAGAAACGCGGAGCGTTACAGTCTCCCCTCCTTTAGGAAATTTCGTCCCGAAATTTAGGAATATGTAACGAAGAGATATGGATACTTAATCTTCATATCACTTTCAAGTTCCCAAGTGAATTCGGCGCCACGTTTACCTTCCCATCGAACCTTGACAATAGGAATACGACTGCGCCTCAGTTGCTTGGTTCCTCGGTCCATGATTTCGACCGGTTTCTCCACAAAGTTCAAAGTATCGTTGATCTGAAGATCTTCGAGTGGAACTTGAAGTCCTTCTTCGGCTAGACACTTCTTCAAATTCGAAACATAAAACACAGGATGAACATTGCTGAGCGTTTGAGGTAGATCCAGTCGATAGGCTACCTTGCCTATCCTTTCGAGAATCTTGAAAGGACCCACATAGCGAGGAGCGCGTTTGCCTTTCTTACCAAAACGAACAACACCTTTCCAAGGTGCAACCTTGAGAAGTACGTGGTCACCTATGTTGAATTCCAAAGGTTTGCGTCTTCTATCAGCATAGCTCTTTTGTCGGCTTCGAGCTTTGAGCAAGTTGTCATGAATCTGTAGGATCTTGTCCGTCGTCTCTTGTATAAGTTCGGGACCGGTGAGTTGTACGTCTCCGATCTCGTGCCAACAAATAGGCGAACGGCATTTGCGACCATACAGTGCTTCAAATGGAGCCATTTGAATACTTGCGTGATAGTTGTTGTTGTATGAGAATTCTACCAAGGGTAAGTGCGAATCCCAGTTGCCGCCAAAATCGATTACGCATGATCGAAGCATATCCTCTAGAGTTTGAATAGTACGCTCGGTCTGACCGTCAGATTGAGGATGAAAAGCGGTGCTAAGATTCAAATGAGTTCCAAGGGCGGATTGGAAAGTTTGCCAAAGGCGAGAAGTGAAACGAGCATCACGATCAGAAATAATATCAAGAGGAGTACCGTGACGACTAATTATTTCACTCGTGTAGATACGAGCCAATTTCTCGACCTTGTAATCTTCACGAATGGCGAGGAAGTGTGCGGATTTGGTCAAACGATCGATGATGACCCAAATGCTGTCGTGACCAGACGAGGTACGAGGCAATTTCGTGATGAAATCCATGGCTATGCTCTCCCGTTTCCAGACCGGAATTTCTGGTTGTTCGAGCAAACCGGAGGGACGTTGATGTTCTGCCTTGACTTTGGAACACGTAAGGCATTTGGAGACGTAGAGAGCGATATCACGTTTCATTCCAGGCCACCAATAGGATGCGCGCAAGTCATGATACATCTTATCAGCTCCAGGATGAACGGAGTATCGGGATTTGTGGGCTTCGTCCATCAAAGTAGTCCGAAGATTGAGACGATCGGGAATCCAAATGCGACTATGGTAGTAAAGAATACCATCAGGCTTAGCTTCGAGTGGGTTTTCGATTCCACAATTCAACTCGTTATCGAGGTTACCCTCGTTAATGACGGCAAATTGTGCTTGTCAAATCAACTCATTGAGTTTTCCCACGATTTGGTAGCAACGAGCACTCTTGACATGAGTCTTACGACTAAGTGCATCGGCCACGACATTCGCCTTACCAGGGTGGTAGCGGATATCGCAATCGTAGTCGTTTAACAATTCTACCCAACGACGTTGACGCATGTTGAGTTCCTTTTGATCAAAGATGTGTTGGAGGCTCTTATGGTCAGTAAAGACCGTACACTTTGTACCATAAAGGTAGTGTCGCCAAATCTTTAATGCAAAAACAACTGCACCAAGTTCAAGGTCGTGAGTAGTATAGTTTTTCTCATGAATTTTGAGTTGTCTCGACGCGTAAGCGATTACTTTGTCCCGTTGCATGAGAACGCAACCAAGACCCTGGTTAGAGGCATCGCAATACACGACGAAATCGTCGTTCCCATCGGGGAGAGTGAGAATAGGAGCATTACAAAGCATGTCCTTGAGCGTTTGGAAAGATTCTTCTTGTTCGGGACCCCAAACAAAAGGTTTATCTTTTTGAGTCAACGAAGTCAAAGGAACGGCAATCTTCGAGAAGTTCGAGATGAAACGGCGATAATACCCAGCTAGGCCAAGAAACGAACGAATTTCACAGGGCGACTTAGGTGCAATCCAATTCTTCACAGCTTCTATCTTTGCAGGGTCAACATGAATACCAAGTTCATTGACGGTGTGACATAAGAATTGAACCTCTTTTAGCCAAAATTAACACTTGGAGAATTTGGCATAAAGATGTTCGGTTTGTAAAAGCTGAAGAATAAGACGCAAATGTCGTCCATGTTCTTCTTTCGTCTTAGAGTAGATTAGGATATCGTCTATGAATACAATGACGAAATGATCGAGAAAAGGCTTACACACACGGTTCATAAGATCCATAAACACTGCAGGAGCGTTGGTCAAACCAAAAGGCATGACCACGAACTCGTAGTGTCCATAACGTGTGCGAAATGCGGTTTTGGGTACATCTTCCTCGAAAACCCGAAGTTGATGATAGCCAGAACGGAGATCAACCTTTGAAAAGCACTTCGCGCCTTGCAATTGATCGAAGAGATCGTCAATACGAGGAAGTGCGTATCGGTTTTTGACTGTAAGTTTATTCAGCTCACGATAATCAATGCACATCCGAAAAGACCCATCTTTCTTCTTGACGAACAACACGGGAGCGCCCCAAGGGGAAGTACTAGGGCGTATAAAGCCTTTATCAAGAAGCTCTTGAAGTTGGCCTGATAGCTCTTGCATCTCCGAGGGTGCTAAACGATAGGGAGCCTTCGCAACAGGAGTTGCGCCAGGAATGAGGTCAATACGAAAATCGACAGCTCGAGGAGGCGGAGGACCAGGGAGATCCTCAGGGAAAACAGAAGGGAACTCACAAACGACAGGAACATCACTTATGCTAGGACCTTTGTCTTTCTTTTCCACAACGTGGGCGAGAAAGGCAAAGTACTCCTTACGCAAGTACTTGTTCGCTTTGATGCATGACATAAGCTTGAGACCCTTAGAAGGTTTCTCACCATAGACGTGTAAAGAGTCACCCTGAGGTAGGGGAAGACGAATGAATTTTCAGAACAAACGACTTCAGCATGAACTCGCTTAAGCCAGTCCATGCCTACTATGACGTCAAAGCTACCCATTTGCATAGGTATGAGGTCGATGGAAAACTTATGATCGTTTAAGATTAGGGAGCAACCAGAAAGAACAGAGTCAACGGAGATGGTCTTACCATTAGCGACTTCGACAGCAAAAGGATTAGGCATTTTAGTTCGTTCGCACTTAAGCAAGGGTTCAAATTCAACGGATACAAAACTTCTATCCGCGCCAGTATCAAACAGACAAGTAGCATAGATATGGTTCACAAGGAACGTACCAGTGATGACGTCATTCGAACTTTGGGCTTGAGCTGAGGTGAGAACAAAAGCTCGTCCTTTCGCAGGTTCGGTTTGTTGTTGCTGTTGGTTGTTGGTGCGTTTCGGGCAAACGTTGGCGAAATGGTTAGGATCGCCACAATTGTAGCAGGTTCGACCAGGTGTAGCTTGGGTTTGGCGGGTTGGGTTAGGATTGGGTAAAAGGGCTTGGGTTTGCTGGTTCTGGGGTAGGCGACAGTAGTTGGAGAGGTGTCCCAACCTATTACAGTTGGCACATTTTCGGCATGAGGTGCCAACAGGGTGATGGTAGTTGCAAGTGGTACACTTGGGGTGAGAGCCAATGTAACCTTGTCCAGGTTGGTGGGTGTTTTGGGTAGGCGGGGTGACGACAACATTGTTTTGAGAAGAAGCCTTCCGCTTCTTGTTCTTGTTGTGGGGCTTCTTGGCTGGAGGGGTAGGTGATTCGGTGGTGTTGGCTATGGCTTGGTGCGCATGCTTCGTAGGGACCTTGTCGTAGGCCCCCTGAAGGATGCAGTTATGGTTGAGTTGGAGGGTTATGGCATAGGCTTCCTCGAGGGTTTTCGGGTTGGCTGCGGCTACATGGTTCATGATCACCGGTGAGAGGCAACGGATGAGCTTGGCGATTGACTTGGGAACAGTATCGACTTGCCCAGGGCAAATGATACTTAACTGTTTAAAGCGCGCAATCAATCCTTCAGCGTCGCTCCCCTGTTGTGTGAGATTCCAGAACTCGTTTTCAAGTTTCTGGGTCTCATGGGGAGGACAGAATTGCTCCTTCATGAGCTCCTTAAGCTCTTCCCAAGTCATCGCGTGGGCTGCTTCATTTCCACGCGTGTTTCGTTCGGTGGTCCACCACTCGAGGGCTCTCTTGCGGAAGACCCCGGTGGCATTAAGGGTTCTAAGTTCCTCAGGGCAGCCGCCCTGAAGGAAGATAAGCTCCATTGAATCAAACCAATTGATCATGGCGGTAACACCGTCCATGCCAGTGAATTCCACTGGTTTACAAGCCATGAAATGCTTGAATTGGTAAGATGGTTTGGGGGTATCAGGTTTGGAATCAGCGGATGATTTAGGTGTGGCTTCGGCGTGTATGGTGTGGATTTGGCTAACAATGTCGGGTATGATCTTAGCCAATTGCCCGGCCATTTGCTCCGAAACGAGCCCAATCAGTTCTTGCTTCGATATAGAGTCCTCGTTGTTAGATTCCTTCTGGGAATCCGTCTTCTTGGACTTCTTGAGGCGGTTCAACGAGTTACGGAAAGGAGGCATCTAGAGCTTGTAAACAAGACAAAAGCATGAGACTTGATTGTAAAAGAAAATAGGTTTTGCATGCATGAGTATTAATAAAATTCGCATAAGTTTCACATAAGAAGCATGTGTTCATCAAGTATCGTTCACATAGTTTGCATGAGTTCAACAAGTATAACATGTATACTCACGTATGAATATAAATAAAGAGTATAAATTTAGTTTGTTCACGAGGATTAGTATTGTTTTTGATTGCGATAAACGTGCGAGTGTGTAACGGTTTGAAATGAACGAGGTAACAAGTATCAAAACACATAAAATTTGAGTCACATAAAAAGAATAGGCTCGTAAAACATGGGAATGATTCGGGTAGAGAATCGTCGACAATTCCAAAGTGAATCGAAGATCTTTTCGAATTAGAGAAACGTGCTTTGGCCTATAGGTAAAATGCTCTCATCGAGAAGCGACTAACGACATTTTACCCTTCCAGTTACTACACGTCTCTAACCGATCGAAAAATCGAGACTTTGGCGAGAGCAAAAATCAAGGAATGGGACTTAATCGACAAGGTGCGGGTTTCACCCCTAACTTGACGATTTTGTACCCTAAGTGTGGTTGGTACTTACCAAACGAAGAGCAAATTCCGATTCGTTGGTAAGGGTCCACTAGAGTTTTGAGTTGGAAATTTTCCATCAAGGTTTGGATTTCACTCCTAACTCGATGGCATAATTGCGTGCAAAAAGAATAAGTATAGCGGATTGAGAGTCGTTCACCAAATTGCGGTTTTCACACCTATTTTAGCGAAGTCGTCTCGTTTATATTACGAGTGTCTTCAAGTGTCCCAACGTGTATTGTGTAAAAGTGTCTTAGGAAGACACCATGTATATGTATTAAGACCAAAAGGAAAGAGAGAAGCAAAGTAGGAAGCATAAAGTTTTAAGCATAATCATGAATGGTCACAACGGGTACTTAGAACTATAGACTAGGTCGAACATGGAAATTCTACCTAATTCCCTATAGTTATGGCTCTGATACCAATCTGTAACACCCCAACCGATGGCGGAAACATCGGGATGAGACGAAAACGAGATTGCTCATTGCTCACAACATTATTAAGTGACAATAATTAATTAAACCATATTTCATTTCATAAGAATTGTCAAATACATCAATGTAACAAAACAAAGAACAATACAACATTTGCAAAGTCATAACAAAATTGATACATCGATATTAAACCTAACGTCTAATTTGTGTGTATCTAGTCCTTGCTATATTGTTTTCATAGCATCATATCCTTCAACCTGTAACATGTTTTAAAATAATGTCAATGCGAAAGCAAAGGCGAGTACACAAGTTTAGGCATAGCATACGTATACGAATAAGTTTAAACAATCCTCATGGCAACCAAATCTATACAAGAGCAATATCAAGGCATGCAATACTAATAATCAAACCCTTAACGCAATCACGATGTTTTAATATGACCTCACGAATAACATGATGGAGGTGGATGCGTGAATTCCTATAGCGCTAAGCATGTCAAACGAAGGCTAAAAATAGTTAATGACTAAAGCATAGCAATACGAATATCCAAGACAAGCATCAAGTATAAGATTCAAGCTTTCATGTATATGGGATTGTTTGTGTGTTTCATAAAGTTTAAGTGTTCGTGATTTTGTATATGGAAACATGTTACACCCGAAAAGTGTTATAAACAAAGTGGGTCGAGTGTACTCACGGTTTTGCTAAGTCTTTTCTACACTTGACAATCCGTGAAGACGTTGGTTCGAGGATGACGCCGAATTATCCTACAAGAGGAAACGAGGCGTATGAGTATAGTTCAACGGGAGATTAGGAGTATTCGAGCATGATAAAAAAATATGTTTGATAAAGTACTATGATACGAAAGTATTCACTAAGATGTAACACTCGTTCTTGACACTATAGTAACTCTTACGAGTTTGGGTGTGATTTCATAGGTTCGGGGCCTATTATAATCGTGACAAGGAATTACATACTTTAGTGTTAAACTTAATAACTTGATAGGTGATTATAAGTTCATTATCAAGGTTTCGGTTTTAGAATTATAATATAGTTATATATATATCATTATAATCATGTAGGAGGTGGGAGGATGAACCATCCACTTTGTAACCTCTAGTGTCATGTATGTCAAGTATGAGGTGGGAGGTTAAACCATCCACTTTGAACCTCGGATTATGTTCACCACTACACAAGTTACCATTGGTAACAAGGAGGGTACAAGAACTATACACTATACAAGAATGTAAAGACAAGGATGATAAGGTGTCATCTAGATACCAAGTAGCCAAGTATTCAACAACCCGACGAGCACACGAGGACAATCGTCAACGGCTTTGTGGGGTTGTGACACTTTAAGTCTAGCAAACTATCTTGGGATCTTGATGAAAAATCATCAAGTGATGTGTGGTCTCAAGTTAGGATAGCCCAAGCTTCCTTGGCGGACACACATGAACAAGTTTAAGAACTTGCATCACTTGTGAGCTCAATGCTCTTCAAAAACAGAAAGTTTAGGGTGTTATAACAGCCCTTAGTTCATGTTAACAAGCTTGGTTAGGCTTTACTAATCATAAGCTTGATTGTAAGCACAAGAACACAAGTTTGTTGAAGTTAAAACACAAGTTTGATAAAAGTTTAGACAAAACAGAAAATTTGTGGACATTTTGGGCATTTCCAGGTCTGGATTCTCCATGGAGAAACCTAGGAATTCAACCCAAAGTTTATCCAAGCAAGTAGGAAAAAGAATGGAGTGATTTCATTAAGAAATGAGTGAGTTACACTCACTTTAGTAAGAGGTATACAATCTGCTCGAAAATCTGATGTTGCAAGGATCTTGAGGTGATTGAGAGAGATTAAAGTGTAAAAATGCTTGGATTAGAGGTGGGTTTTATAGGGGAAGGATTAGGGTTAGTTAGGTGGGGTTTAAGTTGGTAATTAATGGTAAAAAGTTCAAAAAATTAACCAAAAACCCGCCCAATTGTTTGTTGTCCGCGCTTGTTGCCTTTCAGCTCGACCGGGAACAAAGCATATAATGCTTTTGTTCCCGGGTTACTTCAGATTGATGGCGAGTGGCGGAGTGGTTAAGGCGCTGCATGTTGAACCGGAGGTCCCGGGTTCGAGTCCCGCGGATCCGGTTTTGTTTGATTATTATTAATATCTTTTTATTTTTAATCAAAAACTCAATAATTCAGTTTCACAATTGGCAGGAAAGGCCCTGAAGTTCAAGAATCCAATAATTACACTTTAAACCTTGGACTTTATTAAAGAAGATATTATATTAACATTTAAATTCAAAATGTTATATATATATATATATATATATATATAAATTAGCATTTTAATTTTTTTATAAAAAGAAATTAATTAATTTTATTAACTAATTTAATTAATTAATTTATTAATTAATTAATTTAATTAATTAACTTAATAAATGAATAGGTAATTATATTTTCGTAACGAATTTAGTTTAACGATTAAAGATTTCACGTTTGAGTCTCGTTTACGCAATACAAATCAAGTTTGCGAGTTATCACACGTTTACGATTGAGAGTACCACGAATATGTTTACACGTTTAAAGTATGAACAAGTATAAGTGTAACATGATATAATTAACATAATATAGATAAAATACGAGTTTCTCATTACAATCCAGTCTCGGTTTACAACATTTACAACGAAAGACGAATACAAGATACAACGCTTACTAAAAATAGAAGTACGATACAAGGTTTCCAAATATAGAAAATATAGAAACGCGGAGCGTTACAATTTTGGATTCTAATGGGTGATTTGGTACCTGTGCAAACATACTAGAACCTAGTGTCTGATTGAGTGTCTAGACAATATGTATATTCATACGATATTATACCTTCTTGTTATAATCCTTAAATTTCGAACGTAACTCATAATCAAACTCCATTGACTCACACAACTTCGTTTTGGTGCTCTAAATCGTCCCATTCCTATCCACTCACGTTTGGAAACTTTAGCAAACCGTGAGTATACTTGACCCTTTTACGCTTTAATGCACTTTTGGGTGTAACATGTATAATCTATCAAAATTCACAATGCACACAACCAATCATATTCAATACTCAATCCACTAAACATGCTATTTGTTATGCTTAGGTTGTTAATGCTAGAAAACATTCATGCATTTTATTTGTCATTTACATAGCTTGCCCACCTTAACAATTATAGCGCGATAAGAGTAGCACACCGCCCGTTTGTTGGGTATTGTTAAGTATTCAATTAACTTTTACGGCCTCGTTCACTTGGTGACGAGTGTTTGCACAATATTCAATGGAAACAAGGGTTCGACCTATAGTTATGCAAGCTAGCTTCAACTTAGTAAACATTTGCCATATTGGATTTGAGACTTTTTAAGATATGCTATGTAAACCAAACTTATATGCTCACTGACCATTATGTGTTGACGAATTCTTTTAATACATGTTACAGGAAATTAGCCTTGATAATTTGAAGAAATTGGTTAGGGTGAACTAGATACGCACCTAAATTTTCATGTTAAGTATTTCCTTTGTTTCATTGTATTCAAGTTGCCAAAATTGTTTTATTTTCACTTTTAAGACTATATACT
Organism: Scalesia atractyloides; assembly: GCA_947069175.1. Taxonomy (NCBI): domain Eukaryota; kingdom Viridiplantae; phylum Streptophyta; class Magnoliopsida; order Asterales; family Asteraceae; genus Scalesia; species Scalesia atractyloides. The sequence goes on from CAMTDV010000116.1 coordinate 52,874,859, forward strand.
CCCATTTATAATGAATTGAAATATTGTTATTTAAATTATTTTTATTTTTAGAAAGTTATGAAGTCTCGAGCAATCTATTTCGTCCCACCTTGGTATTTCCGTCATCGATTGGGATGTGACAAAATATGTGACTAGGTTAAGGATTTGAAGGATATGGGATAATAATAATAATAATAATAGGGAATAGGGTGAATAATAAATGGGGTTTTGGGTTAACAAGAACATAATGCAGAGAGAAAGTAAGAGAGTAGGAGAAGATTAGTTAAATTTGTAAAAAAGAAAGTTGTTTGTTTTTTTATAGTTTTTTTAATATATGGGTATTTTATTTTTTTCATCAAAAAATTAACTATAAATTGGATGGGATTAACGGAGGTGGGTTGTGATTGTTACAAAAGTGAAACTACTAGTATTGTTTTAAAAAAATTTAAACTAATGGACTCTAATAATTGTTTACAACAAACCACAAGGACGAAAAATTGTAATTAACTCATTATAATATTACATTCCGAATCTAGCTTGATTTTGTTGAAGTAAGATACATATTTAGTACAGTTACAAATAATTCTTATAGTTAGTGAGTGATCTTAATGAGAAAAAGTAAAATTCGTTGAATGGTGAAGGGATGATAATGAGACAATCTAACTGTAACATCCGATTACACTTTATAGAAGGTTTCAACTTAGACAAAGAAAAAGTAATTCGTAAGCTGATGGTGGATAAATGAACGATATTGGTATGAGAGATCAGATGTTACAAAGTGTATAAGATGTAAAGGAAGACATTAGAGGTTGAACAAGACATAGAACTATTGGTGAACACTCATCGTCGAGGTGTTTGGTCAGTGTCGTCAAAACTACTGGTGAACACTGTCTGTCGAGGTGCTTCATCAGTGCTGTTAAAAACTTTGGGATACCCTAAAATATTGTTGCGTTACTATATGCATAACTATAAGTGGATTTCACAATACGGGTATGCTGATGGTCTAGTGTTTGAATGACTTACTCTGGAAAACAACAATAAAAATTCTTCATTCACTATTGTTAGTTTTTAGAATCTTGGATTGATGGAATCCGTAGGGAAGAGTGTTGGGTTTTTTAAATTGAGACACACTTTCAATGACAGTTTGTACAAATGAAGAATGATAATAATTTATAAACATAATAGTATTTTGTGATCATGTGATTGTAATACAGAACAACAACCATGTAAAATGATAGTATATTACACTTTTATCTCTGAATTCACCTCATTCAGAAAGTGAAAGTGTTGGATTGTTTTAAATAGAGACAGACGTTCAATTGCATTTTCTATAAATGAAGAATGGTACTAATTTTATAACATAATAGTATGATGTGATCCATGTGACTATAAATTCAAAACAAGTTATTTGTACTTAGAATTTCACAAAATATTTGTACATGTCCACAAGTTATGCACTAGCTGGATGCTGTTACAAACTTACAATATACCATGAACCATAATACTTATAATACACAAATCTTATTTAATTTATATCATTATTCAGGTCATTTTTTAAAACTTTTTAAAAATCGTCACAACTTTTTATGAAAACTTTTTAAAAAGCGTCACAACTTTGTTCTAAAAGAATAATTGTGGCGGAAGACTTTGAAATAACTAATATCACAATCAGCTATTGATAAACTGATATTTAAACGATTATCAATGTACGCATGAAAACAAGAGGTGTAAGTCTTAATGAAAAACGTGTCCAAAAAACTTGTATTTTTAGCATGATAGACAAGCTAAATTATCAATTTGAGTCATTCCGATAATATGTCCATACTCTTTCTCAATCCTTTAGGTCTTTTTACCTGAAAATATATACTGTAAGTGTATTAGTAAAACGAAGTAGATGTATAAATAATTTCTGCCTAGAAACAACTTGAATTATTTTTTTTTTTTATAAAAAGCACATGACTTTGCAATTCATTCCTATGTATTCGTGTGAAACCCCTGGGGTTTCAATTGTTGAATTTTCACTTTGGTAAATATTCCATAACCATAAATCTCTTTTAAATAGCAAAAACTTTAAGTCCTTACATTCAGTTTTCAAAAGTAAATAACAAGTCTTTAACAAACAGTCAACCTAAATAGATAGATACTCGAAAAATGTTAGTGAAAATGAGGTTTTCACTAATTTTGGACATTAAATAACTGTATTTATATGAGTTATATAGATAATTATGTATGGGTTTGTGTTCTATGATGCGAGAGTTTCACAAGCGAACAAACAACGTCCAAATCGGAGTTGAAATGAATAAGATATCGATTCTCGAAGTTAAGTGATTGAAATTGATATTTCTAAACTTTGGTGAATCTAGTAGGAAATTCATCTGTCATATATTGCTTGTTTTGCTTGACTCTTAATCTCTATTCAAGAATCATTGTGGTGGTTTTATATTATGTTTCGTAATTTTATTTAATATGACATTAACATGTCATGAATCAAATTAATCTCTTATTTGACCTATAAAATTTTTATAATTATCTTTAAATAAAGAAATATATATGAATTTCGGTTTTGAGTATAAAACGAACCTCATGTTTCATTTTGAAGTTTGGTTTTTGAGTTTAAAATGAACCTCATGATTCATTTTTGAAGTGAAAAAACAAGAGAAAAGAAATTATTTTGTCAAAAAGTTTTATGAAATTTAGAGAGGGGTGCTTTTTAATTCTTCCATAATTAACAACTTCATATTTTTATTTTTCCAACATAAACCGATGCAGTCTCAGGCTTGAGGACCATCTCTGGCAGTACGCTACTTTTTCGGTTGATATATCCTAGAAACATAAGCATTCGTCTAAAAAGAGACACGAAATCTGTTTTAAAGGACTCATGTCTAACACGATCCTCAACCAAAAACCATCAATATTTTAGTGTGCTAATTCTTGCAGTCTAGGGGCACGAAAGAAGACTCGGCGGGGTGAATGCTCGAGTCAATGACACTAGAAGAATACTTGTTGAAGTACCCACAGAAGATACGGTTTAATCGATTTTCGTATATATATTTTACTTTATATATTATTTTCATTCGGTTTGGAAATTATATTGTACTATTATATATCCTACAAATATTTCCTACAAGAGTATCGTTATTATATATTTTGTTATTACTTTAATAAAATGTGAACCCATTTCCTAGAATAGATGGGATGTCAGTCTTCCATCGGGAATCTTCATCTGCTCAGCCAAGAAACCTCTCAAGCGGAAATGACTTTAACCTGACGTGAATACTATAAATAGCTCCCCTGAGTGAATTCTAGTTTAATAAGGCAACTATAAACTTTAGCAAACAACAAACACAAATATGGGTAAGGCACATCAGTACGTTACATAACCTTATAGTATGTAACAAAATTTAAACGTTACTATAAAGTCTAGCATGCACTATATACTACACCTAGTTGTACAATTGCCAGCAAGCCATGAAAGCACTGCCCCTTTACTAATTGGTCATGGTGTTAACTTTAGACAACTATGTCACACTTTGAAACATACACTTTACTTTTATAAAATTTATCAAGTATGCACACCACCTTAAAACAGTAATGTAAAGAGGGATCTAGAAACTCACATGGTAAACTATCGAGCTTTCCCAACCCTCAGCAACATTTAGGTAACTGTTTTAGGGGTCAACAATCATACCAACTATTGTGCTCATGCTGACTCCATGCGCAAAGTTCCTTTGTGCTTGGGTAGAGTTTGTACTCTAACCAAGACATTACGCTACACTCTGTGCGTCGCTACATTGCCCGGATATGACCTCGCATAATGTGTCAAGCGTGAACTACTTTACACCTAAGTATGAAACGTCAAGTATCATCTTATTATATACTATGGCACACGTAAAGTGGCGTGTAATCAAAGGAACACAATGGACCTTCTATTTGAAGAAACCCTAGATCTAGGTTGTGATGGCGAAGATGATGATTTTGATATATGAGTACATCAATTATTAGACATTATGGTTCCATACTACCTGAAGTACAATCCCATGAAGTCCCACACATAACAATTCTCAAAAACTCGAGCGTTAAACAAAAAAAATACTAATCTTAATCGAAACCGAGCTCAAGCTACATTTGAATTCGATAAACCCCACTGTTAACGCCCTTGCTCTTTTATATAATTGAACACGAGTGAATATCCAAAAATCAGCTTCAAAATGTGCTCGATCCCGACTAGAAACTGGAACACGATCCATTTCTCTCTCTAGATCTTTTAGCTCTAATTTTGCTGAAATATAAGAATGAATGAACTCTCATGCATCCTTTCCCATATTAGGGTTGTGATGATATTACCAAAATGTCTGTCCTTGGGCCTTTATGAACATCTTAACAAACGGGTTTATCCGTTTTTGCCATTCCAAAATTACCAATTTTATTGAAAATTTGAATGCTGCAGGTCTGTCCTATTTACATTAGGTTTCATCCTCGGAACCTATTACATATCGAATAGAAAAAGGTACAAAATTTTCATCTCCTCTTCTTATTCCCATACATAACAATTCGAGAAAACTCGAGATTTAAACAAAAAATACTAATCTTAATTGAAACCGAGTTCAAGATACATAAGAATTCAATAACTCCACTGTTAACGCCCTTGATCTCTTAGATAATTGAACACGAGTGAATATCCAAAAATCAGCTTCAATATGTGCTCGATCCCGACTTAAAACCGGAACCCAACCCTCTCTCTCTTTCTTTCTCTGGAGTTTCTCTATCTAAGTTTGGTGCAATATAAGTATGAATGAACTCTCATGCATTTATTCCAATATTAAGGTTGTGATGCTATTACCAAAATGTCCCTCCATGGGACTTTATGAAAGTCTTTACAAATGGGCCTATCCTTTTTGCTATTGCAAAATTACCAATTTTATTGAAGATTTGGAATGTTATAAGTTTGTCCTCTATACATTAGGTTTCGTCCTTGAAACCTATTACATATCGAATAGAATAGGGTACAAAACTTTTATCTCCTCTTTTGATTCCCATGTCACTTTTGATAGATGTACTGATATCTATGACTATCCCATTATCTTCAAGATCTATGACTACCCCATTATCTTCAATAATACACATCTTCACTATTATGGACTGATCTAACACGTTTCCGAACAACTGTATTTGATGCTGAAAATCGAATGCGTAATGCCCGAAAAATATGTTCTTCCACAATTATCCTCCCATTATTTAGTATTCTAATCAAAATGTTTAAGAAAGTTTTCTGAAAATACTTTTTTTAGGATAATGATTGCATCTTGGTCACGGCACGGTAGAACATCTTGAAACAAATCATCTTCAAAACCGTCACACAGCTTAACCGATCCGTAAATGTCGAAATGATTAGCCTAGGTCGTTTGTAATAGTAAATGATCAGGTAAATTCTCAAATGATCACCTTAATCATTTAGGAGAGTTAACGTGTATACTTGATCATTTAAAACTGACTTTGATCTTCTGGAAATGTAAACATGTCACACCCCGCGATTTGCAAGCAAACACCGGTGAGCTCGGGTGGGGAATATCGTGACATTAGTTGATATCATTGTAGTCAATTAAACACATCACAACGAAAGTCTTGGAGTTAAATTACTATTACAAACCAAATGTTCAAAGTACGAAAAATAATATACAGACGGCTTGTAATGAAAGATCCACAGGTGGATCGTAATTTGTACAAAAATGTATAACAGACTTTAGGCAGATCTAAGGATTTGTAAGATCCTTTTACATCACTACCGAGTAGCTTCCATCCTATTTCATATTGTACCTGCATGTTAGTCTTTTGAAAATACGTCAGCTTTCGCCCGTAAATACACCCGACTGACTCGTATTGAAAATATTTAAAAATGGTTTTAAGTGCACATGGCACAAAAAAATCTTTTATAACTTAGGAAAATCAGCCTTGTAACCTTGTTAACAGATTCACATGTTTGTCCATACATATGGGGCCCAGTACAGAGACCGAGACATGATTAACGTACACACCACTTATGAACCCACGAAGGAGTTATCCCCAACTAGTGGGTAAAAATAATTTAGCATGAGCATCTGTCAGGTGTATGCCTACACCCCGCCCTTTGGTCGTGGCCATTAACTAATGTAATGAGCCGAGGATATCCAGGACACGGTCGTTAACCCTCAATGTTTAAGTTATCAAACAAAACTAATTAAAACGGAATATGCGGAATTACTAGCTACAGTCCAGCATTCGATTGATCCCATTTCCAACCAATCGGTAATAGTTTACCGTAACCCAAGTCCGTATAGGGAAAGTAAGTTAAGTGTATTTACCTGAGCTAGTCTTGATTAAAAATGCAATATTTAATATCTCAGCCGTATTCAAAATGAAATAAGTGCAGATAGCATTTACTGGAAGTCTCTAGTCTGGATTATGGCATAAGCTAACTAATTAAAATGCTGACGGTCTTTATTTAAGTCATAAACTTAGACCGACTAGCGTACAGGATCAAAATGGTATAATACGCTAGATTAAACGGTGACCTGATAGAATGTAGTTTAAACCCAACAATTACTATGACTTGTATAATATGGGTAAACCATAAGCATTCTGGATTTTTGAGACTAAAATGATAAGGTTAAACCATTTCAGTTAATTTCCATAAACTAGTTACATACACTTAACCGTGCGCATAAAAGCGATATCGGGTAACCGGATAAGTCATGGACAAGTTCTATATGCCATTATACTTTAAATAAGTTGTAATATCAGTAGGATATCAACTTACATGCACATTAAGGTTTTAAAATGAAATTATGCCTCATAAGGGCATTTTGGTACTTATATAATATTAGTAAGATATTTTGATGTTATGTTTATAAAAGAAACTTGAATATATTTTGATGTTATGTTCATAAGTATTCTGGAAAAATATTTAATTTATGATATAATATTAGTAAGATACTGATCATATGTGTAATTTATTATTTATGACCAAACTATGCACCATAGGGGCATTTTGGTCATTTTACACATAGTTTTATAATTTATTTGGAATTCTGAGTTTATATTATGTACCTACTATAAAAATATTTTAAATAAGTTTTAAAATCAATAGGTAACAAGTCTTGGTTGATAAATATGGTTTTAGACCACATGATGCGTCGAATTGGCGTTTATGTCGAAAAATGACGATTTGTGCGAAGTTTAATGAAAACTGATGCTAAGATCATGTATATATGTTTTAGATGTATTATTTAATATAACATATCAATAGATAAAAAGGTTTGGTATAAAAGGTATGATTAAAACCATTTTATGCGCCATAAGGGTTTTATCGTCATTTGTCGACATAATGCAAGAACTTGTATGTAAACTCAGTATATAAACTGACTTAACATCCCAAATAATCTTACTTATGATATTATATCAGTAGGAAATTCATTTTCAAGTTCGTTATCGATTAAAACCTTATTTTACATAAAAAGGGCATTTTAGTCAAAATAGGCATAAAAACGGAACTTGTGCATAAACTCAGATTCTGATTATGATCATGTAATATAACCTCAGAGGGTTATGCTACATTATATTACGATCATAATGCAACCTTAGATCGGTAGCTAACTAATCTAAATCGGGTCAGAATCGATAGTCAAAGCAGAAGTCAAACTTTGCGACTTTCATTTGCGAACCGACCCTAGAACTGAAATTGATGAGTCGAACATGTTCTCACATGTTCTAATAACTATTACCAACTTTTTTAACTGTCAAAACATGTTTATAACGTATATAAGCTCAGATTATAATATTTTCGAAATCTGGCTTGTTTGATTTTTTAATAACAAAACTTTGACCCATTAATTGGTCTAGCAAATGTGATCTTTAGGAGGTGCCCTTAATAGGGATTAACACCTACCTTATTATGATCACTTAGCCATGTTCGTTACGAACAATGGCTGGACCATAATGGTCTTAACCGAAATTCAAAGCGCTTTCCGTAAACGCTTGACTTTTGGCTAGAAAAAGCCTATAAACGAAAATGCAAGAGAAAGGAACACTTACAAGTGATTCCTAGGATGAAATAGAACTAAGTTGGATGCTTCTTTCAGTTAGGAACTTCCAGAGGAGGTAGATAGAATGAAAACAAGAAAGGTGCAAGTTTCATGGAAACTTTCAAAGTTGTCATATTTAGCCCCTCAACTTATTAAGCCTCTAAAACACCTTTATAGGCATAATTAGCCCTCCATAGCCAACATTTGGCGTACCGGGAGTATGCCGGGACATTGTCAAGCTCTCGGTTCGTTAAAAGGTCACTCAGAGGTATAAATTTACATTTTGACACTTTTAACCTTTCGTTGTCCAACTTTAACATATTTACAGAATTAATCCCTCGTCCAACCAGTGGCTCATATGAGAGTTAGGACTTCATAAAGGGTCACTCAGAGGCTCAATGTAAGCATGTTGATGCTAGGGTCATTCAGAGGCTAGGTTTAAGCATGTTGACATAAATGGTCACTCAGAGGCTCGGTTTAAGCATGTTGACACTAATGGTCACTTAGAGGCTTGGTTTACGCATGTTGACACTAATGGTCACTCAGAGGCTTGGTTTATACATGTTGACACCAGAGGGTCATTCAGAGGCTTAGTTTGAGCATGTTGACACCTTTAGTCCTTATTAGTCCTTAATAGACTTATATATAAAAAATATGACACGGGTCACTACATTATTGGACACGATTTTACGAGGTGTTACAAAACAATCATAACTTGATCATTTGGAAAGGTAGATGATCAACCCGATTGTTTAGAAATGTAAACGTGAAGACTTGATCACTACCAAAAATCAAAACAATCTACCTTGATCGCTAAACAAATCCATGATCGCTAAAAACATTCAAACAATCTCCCTTGATCGCTAAGGAATTAAAATGATCTTCCCAGATCAGTAACACAAGGTAAACGATCTAGTTAATTCGCTACGATAAATCCAAATGATCAACCTAGCTCATAAAAGAAATCCAAATAATCAAATTGGTTCGCTAACCAAATCCTAAACGACCTAGACCTGGAACAAACTCTGATGAACTGTGTTCACTTTCCGACAACTTTTCCGGCAAAAACTCACCAAAAATTGCTAACTCACTAAAACATGATGAAATTCAGCACTGAAAGAAGCTATACACTCCAAATAAAAAATTGAACACTCCTTGACAAACAATTTTGAGATTAAAACACGTTTTGAATCCAGATTCAACACACAATAAGTCATGACATCATGAACATCACCATACATACTTTCTTAACTTAAACCACCTCAAGTCTCAACCAAATATGACACCAAATGGCTATACAGATTCTGAATCACAAAAACAAAAACCTAGCCGATCAATTTTAATAAAAAAGGCATTTAGATTTAACTCTGAAGTACATATCACACTTTACAAAAACCCACCACCAAATTCAACCACAAAACACGAGTAGGGTAATCTAATTGATTGTTAAACCAATTAGATCAATAACCTGCTCTGATACTAATTGAAAGTACACGTTTGGATCGAGTCGGATGAATTTAGTGAAATAGAACGAACAAATTCGATAGATAAATGAGAACGAACGAACCAATATAGATTTACCATACCGAATGAGTTTTCATCACACACACCGAGATATCATCTCTTCTGATCTCCCCTCACACCTACACACTCGCTCCCTCTAGAATGATGTAACATCCGTCAAAAAACGGGTTTCCAAACCCGCTTCGTTTGTAAATCGAATATCAAGTTATAAAAACTTCGTTGCGTATTTATGATTTATTTTAATTTTAAACAATGCATAATTAATAAACAATTTAGAATTTAAAAACTATAATTGATAAAAAGTGAAAATAAAATAAATAAAAAGAAAGAAGGCTGCCGGGTTTCGAACCCGGGTCAGCCGGAAGCCTTATCACACAAACATTTAACCACTCCGCCACTTGACTCACTTGTGCTATCCAGTGAAACAAATAACATTTATAATAAAACTCGAAATTGAATTCAGTCAACAGCTCGCCCATTTCGCAGTCGCCGGAAATTCCGACGATTTCGCCAATTATCGACGGTTTCTTTTGACTTAACGTACGTATTAACATCGACATCGGTTATACCCGATGTCTAATCCCGCGACATCAGTCATAACCGCCGGAGAAAGGCTGACCAACGAATCAGGACTGAAATCAGACCCAATTCATTGTGATTCTTCCCTATAAATACACACCCAAGTCTCTGGAAATCATTTCGCTCAAAATCGCACCATCTCTCGAATCAATTTCACTCGCCGGAGATTTTCTGCAATCATCGGACTTTCGCCAGAAAACCGAGACTTTCATCAAAACGGTAAATACCTCGAATCTTTCGGTTTCAATCCATTGTTAGACTATTACTAACTTCAATCCATCAACCAGAATCAATCCCAGACGACGTAGCCGGAATATTCTGCACTCGCCGGAAAACCTCTGGAATTTCCAAAATCACGCTGTGAATCGGTATAATCATTCAAACCTTCTCGGTTAATCCTTGTTTAGTAACCCAATTTCACAACTAATCGAGCAAAACTGTTAATTGATCCGATCAGACGAAGTTCGCAAAACAGAGCCGACGATCCTTGCCGGAGTTCGGAGAAAGACATCTGTTTCGGTACATTCATTCCCAAAACCCTCTCTGTCCATCACATTTCAATCACTTATAAATTTCGTTAATCGAATTAAACAAGAACAGTTGAATAATCATCGGCTGTGTCTTTGAACGAAGAAGATGAAGTCGAACTTATGTATAAGTATAATTAAAACAATATATTAAACCGGGTTAGACACACAGTCCAGCGGTGGACTGTGTGCAAACGATTAACACACGTCTCGAGTTCGATCTCTGACACAACCTTACTCTCTGAAATAAAAATGTTTTTTTAAACCGAACCGGATCAACTCGCTGTAAGATGTTAAGTTTAATAAAAATCAGTATATTAACCAGGTTAGACACACAGTCCAGCGGTGGACTGTGTGCAACACTAAACCACGGGTCCCAGGTTCGAGACCTGTTGTGTGCACCGGTCCGATGTAAATAAATCCTTTTTAAAAATAAACGATTTCTGATTAAATTAAATAGTGTATAAATATAATTAAAAACAGAAATATTTCGGGTTAGACACGTAGCTCAGTTGGTAGAGCTGCGTGCACGCGTACGGGAGGTCTCGGGTTCGAGCCTCACCCAGCGCATACATACACACGTCCGAACCGGTCAACAGTAAACAGTCAACAGTCAAAGTCAATGGTCAACGGTCAACCCAAAATGTCAACATTTTTTTTATATTTTTATTTATTTATTTAATTTAAAAATCAATTAGAAATACTTAAAAATAATGTTTTTAAAGTTAGAAAATAACCTTAAACTCACAAAAATAAATCTAAAAACCCTATTAAAATTGTTAATAAAATCCACTTATTTACCGTACCTTTGCGTTATTATTTAGGTTAGTTTTTCCTCGTCGATCAACACTCTAAACTCGTGCGCATTCAACATCATCAAACGAACGCACCCAATGTGAGTGAATCTCTACCAAATTCCCCGTTTTAATCACATTTTGGGGTGTATCATGTGTCTTTTTATTTATTACATTTAAACACTTGTGCATCCATCATATCCATGATCAAATGTGTATTCGATATGTATCAACTTTTGTGTGGTTAATGTTTAGATTAAATTTATCATTTTCAGTACATACATCATCATAGGCCGCCGCTCCCCATTACCTATGAGCGTGAGCCGTTCCCCATTACTTATGAGCGTGAACGAGGCGTTGCCAACATACGATCGGCTCCGTTTGATTGAGCCTTGATCGCACATACATCATCATAGGCCGCCTCCGTTCCCCATTACCTATGAGCGGAATGTGACGTTGCCAACATATACATTATCATTCATGTTATTGTTTGTTATTGTTTGTATTGTATGCTTATTTACGTTTGCTCACATATGATTATTGCACAATTTTCCATATCAAATACTACAAGAAATCTATAATAAATGTTTTCTAACAAGGTTCACTCGCCAACTTTTTGTTGACCCAAAATCCCCCATTTTTACACATGATACAGGTGATCCAGTTGAAGCAAGAAACATATAGGACGGCCTAGAAGAATAAATCAGTTTAGATGTTGGATTGTTTATTTAATTTTTTTCCTTTCCTTGTATTGTATGAATTTGACTTGAACATTTGAGATGTAATTTGAATTTAATAAATATAAAACATATTAGTAAACATCATGAGCTTTGATGATAACCCAATTATGCCCCGACTCTTATTCCGCTGCGGGTCAGGGTGTGATAAATGTTATGACAAAATCAAAGAATTAATGAGAAATGCAAATGATCAAGCATTTTTAGGGTGGCTTGATCATTTAGACTTTAACTAATCAAGCTGCACACCTTAAACATTTATTCTGAAATGTAAACGACCAGCTTGATCATTTACTTACAAATACACTATTCAACACTCAACTATAATCTAGCTTATTCGAGCAGCGATAGACATCCCAAAATGCACTAACAATTCGCTCTATAACTTGATGTTTATATATGATTGATGTTGATGTGCATGTTTGATGATGAAATGTGGTTTGATGATGATTACTGAACCCTTTATTCAAAATTTTAACTCCTTGTTTTATTACAACTAAGACTCACTCAACAAAGTTGAGTTTTTTACCATGCATGTTAGGTTAAATAGCTTAATAGGATGTCCACCGCATGGATTGAAGGCTACCCTATTATTCGGATTGCAATCCTATTGACCATAGATGACCTACTGTGTTATTTGAATATTTAGTTTAAATTTGACGATTTGATATACTTGATACTTTAGTATCAATGCTAGCTATGATATTTATCAATTTAAGAAGTGTGTTTTGATGCAATGCTTCAACTATGAGGCTTCCTGGTTTGGAGCCTTACAAAAAGGAATTTGAATAGGAGAGACTCATGAGGTTGTATTGTAGAGGTAGTTTTCTCTATTTAGTTTTGAATATTTTAATTTCTTAAATGTAGCTACCAACCAAACTCTCCTTGTACGTTTTTAATAGATGATTGGTTTAATACATTATAATTTTTACACATATATTCTACGCCCTTAAATAAAGAGATTCGAGGAGATGATGTTAGCATTATACATAAAAGCTAATATGAAATCTAGCAGTCACCTTTTTAATATATTGATTTTAATTATGTTTGTATTTGTAACAGAAAAAAATTAATAGTGTTCGTATAATTATTTGGTTAGTCAATACAACCTAAACGTATAAAGATAAATGTCGCATTCAAGAAAAGTTTTACTTAAGCTTCATGATTTCGTTATCCTTCTTGTGTGTCTTGTCCCTTCGTTTTCACAACATAAGCTCAATTCTTCATTATTTACCGTAGCTATAATAACTTGTTTTGTTAGTTTTAGCATACTATAAAATTGGGACACATCCTTTTAATATAACTTGGTCTAAAAAAATATGGGGTCTCAATATCACCAAAATAGAAAAAAGTATATAGTAAAAAACCTCACTCTATCACAATTAAAATATTTAGTTTTTAAAAAATAAAATAGAATCTATTTTTACCAGGCCAACTGGTTTTATATACGTTATTCTTTTATAAATGAAATAGAAGTGTTTTTTTTGCTAAGCATATTAGGGTTTTGTTAGTCTAGAATAGCGTGGAGCAGGGCCGGCTTAAGGGGAAGTGAAATAAAGCAATCGTTTTGAGTCTTCACTTTCGTAGGGTCTCAAATTCTAAGAAAATATATTACATGTAGGTGATTTTGACTTTAAGATAATTTCCGTTGAGGTTTATGATATATGATTATCCATACACTAAGATAATATATAAATGATATGATTTAAAGCTATTTTTTCTTTACGAAAAGGCCCAAATTTTATTATTTGATTTGGGCCCACGTATTTTTTTAACCGGTCTTAGACGGCGTGGAGTGAAGGTTTTTAAAGCTTATATATTATCTGCTTTAAGTTAAAAGCATGTTTATTTACCCTGAAATGATATATCAAGCTTATGATTATCATTTTATAACTTAGCGAATATATTTTGTTCTATACTACGAATTCAAGTTGCTTATGAGTTATGATCGTTTTTTTATATAAAACAAGCTAGAGTTGCTTCAAGAGTTTTGATGAAATTAGATGGTTGGATGGTAACTTGAAGTCACAAAATCATCACTAGATAAACACTATCTTTCACTGTGTTTTATATATTTACATAATAATAATAATAATAATAATAATAATAATAATAATAATAATATTGAGGGACTTTTTCAATACCTCCTTTTCAATTACCCTTTAACTTTTTCCTCTACAAGCGATCTAAGAAAAACAACTCAAGCTTCAACATGGAGGTGCCGTTCAAAAGAAACTTCAACATGGAGAGGTAGTACTATCAGTCTCTTATACTACTTTTTGCACACCGATGACTACGAGTGACGCTTATGAGAATTTTAATCTTTTTATCAGGGTCACAAATATTTCAGTCTCTGGACGTCTATCAAATTATATATTTTTACTGGATTTGGTCACCATATTTTTCTTTTTTGATTGAGTCGGGTCAACAAAATAGTTTGGAAATCCAGGTGTAGCTATAGGTTTATTATCCGAATCGTCTAAATGTAATAAGACTAGGTGTTGTAGTTCAACATGGAAGGGGGCGTTAAAACGGCACGTCATTGTCACAAAGATAATAGAACTTTAGCTAACTCAATCTTTAATTATCATGTTGTGATTTAACTAGTATTTAAATAAAAAAAACAATACAAATGTGTGTGTATGTCTGAGTGGCCACCACCGTTTCCAAGAACTGACGGCCGCTAATGGCTTGACAAACCATCTTTAAAGACCGGGTTAATACCCTCAGGGTGGTCAGCAAAGACACTAAACGCTGGTGTGACGGAAGGAGTTAATACAAAACGTAAATTAAACCATATACCTTAAATTTTTACACATATAATGCAACATTTCAATATTATACAACAACGATGTCACAATTTTGTGTGATGATACAAGAAGAAATTTAGAATTGTAGGCTCCATGTATATAAAAGCAGGGGACCCACTAATGCCTTTTTCGCAAGATTCTCCTGCCAAAGTAGGACCCACATACACACCCGCTCGATCAATCAATCGGCCTGCCTTTTTCTCTAATCTGTAATAAAATAATAACTTTTTGACTTTTTTAGAAAAAGGCGTGTAGGATTTTAATCCACGAACTACAAGGTGGGTCCCTGGGTCCCACGTGGCGTCCAAAAGAGTCAAGGAAACAACCAATCAGAGATAAGCCGTATGTCATCCATCTACTTGCAAGTTTTATCCACGACGTCGTTTTCTGAAACACGTGTCGGGTGTGCGCCTACCGCTTCCCCTGGGACCTTTTTTTTCTGCAAGGAAAATAGAACAAAAGTTATTCAATAGTAAAAGTTTATGACTTGAAAACATATTATTAGTTTGGGTAAACTAACAAAATAGTTCTAAGAATTCGTTATTTTTATTACTTCAGTCTAAAATTTAAACATTTTGAATATGGGTTTATTTAATTTTAATTTTATTGTCATTTTAAAATACAAACATTTTAATATCTGGTTTTTTTTTTTGTTTTTTCCTCCATTTTAATGAAGGGCAAATGGTAATATTTTTTAAATTTGTTATAATAAAACGTTAAAAGACCATTTTGTCATTTATTAAAACAGATGAAAAAGACAAAAAAACTTATTGTTAACTAAAAAATCTGATCAGATTTTGTTTTTGTATGAAAATGATAACAAAATTGAAAACACATAAATCTAGATTCAAAAGATAATTTTGGATTAAAGTAGTGAAACCACAGGGACCATTTTGACAGTATACTCTATTACTTTTATTGAGTAAAAGTTTATAACTTGAAAACATATTATTAGTTTTATTGATATTGACAGATAAAACAGCCATGTGGATTTAAATATTAAAAATAAACCTTAAATGGTAACGAATAAAATACGGCAAGTATGAACCTCAAAGTGTGATAAATAATAAATTGGTTCTCAAATATAGTAGCTTTTATTATATGATGTATACAACATCAGAATTATCCTTTGTGTGATGGGAGTTTAGTGTGTGATACGACGTAAATCGGTGTTTACTCGTATGTATGATATGTATGTAAATGTAATACATGAAAAAATTGAGTACTATACTATGTAACATATAAAAAGTTAGTATTATTGGATGACAATAGTTTGGCCCATATTTGCATCTGATGGTGTTGATGGCGCTATTAAAAATGTAGTACTTGAAAATATAAATAATTAGATTTAAAGTTTTGACGTGTAAGGTTGGTTATTAGAAATCTTAAATGCTTTCAACAAAGTTATGATGCTATTATTTCAATATGTTTTAACAATTATCAAGTATGTTATACTTTATACCACGGGTTATTATTATTTTTCAAAATTTGTTACATAAATGATACCTCATACCATAAAATGATCAAATTACAATTCACTACTTTGAATTACTTTTGTTGAGTTTTAATTGATTTTGAGCATCATTTAATGGTTTAAAAAAATATGAAGATTATAATAAATTTTATATATACCCCTCACATTCATTAGCCAATCATCTCTTTCATTTTCATTTTCATTTTCTTTTCTTTGTGTCTCGTTCCCCCATTCGCATACGCTACAACCGTCACTTACACCCACATCACTTCAGCAAGGTTCCCTAGATTGCTTATCTGCCATCCAGGGGCGAAGCTTCGTGGGGTCAGTGGTCCACTCCCCTCCCAATCTGTTTTTTCGTTCCGTAGTATTAATTTTGTTAAACAATATTTTTATGTGGTGCAAAATATTATATTTTGAGAATCCTCTTTTTGATTTTCGTTCGCGCTCCGGCATTGTTCTCATCACCACCAATAGGGTCACCCACCTACCATTGTTGACATCCATCATCTCGGTTCTAACATCCACCATTATTAATAAAATGTTTTGATTATCTAGGATTTAAAAGGCAATTTTGGATGGGTTAGGGTTTCTTGCTGCTTTGCAACTATGTAATAATCTTTCTTGATTATAAGAGTTTGAGTTTGAGACTATTTGGTAATTTTTGAATGGGTAAGTACTGAACCAGTAATATGTCTAAACCATTAATAGTTAGTGTAATGCTTAACCATTAAGAGGCATGTGTCTGACCAACTTATATAAGAAGTCTTAATCATTTAGACGCAATATAATGTTTAATTATTCAGAGACAAATGTCTGAATCATTCATGAAACAAACACTCTGAACCATTAAGTGCTGAACCATTAAGAGTTAAACAAACAACCCTTTTGTGTGCGTAGGTGAAATATTTTAGAGGGTTTTTTCAATTTGGGTTTCGAACTTTGGTGTTCGATTTCTAGCATAAGAATTTTTGGCATTGATTTGATTGCATATGGATTCTGATTTAAATAAAATTTATAAAATACCAAATCTACAAAACAATATTAATTTATTTCCAATTCCATTCCAAAACATATAAAAGTGTAACATATCCCTACTTCCGAATTGTAAGTCTAGTAATCTTTTTATACAGTATATGTTTCATAATGTGATTCAACATGTCTTATTCATCTGTAACAAACATAGGGGCGTATGAAATTTTCCAATAACGTGATTCAAAGTGTCTTATTCATATATAACAAACATAATAGGGGTGTATGAAATTGTCTAATAACATGCTTCAAAATGTCTTATTCATATACATATCAAACATATACAGATTTCATGATAACTTCTGCCAAATTGTTGTCGCTTTTCCTTCGTGCTTCACGGTTAATGACCATAAGAAACAAACAAAACACTGAAACGCAACTTAAAAACCAGGTCTTGTCATGCGTTGATTGTCCCCCTTCTGTGGGAATACCGTGTGTAGAATCTAATAAACATATGCGATTTTGCACTTTTGTATAAAAATAACTTCAAAACTATGCTATCAAGTGTGAGTTTCGTTCTAATTATTTCCAACGTTCATAATAATATGTATAAATAAAGAAAAATCTCATATTTTTTTATGGTCATAAAATTTAGGTCCAAACAATCTAAGTATAAGGCTCAGTATAGCGTACATATAACACTTTACCATTCCTTTACATATTTTTTACATGAGTTCAATTTAAATATTATAAAAACTAGTCTAAAATATTAAATCAAGTGTCAAAACTATAAAATATCTAATTTTTATAATTAATGAACTTTTAGGGATTACTTCTCCTAATTAAGCATTACAAGGCCTATTAGGTAAAGAGGTTGTAAGAAGCTTTGAGGTCTAAGTTTTTTTGGGAGGTGATTCTAATTCTTGTAAATTGGCATGGGCTATTACAAAAGTGGAGGTGGATGTTTGTTATTAATCCTAATGCTGCTACAAAATCTATCACTAAGCTCAATGATAATGATGTGATTCCATTACGACTTTGAGGAAGAAAGTGAGATATGGTTAAATACTTCCTTTTTGCACGATTATTGAACGGGAAATTATATCTATTTCTTATATATTTCCTAGATTATATAACTTGGAAGTTCATAAGCCTTATCAAATTGGGATAGTAGGTGCGGGATAGTAGGTGCTTGGATGGTTGGAAGTGGCAATGGTGTAGGCATCTAAGAGGTGACATCGAGTCTTCTAAATTGCCTAACGTTTGTGCGATTTGCAATTGATTTATTGGTCTAATTTTCCTGATTATTTAAATTTTGGGATTGGGATGTAAAAGATGCTTTTACTGAAAAAGTTGTGGGAAACCAAATTGATCAACCTTATTTTCTTGATGGTGATCATGTGTCACATGCCGCCAAGGCGGAAATACTGAGTGTGACCAAAAAGGTTTTCAGAGCATATGATTAACCAAACATTTACACCATGTTAATACCGAACATTTTACAAAATGTTATACAATCCTAAACGCTAGGATTCTGATACAAGCCAATCCTAATAGGCTAAAGTGAGACTCTTTCCAAGAGCTTGGTATCCTAGCATGCATGCAAACTCAAATGAAGACTCCCCATTTGGGTTAATCACCTTTAAAATATGCTTTAAAATGTCAATATAATGTTGGTGAGTTCACATATTTATTTCGTATCTTGGAAATTCATTTTCATCCCATACATTTGTATGAAAATCTTGTAAACCAATTGAGGAACACCTGATAAATCATTTTCATGCAAAACAATTGTATGAAAAGCTATTAACCATTTGAGGGAACACCTTGCAAACCATTTTCTTACAAAACATTGTATGAATATCTATTAACCATTTAAAGAAACAACTCACAAACCATTTTCATTCAAACATTTATATGAAAATCTAATAATCGTTTGTTTGAAATTCTATTAACCATTTGAGGAAACACCTCACAAACCATTACCTGCAGTACTTGAATCCCCATCCCTTTGGACTACTTGACGACACAAATACTCTTCCCTAGACACCCACGAAAACTCGTGATTATATATGACATTAGTTGGTACGCATAGCCAACAAAATACACGATAATCAAATCAAAGTCTAGCTCGGACACTAACGTAAATGCCTACATAAGCCGGTAACAGAACCATGACAAATGTTTCCTTGCTACATCGTCCACCCATGACACTGTCTAACAAGTAGGACACAATTGAACTCCCAAAGGATCCCAACCGACCAAGAACGAGGATTGTCAATCCCAATAGATCTATTCGGTTGTTTCACGATCATATATGTTAGTGGTTACCAAAACAATACCAATATGAGGGATTTCCAAGCTCTAACCAGCCAAAACTTCTGCGCACATAAAAGATATGATAGATTTCATTCGCAACTACTGTACCACGTAAGTGAAAACATGTATACTATAAACTTTTCATGTTTTCGTAAACCTTTTATGCATTTCATAAAAACCGTATGACTTAGCATAAAACAAGTATGTCTTTCCCCCAGAACATGAAACAATAAAAAAGGCCGTAAAACTCACCTGGAACTCCATGCAAATGCTAGCAATAAAACAAATAGTCCCACAACGAAACCCGACCTACAAGTGTCCTAAACCATATAAGGCACTAAGGTCTACCCGGCAAGTTGTTCACCCAACTTGCTTAGACAAATGAGATGTTAATATTTTAAAGTAAATGTTAAATTTAACGACTCGTTGGTGTTTAGTTATCCAAGTGTTTATGTTATATATATTAACACACAAATATATATAACAACACATAACTTCACAAAACACCCGTAACCCATCCCGAAACCATGTTTAACAAAACGGGTTAAACACATGATAAAACTATTTAATAAATCTATATTTTCTTTAAAAATAATATATTTATTCCGGGAATAGCATTCCATAATTTACATAAACCGAACACGACAAAGTACTTATATTTACTTTTAAAATAAATATATACTTTCAAAATCTTCAAAGTCGGAAAATAATATATCTTATATTACTTTATATTTATCAAAACCATTCGTTAACACAACATTACCATACATACGTACGTACGTGCACGCATACATCCATACATACATACATGCATGCATGCATTTATACATACATAGACACTAGTCGGAAACCAGCGTGATGTGACGCATGCGAAGGCGATACTTATTTTTATGTTAGTTTATCAGTCGTCTCGTGATACATTATACAGTAAGTTCTTAATTTTTCTTATTCGTAGCATCAGTACCTATCTATAAGTATTATATAATAATACTCTGTAAGACGTGAATATATTGCTTAAGTGAATATTCTTCACTTTAGCTTATATTATTTTATAAGATTCATAGTTCTTATACGATGGATAAACAAGGTATCATGTTGAAAATTAAATCACATTTATTGTCGATAGTGCTGGTCAAAAGTTCTTAAAAAATATCAACTTCCTTTACCTAAGAATATTTGTTTAGTATATGATATGTGGAATTGGAATGTAAAATTACATAACTACCTTCTATCTAAAATGAGGTGAACCGACGATTAAGATTCAATTTTATTTCGTTCTTTGTTGCAACAAACGACATATAGAATAGAATTTACACTTCAATTCCATTTGGAATCCATTTTAGGGTAAGCTTAGTCTCGAATCGATAGTAAACTGAGTTAGCTCGGCTTAGCTCGGATTTGAAGCCGAGCTGAAAATCTAAGCTCGGGCTCAGTTTGGTTTTAAAACCGAGCTTGCTTGACTCGGCTGTTTAGCTCGATTTCAAAAAGAAAAAATAATACATAGCTCTCTAATTTCTGTAGTCTAAAATATTATTCAATATCAAAATAAATTAACATAATACATTACAAAAAAATTCAAGTTCAACAATACATAACAAGTTTTAATTTCAATGAAGTACAATATTAGTTCATTAGCATGGTAACAAACCTTCAAATATGCCATATATATCAAATTACACTAATAAATACATGTAAATAATAATCAGTTTTTTGTAATATATTATAGTGTACATAAAATTTAAATATATTAAAAGCAAAATAATCTGAGCTAACTCGAGCCGAGCTACACAGCGAGCCAAACTGAGCCAATCGGGCTCGTTACAAGCCAAGCCGAGCTAGGCTCACTTTCTAACCGAGTTGAGCAGGCTCAGCTCAGTTTCAAACCGAGCCATATTGAGCGGGTTTTTTTTTTTGTGTAACGTTCCTTGTTTCCGTTGTATCTCGTTTATCTTGTAATTCGTATTTCAATTTCAATCTTTCTAAATCCGAGTCTTTGACCATAATAGAAATCGTATTTCTTATCAATCTTTTTTAATTATACTTGTATTGTAATCAATCACCAAATACACGTTTTATACAAAACCGAGCCATACACTGAGACTATATTATCTTTGGAATATTATTCGTACATATCATTCACATGCATACTTACACCTTAAAACCCTAAAAACATGCTTAATTATGAGTTTATTTCATCAAATAACAAACTACACAAGTGCAAGGACCAAAAAATTGAAATTTCCTTCCTCCCAACTCTCAACCAACTCATTTAAACCCCAACCACTTATCCGACTTATAAATACAACCTTTCCCCACATCCTAAACACTTTCCACACTCCAAAAACTCTCTCTAACATTCTCGAATCATCCAAAGTTTCAAGTTTAGGCATATTCATACCAGTTTTAATAAGTAAGTTTGAATTTGTTTCTTCAATTTCTTTTCATGTTTTCTTTCTTTCTCCATTCTTGGATAACCTCTAGGAGTGTTACCACATGTTTACCAAGAAGGTAAACAAAGATGGTCATCACCATTTTAAGGTCCAAAGTTTGGTTTTTTCTTGAATTTTGTTAAAACTTTCAAACATGTTTATCTTGCTTTATCCTTGGAACATCTTCAAGTTGCCAACAAATCCCTTTGTTTGATAGGTTTGGATTAATGTTTGTTCCAGAAATATTAGTCATATTAGTTTACTTTCTATCAAATCTAAGTCACCAAGTAACTTCCAAGCACACAAAGTGAACAAACTACACCAGGTCTCCAATCATAACCATGTTTGGAAGCACTAGTTAGTTGAACACTTGACTAGTTGGTGAATTAGATAAGTTATTTAAATTCTTGTTCATATATTCATGATCATCCGAATAATCCATGTGGTTATTTGTGCATTAATGAACTACAGGGTTAAAGGATTCATCCTACCCATGTGTGACAATACATGACTATATATATATATATACACACACACACATATATTATAAGACCAAGCCATGATGTTAACCAACTCATGGTTAAATATTGTAGTAACGTAAAACTTATCTTAGATTTTAGACTCCTCATTTTAGGCTTCCAATGAGTGTAACACTTATAAAGAATACTAATAAAAATGGTGTCCAATGAGTTTCTAAACAATATATATTTTTATGAATTTTGCTACTTATAAATTCCAGAATACTATTTGTCATCAAAACCCCCATGAACTCATACACCCTGTTTATCCTTTTAGGATAACTTGGTGAATTCCATTCTTCCGAAATCAACTCACGCTTTTGTGGAAATTACCTACGCAATTCGTGAGTATACTTGAACCGTTTTTTCGCGTTATGTTACTTATGGGTTGTAACATGTGTGATAATCAACTACACAAACACATAAAATCAATCTTATGCAAACACTCAATCCACTAAACATGCGACTTGTTATACTATATGTTTATACATGCTAGAATAATTTTATGCACACTATTTGTCATTAACTTTGCAAGCCTACCTTAACATGTATAACGCTATAGGAGTAGCATACCGCCCGTTTTGTGGCCATCATTAAGTCTTCAATCAAATTGATCTTGTTCACTTTGGTGACGAGATTACACTAGTGGGCACTTTGGTTTGACCTACAGTAGATGCATGCTAGTATGATATATAAGTACTATACAAATTGCCATGTTGGATTTGAGACATTTTAGTTATATGCTATGTTGACCAAACTTGAATGCTCACCGACCCTTTTTGTGTTGACGGATACTTTAATACATGTTGCAGGAAATGTATGGTGATGCTCAAGATATCTACTTAAGGTGGATTTTGAAAAGTACCAGTTTTATTTATGTATTTCTTTATGTTTCGTCTTGTTACTTTCCAAGTTGTTGTAATTTCTTTTGAAACAATATATCTTTCAAGGTTCGGAATGAAATAAAATTTTGATTATTAGATTATTTTCACAAGTAGTACATTATGATATTTTATCGTTCGTCCCTTCGATGTTTCTGCCATTGGTTGGGGTGTGACATTCTGAGCCAAATGCGAGTGGGTTTTTTCCGAGCCAAATGCGAGCTAGCTTCGATCCGCGAGCTTTTTGGATAGCCCTAATCCATTTCATTATGTGAAATAGACCAAGCCTGAATTCTGAACTATAATAGCAATCGAGATATCTAGATTAGTATAGATGCTTAACAGTAGAGATTATGATACTAAAAACACTGGTGGTTAATAAAGAAAGAAACAAATAGCATATGTCACACCCGACCAGCAGCGGAAAAGGTGATCGGGACATGATTGGTTTTCATCAAAGTCATGACATTTATTATAATGTTTCATATTTATTATTACAATTTACAAGGAATCCTACAATCAAATCAAACAAATACAACATGTTCTATTCCTCCTTCTAAACTTCATTATATTTCTTCTAAGGCAATTTCCTATGTTTTCCTTGCTTCATCCTGTTCACCTGTATCATGTGTAAAAATGGTTTTTGGATCAACAAAAGTTGGCGAGTGAACCTTGTTAGTAAACATTTATTATTTATTTCTTATTGTGTTTAATATGGAAAAATTGTGCAATATTCATATATGAACAAACGTAAATAAACATACAATAACAAAAATAGCATACAATATCAAACAACAACAAACAATAACATACATTAACAAACCAATAGCATACAATAACATATCAACTTGCATGAATATATAACATGAATGAAACTGTATATGTTGGCAACGTCACATTCACGCTCATAATGTAATGGGGAACGGACGGCCTATGATAAATGTATGTACTGAAAATGATAAATGTCTGTGCGATCAAGGCTCAATCAAACGGAGCCGATAGTATGTTGGCAACGCCTGGTTCACGCTCATAATGTAATGGGGAACTGCTCAACGCTTATAATGTAATGGGGAGCGGCGGCCTATGATATTGCATGTACTGAAAATGATAAATTAAATCTAAACAATAACCACACAAACAGTTGATACAAGCTGAATACATATTTGTTCATGGATATGATGTATGCACAATGATTTAAATATAATAAATGGTAAGACACATGATACACCCAAAAACGTGATTAAAACGGGGAGTTTGTAGAGATTCACTCACAGTGGGTGCGTTCGGTTGATGATGTTGAATGCGCACGAGTTTAAGGATTGATCGACGAGGAAAAACTAACCTAATTAATAACGAAAAGTAAGGTAAATAAATGGATTTTATTAACAACTTTAATAGGATTTTTGGATATATTTTTGTGAGTTTAAGGCTATTTTCTAACTTTAAAATGTTATTTTTAAGTATTTTTAATTGATTTTTAATTTAAATAAGTAAATAAAATAATAAAAAAAATGTTGATTTTTGACCGTGACTGACTTGTTGACCGTTGACCGTTGACTGTTTGACCGGTTCTATTGTGTGTATGTATGCGCCGGGCAGGACTCGAACCCGAGACCTCCCGTACGCGTGCACGCAGCTCTACCAACTGAGCTACGTGTCTAACCCGAAATATTTCTGTTTTTAATTATATTTATACACTAATTAAGTTAATCCGAAAATCATTTATTTTAAAAAGATTTTTAATGTATCGACACGGTGCTCTCCACAGGTCTCGAACCCGGGACCTGTGGTTTAGTTTGGCACACAGTCCACCGCTGGACTGTGTGTCTAACTTGGTAAATATTCTGGTTTTTAATATACTTAACATCTTACTGTTGTGGATCCGGTTCAGTTTTAAAAACAGACTTTTTATTACAGCGAATGTGTGTGTGTCAAGGATCGAACTCGGGACGTATGCATATTGTTTGCACACAGTCCACCGCTGGACTGTGTGTCTAACCCGTTCATAATATTGATTTTAATTAATCTTATATCTTACCCGACTTCGTCTTCTTCGTTCAAAACACAGACAACAGTTAACTAACTGTTATTTGTGAAATTAATTTAACAAACATTATGAGCAATCGTAATGTAATGAACAGAAAAAGGTTTGGGGATTGATTGTACCGAACTGATCGTCTTCTTCAGAAATCCGGCAACGATTCGTCGGCTCTGTTTTGGTGACCTTCGGCTGTTAGGATCAATTAACAGTTTGGAGGGATTAGATGTGAAATTGAACTACTGAGTAACGATTATCAGTAGGTTTAAATGATCATACCGGTTAACAGCAAGTTTCTGGAAATTTCAGAAATTTTCCGGCGAAAACAGAAAATCCGGCAACATCGTCTGGAATAGATTCTGGGTGAGGGATTGATGTTAGAATTTGTCCAATAATGGAATGAAACAGAAAGGTCAAGGTATTTACCGTGTAGATGAAAGTCTCGGTTTTCCGGCGACTTGCAGAGAATTCCGGCGAGTGAAATTTCTTGCGACAGAGATTCTTCAGAGGTTTAAGGTGAGTGTGGGTGATGTCAGTATGAGCTCTAAGATCTTATTTTTGGGTAAGCAGACGGAATGGAATGAATTTGGTTTTCCGGCGAAAATTTCCGGTTAATTTACAGGGAAATCCGGCGACTTGCGGCGAAGTTTTCTGAGCAAAATGAAGAGTGTAAGTTGGACAAATTCGCGCTCAACTGATGAATGATGTATAATTCAGATTGATTTACATTTTCGGTTTCGAATTCCAAAATCTTTCGGTTATGGTTTGGTGATTTGAATGAGGGACATTAACGTTTTCAGTTATAACCGGCACTGCTGTAAATGCGTCCGTTATGACAAAAGAAAACGTCAATAATTGACGAATTCGTCGGGATTTCCGGCGAGAATGATTTGGGCGCTGAGTGACAGATTTTTGACTTCGAGTTTTATATTAAGTATTAATTGTTTCAGTATTTCACCAAACAACACAAGTGGCGGAGCGTTGGTCGAGTGTGAGTTAAGTCTTTGAAACATTACCCGGCTGACCCGGGTTCGAAACCCGGCATCAGCATTTAATTTTTATTTCACTATTTTTAATACATTTTCAAATATAAATTTTATATTCTAATATACTTATTAATTATGTATCGTTTAAAATTAATTTGAGCATTAAATACGCAACGAAAATTTTAACTGGTTGTTCGGTTAATAAACGAAGCGGGTTTGGTTAACCCGTTTTTGACGGATGTTACAGCATACACCCGCCTCCTCGCTAACAAAAATAGCATCCACAAGTGCTCTGTAATTTTCTGCTTCAATAATTTCCTAGCTTTTTTTCATAGAGTTTTAAAAGATTCTTTAACACTGGTTTTGTATCCTCTTCAATGATCCCAAGATCTCTCATATTACGAAAGGCTTTTGCAACTCTTTGGTTAGGAGCGAATGAGCCATTACCATATAGGCCATTCCTATGAAAGCAATTACTCAATATTCTAAATTTGGTAAATTGAACTCTACTTATTACTAAATCGTAAAAAACAAGTATATATTAAATAATTACAACACATTAAACAAAGATTGATATAATGATAAGTAAACAAGATAATAACAACATACTGATCAAATTAATACTTGATTTTGCATATCAAAGCAACAGTTATCACTATGAATACATTATACACACATCCAACCATCCCTTTGACAAGCGATAACACCATAGATCCAAATCCATACTATCATTCAATTTCCAAACTCAAAATAACCAACCACCAAATTCTGAATTTCATCATCATTAAACATAAACCCTAACAACAGACATCACATAATGCATAGAAACACAGATTCAAACATCTCAAAACTTCATTACTCCTTGGATCCTCTTTCCAATAACAGGGTACATAGGAATGCTAGCTCTTCTTCGTGGTTTGTTAAACAAGAACATTACTAATTTCATATGAACATTGAAAGAAAACGACAAAACAGAAAACAAAAACACATTTTTAGTAGTGAAAAATGTTTATTAGTCAAACTCTAGCTCCAGAAAACAAAAATAAATCAGCTGAAATACATAGCACATCCACAATAGTCATCTAAGTAACAAAAAGAACCAAAACACGAAACACCTAGAGTTACTGGTTTCTTAAGTTTAAAGAGAGACTCAATGGAGATTTTAAATCATTTCTGTATCTCAAAGAAACTTGTGTCACACCCCAACCGATGGCGGAAACATCAGGGGCGGGACGAAATAGATTGCTCGAGTCAACATAACACTAGTTTGCGACAATAGTTAAGATAACCAAATTTCATTTCATTTAAAAAAATTTCAAGTACAGACTACGAAATTCCAAAATATAACATTTAAAATATTCTAGTACAACATGATTAACAATAAGCAACATAAAGTCTAAAAGTTTCTAGGTGCATTTCTAGGAAGTTCCTACTTAGTTTTCATCCATAGCGTCATCCTTAACCTGCATTATATTAAAAGTATAGTTCAACACAAAAGTATTGGCGAGTACACAAGTTTGATATAGTATAAATATGAAATAGTTTAAATGAATCCACATATTAAGATACTATACTAGATTAATGTAAACAAGGCATGCGATTTACAAGTCAATCCCCAAGTGTCACCGCAAAATAGAATAAACTTAACAGACCTCAAGAACATGGGCGGTGGGTTACTCCTATAGCGCTATACATGTTAAGGGGAGGCTCATACGAAGTTAATGACAAGTCGTATCACATAAAAATGTTCCAAGTATACAAATCGCGTATCACGTATCTTTAGCATGTATGATGGATTGTTTGTGTGTTTGCATAAAAGTATAAGTGTGATTGTGTGTATTTTTAATAGATTAAACATGTTACACCCAAAAGTGTAAAACAAAAAGGGTGTTCGAGTGTACTCCCAGTTATGCAAGCTCCTTTAGCAAGTTCCAGGGTGGACGAGTGATTAGGTGATGCAACACGAAGTTACCCTACATGGGTAAATAGATGGGCGTGAGTATACTGAGTCGGATGATAGATCCAATTTTGAAGCAGAAAGTACGTAAAGAAAACGTGAAAAAGGCCACTTCGTACTAAGTGGACTGTCCGCCTTATACGAGCTTACTTGCAACTCGTACGAGTTGACTGGTACCTCGTACGAGTGACTTGCACCTCGTACGAGTTGACTATTCGCCTTGTGCGAGGTGACAGTCCTGGAACGTGTTAGCCTGTTTTATACCCATTTCAACACTCATTTTTGTGAACATGGGTGGTGATAACGAGGCAGGATAGTCCGAGTCTTTAACACTAGATCAGATTGTGATTAACATTATGTCCAGATCAGTCCGTAAGTAAAGTAAGTATAGTTTAGTCAAGTTTGTCATTGAAGTCAAGCATGGAGATGTCAAATCTCTTTATATGATTCACCAAAGCACAAGGTTGCAATAACCCGGTTGGTAATGAATTAACAGAATGTAAGTTGACTAAAATGTTAACAGCTGAGTGAGCAAGCTAGGTGCGGCATCCCGAACATAATGGTGTTTGTGGACATGTCGTAGCGTTATCACTCTATTGAAGACTGAATCTGTTTTAGGATTAAAACATGTACAAACAGTGGTGGGACTTAATTCAGAAAGCCTTAGCTCCCAACGTTCTCACACTAGCTTAATACTTAGTTATTTATAACTTGGATTAGCTCACATGTTTGTACGGTGTAACACCCCGGATTTCCAACCCAAATCCATACACGGGTGGGGAGTATTGTGACGTCAGTTGATAATCATCATAGTCAATTAAATACGGCACATCGGAAGTCTTGGAGTAAAATTACTATTACAAACCAAATGTTCGAAATAAAATAATATACAGGCTCGTAATAGAATATACACAAGCGGATCATAAATTGTACATGGAAAGAATATAAAACAGACTTTGGGCAGATCTAGGATTTGCAAGATCCTCTATCACTACCGAGCACTTCTAGCCTATTTTCGTATTGTACCTGCAAGCTCAGTCTTTTGAAAATACGTCAGCTTTCGCTGGTAAATACACACAACTGACTCATTTTTGAAAAACATTTAAAAATGTTTTAAGTGCGTATCAGCACAAAATCTTTTTATAACTCGGAAAGTTGACATTGCAACCTTGTTAACAGATTCACATGTTTGTCCATACATACAAGGCCCAGTACAGAAACCGAGACATGATTAATACACACCACTTAGAACTCACAAAGGAGTTATCCCCAACGTCTTGGGTAATTTGTATTTGAGCGTCTGTCAAGTGTATGCCTACACCCCGCGCTAAGGTCGTGGCCATTATCTAATGTAATGACCCGAGGATATCCAGGACACGTAATTTAACCCCTGATGTTTAAGTTATCAAACAAAACTGATTAAAACGGAATATGCGGATTTACTAGCCACAATCTGGTCATTCAATTGATCCCATTTCCGACCAAGCGGTAATAATTTACCGTATCCCAAGCCCGTATAGGGAAAATAAGTCAAGAGTATTTACCTGAGCTAGTCTTCTTTTGTTTTTTTATAACTCATCCGTACACAAAAGTACTAAGTGCAGATAACATTTACCGGCAAGTCTCTAGTATGGATTATGGCATAAACTAATCAATTAAATACTAACGGTCTTATTTAAGTCATAGACTTAGACCGTGTAGTGTACAGGATCAAGACATATAACGCTTGATTAAACGATGATCGGATAGAATGTAGTTTAATCCCAACAAGTACCTTGACTTGTATAATATGGATAAACTATAAACATTCTGGATTTTGACATTAAAATGATAAGGTTAAACCCGTTTCAGTTGAATTCCGTAAACTAGTTACGTATAATCAACCGTACGCTTATAAGAGATAATGGGTAACCGGATAAGTCATGGACAAGTTCTATATGCCATTATATTTTAAATAGGTTATAATATCAGTAGGATATCAACTTTGATGCCCGTTATGGTTTTAAAATGAAACTATGCCTCATAAGGGCATTTTGGTAATTTTATACCTTAATAAAAGAACTTGAAATATAATTTTAAGTTAATAACTGATATATTCTGGAAAAATAATTTATTCATAATATAATATCAGTAGGATATTAATTCTATGTGTAATTTATCTTTTATGACCAAACTATGCACCGAAGGGGCATTTTGGTCATTTTACACATAGTTTATAAATTATTTGAGATTCTGAGTTTATAACATGTACCTACTATAATTATGTTTAAAGTAAGTTTTAAAATCAGTAGGTAACAAGTCTTAGTCAATTAATATGGTTTAAAACCATACTATGCGCCGAAACGGCGCTTATGTCGTAAAATGACGTTTTATGCGATGTTTAATGAAAACTGATGTTAAGGTCATATTAAAATGTCTTAGATATGTTATTTAATATAAAATATCAGTAGGTAAATGATTTACCTTGAAAAGATTTGGTTAAAACCATTTTATGAGCTATAAGGGCTAAATCGTCATTTATTGACATAATTCAAGGACCTGCTTGTAAACTCAGTTTATAATCTGATTTAACATCCCAAATAATCCTACTTATAATATTACATCAGTAAGAAACTTATTCAAGTTCATTATCATTAAAACTTTGTTTTATGCAAAAAGGGCATTTTAGTAAAAAATGACATAATTACGGAACTTGCGCATAAACTCAGATTCTGATTATGATCATGTAATATAACCTCAGAGGGTTATGCTACAATATATTACGATCATAATGCAACTTTAGATCAGTATCTAACTAATCTAAATCGGGTCAGAATCGAAAGTCAAAGCAGAAGTCAAACTTCGCGACTTTCGGTTGCCAACCGACCCTAGAACTGAAATTGACGATCCGAACATGTTCTTACATATTCTAATAATTATTACCAACTTGTTTAAGTGTTAAAGTAGGTTTCATAACATATATAATATCAATTTATTATCTTTTCGAACAATGGCCTGTTTGACTTTTTATTATCATAACTTTGACCCGTCAATTGGTCTAGCAATCGTGATCTTCAGGAGGTGCCCTTTATAGGGACTAACACCTACCTTATTACGATCACTTAGCCATGTTTGTTACGAACAATGGCTGAACCATAATGGTCTTAACAGAAAGTCAAAGCGTTTTCCGTAAAACGCTTGACTTTTGGCTATAAAAGCCTATAAACAAAAATGCACAAAGAAGGAACACTTACAAGAGGTTCCTATGATGCAATAGAACTTATTTGGATGCTCATTTCAGTTAGGAACTTCCGGAGGAGAGAGTAGAGTTATGAATAAGAAAGGTGCAAGTTCAAAGGGTGGACTGGGACACCTATTTATAGTTGGAGAACTCAAAGGAGGTGATGCCGGGTGTTTAGAGGTGTAAGAGGGAGCTTACAAGTGTCCTAATACGTGGCATAGCTGATTGAGAGTCTATAGTTTCGAAAAAAATGGTTTTTGGCAATATGTGTGGAGGCCAAGCAAACATTCTGCAGGCACAGGCCTCTCGCGCCCCGCGAGCGCCCCATAGGCAGAATTGAAGGTTTGTCACTTTTAGCCCCTCAACTTATTAAACACCCTTAAAACCTCCTAAAACACCTTTTTAGCACTTTTAGCCCTCCGTAGTCAATACTTGGCATACCCGTTATTATGCCCGGACATTGTCGAGCTCTGAGTTCGTGAAAAGGTCAATCAGAGGTATAAATTAACATGTTGACACTTTTAACCCCTCCAACGTCCAACTTTTATATAATCACGGATTCAATCCCGCTCGTCCAACAAATGGGACATATGAGAATTAGGACTTCATAAACGATCAATCAGATGCTCATTATAAGCATGTTGACTCCGATGTCACCCAGAGGCTGGGCATGTTGACACAACGGTCACTCAGAGGCCAAGTTTTAGCATGTTGACACTAATGGTCACTCAGAGGCTATGTTTTAAGCATGTTGACACTAATGGTCAGTCAGAGGCTTGGTTATGCATGTTGACATCAGAAGATCACTCAGAAAATTAGTTTGAGCATGTTGACGCTTTTAGTCCCTATTAGTCTTAAATAGACTTAAAATAAAAATACGATACATGTCACTATATTATTGGACATGATTTTACAGGGTGTTACATACGGAAGGAAATCAGAGAAAGTATGAAGAATTTTGGAGAAGTTTGTAAGTAAAGTGAGCTAAAACTCACTTAAAAGTCAAGAGTGATCTGCCAAGAATTTGTAATTTTGAGTAGTAATGAGAAAATTTTTGAAATGTTGGAAATGGAGGGGAAGTGTCTGATTTATAGGGAAAGGGGGCTGGCAGGACTATTCGTGTGAGGTGTCACTTCGTGCGAAGTGGCTGACCACTTCGTACAAAGTGTGTCAGTTCGTACGAAGGGCTTAGTTTGGGGCTAAGTTTTCGTGTTTTAGTCAATTTTAAGCATTTGAATGTATCGTGTGTGCATAGCATGTATCTTGTATGTAGTTTTCATAAGAATCACGTATTTAGACGATTGCTTGCATGAATACTCGAGTATGAAAGTATGAATAACATATGTTGACATGTATGTTTTGCTTGAATAACAAGTATAAAAGTATGTGTAAAGTTTAATTGTCTATTATGATCGACGCCTCGGATTACAAGCTTGGGATAAAAATACAAATAGGGGACGATACAAGTTTAAAAAATAGAAATACGATTACACTTTCTAAATGAGGAAAGTACGAGAATGCGAAGCGTTACAACTTGGATCTTCGTTTTCACCTTGTGCTTATGACCTCGAAACCCTAGATACTTTTACCCATCGATCCGGGCCTTGTGAGATCTAGTATTGAGGCGATCTCCTTATCTCTTGAAACCCTAGATACTTTTAACTCTTCTTTTTCTCTATTCTCCCTCTCCGAGATGAGCGGACATTTAAAAGTTAAATTTAAGAATTGGCCGCCCAAATGGGATTTACCATTCTTATTATGTGGTGTGCTTTAAATGGTTGTACAAAATGCTTTCAAGGCTTGTACCCCTTGATAAGTTGCAAATGACCAAAATTTCCATTTCAATATGCATATTGTATACACACATCAAACAAATAGCACTTAAAATATATATCACACAGACAAACGTATTTGTAAATATGTTTGTGTGTGTGAATTATATGTAGAAATCCCACCCTAGTTCAAAAAATCTAAGAAACTCACTTGGGTGTATAGAAGGAGCCACGTCAAACATGCATCAGTTGTAACAAAGGGTAGAGTTGGCAATTCATAGTGGGAAACAAGCATTAAACATGCTAGAGTTGGTACTTTTGTATCAGACTAGGTCATCATAGAACTTCCTTATCAATTGTCTCTATAAACAAACAAAGAGCTTATACCATCATTCACCCTTTCTACCTCATTAAACAAAAGTTCGACGGTGATTAACGCTTCAAGGAAACTAGCATTAAACATGCTAGATTTGAACGTCAATCCATCTGATGTTGTTGTAGGGACAAATCACCTTTTATAGGTTCCCCGACATCTCATGTTCCATATTTCACCTTCGTTCATGTTCAATAAAGATCTGGATCCTGTTTCTTCTGAGTTTCTAAGTAATCTTTCTTTTTATGAATTAAATATTTGAGTTATTATTTTTACGTAGATCATGGTTTTATTCAGTGTTTTCGACACAGTTTTTCTAAATTTTTGCTTTATTGTCTTGACACATGTTTATTATTTATTATATTTTTTCTCATGTTTTTGTAAACATGTTTGAGATTTTTGTCGACTTTTGGTAAGTTGTTTGGTAAACATGTTTTTATATACATTGGGCGTTTTTAAATTATGCTTTAAATAGATTAATGTTTCTTTTTTAGAAGTTTTTTTTTCTGCCATTTTGATTCTTATTTTTTAGGAGTTGTAGATCTGGATAGAGCAACTCAAAACATGGATGATTCTAGTGATAATTGCATGCGTTTCGATTTAGTAGTGTTTAGTCAACGAAAACTATTAGTTTTCATGGTGTGTCTGTTTCATCGTGTTTTGTGACAGATGATACAAATTTAGAACCAAATCATTAAAACCTGGATGATTACGGTGCTCAGCCTCTTAATTTCACTGAATTGGTTTCACCAGGTTAGTTTTTTTTTCCAATGAAAATCTTGGGGATAATAACATAGATAAAGGAATATATTTTTGAAACACATACATTTTAATATAAATTAATAATAATAATAATAATAATTAATAATAAATAATAATAATAATCTATTTTTGTGTTTTGTAGTTTAAATTGTTTTTAAAATATATTCATTGTATTTTAAAAAAAGTTCTGTTGTTGCATACGTGCAATTTTTTTTTATTTTGTATATTACCCTGTAATATATTATTACTTTTTTAAGTAATAAATATTATTTTCATTTTCATTTTTTTTGCAACTTCAGTTATGTGGACCATGTTACTAAATTTTAGATTAGAAATTTAATTTTTGTAACGTGTCATATGTGATAAACATTATGTTTTTTATACGTACTTTTTAGAGATTTTATGTTTTATCTGACAAACAATCTGTTTGTGTATCTATATTTTTTATTATGCATTTTTTTTTCTAAATGGTTTTGTTTGTAACTATATCCCTATATTTTTTAACATTATATCCTTACATTTTTTATATGTTTTTGTTTGTAACACTATATCCACATAAGTGAGTTTCCTAGGGTTTTTTTTTCATCATAGTTGTTTTAATTATTAAACTGTAGTTTTTAAATCCAAATATCCTTTTTCCGTATTATATGTGCCCAACTTTTCTCACGATGTACCGTTATTACCCTGTAAAACTTTTTTTATAAACACATGTTTTTGCATAATAAATGTAAGATATAACTAGGTTTATCAGTAAAAATAAAATCTTTTTTCATGTAACATAGCAAAACATATTAATATTTTTGTTTGCAAAAACATATATATATATATATAATATATATATATAATGAGAAAATTCTATACAAAACACTAAATATTGTCAGAACACGTAGAACAAAATGAATCACCATTTTTTCAATCCTAAAAACCTAAAAAGTGAATGAAAATGTTACAAATGTAAGATTTATTGTTTCTCACACTAGAATTTAAAACAAAATATAGAAAATTTTCAATTATATATAACCTACACCATTAAATTACCTACATGTATGTAGGCTATGTGTAGGTAAAAATATATGTTTTTTTATGTATATAATTACACCTATTAACGTAAGAAACCTAAAATTTTAAAAATATGAAACTTAAATCCCAAAAGTTAGTGATTTAGAGTTGTTCCTTTTGTTTTCGCAATAATTAGTGTTTTGTAATGATTCTAATCATATATGAGATATATATGTTAGGAGTTGGATACAAAGTCCAAATTTCATAAAAAGTATAAAAAGTCGTAATACACCATAATGTCAGCCATAAAACACACCCAAAAACCACAAATAACAAAATGAAGATTACAAAGACATCATATATATCTGGGTTTTGGATGATAAGGCTCTGATTATCGAATTACAAACATTATTGTGTTTTATGTTGATTAGCATGTTGTGTTTTATATTTATAGTTCTACTACGATGGCGTGTTTGAAGCTTTTATGGACTATTAGGGTTTAATATGGTGTTTTAGTAATCTTCACTCTGTTATTTGTGGTTTAGGTGTGTTTATGGCTAAAATTATAGTGTATGACTTTTTACACTTTTTAGGAAATTTAGACTTTGTAGCCAAACCCCACCATATATATATATATATGTATATATATATATAATGTTTATTGGAGTTTTGGAACACTAAAAAAGTGGGGAATAGACTCAAACAAACTCCGATTGGACTCATTCTAGCGGCGTTGGAACCGGCTTATCGACCCTAACTAGGATCTCTTAACCCTAAATCCTAAACCCTAAAGCTAAACATTAAGGCTAAAACCTAAGCTAAACTATAAAATCTAAACTATAAACCCTTAAAGCCAAACCCTAATATATTTAGGGGTTAGGATTTATGGTTAAGAGATCCTAGTTAGGGTTTGACGAGCCGTTTCAACGCCGCTGGAATGATCTAATCGGAGTTCGTTTGAGTCGATTCCCCATTGAATCGCACACTATATATACATATAGGGGAAACTCATTTAAGTTAAAAAAAACTTATGTAACAAACTTTTTTTCTAAGAAATTAGGGAATGTAAGTTATATGTTATAGAAAGTTTTGTAAAAGTAAAAATAAAACCCAAAAAGCGTCGAAGGGATTTTTTATAATTTTTTTTAAAATTCAGTGTTTATATATATAAATTTTATAATTTAAATTTTTATATATATATATATATAAACACTGAATTTTAAAAAAAATTATAAAAAATCCCTTCGGCGCTTTTTGGGTTTTTATTTTTTTTATGCTAAAAATTTAATTTATATATATATATATATATATATATGCTAAAAAACTGAATTTTTATTGTTTTTATAAAAATATCCTTTGGGCGCTTTTTGTTTTTGTTTTTTGTTACAAAACGTTCGATAACATGTAACTTACATTCCTTAATTTTAAAAAAAAATTGTTATACTAGATTTCTTGAGTTTTCTTAACTAAAGTGGGTTTTATTTCTATTCCTCCCCTATAAATATAATATATATATATGTATTATATATAAACAATGTTATCATTTTTGTTTGTAACACTTTATTCTTATATTTGTTTTCTTAAATATATCTTTTTTTTTTATAATGTAACGATATTACCATGTAACATTTTGTTATCTTTTAAGTAATAAATATATTTTTTTAATTTTTTTTGCAACTTCAATTTACACACTTTTTTAACATGGACAATATGTATTTTTGTCACCAGTCCTTATGGTCAATATGTTACAATATTATTCTTTAGAAATTTCTTTTTGCAACATATATCAAGTTATGAAAATACCATTTTCATCCAAAAATCCACCAAGTCTAATTCTAACATCAAAATAACTATAAAACTCATGATGAGCACCCATAATCATCTTTAACATGATATCACCATACTTGGTGATTCTTATGCCAAAACACAAACACTAAACCACCAAATTTACCATTTTTTACATGTTAAGACATCTATCACTAAAAATCATCTTAATACACATCATTTAGCATAAACATACCCTTATCATAATCCAAACATCAACATACAAGATTCACCACCAAACATACTTGTGTTAGTGTTTTAACATACTTTTTAAACATACCACATCATCAACATGCACATAACCCACGGACTATATACATATATATCTTTCCATTTTTAGTGAATACATCACATAACCACATTCAACAACTTACAAGATCTTCATCAACCAACAATCACTATACAAGCACTTTTATAACACTATAACATGCACAATGAACACACAAACATTCATCAATACATAGACCCTAATCTTACATTTTCACCATCAAAAATCTTCTATTTAAACACTAGATTAGTTGGTTACTAAGAACACAATAACATCTCACTTGGTGAACAATTCTTGTACAAAAGACTTTAATTAAGAGAATCATGATGAGATTTAAACAATTACCACTAGACTAGCTAAAGAAGATTTTTACACAATGGATGATAAGTTTTGCTTAGGTTTTGAGATCTAATTTCCAAGGTTAAGCTCCAAGCTTCCTTAGATCTCAAAACAAGAAGGATACAAGCTTGACTTTGGTGAATTTGGTGAAAGAAAAATGGAGATGAGTTGGGTGTGTTCTTGGCCGAATCCAAGAGAGAAGAAATAGTGTTTTTGTGTTGTTTGAAGTGGTGGAATGAAATAATGAAAGGCTCTTAAGTCTTTTAAACTGAAAATATCTAAACCAATCATCAACACTAACTTCCTTACATCAAAGCATGCTTCCAATACCAAGTCAACACTCAAAATGCACACTAATGTGTGGGTGATGGTTCTTGGCCAAAAAAGGGGTTCGTGAGTACTTGGGTTGGGCAAAAGTAACATTATTTTATAAAACCATGTTCCCTAACTAGAATTTGTTGGTTTGGTTGAGATTTAAATGCGGTTTTAGAATAGTTTATTCCATTACTTACAATTTAGGAAAAGTATAATACTAGATATGAGATATATTATACAATAATACATATTTTGGTGAAAAATTGCAAGTATAGAGGTTAAAATGAGATAAAATTAACATATACGTGATAAAACCAGATAAATACTTTATTAATATATATGTATTATGTTTTTATCTATTTTAACATATAGCACATAATAATACCACTAATTTAATGTTCCAGGCATATTGGAACAATTTTAGTTTTAAAAAAGTTTACCGGATAATCACCAATGCTCGTTTTGGACACTTTTACTGTATGCGATAAGACGATATTTATTGCTTATCAAATGCAAACTTATGCATTTACCCGGACCATTCTAGACTTTATGGACTCAGTGAATAATAATTAAGCCTAAATGCATATAATTAATGCAAAACATGATTAATTAGATGTACACTAGATGTAAGAGGTTTATTTCGAGAAAAGTAAACACTTTATCTTGGAGGGTTATGTTGGATCGTCTTCATAATAGATCAAAATTGGAGACTAAAGGTATTGATATCCCTTTTTTAAAATCCATTTATGGTTTTGTAAGTGTTACTTGGTTCTAGCTACTAAATTGTTACCTAGTCTCTTTAATAAAATTCCTATGTTAGAAAAAAAAAAAACAAATCAATACATGCTCATCCATGGCAGTCAAGTGTTCTTTAGTTTCTTCATATGTAAAGGTTGGATTCTCCTTACTCACAATTCCAACATGTCAACAAACACAAAAACAAAACTCGTATGACCATATCAAATCAATTGACTTTTCTAAAGTTGAAGTGTTCTTGCACAGCAGGTTGCAAAACACAGTTTGCGGTGTATAACCCATTTAACCAGAAATCGTTCATCCCATCTACTCAAATTATGGAGCCTATACTAACCAACTTGTAGACTATTTAATTCAACTAGTTTAGTCTAATCCGATAAATGAACCAACCGCCTACACCGGGTAAAACCGAGACTAGCCGATCACCTCATTGCTTGGTCAGACCCGACCTGATAATTGAACCAATCATGTAGTCTAGTCCCAATGAATCTGGTCCATTCTCATCTCAACCAATGAAAAACCACAAATTTAGTTTATAATGGTCGTGTTTTGAATAAATTGTTACACAAACTTCTTTTGGACCACATTATGAGCACTACTTGCACCCACCCTGGTTTTGGTGTTTAAAATTTTACTTAAAAGCAACAGGTAGTTGGTATTTCGTAAAAGTAAGTTCTTTAAAAAGTTTTTGTTACGCATATGATTTCAAAATTTTTAGGATGCTCATAAATGAATTAAACATACAATTTTGTTTTTATACAATATACGAGTATCCAGAAACTCCAACAATGATAGGTGAGTTTCTTAACTATCCCAAAATTAACAAAGTCCATTTATAAATTTATAAGTAGTAAACCTACTATTGTTGAGTTTCCACCACACTTTCACTTAATAATTTATATAAATATTTCAAAATATATAAATATAATGTAATTGATTATATTAACGGTAACCATTTTCAATATAATATTGTATTGAAAATTAGGTTATTATGGTTTTTTTAAATAAAATATGTCTTTTATTGTATTGTATCATATATAGAGCCATAGGTGTTGTATGGCATGATTTCTTGTGGTACGGTATGGTATAATATTGTATTGCTTGGTACCGATACCGTATCGTATGGTATGGTATGATATCGTACTTTATCGTATTACACTATATCACGCTAACATGTATTAATGTTACTGTATTCTATTCTATTACATTGCGTTATATTGTATTGTATTGCAATGCCTTCTATTATATCTTAATTGTATTGTATTATATTGATTTTGTATTCCATTGCGTTGTATGGTATTGGATTGGATAGAACTCAGTTATATTGCAATGTATTACATAGATATTTTGTGTTGTATATTATTATAATGAATTGGATATAGTATGGTATAACACGGCATAGTATGGTACATTCTAATTTAAAAAAATATGGTAAGGTAAAGTATAATGTGTGATGACATAAGACGGTATGGTATTGTCTAGTCTAGACTAGCCTAGTATGAGGGGAAAATTAAATTTGAGGTTTGTTTGTGTGCTTAATTTAAACACTAAAAGTATCTTAATTCCATCAATGTTAATCCATTAGTTTTATATGAACACTGTTTTATAAATATCTAAAGAAAAATTATAACATATTGACGAGGAATAAAAGCGATAAAAGTACTAGATATGTTCTAGCAAATGTATAGAGAAAGCTTAAAT
This sequence comes from Scalesia atractyloides, assembly GCA_947069175.1. Taxonomy (NCBI): domain Eukaryota; kingdom Viridiplantae; phylum Streptophyta; class Magnoliopsida; order Asterales; family Asteraceae; genus Scalesia; species Scalesia atractyloides. Next base: position 52,915,769 of record CAMTDV010000116.1, read on the forward strand.
GGGATTATTATCAAACTTACAAATAAGCCTTTGTTTATAGACTTACTTGCTATCCTAAACATCAAACTTAGAAATATAAATAAAATAAAAGGCCATAACCAAAATATTAATTTAAGTCAATATAACTAACATTTAGACTTAATTAAAATAATCACTCTAAAATAAAATTTAAATTATTTAAAATGATTATTATTTCTTTTGAATTTTGTATCATTTTTTCACTCTTCTTCCACATTCCTAATGGTTCATATATGGTTCCAAAAACTAAGTAATCGACCTCTCATTATTATTCCCCACTTGAAAAGAACTCGTCCTCGAGTTCATAGGGCGGAGAATTTTAGTTGATGAGATATTTTGTTTCATCTCCACCACCGATGGTTTCACATTTTCATTAATAATCAGTTTTGTAGAATTTTCATGATTCTCCACTTCGAGCATGTAACTTCTTTTTCTTCATCCTTTTTATTATTTGTTTCCCTAATCTCTTGATTTCCACCACTCTAACATCATTTGTTACCTCCAACATTATGGTTGGAGTTTCTTTTTTATCGTTGCAAACCTTTATGTCTTGATATAACACATCGTTATCGTTGCAAGATGCAACAGTTAGAACATTAGAATTATCATCAAAATGCACTTACCTCTTGTGAGTGTAAGAGATTGACCTCTTCATCTTGACAAGATATTGATAGCTACAACTAGTGCACCTAACACCTCCTTTGCGTACACGAGGATGTCGAATAACCCTATAATAACTGCCTTAATGAAATTTGTGGACACTACTGCCTATAATCATGGCACATAGTTGTTCAACGATTGTGTCAAGTTTGTCTGCCTTAATATAAAGATCATCCAACGCACGTCACAAACCATTACTCCACAATCTCCACCACAAATGAGGATTTTGATTTACTCCACCACAAGAATGAGGAAGTATGATACCACCTGACGAGAAATATTGAAATGGGAGAAGAATTATTATCATATATTGAAAGTTCTCCAAAATATGACAAAAAACATTTATATACAGGCTTTCTTACTATCTACATATTAAACTTGGTCAAGGTAACCGCCATATTAACTAGAAACATTAATGAAATAAAAGACAAAAATCGAAATATTAATTTCGGTCAACATAACTAACATCTAGAAATAACTAAATATAATCATCACTCTAGAATAAAATTTAAATTATTTAAAAAATTTTATGGTTATCATTTCTTGGAGTCATGTATCATTTTTCGCATTTTCACCGGTTCGTATATGGTTCCAAAACTGAGTAATTGACCCTCATCACATACTAGTTGCTAAATTGGCATTAAACTAGTAATTTGAGCAAATGTATTATGTTTTTATGATTGGTTTTTAAAAATAATAATTGTAGTTTATTATGTGAATGCAAGGTTGGAGAACTCGCTAGTCACTAGTCGGCCGTGAGGTGAGGGACTAGCGACTACTCGGAATTAATCGAATCAGGTTTTTATATGTAATTTTCAGTTTTATGTATACATATACACATTTTATAGGTAAATATTTTAAGTAGCTGGTTTTAACTCTTACTCAACGCATTTTTTAAGTATACAAGATTAATTGTTGAAATTCACATGGTTTGATTGGAAAGTGGCCGGAATTTAGAGGTTTTGGCCGAATATACAAGTTTTTTGCCGGAACCTGGCTGGAATCGCCGATTTTTTGCTGGCCGACTAGGCCTAACTAGCGATTAATGGACTGATTAACAAAAAATTACCCAGTTACTAGCTGACTAGCAATTAACCGCCGATTAGTCGCCGTCTAGTCACGATTTTTACAATACTGCGTGAATGATTAAACCACCCATAAACTAGATTAATTTACTTCAGTATACCTACTTAGTGGCAAAGTATTGGACCATGTGTAGTGAAATAACTAAACCACTCAAAAAGTGTTGTTACGTCAACGCCATTAGGCAGAGGACGATAATTAAACCACTCATTAATTATAGTATAATGGTTTAATTAAAAAAAATTAAAGAAAAGAAAAGCCTGGTTGGTTGAAGCACCCCTTGCCTCCACTCCTTTACCTTTGACGCTCGACATTCCAAAGACGGAAGCACCATTGGCGCCCCAACTCACTTACCCTTAATGTAATAACGATATATATTTAAAATCATGGTGGTGACATGGAAGCTATGACGCCTCCACTACCCCAGCCATATGCTTCATAGTTAAAAACAATGAGAACCCTTTCCTTCATCATTGCTTTGCTCCCTTTCTCACAATTCTAAACCTATTCATATTTTCTAAATAAGACCGACTTTGTTCTACATAGAACAATGAGTTTTTAAATCTTTGTATATACGAATGAATTGTTTAATCAAACAACTTCTTAAATACGTCTATAGATTTCTTCAATCGCCTTTTTTGCGAAAATAATTCGTAAATTGGTTTTTAAATTTGAATAACATAATTGATTCTAATTATTTTACATTTATTTATACAGTTTCAAAAATAGTGTCCACCAATATGCTGATAGGATGTTAAAAGTTCTTAGTTTCTCAAGTCTAAATTCACGTTTTTATGTGGATTGGAGTTCTCGAATGCCTACTTTTATACAGTTTGCATTTTGTAGGTATTAATAGGTTAAACGTTTAAGTGAAACGGGGTTGGCGACGCCGACAACCTATCTAGACGTCCATGAGCCGTCAACAGCGAACAACAAGTGGACAATGCTAAGTCGTCACCGTTGGCGGGTTTGGCTATCAGCATCGCTGCGTCTGACACCAAAATGTCGGATTTTGCCTCTTTGCATTGTATTTCGATTTAACCAAATTCGTATTATGGAGTTACATATACATTTTGGGAGCCATTTTTAATCCAAGATTTCTTCTTTCGGATTCCAAGTTCTTCAAACCATGTGTAGCTAATCCTCCAAGCTTCTCCGCAATGTAAATTTTTAAAGCTATTAGGGTTCTAGTTACATTAATTGGGTTGTGGATTATTGATTTCTCATTTGTGTGTTTGAACAATTGTGTTAGTTTTGTTTTGAATTCGTAAATTATCGATATTTCCTTGCATCACTAACTTTATGAATTGAATTCGGCTAATTAGGCCTTAATTCAGTTTAGGGTTTGTTATGTTCTTGAGTTATGGAGTCTCCTTTTGTCCATTGTTGATGTTGATGTTGATGATTGTTGATGCCTAAGTCTTGAAACCCAACCCCGTTAACACCGATTGTTGAGCTTAATTCAACCGTAGTTGTTAAATAGAACCTTAGTGCTTATAATTTCAAATCAGGTATGAATCCTTTTACTAAGTATTGTTTCTAATCAAAGTATCACATTGTTAGTTATAACTGTTAATCTAGTTTTTGTTACCGATCACAAATTGTTGACGTTCTAACACACTTTTCAAACCAATCAAACAAAAAAAATATAAATCAACTTAGTAAGCTTCATAATTCGTTTCCTAATCAACATAGTTTATAACACGGACCACAGACTCTTCATGGATTCGACACTCTTCTTACAATTTACTATCTAGTTAGAGGTACTTACGAACACACATTCTCTTTTATCTTTGACCGGACCCTTGACGTCAGTTATATCCCATTAGAAACTATAGTGTATTGATGGGTGAAATGAATACAATATAATATACCTAGAAACCACACAAATTGAATCTAACTGTGAATACACTTACGTATTATTAACAAACACAAATAACGTATTCACCAATGTATACACTTAAGAATGCTAGGAATCCATATAATAAAGTTATTACTTAATACACTAAAGTAAAAAAAAATAGGAATACGTAAGCAGTGTATTAACGAGTGAATACATTAAAGTATCGTCACTATCCACAATAGTCATGAATACACTAAAGTATCATTTGTGTACTTAAGTAGTATATTCACAAATAAAAATATTAATATATCATCACTAATCACAAAAAGTGTATTAAAGATAAATACCAAGGTACCCTAATTACAGTATGGTCATTGCGTCAGTATGTTTGCTACCCTAATAAAATAGCTTTTCTTAAAGTAGTTTTCCAACTATAATACATTATTAATAAACTTTATCCATTAGAAACTACGTTGCTGAATAAATACATCATTGGGGGAGGGAGAGGGTGTAGGAATACGTAAGCAGTGTATTAACGAGTGAATACATTAAAGTATCGTCACTATCCACAAATGGTCATGAATACACTAAAGTATCATTTGTGTATTTAAGTAGTATATTCACAAATAAAAATATCAATATCATCACTAATCACAAAAAGTGTATTAAAGATAAATACCTAAGGTACCCTAATTACAGTATGGTCATTGCGTCAGTATGTTTGCTACCCTAATAAAATAGTTTTCTTAAAGTAGTTTTCCAACTATAATACATTATTAATAAACTTTATCCATTAGAAACTACGTTGCTGAATAAATACATCATTGGGGGAGGGGGAGGGTGCAGGAATACGTAAGCAGTGTATTAACGAGTGAATACATTAAAGTATCATCACTATCCACAAATAGTCATGAATACACTAAAGTATCATTTGTGTACTTAAGTAGTATATTCACAAATAAAAATACTAATATATCATCACTAATCACAAAAAGTGTATTAAAGATAAATACCTAAGGTACCCTAATTACAGTATGGTCATTGCGTCAGTATGTTTGCTACCCTAATAAAATAGCTTTTCTTAAAGTAGTTTTCCAACTATAATACATTATTAATAAACTTTATCCATTAGAAACTACGTTGCTGTATAAATACATCATTGGGGGAGGGGGAGGGAGTAGGAATACGTAAGCAGTGTATTAACGAGTGAATACATTAAAGTATAGTCACTATCCACAGATAGTCATGAATACACTAAAGTATCATTTGTGTACTTAAGTAGTATATTCACAAATAAAAATATTAATACATCATCACTAATCACAAAAAGTGTATTAAAGATAAATACCTAAGGTACCCTAATTACAGTATGGTCATTGCGTCAGTATGTTTGCTACCCTAATAAAATAGCTTTTCTTAAAGTAGTTTTCCAACTATAATACATTATTAATAAACTTTATCCATTAGAAACTACGTTGCTAAATAAATACATCATTGGAGGAGGGGGAGGGTGTAGGAATACGTAAGCAGTGTATTAACGAGTGAATACATTAAAGTATCGTCACTATCCACAAATAGTCATGAATACACTAAAGTATCATTTGTGTACTTAAGTAGTATATTCACAAATAAAAATATTAATATATCATCACTAATCATAAAAAGTGTATTAAAGATAAATACTTAAGGTACCCTAATTACAGTATGGTCATTGCGTCAGTATGTTTGCTACCCTAATAAAATAGCTTTTCTTAAAGTAGTTCTCCAACTATAATACATTATTAATAAACTTTATCCATTAGAAACTACGTTGCTGAATAAATACATCATTGGGGGAGGGGGAGGGTGTAGGAATACGTAAGCAGGGTATTAACGAGTGAATACATTAAAGTATCGTCACTATCCACAAATAGTCATGAATACACTAAAGTATCATTTGTGTACTTAAGTAGTATATTCACAAATAAAAATATTAATATATCATCACTAATCACAAAAAGTGTATTAAAGATAAATACTTAAGGTACCCTAATTACAGTATGGTCATTGCGTCACTATGTTTGCTACCTTAATAAAATAGCTTTTCTTAAAGTAGTTTTTCAACTATAATACATTATTAATAAACTTTATCCATTAGAAACTACGTTGCTGAATAAATACATCATTGGGGAGGGGGAGGGTGTAGGAATATGTAAGTAGTGTATTAACGAGTGAATACATTAAAGTAACGTCACTATCCACAAATAGTCATGAATACACTAAAGTATCATTTGTGTACTTAAGTAGTATATGCACACATAAAAATATTAATATTTCATCACTAATCACAAAAAGTGTATTAAAGATAAATAACTAAGGTACCCTAATTACAGTATGGTCATTGCGTCAGTATGTTTGCTACAATAATAAAATAGCTTTTCTTAAAGTAGTTTTCCAACTATAATACATTATCAATAAACTTTATCCATTAGAAACTATGTTGCTGAATAAATACATCATTGGGGGAGGGGGAGGGTTCTTGTCCTCTGCATAGACTCCCTTTTAAGACAAGATAGAGCTAATAGTGAATATTTCCGACGTTGATCCATTAAAATTATTTGTTTGTAATATACTTAGTTTTTTTTAGTAAACTACAATTTGCTTTCCTATGGTTGTCTAGAAAAGACTCGTTGAGCGCCTAATATCTAAAATTTAAGCCCTAAGCCCTTGTGCTGTTTTTTTTTTCGTTGCATTACGCGTCTGTGCCTGTAAATCGAAGTTCTATCCCTCAAAAATCAAATTACAAATACTCTCAGCTTGCCACTCTAAACTTACAACACATATGCCAGCAGAATGCAACCTTGCTGCAAGTGGTTAGATTTCAGTAATCAACCAACTTACATTGGAAAATGCATGGGGGCATAGTGCTATTTACAAACTTGATGCAAGCATAATACATTTATGTTGGTATATTGCAGTTTACAATCTTATGTGCATCCACATTTACAACTTGCGCTTGCATTCAAGATTTTAAGATACTACAAGCAGAATATAAGTGAATATAGTTGCAAACTAAGAAGACTAATTTTATCGATGAAAAACTAGGATAAACGGAAAACTACTATACATAGGACAACTAGTTGCTTCTATCAGGATAAATGGTAAAAGAATATAAAATCCACATTATGAGATGATAATTGTTCAAAGGTGACAACTTGTCCTTTCTTAAGCAAGATGCTTCACCAAAGTGAGGTTCAATATAAGCTACAAATGTAATTATGAAAACTATAAATGTTATCTGATTCTTACACCAACCTAGGACTCCTAACTCCTTTCTTCTATAAAACCACAACTCTAAACTAGGTCTATGAAGTATTACACATTTTACTCCACTAACATTACACATTTTCAAACTAAATGTACATGAAGGGAAGTATCTAGTTTTGTATAATCAGAATTACAAATATAGCGAGTAAAATTGATAATTACAATTAGGGGTAAAATTGATCAACAAAAAGTCTATAAAAAGGGTCAAGTTAGGCATCATATACATTTACAATATCATTTGAATCTACCCCTACTTAATCCTATCCCTACCTCATTCAATCATGTAATCGAAATTCATATGGTAGATCAGGGCATCATTGATCCTAATTCCAGCTGCAACAGTTCAAGTTCAAGTTCGATAATTTTTCCGATATTTTTCGAGTTACAAACATTAATCAAGATCAAGAAAGAAGCATTACCTCTCACACACTGTGTCTCTATATTCGCATTTACTGAAATAATAGTAACTGAAGGATCACAGGATTGCCAATCGTTGGGTGGGTTGGGTTTCGAGGTTTCGAGTATAGGGATGTACTCAGTGGTTGATTACGAAAATTGAGGACACCAGGGGTGAGAAATAACCAAAACGTTAACCGAAAAGCGAAATTAAGCGAAACCGAATGAACCGAAAGTCGTTTATCGATTATTTTTTTTACCATTGGTTAACCGAACACCGAACCATTTAAATTTTCATATATTTCTAGTTTTTACACCTCCATTTCATTTATTTCATGTTTTATACTTACATTTCATATATTTATACCTCCGTTTCATTTATTTATACTTTTATTTTATGTATTTAAACCTCCACTTTATTTATTTATGCATTCATTTCATGTATTTATACCTCTATTATGTATTTCTATGCAAAAATTTTAGCCTTTGTTTGATTTGGTTATGAACCGAACCGAATCGAACCAAAACCCACATATTAACCGAATAAACAAATCTGATTAACTGATGAATTTGGTTATGGTTTCGATTAATACAAATAACCGAATCAACCGAACCATACACACCCCTAGTGGAGATAAATGAGAGTTTAGGGTATAAAGTTTGGGTGAAATATCATTATGTTCCCACCCCTAATGTCGGCCATCTGACTTTTAATGGAATATAACATGTTCTGTTATATGTGCTCAGTGGTTGATTATTATAGGTTAGGGACTCAACTTACTTTAATATTTCTCTATTAAAACATATATATGTTATAAGAGAATATAATTTTGGATAATTTTAGAAAGAAAATACAAAAATATTTGGTAACAAAAAGGATGGCAGAAGGAAAAAAAATACAACACGCATGGAAGTTTTAAGAAATGTGTATAATATAAATAAATAAAAGTAAGTTGATGGACGTGGCGTCTCTACATCCGTAGAGTTTTATAATTGTTTGTTAGGTAAGCATGATATGATATCTTTGATTCATGGCGTGGTCCCAAGAATTTAAACCCATTTGAAACGGGTCATATTGAATTATTGATCATGACTATGCCTATAATTTATTAATGGAAGTACGTTTTTCTATGTCTAAGTAGTTTCTGACACGTCCATAATATGTGTGATATAATTATCGTCAAATCTCTATTAAACGATTAACACTTTGTTGCAATTCAATTTTATGCCAAACCCGAATTGTTTTTTTTTCCTAGTTATAATCTATCGTTGTCTAATATAGATTGTGTGTTCAGCATTCACATTTTAATCTTTTTTATCATATAATTTCATTAAAAACAATTATATTTTCTTTTATTTTTAATTAATTAATATTTTTTTATACTTTTATCATTACCTTTTCTATTTGCTCCACTTACAATCACTTTTAAAATACATTAAAATAGTATAGAGGATGAACAATGTACATTTAAATTTAAAAATGAATAGTTACATTTCTTTTTCTCTACTCACAACCATCTACAATCACTTTTGATAATATAAAAAGTTATCTCATAAAATTTGAAGAAAGGATTTCTATAATGTTACTTGTTTAATCCCATTCTCGAATCCTGGTTTGACGACACTAGCTTTCAAAAAGTGTATCAAATTCAATCCGGTGTCAATTCACCTAAATCAAGATCTGCACCAATTATATAAAAAAGCTCACAATAAAAAATGATTAAAGATCTGCACCATTTATAAAAAAATCTCACAATAAAAAATGATTTTGTAAAATTCTACACTTTTAGTACTTGTAAGTTGATAGATTGTTGTTAAACGATATTCGGTGTATGGATACATTTCGTTTTATTAATTCTCTAGTGCATATCTAAGTAAATCTTAGAAGTTAATAGATTGTTGTTAAACCATATTTGGTGTATAGATACATTTCGTTTTATTAATTCTCTAGTGCATATCTAAGTAAATGGTCCAAGTTGAGTTTCTTAATAAGGTTAGATGGTTGCAAATTTATGCATTAGTTAATTTATAGATTAGAAAATTAGGGATAAAGGTATGTGTAGCGGAATAACTAAACCATTTAAAAAGTGCTATCACGTCCGTGCCACGTAAGCAATAAACAATAACTAAATCACTTAACAACTATGACGTACTGGAATAACTAATGCTTAAATAAAAGGAAAAAAAAGTAAAAAGTCTGATTTGTTGAGGAGTTAATGGGCATCACATGAATATCTATAATGCCTGTTAATGTGATCACAATGCTTATTTGGAGCGGCACGATGTTTAACGACCCCATGCTTTTTTGGCATGACGACGTTAATGGACAACAGTCTAACTTCTGTTCATCATTCGAATATAGCGGGGTGGCTTTTTATTATTTGACAAAAATAAATTAACTTGACTCGAGTCAATATAGTATAACATGACCTGTTGGAAATAAGGTTTGCAATGGATAGTCTGAGAGGCATGTAAACACTTTTAGATCGAATATTTTGGTTGTTCTCTCAAAAAATCTTATAGGATACAACACGGAATTTGAGAACAAGAAACTAAGATGTCATATGTGTATGATCTAAATTCGTATGAACCAGAGAAATGATCAAAAGTTCTGATTTCGAATTTTGAGGGCAAGACTAGTAATTGCCATGATGGCAGTTATTTCTTTTTAATTTAAAATTGCTTCATTTTGGAGCCACTTTTTTATCTCGAAAATAATGGGTATTTTTTTAGAAAAAAATTCAGTTTTATTTTTCATAATGGACCCTAAAATATCCAACATGAACTACTCAGTTTCTAGTTTGTGGTTGTGGCGAACAACTGTCGTTTTCCAAATTCAAATATTCGGGTTAGAATTAGGATCTTGTCGTTAATTTACTTGAAATGCAGAAAAAACAAGCCTTTAGTAGAAAACAATGTTGAAAAATTAAGTACAATCAAATAAGTTTTTACTGATTTTGAAAACAATAATAATACGTACAATTTGAGTTTTGATGAGAGTTTCGTAGCGAGTTTTTTGGGGTAAATTTGTAAAACAGCAATCAAGTTTTAAAAGTGTTCCAATTAGATTACTCAAGTTTCAAAACTGTTTTAAATTATGTTACTCAACATTCATTTTTTGTTAAAATTAACGGTTTATTCATTATTTATAGTAACCGTAGTGATGTATTTTTTTTCTTTTTTCCCGTTTTATTTGATGCTAACGTCAAGTGATGACGTGGAATTTAACTTGTTTTTTTTTAATTTTTAATATAATTAAAGTGTTTTTATTTTCAATAAATATAACTTCATACATTAAAATAATCCGACCCCAGCATCTTATGCTCCATTTTTTTCTTGACACATGGAAAAAAAGGACATGGCTTGATTTAAATGTTAAGTTATCTAATTGAGACAAAAACTGATATAAATAACCTAATTAAAACACTTTTAAAAGTTAGTTACTATTCTGTGATATTTTCCCGAGTTTTAAATTATCATTACTCCTGGTTCTATATGTCACTTAAAATATGTTATATAATCCAAAAAACCAACATACCACATTTTAGGGAGTCCAATTTAATAGGGTTCCCTAACTAATATAACTCGGTTACTCTTAATATAACCAATTTTTTTAAGAAAGAAACGGATTCTATTAAACTTACATAACCACATTTAAGGAAAGAACCATCTATTAGATAAATTTTCAGATGAATTTAAAAGATTTTCATTCCTTCAGATAATAACACTACTAGGAAATCGAGTACAGGGATGTTAATCTATAGATGGATGTCGGTAATCACCAACAGATCCTGCTAAAAATAACAAATAAAAAATCAATATACAAGTCGTTGATCGTCGAAGGATCAACGACGACTATCCTTTAGTTACTCTTACTCTTATGATATGATTTCAGATAGGATTCTCATGCATGCTTTTTCATTCGTTTGTTGGTAACTATGTGTTGTGACAAAAGTTTACGTAGGTAATCCGTTGCAAATATCTTTGATATGAGTAATAATGGTTTTATTTGGTTAACTAGTTTGATTAATAGGTAGCAAATTTCAATTTTTAAAAGTTTCGCCCGACCTTCCAAAGTTAGATTTAACCAGCTAAAGAAGGCTTTATTAACGTATTCTCATTCATTACAATACCAACTTTTAGAAGAAGATTATGTAGGAATGAAATCTTAGAAAATATATGTGATACAAATGTGTATAGGTTAGAATGGAACCAATAATCTAAAAGATAAATATTTCTTTTACCTATTTTTATATAAGAAATAGATATTTATCTTACCGAATTTTATCATCAAATTCTACAAAGAAATTAAATCCTTTGTCGTTGAAAAGCGCTAACAAACAGTAGGTCCTGAATTTTTTTTTTCAAACATGGATTATATTTAGTGGGACGTATCTTGTCCACTGTAGGGTGGAAGTGATTAGGTGAAATGCTTAAAATGGTGTGTTTACAATGGAAGTGTTATGAGAAATTATGTGAATGGTTATCCCACAAAGTTGGGTGAAACTTTGTTGTGGTCCCTTATATGCTATTTCTTGCAACACCTACACATACGTACGTAGTGTAGAATCAGGTCTAAATGACATAGAAATCTATCTTGTTCGCGACCTGCACACATTAATGTCAAACCAAAAAATCTCGAGCTTACACAACGAGTTTCACTTTAAAGTAATTTCTCTTATGTGAACTAGGGAAAGTTATGCTAAATAGTTGTGTTACATTGATCAACATTGAGGTTATGTTGTCCAGTTGTGTTACATTGAGTTATGCTAACTAGTTTTGTTTTAAAGAGCAATGCTAAGTTACGCTAACGGGTTAAGTCTTTGTTGATTTCGGCGAAACTGAGATAAAGTACGTTAAGCTAAACAGACCAATGAATCCAAGATGTTTGAGATTGTAATAGTTGGTTTGCCATTAGATTGAAAATTGTTTCAATTATTTTGCAAGTGTTCATTAAGTCGTTTTGTATTGTCTATTGTGCTTATTGCGATTTGAATTTGTGTCTAATACAATTAAAAGATTATTCAATTTTTCTTTTGTTATTGCTATAAACCAAACTATATATCTCAGTTCATACATTTCTAGCTTCAAGAACACACTATTTCATGGGAAATTTTCAGTTAAGTGAATCTTGCTCTTATTGTACAATGAAGAAGTATGCTTATGGTTAAGTTCACTAAAATTGTGAACCAAGGTCCAACCTTAGAATTACACTTGCTAGTGTGGAAATAAATGAAGATTTAATCAAACCCCTTAAATGAAGTTATTCCATGTATGATTTTACTTGTTATCGTGGTTTTTCTAGATGAGGTATGATCTGTGTAATTCCCTAACATTGTCCTTAACAAGTCTATAGAGAGTGCCCCTAATAAGGGCGTTCTTGGTGCTTTTAAGGAGAGAGGATGTGATGTGGAGAAGAGAGAACAGGATGATGTATGATTTGTAAAATTCCTTAACACGTGTGCTTAACAAGTCTCTAGAGAGCGCCGCTGATAAGGGTGTTCTTGGTGCTCTTAAGGAGAGGGTGTGATGTTGGAAGGATGGATCAAAACTCTTGGATATTTTTGAGTTTGTGAGGAGGGGTCAGCTTGGACACTAGAGAGCGAGGTACAGATGTGCACTCGTTTTTTAGTCCCTCAATTGGAGGTGTTCAATAAATACTTTTCTCAAAGGCACATTAGCAACTGTGAAACCAGAATATAGTCTGGGGAGAGGGGGTGGGGTCGTCATAAACCCTCCACTAGTTCTGCTCTAGCACATCGATATATTCTACACAAACAAAATAGACATTATAAAATTCCAAACCTGAAGCTTACTCTTTAGATGAGATAACCTTAGACTGGATGTATGGATATTTTTAAATCGGGTTGGAGATGGACCTTAAGGAAAATTCAAAGTCTTCTAAAGTCAACTTTATTCAACTCATGTCGGCCAATGAAAGGAAATACTTTTGGTGACCGGTTTATAGGCACTCTAGGACAAGATTAAACTTGTACAAAAAGAGGAAACGCCCAATCTTTTTATTTTTTTATATTAATGGTTTACATAGATATATTAGACTGAGTGTGTTGGGGTTTGATGAGCATAATCTAAGTGACTGCCATCATCTAAGTCAATCAATAACTCAAAAGGAAATGCACTATTACCTCAAAAGATTATTATTATTATTATTATTATTATTATTATTATTATCATATGAACAGTGAAACGATAAGGTGGTAGTGTAGCACTAACGCTGTTGATTAGGCAAACAAAAACAAAAAGCAAATGCTAAAAGAAGAAAAAAAAAATATCTGCTCAAAAAGTAGGATGAGGCACTCATAAAGATTTTATCTTTAAATAATCTAAATTCAATTTGAATAGATCCCAAGCCATTTAAATTGCTAAGTTTGCTTTCATCATCTATTGTCTATTGAGTCATTGGATTACTTTGCAGTTTGCATGTTTGAGTTTGGGAGGTTTTGTGCTTCACAAAGTGGTTTCATGCTTAACAAAGTATGGGCAGTTTCCAGATTCATGTATATCCAATTAACTAATCTCTTTCAATAAAGACTGGAGTAATATCCTTCACTGTCATGATGATTCAATGGGTGTTTCTTTTTTGTTAAAGTATTAAAAGAGTCATTTTTTATTACAAATTCACGAGGTAAATAGTGAATGCACTCAACATCTCCAGTTGGCACTTGTCAAATTAATGATTTGCCTTAGTATAATGACTTAACTGTTAACAAGTGTTATTATCAAGAAAAAGTATAATAACTTATTATATTCACAAGAGAAAATGAATGACAATATATGATGCTTTTATGCATTCTAGTGTCAAATTTTGTACAACTGTGACATTTCCAAACGACCCTAAAGATGATCGACAACAATCATGCAGTCGTGTTGTTGGAATTTTTTAGTCTAGTGTCATCGTAAGGTTTTATTTTCTGCCGATTACAATTTAAGGGTCTAACTCATGTTTTTTTTATTTAAAAACTCAGATTCTATATAAAATCATGCAGTCGTGTCGTTGGAATTTTTTAGTCTGGTGTCATCGTAAGGTTTTATTTTCTGCCGATTACAATTTAATCCAACTCATGTTTTTTTATTTAAAAACTCAGATTCTACATGTGAAAATGCAACAAATTTTAGTGACTATCGGGCAACACTAATAGAGACATAAGGGTTTTTAGGTTAAAACAACTTAGTTTATTTAACAGCAATTAAAAAAAACAAATATAAAAATAAAAGTATGTTAAAGTTGGGATTGCTTGTGGCTTTTGGAAGCATTGAGGGTTTTTAGTGTAATGATTTAAACAAGTAACATGGCAATGTTCCAATCGATCAAAGCACAAAAATGTGGTATCCTACATGTTTTTGGCAAACCTAGCTTTTCGATCATCCATCTTTTAACTGTTACATAGCACTTTATTAATTATAATGAACTTCACCTTTGTTCTATCACATCTACATTTCTACATCAATGAATTCTTTGGCAGGGATTAAAATGCAGTTGCTGAAAACATGTTGTACTATATAGAGAGATTTTGATTATTCCGATGGACAAAGATCATCAACTTATATCTGGCAATGACTCCAGTGGCTATCAAAGAGAGCTTAATATAATCCAACTTTTATTTTTTGAAAAGGCAAATCAAACAATTTCATTTAAATAAGTCAGCGAGACGCTGAGAACGTATTGATATAATCCCACTGTTTAGCATGCTTAAAAGCTTTACACTTATTTTAACATAACATGTCTAGATTGTAACTTTTAAGCAAACTGATATTTTGTAATTTTTTTTATTACAAGTATTTAAAGTTGTTATTTAATAAATTTACAACCAATATTTTTCTTTAGAAAGTTAAATATTAAGAATTAGTAAAAATTTACACATTACCAACTTTTGATGAAAAATACCAATGAGGTGGTAATTAATATGCAAAAACAAAAACAAAGTCTTGGGTTTATGAATATTTCATTTATTAAATATTTCTTTTTATTTTTCACTTATTAATAACTAAATAATATTTTATTGATCTAATCCTGTGTAGTCAGTCCGGCTTAGATAGTTGGGTAGGCCGAGCGACCACTCAAGGCCCAAATGTCCAGAGGGCTCAAAATTTAATTTTTTATATATGTATTTTAATTTTTATTATATATTTTAAGTTTTTAATACACTTTAAGCTTTATTATGTGTGTGTATTTTTAGCAAATATACATTTTAAGCCCGACTTTCACTGCTTATTTTAGTATTCTAACGGACGGCTCCGCTCTACGTATAATGGACAGGTTTCTGATCTAGTTTTGTAATAAAAATAAAATACAAACACAATATAAATAAAACAGAAAACATTAGTTTAAATTATTTTAGTCAAATATAACTAATTAAAAAATATTCTCTCTGGTTATTAAAGGGCATTTTAGTCATTTTAGTAAACTTAACAAAAAGTTAACAAGGTTTAACCTTAGTACTCAAAATTATGATAAGGTTTGACCTTTGTACTCAATATTGTGACAAATTAGAACATTAATACCTGATTTTGTAACAAAAAAACTATTAGTAACTACATTAAAATTTGATAGAAACCACAACGAACAACGGTATAATTTTCTTTTAGTAAATTGTTTTCAACAAACATTATTTTAATAAATATTTTCTTCACCAAAACAAGTTTTGAAAAGAAAAGAAAAAAAAAACTCAACTTTTAGAAGGTATCAGTGTAATAAAAACAAATATAAGGCATACATGAATACATTTATAAGTTTAATATATCAATAAAATCAACATACTTGCACGTAACATTCTTAAATTATAAATTATACGAATCTTAAAAAAATGAGAAGGCTATGTAAACTTAGGTCGGTTAGTGGAGATGTCCTCGATGAATCAAAATATTTACGCGTTTTTTTACGTTCTTTTTCAAATGTCCTGTTTAATGATGAATGTATTGTCAACTTTACTTCTTTGGTAATCATCAAACTTGTATCTACGTCAAGTACTTAACAAGAACTTTTTGGTAGTGAATTTGATTGTGAGGGGTGAATTATGTATTATTGTATCTGTATTTTGCCTATAACTACTGGCTAGAGGTTGGCTGTTGTTTTTTGGAATAAAAGGCACCCTTTCTGTTAAAAAAAAGAACTTTTTGGTACCATATGTTTCGTAGGTTATAAATTATTAGCTTCGTTCATCCCTACTTTAATCCAAATCTACATTGCTAGAATCTTTTTTTTTTCTAATCAACTAAAGAACTCTTTAGTTGTAATGAGATCTTAACGGCTTATGCATAGCCTTTAAAAGATCTTAAGGCCATGACTTTGATAGTGTTTAGAAATAATTCTTCTTTGAATTTTCTTTGATAAGGATTGGAAATTTTGTTCTCTTAGAAGTGTGTTTTCCAGAAGTTTTTTTTTATTTTTTTTTAATTTTAAGATTTATGTGATCTTAAAAAGATATATGACATTTGATTAGGTCGTAACAGCTTGTATTTTGGCACTTGAAGTTGAACCACCACCACACGGTCAGACAATGTATCAACCGTACTCTTTTGATACATCAATGGTTTGGTGATTGGTTTTGTTGGTTCATTCATTTTTTTTCATTCTTTTGGACACTCAACTTCTCACTTAATATTTCATTAAATTTTTAAAACCTTGACAATGCTTGGTTGGAGTTTTGATATATCTTCAACTTATTTTATAAAGTGTTGATATATCTTATTTGACTTTATCACAAGTTGACTTGTGACTCTTATTTTAATTTAATAAATTATTTAAAATTATTTTAATTTAATAACTTATTTAAAATATCAAATAACTTATCATAGCTGTGTTGATAATTATGTTATTCGATGACCATGTAGCAAGTCATTTCATTTTTTTCCTTTGTTCTTGCTACAATTTCTTCAAGATTTTTCAAATCGTCTCAATGTCATTTGAAATATATAACCTTTACAACTAAACTTTGGGTTAGAGTTTTTGAATATACTCATTTTTTTTCGTAAGAAACAATTCTAATTTACAATTTTTTTTTATAACAAAAGTAAAGTAACTTACTGTTATAACAAGTATTATGTACAAATTAGAACAACGACTCCCTAATTAAACCAATTGAACCTTCTGCTCCAACAACTACCAAACCTTGAACTTCACTAAATTTTCAATACATTTTATATTTGTATATCATTATACACATCTATATTTATTGTAGTGGAAAGTCTTAGTTACATGCATATATATGGTTTTCTTCCAAAAAGGTTAATAAAAAAAACTCGACTTGAATCGTTATGATCTCCAACGTGACTTTTATAATTTTCAAGCTTCTTATTATACTAGAGCGCTACATTAAATTCAGTTAAGTAAGATTTAGTGCTAATAAAATGCATAAATTTAACTTCTTACGTAGGCTTATAATTGATCATTTTGGTAGATAAAGTTACATAAGTACGGTTAGAGAATAAAATGCATATATCTTGTTTTTAATTGTTGACTCCAACGGCTACAACCTGTGGCCCATAGCCATAGCCCATAAATAAAAAGGGTGAGAAGCTAATTTGGTCTGCAACAGCTACAACCTGTAGCCCATAGCCCATAAAAAAGGATGAGAAGCTAATTTTCGTATTTCGGCCGTAATATGGAGCGGAATTAGAGAACAAGAGTTGATAGAAATTATTCCAATGTAAAATGTATCTTCTATTTTTATATTAATAATTATCTTAAATTATATCTTTTGTCTAGATTCAAATCTAGAAACTCACCTCTAAAAGACATATGTCTCTACTAAGTAAGCTACCTCACATTAGCAATTATCGTATGCGTTTTTGTAGGAAATGCTATAAAGAAACTAGGAACAATAAATGGCTTTAAATGTTATAAAATGAAACCGAATGTGTTGAGCAAAGGTCATTTAGTTTTTCACTCACAATTTTTTTACATCTAAATTCAACGTATCTTGTACCTGTAGGGATTGAATTCAAACCACTTTTTTAACGAGCAACCACCATTCTAAAGGGATAATTAGGATTTGGAGGATTAACTATAAAGTTTAAATGGGTTAAAGATAATTCAAGTGACTTCGAATATAAATAAAGTTTGGTTTATTTGTTTAAATAGATTATCAGTTTATTAGATATCTTTATCAAGTTGGTTTATTTGACTTTTAAAATATAGGTTGAAGTTGGCTTAGGATTAGTATGAGTATTGTATAAATAGGAGGTCAGAGCTACTGAAATTGTGTGCTTTGATTTATAATAAAAGAAGTCGAACAAGTTCTTGATTCTCGTGATTTTATGTTTGATTAAGGGCATGATTTTCTAACAATTGGTATCGGAGCATGAAAACCAAAGGGGCAAACTGAGAAGTCAGAAAATGGCTCGAAAGAAGAAGAAAAAGAAAAGGAAAAAACAGAAGGAAAAGAAAAAAAACGAAGTCTAGATTTTTTTTGAGGAATTAATTTTGCAATCACTAATGGGTCGATGAAATCTTAATATTTCATGATTTCTTTTTGGGTAGGCATTGTCGTTTAAAATTTAAGACGGCTAGATATATTTTTGTAGTGTTTGGTTGCCGGTTTACAACATATCTAAACTTGGGGTGAATCAAATTTCATGGTAGAGGATGAAAACAAATATGTGAAGAAGTGGTGATTTTCGGATTGTACCTTTTAGATAGTGGATCGGTGAGGTGTTGCAAGGCGGCAATGGATAGTAGAGAGCAAACCAAGCGAAGATTTGATCGACAAGTGATTGTTTTGGTGAAGTCGATCAACAACGTATTTTCAAGGAACAAGTTTGATCAAATCGAGTACTAACCAACAAGGTTTTTGTTCATGTATTTTTTTCGGAGACTCTTTCTCACCTAGGAAGAAAATCACAGCGAGAAATTTGATTTTTTGGTAGAAAACCAACTAGTGTGTCGCGAAAGAAACGAAAGAGCGGGGAGCTAAAGAATTCGTTTGGCAACCAAAGGTTGTTTTTTGTTGGTGGTTGATAAGCAGGGTGTGCATATCAAGGAGGAGTGTGACAAAGTAGTAAAACTACAATAAAAAGTGTGAAAATCCGTATAGAATAAAGTAAACTACAATAGGAGGTCAAATCGTGAAGACAATGTCGAGATTGTCCAAGAAGAAATCGAAGCAGTATGGGTTTGATCAAAGGACTGAAGTTGTTAATAACGGTGTTAATTTGATGTGATGCGGGTCTAAATAAGAATTAAAGGGGTGAATAAAGGGATAATTTGGATTGTATTATCCATAAAGTTTAAATGGTTAAAGATGATTCAAGTGGATTCAAAGTTAAATATAGTTGGGTTTATTAAATATCTTTGTCTAGTTGTTTTATTTGATTGTTAAAATAAAGTTTGAGTTTGGTTAGGGTTGATGTAAGTATAGTTTAAATAGATGGTTAGAACTATTGTAATTTATGTCTTTTGATTCATTATAAAAGAGTCAGGCAAGTTGTTGAATCTCGTGATTTTGTATTCGATCAAGGACCTGATTTTCCTACATAAACCACTAGATCATGAGTGGGTCCAGCACAACTAAATTGACAATTCAAGCATTTGTGGTATATTCTTTATCTAACACTATGCATGCATGTGATATATGAGATAGGAGATTTTGTTCATGGAATCCTGGATAACATTAATATAAATGAAAAACAATTCATTCAATGAGGTATATCATACGATATCTATAATAGTCAATGGAGATATTGAACCTATTTGTCTGATTAGAGGAGAGGTTATCGTAGTCGATACTCATCATCGTATATATGCTGGCGATGGAGAAGAGAACATGAAGAGACAACCGGTGACTTAAAAAATGTAGATGAACCTATTTTGTTTGATCATTGGCAACGGGGGTATATGTAATCAAACACGATGGTTGACAGAGTACGTAAATTTTGTGCATCACATATATAATATCATACATGATATTGTATAAGAATCAGAAGAAAACGGACGAGAGAAAAAAAACCCCATTTGTCGACGCTTCCCATGTTCTAACAATTTAAAGTTTGTAAAATTTAGCTCTTTCTATGGCTAGAGAAAGGGAGAGAGAAAATGGCACAAAAGTCTGGAGGTCGAAGACTTACGAAGACGACTACAATCATCGAAGTAGATTACAAGAGGAGAAGAGGAAGATCAACAATGGTTATTATGAAGACGAATGGTGGACCGGTGGACGTGTATCATATCACCAGCAGAAGAGGTACATGTCGGTTTGCAACGAAACAACGATTTATGTGTTATATCTTCCCACATAAGTTAATAGCAACACTCTTTGGAAACTTTTAGCCTACTTACCAAACTTAGCCAATGCCTTTGTCCCCTGGAAGAAGGATCGTCAGGAAATGGGTTTGGGTTCCTCTATATCGTTGATGTGGCTAACGTTGAGTATCTTCTACCGGAAATACTTTATGTCAAGATGGTCATATGAAGATTCGTTCAAATGTTGCAATGTTTGCAAAGGAGAAGATACTTCCGACCTATGGCAGGCGGCCATATGAACAGCGGTCCAAGAGCGGAACAACCGAGGGTAGAGCAGTCGTTTAGGAACAACGAGATAGATATCACCATGAATACCTATAAAAGAAATGTTCTAGCTCACCGCATTGGATTCTTTCTGATTGACGAAGTAGCCAACATTGCTTTCCTTGATGAGCTACTTTGCCCACAATCCAGACTTCCAGAACATGAGGCTCAAGTATATTGGTGACATGAAGGTACTATTGTCTTTTGATAATGGGGAGGCGGCGAGCGATTTTTTGACAAGGTCTTCAATGCACAATTGAGGGAAATTTTCGAAAGTCAAGAAGTATGGATGACCAGGATTACGTTTTTGACTGAGTGGCTTGGCTTGTGATTTGCGGCATCCCGATTAGTCTATGGGATTTCGACATATTCAACACGGTTGGGAAGAAATTAGGTAGAATTGTTCAAAGTTCTTCGGCGGCGGAGGTTGATGGCAATTTATCCTACAAGAAAATTGCTATACTTGTTAATCATGGCAAAAGAATTCATTACAACATCTCCCTGAGCTTAAGGAACAAAATGGATAATGCGTGGGTCTCGAAAGTCAACGAGTGTTGGCTACCAGGTTGGGACTAGGCATACTATAACATGAACTTGGTGGGCAGTCATGAATGTTGTTTGAATAAAAATAACCAAACCAATGACGGAGTGGGCAATAACTATGAGGACGACAGTGGATCTCACGGAAAAAAACAACGAACAACGACAATATTGACTAGAATAGGATCGCCGGTAATCAGGTTAACGGCGGAAGTACGGATGTCGATTCGGACAACCGTAGTTTTGACTGGAATAAGATCTCTGGTAATAACGTCAAGGGCAAAAATATGGATATCGATACGGACATTGGTGGCCGGAATTCAGGAGACAACACACTCGAACCGAATTCGGTAAAAGAAAAGTCACCAACGACATTTAGTGTTTACCTTTAAGGGGTATCAGAGAACAAAAAGTTAATGCAGTGATATCTAATTCTTTACCGTTGGGGGTTTTTGTTAAAGACATCAATAATACATCCTTTTCTAACATATGGGTGTTGGTGCATATTCTATGACAACAGCTTAATAGTTTAATTATTTAGTCTTTGGATATGTTGTATTGGGCTTAGCATAATTGGTTAGTGAGTTTATTATTGTAATGGACTTAGAGAATGGCCTAGCCCAGTTCACATATATGTGGTATATAAACATGTTTTGTGATTAGGGTTTGTAACAATTAGGGAAAACTGAACAAGAGAATTCTAGAGAGAGAGGGAATTCGTAGAGAGAAAGAGAGAGGCAAGATCATAGAGATAGGTTGTGAGGTTGAGTGATTGTGAGTCTTAAGTTGCTAGTAAAACTGTGAGTTTGGATAATCAATAGAGGACTGTTTAATATAATTCTGTTTCTACTGTTTTCTATGAAGAGGATTCCGCACTCTAGATTAGATAGACAATTATATCAAGATCCATAGGATTAAGGGACCTACAATTGGTATCAGAGCATTAGCCTCTTGATCGGCTCGGTTCAGAATTGTTTGCTGCAGAAAACTAACGATTTTGGATGTTTGAAGGCTGAAACCTGGAAGTAGAAAAGGCTGTTTAGAGTTTCAGCGTTTTTAATACTGATTCTCCATTTTTGTTTTGGTAGATTTTACAGAATTTTGGACGAATTCTGTCTGAAAAACTTGAACATTCGAAGATTTGTTCTTCGTGTTCTTCATTGTGTTCTTCATATTTTTTCTCAAAATTTTTTTGATTTTGGTTGTTTGATCTTGAAGGATTCTGATGGTGAAGAGATAAGATCTTTTCAAGTTTTGAAAAGATTTGATCAGATCCCTGAAAATCGGAGTTGCTGGTAGACTGGATTGCTGAACAAGTTACTGCTGAAATTCGCTGATCAGAACCAGCGTTTTTGCTGTATTACGTATTTAACGAATACGCAGTCTGGACCTGCGTAATTGACTGGGTGGTGTATTTAAATCTAAAGGCGACTTTGGTAACTGTTATAATTGTCTTCTATGACATTATTACGGTGATCAATGACTTTACTAGTCGTCGTAATTTTGAACTGATCAGCCGGCGAATTTAACCTGCGTATTTAGTCCTTAGCGTAATTAGTACTCAACATTTTTTACTTGGACTTGCATGCGTAATTAACCAGCGAATTTGACTTACGTGTGTAATTAACCAGCAAAATTGGCTTACTAGAGTAATTGTTGGAGTATGTAATGGGTGGATTAATTAAAAGGTGGTGTAATTAAAAGATGGAGTAATTAAAATCTAGATTAATTAGTTATGTATAGAGCATTTACGTTTTCGTAAATAGAAAATTATCCGTAAGTAATCTTAGAAAACAGGCTGCGCAGTTTGAACCGCCTCATTTTTAGGATAAAAAGAGGCAAGAAAATCCCGAAATAGGTTTTGGGCATTATATATCATTGGATTCGTAATCTCGAGACGAATCTAACGGTATAATTTGGTAAAAACAATTTTCAGATAAAATTTTGAACGTTTTTAACAGTACGGTTACGATAAAAACTCGATAAGAACAATTGAGAAGTTAGATTTGGATTTTGACACAGGTATACCAAAATCCATTTAAACTTTTAGCTGCGTGTTTAAAGATGGTCAGAATAGATAATGTAAGTGGGACTGTGAATAAACCGGCACAACTGATAAAAGTCTCGCAATATGCTGATTGGAAGGAGAAGTTTGAAGCATTTGCTCAAAGTGAAGATGCTAGAATGTGGAGCTGTATGATTGATGGGTACATTGCTCCCACACGACGAGTAGACGAGGGAATTCTAGTGATTTCATATAAGAAGATGAATGAATCTGAGAAACGGATGTTTGATGCTGAAAAGCGAGTTTTAGCAGTGATAAAGAAATCCTTACATGTGGAAACTAGTTATAATTTCTGTATGTATGTGACGTCTAAAGAACTGTGGAAAGCTTTGGAAAACCGTTATCAGAACTCTTGAGGAAAGAGTACAAACAAACGTGCTTCTGTGACAAGTGTCAGCTCAAATGTTAAGTCAATTGGACATGCATGTGTAGGTAAGACAACTGTGGTGAAGGATGCAGAAGTAGAAGTTGTGATGAATGAAAAGATGGAGACTGTTGAGAAGAAGGATGCAGAAGTTTCAAAATGCATAGATGATGTGAATGAACTTGCAGCAGAGGTGAAGGTAAAATCAGAATCTGTAAGTCATACTTGTCAAAAATGCAATGAACTACAAGGTAAAGTTGACTGACTATCGGAGCAAAACAAAATTCTGTTAGCTGAATTGGAAAAATTAAAAGAGTCAAATGTTCTTTAGAGTAAAAAAGCGTCAAATTGTTTAAATAAACTCAGATCAAATGAACAAGAAATCTACTTATTAACAAGCAAGGTCAATGAACTGTTACAGGTCATTGATTTGGCTCGTGTAACTGTGAAGGATAAAACTAATGAATTTTCTAAAAAGTGCAGAGAATTGGCCATTGCACAAGACCAAATCATTGAACTTAATGGGAAGTTAAACATATTTGGAAAATCTTCATTCGTTAGGACTCACATTCAAAGTAGGTTGAAAAAGAGTAATGATAAAACGGGAGTGGGGTTTAGTAAAGTTTCACCTTCGATGCATCAGGACTACCCCTTTTTACCAATTGAGAATGAGCTAACTGATTTTGTGCCCACTGCACAAGAAGTAGTGGATCCGATAACTATGGACTTGCCTGATAGTCCGGTTTCTTTGAAAGAATCTGTTGGGTCGAACTGTAATCCTCATAAATTGGATGAGGATATTGCAGAAGAAAAGAACAAAACATTTAAAAAGAGATTTAACAAAAATAAAATTTATAAGAAAAAATCTTGTTTTAAATGTCACAACAAAGAAATTTTGCGAGTTACTGTCCTTTTAAGAAAAATAAGCAAAAAAGTTGATGAAGTCAAGGATGGGAATATGGTTGGTTTAAATAATAATGTGCAACCACATTGTCAAAATAATCAACCAAGATTTCAGTCAAATACTTTACCTTCTTGAAGATTGATAGACCAAGAAGTATTTCTCCACAATTTAGTCATTTTAATGGTCAATAAAAATCGGTTTCAAAGTAAAAATTTTGGTTATCGAAATCGATACCAGGCTTTTGGTAATCGAAATTTTCAAAGAAGAAACGAATATAGGGGTTTTAGTTACTCAAATGTTCAAAAAAATCCAAAATTTTTCCGAAGTTCAGGTTATGATAATGGGAGAAGACGGTTTCAAAAGAGTAATTTTCAAAGGTTGGAAACTCCGAAAGTTTATTGGAACTCTCGTGACCAACGACCTTATGAAAATCAATCTTGGAAAGAAATTCAAATTTGTGATGGATATGGAGAATCCAAGACTATTTGGGCTTGGGTTCTTCATTCTAATTAGTTGTTGAGTGTGTGCAGGATGACCAAGAAGGACTGTTGATGTGTTCAATAGTGGTTGTTCATGTAAAGCATCTGAGGTGGTAGCAAGTTAAATTTGGTGACGGACTATTTACTACAGTGTTTGTTAATTATTCTAAACTTCAAAATTGAAAAACTTATTGTCAGATTGAAGTGGAAGTCTGTTTGTGTTTAAATTTCTATTTTTGAAACTTACTCCATAAAAACAAAATTTTAGGGGGAGAAATTCCCTTAAGCCAAAACGAGTTCAGTTAGTGCGTGAGTTTAGGTGGACTAAGTTAAAAATGATAAAAATGATAAAAATTCAAAAAAAAAATTGTAAAACGAAAAACATATAAAAAAATGAAAATTTGAAAAAAGAGATTTTATGGTGTGAAAAAGAAGAGATGATAGTACATCAGCAAGTTAGACTGTCACACTGAAATTAAACTTAAAATTGCATAACTGTGATAGCAGCTTCATCATATGATGTACTAGTAGGCAAGAAACATGAAATAATCAACTGACCATGGTGATATAAACATAAAGAACTGTGTATGAGTGGGTAACATGTCAATGACATATGGTTTTATAGCCTTAAATCTTGTGTTAATAGATTGCCAAATCCGAGGTTTTGGGTCTTTATACAGTTATTTCATCTGGGGATATCAGGGTTGTCCTTCTACTGCATCCAGATATATGATGATCTAGGCACAACCAAGATATCTTAAAAGAGCTAAAATGCCAAAAACCAGAAATTGAAAGAGCACTCCTAGAGGATCATTCAAATGTGCAAAATGCATACATCGTACCAATTTTTCGTATTTGCCATACCCTCGTGGACATTGGTCTCTCTGCTGTACGAAAGTGCTGACCTGATCACCAATTATCTAACATTGTAAATCAAAAAGGATGAATTCGATATATTCACCTACTACGAGGAATCTTTGTGCATACCTTGATCGCGGGGGTATGTCCTGAAGTGGGACACGCTAGTACATCAGGATAATATTACCTAAATCGTATCCCCAGGTAGGGCTGTAAACGAACCAAACGAACACGAACAAGGCCTTGTTCGTGTTCGTTTGTTGAAAAATATATGTGTTCGCGAAGCGTTCAGGAATACTTATCGAACGAGATTTTATGTTTGTGTTCGTTTATAAAGAAATGAACTTGTTCGTATTCGTTTGTGTTTGTTTGTTAGTTTTAGGCAACGAACAAAAACGAACGTTGACGAACACAATTAGCATAAACTAATGTTAATGAACACAAATGGAAATAAACGAACACAAACAATCGTTCATGAACATAATATATAATACACTGACACTTATTAGATGTTTAATTTGTCGGAATTTTGAAGTATTTAAATAAATATAAAAACTAAAAACACTAATGAACTATCGAACACAAACAAACATGTTACCGAACGTTTACGAACATAAACGAACAAACATGACCCTTGTTCATGTTTGTTCATTTAACTAAACGAACGAAATTTCTTGTTCGTGTTCGTTTGTTTAATAAACGAACGAACACAAATGAACTTCCCGCCAAACAGTTCACGAACTGTTTGCCGAATGTTTGGTTTGTTTGCAGCCCTATCCCCAGGTAAAGGAACTTAAAATGTTCATGTGTTTTGCTTAAGTGGACAAACAATATTGGTAATCGTATTGAACTGCTTTTCACGAAAATTAAAAGAGAAAATTAACTGCTTGTGTGAAACAGTTTGATTTGGTTGATATGATCTTCTTGCACATAATACTCACAAAAAGATGCATGTAAATATTTTTGGGTTTTGTTTAGTTGTTTTATTTATATAAAAAAACCAAAAAGATTTTCATTTTAAAAGACTTCCATATTGAACTAACAGTTTGTTGTTTTTGCATATCTAGATAAAATATTGGTTTATCTTAAATGTGAAAAAGACTCATGGTTTTTCGAGATACTTGCTTGTGTTTCTAAACAGATTGATGAGTTATCAAAATGAAGTGTAAAACTCAAGTAAAGTGTAGATTGAGATGGAAGTGAAGAATGTGTGAAGATGCATGGTATGATCCTTTTACTACATTGTAGAGTGATAATGGAAGAGTTGGAGTTCACTTGCTTAAACCAAAGAATGCTAGTTCACTGATCTACAACGATTGAAAAATTTTGGAGATAAGTCTGTTGATGTTAGAAACCGTTTGTAGCTGGAGTTATCCAAGGACCAAAAGACCACAAGATGTTTGAAGACAAAGTTACACTATGAAGCGATTGTCAAGGGGGAGTCTGTTGGTGCATATTCTGTGACAACAACTTAATAGTTTAATTATTTAGTCTTTGGATATTTTGTATTGGGCTTAGCATAATTGTTTAGTGAGTTATTATTGTAATGGGCTTGGAGAATGGCCTAGCCCAGTTAGAGGCTCAGTTCACATATATGTGGTATATAAACATGTTTTGTGATTAGAGTTTGTAACAATAATGAAAACTGAACAAGATAATTCTAGAGAGAGAGAGAGAGAGGGAATTTATAGAGAGAGAGGCAAGATCACAGAGATAGGCTGTGGGGTTTGTGATAGTGAGTCTTGAGTTGGTTGTAAAACTGTGAGTTTGGATAATCAATAGAAGACTGTTTAATATAATTCTATTTCTACTTTTTCTATGATAATCTGATCTAGAGAATTCCACACATTAGATTAGGTAGACACTTCTGTCAAGATCCATAGGATTAAGGGACCTACAATGAGAGTAGGGTAAAGCAAATGAGGCTGATATTAATGATGCCACAAATGTCAGAACAATTTAAAGAAAATGATAATAAAGGATCGTTGGTATAAAAAAGCTCATGAAGACTTTATTGGTTCAATTCCCATCAAAGTGGAAGACAATTTGTCTAATGCTACAAAGGTAACATCTTTTCAAGAAGTTAATAGTGGAGTAAGGAAAAATCATCTGGGTCACAACAAAAGTAAGAAAAAATCCAATAGGAAGTTTGGGCCTTATTGTTTACAAGCCCAAGCTTGGGTGCTTTTGACTCGGGTGAAGATAGATGTACGAAGCGGGTTTGGCGTACAGATGGCAATTAGGAAGTCGCTGCCTATAGTTTTTTTTATTGCAAGTCCTTGGATTTAAATAATAAACCTGTCACATCCTGACTTGTAGCGGAATAGATGATCGGGGCATGATTGGGTTAACTCGAGAGTTTATGACTTGCTATTACTTGTTTTAAATAATCGTTAATTCATGTCAAGTGTCTCACAATACAAATATTCACATAAACAATTACAAATACAAGACGTTGTTTATAACAAATAAACTACACTAATCTGTTTCTTGTTAACTAAATCTTCTCTTCATACCTGTCAACCTGTATCATATGTAAAAATAGTTTTGGGTCAACAAAGGTTGGTGAGTGAACCTTATTGTTATTAGAAAAACAATATGTTTAAATTTAGTTTATTTGAGAAAAAAACGTGCGTTAACCAATGTAAGTATATATGTTGTATGTCATATATCAAAACTCATAACTCAACCTCAAAAAATAAACAAACCAACTCAAATAATTCAAATGTATGTAATGCGTGTTGCACGGTATTATGGTGTGCCAATGAATGTATGCATGTTGCACGGTACTATGGTGTGCTGCAAGGTCAAAGCTCAATCAACCGAGCTGGCCTCGTATGGTTGGCAACATCAAGTTCGTTCATAGGTAATGGAGCACAAACGAGCCTATGATGATGTGATATCCAAAATGAATGAAAATGCACCAGATGGTAAATAACACAAACAACAATAAAATTACAGATACTTTACATAATGGTAATTGCACGAAATTGAACTTGTAAAATATGAATAGAATATGTGACACATGATACACCCCAAAAACGTATAGACAAAATAAAAGGGGGGAGTTGTAAGAATCACTCACAGTGGTTGTGTTTGCGATTTCTTGTAAAATAACGCACGAGTAAAAGTTGAGAAACCGAACAAACGAAACTATTATCCTAGATATTCAAATACCACATAACGACCTTGTTAAATAAGTTAAATAATATTTCTATTATTTATGGTTGCAAATTAATTATTTAGATATAATAAGTTAATTATATTTTTATTTTATTTTATATTTTTATGTTAGCATTAATGAGTTATTACTTAAAAGGAATTATAATAAGTTATCTATTATTTAAGTAAATTTTAAATGGTTTAATTAAGAAAAATAAGATAATAAAAAGAACTGAAAAAAAAACTGAAAAAAAACTGTTAAATATTTATATATAATTTAAAGGTCTTCTTAAAAAAGAGTTTTAAAATATAGCCAAAAAATCGTCCAAAACTGGCCCCTGCCCGGTTCGAACTCAAGATCTTCCGTTTACGTGCACGCAGCCCTTCCACTGGGCTGCATGTCTAACCCATTTCATTTGGTGATTTTAATTCATTTATATTGAAACTGTATTGTTCCTTATATTGATTTATTTAAGAAAGAAACAAATGCAGCGACAAGAACAGAGGCCGGGTCTCGAACACGTGACCTCCGGTTCGTTTACATACACACCAACCCACTGGACTGTGTTTCTAACTTGTGAAATATCAGCTTTCTTATTTTATTTAATCAGTAACTAGTGTCTGTCATATATGGGTTTTATTAATAAAAAGAACAAGTGCAGCGAGTATGTCGGGGCCATGACTCGACCCCGTGACCTCGACCGGTTTATTTGTTTCAAGCGAATAATCAACCACTATACCACATCATCAGTTCTGAAAACTTTTTAGTATATAATTTATGTGAAACCAGTTATACGTGTTCATCTTCTTCATTACATTCCAAACCGAAAGGGAAACCCAGAAATAATTCCCGCCCTTTGTTCAGTTTATTCAACTTAATCACTACTAATCATGATATAAAACAAAGACGAATCAATTTGAAACATAAGAATTATACCAAACGTGTGACGTGAACACTTGACGTTTTCCGGCGAGCTCGGTTATTCCGGCTGCGTCTGGATTCTCCAACGAATAGGTAACGAGGGTGTGGAGTGAAGTGAGGGGGAGAGTAAACCGTATCGGA
This sequence comes from Scalesia atractyloides, assembly GCA_947069175.1. NCBI lineage: Eukaryota > Viridiplantae > Streptophyta > Magnoliopsida > Asterales > Asteraceae > Scalesia > Scalesia atractyloides. The sequence goes on from CAMTDV010000116.1 coordinate 52,946,032, forward strand.
GAGGCCATAGACTGTTTATATAGTGTAGAACATGATCAAGAGTTTTCGAAACAAGGCTCGCGAAATCAACGTGTTATGCATTGATGGGATCACAAAACCGCGTTTGGACATGGACGAGATTGAGTCTAGATACATGATTGGGTTTATAGAAGGAAACGCGAACTGACGGATTCAATCCCGAACAATCATTGTGTTGCCATATCAGTTGCTAGAAGTTAGGCGGCATAAGCTTATTCAAAAGAACTCAATTTGTATTATGTGTATATAATATATACATATATGTAAGTCTTGACCAAACAGTGCAGTGGTGCAGTGGTTATGCGTGGCTTGTGTGTCCGTGTAGACCCGGGTTCGAATCCCGCGATCTTTGTTTTCTTTTTATTTGAAGTTTTATTATATTTTATTATTCACCTAATTAGTCCCTGAACTTCATCTTTAGGAAAAATACCATAATAGTCCCTCTAGTTGATTATATAGTCATAAAGAAAACTTTCCTATGGGAGTATATATATATATATATATATATATATAATATATTTGGTATATATATGTTCATGATAGGTTTATATTTTGTATGTACATTTAGATACGTGTGTGTGTATATATATATATATATATATATGAATGCATTATAAGACAAATTTCAAACGCTTTGGTTATTTGAATACAAGATTAAAGAAAAGTAAAACTCGAAAATTTCAAAACGGGTCGGATTTTGGAAGCCTATTTGACGGATGTTACAGTCTCCCATACTTTTCGGAATTTCGTCCCGAAATTAAGAGGAAACCGTAATCTCTAACTGTTTTAGCATACTCCCTAGGGGTTTATATTAAATAAAATTAAAGTAGAGTTTAGATTTAATTGTGGCGGTAACGTTCTTGGTAGAAGAATCGCTCTTTGTTGCCAGAGGTGTAGAAGAGAAAAAGGTCATAACACAGAGTTGGCTAGTAACATGACAATGGTTACTACTGAGTTGAAATCAGGGTGTCTATTTGGAATTTGCATCATGCCAAGGGATTTTGAGACAATCAAAACGTCATAATGATAAAGTCACATGTGAAATCACAAAACAAAATTTTCAACCACATCGTTATCCAAATCGTGATTGACATTACTTACATAGAACTTCTCATGACAATCTAACAACGCTTTTCATCATTTGACAGGGACACTTACATATCGGAAGTACCAGCGGCGTATCTACAATGTCCTTATCAAATTTTCATTAGCTTTATGATAAAGTCAGGATTAGTTCTATGTGACTCGTCCTAAAATCTACCAAACATAATCAGACACAACAACCAATGCTTGAGTCTCGAATCTGAAGAAAATAAGACTAGATGATGGTGGTACTTTTATCTTGTGTTGTAAGGAAGGGGTCAGCCTATGAAAAAGTGACCCACTTTCCCTAAGTTACGAGACGAGGTCCACCGTGACGGATGATGACATGAAACGACATGAAACTTAATCGATGTAAAATGACGTGATCTGAAATGTAATGAAAAACAATTGGCGTAGCGCAATTTTAATTGCATCGATGGAAATAATATGAAATAATGTTAGCTTGAAAAGCTAAAACCCAAATTGAAAACACTGGTAACTTGAATAGTCAAAACAAGAAATGGAATTGATAAAAGCTTGGAATGGAAATTAAGATAAAATGAACAGCTGGAGTGGAGTCTTGAGTCTTCACGATGGGAAAAGGCTAGTTGGGTTGCTCGTTCGCACTGTTATCGTTGACCTCAGCTAGGTTTGCGTTGATGTTGTAGGCTCTACCTCTTGCTGGTGGGGGTGCTGGGTTTGCCTGGTTCACTTGGTTAACTGGATTTGCTTGGGCTTGAGCGTTAATGATGTTAACTAGCCTAGGGCACCACAATTAAAGCAAGATCGAACATATGGAACCATGGGATAATGCGATTGTTGATAGGGCTAGATCATGTTTTGAGCAAGAGGTGGAGCATGGTTTTGAGGAGCGCGGCAAATGTTACTCAAATGACCATAACACCCACAATTGGCACACAGTCGGCAAGGTACGATGGGTTGGTGGTGATAATAGCAGGTGTTGCATTGAGGGTGGGGACAAGTGTAGGGTTTCTTGTTTGGGTAAGCTGGGTTGGGCGCCACTTGGGTGATTGGGATGGCTTGGAGGGGTACGACTTGTGAAGTTGGGTTAGTCGAGGCAATAGTGTAGTTTTTACCATCACACTTTTGTTTGTATCAGAACTGGAGAATGATTCAGTCCTGGTTTTCTTTGGCTCTTCCACTAAAGCCTTGTCAGTTGTGCCCTTCTTTTTAAAGTCTCCATTTCGAATATGGTTTTCGGTGAGTTCAGTGGCTAATTCCATAGCAGCTTCCAATGTTGCGGGTACAGTGCTCATCATAGAATCCTGGATACCAGAAGGAAGACCCCTAATTTAATGTTCAATGAGTCGGTAAGGAGGAGTGAACATATTTGGGACCATCTGGTTCAGCTCGAGGACACGTTTGTTATAGGCCATGTGGTCTCCATCATTTTGCTTTAAGGGTAGAATTCATCCTCCAACTTCTTGATCTCACTCCTAGGACATAACCATTTAGTCATTAGTTCCTTGAGTTGTTCCCAAGTTAGGGCCCACAGCAGCTTCAGCCCCTCTTCGACTCTTTTCAGCGTTCCACCAGGTTAAGGCTGCCCCAATAAGACGATCGGTAGCATAACGAACCTTGTGATCATTAGGGCAGTCACAATTTAGGAAGGTGCTTTCCATTTCCTCGAACCATCAAAGGAGTGCGGTGACCCTTTTCGTTCTTTCATATTTTGGGGGGTCACAAGACTTGAAATGCTTATAGGAGCACTTCGATGTATTTGTGGAAGCATTGGCAACGTTTGATTCGACTTGGTTGACTTGGTTATTAGTGAGGGCTTGTTGAACTTGGATCACAATGTTAGGGATCACGACGACCATTTGCTTGGCAATTTGGGCAGCCATGCGTATACTGGAGTTTCCGGTTCTTTTCCCTACGCGAAGTTGCCTAGAGGACATCTACAGGAATTTACGCAAACGAGGTTGTGAGATTTTTGATGGATTTGCTAGCAGAGATATGAAAAATATAAACATATGATAAAATGAAAAAACACTTTAGGGGTGTATTTGAAAACAATAACTTATGATAATACAACACTTTTAAAGTGTTCTTAGGCTTTGCTCGTAATTGGGCCTTGCATGCCGCCATACTTCACCTTCGTAATCATGTGGGCACCTATGATTACTTGGATTTCGTATGGTTCTCATGTGTTAGCCTGATAAGGTACACTAAAACCCAGAGAAAATCGAGAAATATGAATGCAATGTACAAATGTCGGAGTGCATCCATGTGTGGACACGGTGACAACTCAAAGTAAGGTTAGTTCACATGATGTATTGTGTGGCATGCTTTAGCCTAATAGGTCCTTTGTACTCTCATCGTTAGTCCCCAGGTAGGCAAACGGGCCCGTTAATTTGGATGTATACAAATGCCAATCCTAGATAGGACGTCCTGACTACCGGTACTCAAACCCTTCCAGTTACTCCATGCCCGTCACATGCACTCACTTTGATGAGATTTGAAAACAAAAACGCCACAAAAGTCTTATTTGTGAAAAGGAAATATTTTGAAATAAGAAGAATAAGTGTTTTCGAAAACCTTTAGAGGGAAAAAGGGCTTATATTAAGGGTATTATAGGTACTAGGTAGTACATTATGTGTGTAGTGAAGATATATAAATAGCATATATACATTGCATTATAGGATTAGGATCATTTGTGAACAACTTCTTGACAATGAATTGAGTGAACTAATCTTGGCCATTGATCATCTTTTAGATTAAAAGGGTAAGATTGACATTAGTTATCTCTCTTAATTAAAATCACTTAATTTCCATCTGTTGATTCTCTCTCTCTCACACGCGCACACATTTTTAATTACTTCTCCATTATTTTAAACTCGTGTAGAATCAGTTGCTAATAATGTATATGAAAGTCCTAACGGAACTAGGTACAGGACACGAACTGTCTCTCCCGGATTTAAACCGTATATGAAACTCCTAACGGAACTAGGTCGTGGACTACAAAATACACAGATGTATCAAAAGTCTGTACACATCTGTATAAACTAACAACTGTGTATCTTGTATAAACTGATAGTTTGTGAGACTGTACACATGTATATAAACTAACAGTGGTGTATCTTGTATAAATTGATAGTTAGCGAGACTGTACACATGTGTATAAACTAACATCTGTTTATCTTGTTTAAACTGATACTATCGATACTATACACATGTGTATACACTAAGAACTGTGTATCTTGTATATACAGAAACGAGCAAGATTTTAGGAATTTTGATTATATTGTTTAATAAATGAAATTTACAAAAGACGCAAATACCCTTATGTCAATTAATTTAAAGGGAAGGTACAACATTATAATTACAATCTTGCCATTGTTTAAAAATCTCTAGATGATATAATCCAATGGCTCAGATTAGTTCACACAGTTCACTCTCAACCTAGTGTTCACTCTAGAACCCTACCCTTGCATTATAACACATTGTAGGAAACACATAGTCACGTAATAGGTATGGTGCTTGCATGCATTTATGTGTGAGTTGTGAGGAATTTAAATGCGAGAGCAATAGCAAATCATAATTCAAACATAACATAAAATCACATGAGCACATAGGTCCTAGTTGACTAAAGTATAGGTTCTAAGGGTCTAATAACATATCCTATATCCCTAAAGGCAAGAGCTCTGATACCAATCTGTCACACCCCGACCCGTAATGGAAAGGGTGATCGGGGCATGATTGGGTTAACTCGAGAGCTTATGACTTGCTATTACTTGTTTTAAATAATCTTTAATTTATGTCAAGTGTCTCACAATTCAAATAATTCACATAAACAATTACAAACACAAGACGTTGTTTATAACAAATAAACTGCACTAATCCATTTCTTGTTAACTAAGGCCCATCCTATGTCCAATCTTCTCTTCATACTTGTCAACATGTATCATATGTAAAAATAGTTTTTGGGTCAACAAAGGTTGGTGAGTGAACCTTATTGTTATTAGAAAAACAATATGTTTAAATTTAGTTTATTGAGAAAAAAACGTGCGTTAACCAATGTAAGTATATATGTTGTATGTCATATATCAAAACTCATAACTCAACCTTAAACAATAAACAAACCAACTCAAATAATTCAAATGTATGTAATGCGTCTTGCACAGTATTATTGTGTGCCAATGAATGTATGCATATTGCACGGTACTATGGTGTGTTGCAAGGTCAAAGCTCAATCAACGTAGCTGGCCTAGTATGGTTGACAACGTCAAATTCCACTCATAGGTAATGGAGAACAGACGAGCCTATGATGATGTGATATCCAAAATGAATGAAAATGCACCAGATGCTAAACAAATAAACAACACCTAACATAGATACTTCACATATGGTAATGGCACGAAATTGAACTTGTAAAATACGAATAGAATATGCGACACATGATACACCCCAAAACCGTATGGACAAAATAAAAGGGGGAGTTGTAAGATTCACTCACAGTGGTTTCGTTTGCGATTCCTTGCAAAATAACGCACGAGTAAAAGTCGAGAAACCGAACGAACGAAACGATTATCCTAGATATTCAAATACCACATAACGACCTTGTTAAATAAGTTAAATAATATTCCTATTATTTATGGTTGCAAATTAATTATTTAGATATAATAATTTAATTAATTTTTATGTTGATACACTTTTGTGTCTGTCGCTTGCTCTTAGTTACGTTTGTAATTGGACGGTCTTTGTTTATTGTGTCTGTATAGTTTGGTCGTGTCGACCAAATCAAGATATCCTCCTATCTTGATTTAGTACGACGTTTCGTTTGTCTGTGTTGTAAAACAATTGCATGTGTGCATACTGTTAAGTCTTGTGTATGACATGTCTGTTGGCACGTTCTCCGAAGAACATTTGTTAGTACAAGTGAAAGGTGCTTCGTACGAGCAAGATGTTGCTCGTACAAGTTACTTGCCATTCGTACGAGTGATTCACTAGTCGTACGAGTGGGACATTTCAACCAAGCATCTTGCTTGTTCGTACGAGCCAGTCTTGTTCGTACGAATGGGATGGGTTGTTCATACGAGCAGCCTTTTGAGAATGTTCTTCGTGACTTATACTTGTTCGTACGACCAGCAACATTCTTCATACTGTTGCTAGGTGTGGACACTTTATAAACAGACATGCACTTCTCAGTAATGGGTTGACACAAGTTGTTAAGCTGTGAGACATTGAGAGCACAAGTGAGAGAGCACTTAGATTATATCCTGAGTCTTTATGAACATTGTTTGTATATGTTTGTACTAGTTCTCTTCTATTAATCAAGATAGTGAATCTTTTGTTATCTTGTGTTTCTTATATAGCTTTGGTTTGCATGCATACGTGGATTCCACACTCGTATGTGTGTTACATAAACAGGGAAGTAGGTTAATCTTGATCCTCCAAGTGGACCTGCAAGTGGTATCAGAGTTTTGACTCTCTTCCTTGTTTAAAACCAAGCTTAGTGTTGTGTCTGAGCTAGTTGTGAGGGTTTCTAGAAGTGTTCTTGAACTCATAACAAGAAACTTAAGTTTTTAAAAGAAAACTAGTTTAAAACTTAGGTAAAATTTGTTGTATCTAGAAATTTTTTTATAAAAACCTTGTTAGAATACATGGAGACATGTTAGAATTTGGTTTTTCTTAAAATTTTCTATTAAAGTCCAGTTGGACATATTTTCAGGTGAAACATCTGCCTGAAAAGTCATCGGAGTATTCTTTTAGGGTTAACCAAATCTCTAGACTTGATTGTTTTGACTGAAAAGCTGATATTGGAATGTTTGTCTTTTTAACCGAAATTGTGTAGACAACTGACCACTTTAGAACAAACTCAGAAACAAGTTTGTGTTAGAAAAGGAAATTTTCACCAACCAACCCTGTAAAAAGATTCCTCTCTGCGAAAAACCAAACTTCAGCGAAAAACATCTGTGCGAATAACCCTCCGCACGAAGAACAAGACTGTTCGTGCGAAAGACCAAGTCACTCGCACGAAGAACCTTGTTCGTGCGAAGCATAGTTGCTCGCACGAAAGACTCTTGTTCGTACGAACAACCTTGTTTGTACGAAGAATTGTGACTCGTACAAATCATTGATTCATACGAAGAACTAAGCTTCTCTTGGATCTGTTTTTCATGTTCCAGTTTTTCAAAACTTTGTGGTTTTTAAATTTGTGAACTTTAAAAGTAGACTGTTATTTTTTTAAAAAATAATCTTCAAAATTTTTAAGTTTACTTTAATAAACAAGAAAACAAAATAGGTACTAATCCTTGGGATTGGGGGAGTAGTTCAAGCTCAAACCAAGACTCATCACAATGCTTCGCAACCTCATGGGTTAAATTACTGATGCCTCAGCACACAGCCATAATTACCGCTAATCAAGGGGCATGTGTAGCAAATCAAAATCAGAGCATCCAGACTCTTCTTATAAGCGAGAGTGAAACAGGAAGTAATAACCATCCACCGAAATTGAACCATATGAACGATTATCCTTCATGGAAAAGTCTCTTTCATACATATGTTCTCGGACAAAATACAGAATTATGGACATGTTTTACTACACCATACAAGGACTCTCTCCAAGAAGAAGGAGCAAATCCAAACTCCTTAGCCAACTTAGATGAAAACAATAAAAAGGCTTATGATTTAGAGAAGAAGGCGTTTGCTATCCTTACACAAGCACTTCATAACGATATTTACCATCAATTTGTGTACTGTACCACCACCAAGAATTTTGTGGGTTACTTTGGAAGCAAGAGGAGAAGGAAATGCTGCAACCAGAAAAATACGACATGATCTGCTAAAGAAAGAGTTTGAAGGTTTCATGTTCATGGAGAATGAAACACTGAGCGATATGATAACCCATTTCTACCATCTTCTTAATGAAATGTATTCATACAAAGTGTTAGCATCTCCACAAGAAATCGTGATGCGTTTTGCTGACGCCTTACCACCAAAATGGAGTCAATTTATTGACTTACTAAAGCATACATGTGTTTTGGATGTGATTAGTATTTATGAATTTGTTCAAAAGCTGGAAAAAAATGAAGAAGAAATCTGAAAAGCAAAAAGAGTTTCTGTTCCACAAAACCCTGAAATGTACTTTGGAGGTATTAACACAGGTGTTAGTACAACTCAACAACCGAAACTTCAAACCGCTTTTGTGTCAAATGTTAATCCTTTTCTACCACCACCGGTTCAAACAGATCAATCTGCTGGCTCAAGTACTCAAACCTATGGTCAAGTATTTGATCCTAAAGCCTTTCACCACAACCACAAGTTGTTACACCTCAAGTTCCACAACAAGCTTCTCAATAGGTTTTCTATGATAACAACTTTCAAACTACAAATCCTAATACCGTCAAACTTGATACGTCACATCTTTCTAAGGTCAGTGTAGAAGTTGCTCGGGAACACATGGAACTTCTAAACACCATGGTTAGTGCTTACTGTGGACTATTCGCTGGTCATATTGGAAACATCAATTTAACTAATGAAGACTATCAACAAATAGACAGAGATGAGATGGAGTTGATGGATATTAAATGGGCATTTGCAAGTGCGGTCAGAAGAGCTACAGACTACATGAACATAACTGGAAGAAAAAGTTTGGAAAGCAATAAAGATATGAAGTATGGTTTTGATAAAGATGCTTTCACTTACTTCAACTGTGGAGAAAAAAGGTCACTTCAAGCATGAATGTACTCGACCCAATAAATAAGGAAATCACAACCTTTTCGAAATCAATCACAACCATCCAACACAACTCAAGTTAAAAATGAACGAAGTATAGTAGCTGTTAACAACCCAAACAACTCCAACCAGTCTGGGCCTTCAAACAACACAAACAACTCCAACCAGTCTGGGCCTTCAAACAACACAAACAGAGCACTAGTAGTTCAAGCAGCTGAGGGATGCGATTGGTCAGTTCAGTTGGGAAATGAGAATCAAGGAGGAACTGCGCGTTATGCCAAGATAATCAATCAGATCAAACATGTTCACAGTATTGACACTTCTGATGATGATGAGAGTTCTGGGTATAATGGGAGTTCTGACGAGGAAAGCTCGAGTGTAGGTGGTTATGGATCTGATTTAGATATCAGGGAAATGATTGATATTGAGGTCAATGAGTTGCTGAAAGAAGCAGAGAAGTTGAAAAGCCAAAAATCTGGATTGAGGAAGAAAGCAGAAGTTGCATCAAAGGAAATGGAGAAACTCTTTGCGAACAATGTGTCATTTTCTCATCATACTGCTTTCATGGCTAACGTTGGAGGTTCAACAAGTCAGGTAAAATCCGACTCTTCTAAGATATGCAATGACTGTGCTGAATTAAAAACAAAATTTGAAACAATAAACAGTCATAATCAAAGCCTAGTAGTTGAACTTCAAAATTCAAAGAGGCAAATCTGGCTTTAACTCGAAACGAAAAAGAATTCAAATCTTTAATCGGGACTCTTAAGAAAAGTGTTTCTGAGTTAACAAAAATAGTTTTGAACAAGCAAACAGGAATTAATAATTACATTAATATCCTTGGAGAACGAAAAATGACTTAGCCATTGCCAAATGCGAACATGATGCAATTAAGCTAAAATTGGAGAGTTATTCTAACTCCCGATATATGCTTGATCACATCATTAACGTTCAAAAACTGAAGGGAGATGTCAAATGCATTGGGTATAAATCGTGTCCACCTCCATTGAAACACAATTATACCAAATTACCCGATGAAGAGGAATGCCATGCTTTGAACCGTCTGTACCTCTTAATCCTGAAGAGTTTGCAGCAGTATTAGGGTTTAAGCTGAACAATTCCTTAGAAGAATCCAGAAAAACAGAGAACTCATCATCTGTTAGTGATCAAAATCCATCTATAATAGGGAAGATGATTCATCAGATGATGAGTCAGAGAAAATCGATAAGGATCAATCTCTTGATGAAGAAAAAGGGGTAGGAATTTCTACTACTCCTAATGTGAAATCTGTTGAAAATCAAGGGAATGATCCTATGAAATCTGTCAAGACAACTGAGTTTACATCTGAAAATTATAATGTGTTGTATACTTTGATTGGGGATGAGAAAATTTAGTCAAACAAAGACTTTCCGATCAAAAACGTAAATCTAACTTCAATTGATCAAGTTTTTGAAAATTCAACAACCAAATTTTTGAAAAAGAAGAATCCAATCAAGTCACAACCATTATTTGTTTTAAAAGAAAAACAATAAGAAAAGTGAGCTGAAAAACCTAAGGTATAACAACCAAAGGTTGAAGCTAAATGACCTCGCTACAAGAAGAAATTGAAGAATGTTAAATTTGTGGGTTCAACTGGTACTGATAAAATCGAGACTTTTGAAAGCATGTCTAATATTGATTTTGTAAAACAAGTAAAGATTTTAAAGCGTAACAGTCAAAACAACTTAGACTCAACACACAAATGGGTGTGAAGATGAACCAAGTACCTCTAGACCAACAAGTTCAACATCAAGTCATAAAGCAGGATCTCCTAAATTTGTTGAAATGAGAACATGTTTTAAGTGTGGAGAGTTTGGCCACATAATAAAAAATTGTACCAACCCAACAAAACCGACATTTGTTGAAAAAGCCCCTTCTGAAACAAATTGCCAACGTCAATCTGTGTCACCTAAATAAGAAAAACGTGTTGTTAAGAACAAGAAGAAAAACAACGATGTAAACAAGTTAAAATAATTGAGAAGTCATTAAAACTGGATGTTTTAGAAAAGAAACCAAGTTCTTCAAGTTTGTTAAAACCAGAAGTTTTTAAAACTGTAAATAATAATCATTCTGGTAAATATCAATAATCTTGGAAACCTAAAATTGGTAGAGTTTCAGGGGGAGGCACAAAGTTTCCAAATCATCAAGAAATAGAAATTACATTTCTTGATGATAAGGGTCGACCAAGACCACAAAGGCTTGGGTCCCCATCTCAAAACTAATGGGTAACGCAATGTGCAGGGTGTTCCAGGAGGAATTGTGAATAGTCATTGGATTGTTGACAGTGGAGCATCATGGCACATGACAGGCGACTAAAGGCTCCTTTATGATGTGAAAAGCATTAGGGGAGGTTATGTTTCCTTTGCTGAAGATAAGGGCGGATACATCACTGGAGAGGGAATGGTTTCCAATGGTGTTGTTAGTTTTGACAAGATCAATTATGTTCGACAAATAGATCACAATCTTCTGAGTGTTTCCCAAATTTGCGACAAGAAGTTTACGGTTCATTTTGATGATGCCGGTTGTTATGTGTTGAAACCTGGTTTCAAGATTCCCAAAGAATGGATTCTCCTGTCGGCTCCAAGAATTAATGACTTGTATATCCTTAACATGAGCCAAGCTATTACTACGTTTGCACAAGTTACATGTTTTGTCTCAAAAGCCACCGAAAAGGAATCAATCTCTTGGCATAGACAAATGGGATACATTCACTTGAGGAAAATGAACTATTAGGTGAAAAACAATCTTGTGAATGGTGTACCAGTAAAGAATTTTCATCTACAAGACGTCTGTGTTTCGTACCAAAAGGGAAGCAAGCTTGAAAGTCTCATCCTATGAAGAAAATAAACACTGTGAATATGCCTCTAGAACGTCTTCATATAGACCTCTTTAGAACAATGAAACACAAGACTACCTTTGGTGATTCATATTGTTTAGTTGTTACTGATGACTATTCTAGATTTTCATGGGTGAATGTTTTGGCACAAAAGAGTGAAGTTCCTGAAATCCTCAAGAATCTCCTCACGCTACTTGAAAATTTGTACAATTTGAAGATAAGGAGAATCAGAAGCGACAATGGCACCGAATTCAAGAACCATGTTATGGATGAGTTCTATTCTTCTAAGGGTATTTTACATGAATACAGTTCTCGTTACACTCCATAACAAAATGGTGTCACTGAGAGGAAAATAGAACTTTGATTGAAACTGCAAGAACCATGTTAGTAGAATCAGAACTTCCTGTTCAATTTTGGGGAGAGGCTGTGGCTACTGCATGTTATAGATGAATAGAGTTCTTATGGTGAAGAGGCATGGGAAAACATGCTTCGAATTGCTACATAAAAGGAAACCAGATGTGTCTTCTTAGAACCTTTTGGAGCTCCATGCACTATGATTGATCCACATGGTAAATTTGGTCCTAAGGCTATCGAAGGTTTCTTTTTTGGATATGCTACTCCAAATTTTAGAGTGTGGAATTTGTCAACTAAAAAGATTGAGGAATGGGATGAAGTTAAGGTTCAAAGATATACAGAATCAGTAAGAGCTTCGGGTGCTCCTTGGATGTTTGACTACGATGGATTGTTTGACTCCTTTAATCTGCCAATTTTGGATGATGCATCAACAACTGCTCAAATGCTACTGGAAAGTGATACTGTAGTTGACTCGTGATTAGTACGACCAATTATTGTTAACCCTCAAGTGTCTACTTCGGTTAACAATCTTGTTCAAAATGAGGTATTCAAAGATGCTGCTAATTATAATGTTCCGTCAGAAGATGATGAGTTCCATGATGCAAATGAAGGGACGATTGAGGGTCATGCATCTACGTCTTCGTCTAATCTAGCAATCTATTTAGCTGTTGATCTGAATATCAACAATTTGGGTATAAATTCTCGAGTTCCCGATGTTCCTGAAACTCGAATCCATAATACGCATCCTCAACAGAATATTATAGGAGATGTCCAGAGTGGTGTGAAGACACGTAATCAGCTAAGGAACAACCAGAATGCTGGCTTGTATTCGGCTATTAGGGAATCTAGGGAACATAATGATTGGTTTTTTGCCTGCTATGTTTGCCAAGTAGAACCGAAATATTGGAAGGAGGCAATGAAAGAAGACTCATGGGTTGAAGCAACGTAAGAAGAACTTCAGCAGTTTCAAAAGTTGGGCGTGTGGAAATTGGTTGACAGGCCTGACAATTATAAGAAGTTTGGTACTAGATGGGTTTTCAAGTGTAAGAAGGATGACCGAGGTGTTGTTGTGAGAAACAAAGCAAGATTGGTTGTCTAGGTCTTTAATCAGGTAGAAGGCATTGATTATAATGAAGTTTATGCACCGGTAGCACGTCTTGAGGCCATAAGAATTTTCTTGGCTTATGCGTCCTACAAGAAGTTACAGTTTATTAAATGGATGTGAAGAGTGCATTTCTTCATGGTGTGGTTGAAGAAGAAGTGTATGTTGAGCAACCGCCTGGTTTTGAAGATCTAATCCATCCTGACAAGGTTTGGCTTCTCAATAAGGCACTATATGGTCTTCATCAAGCTCCTCGGGCTTGGTATGAAACGTTGTCTTCCTATCTTCTCAAGAATGGTTTTCGACGTGGATTGATCGCCTGTACTCTCTTCATCAAGGAAGAGTGTGAGGACTTATTACTGGTACAAGTATAACTTGATATTATTTTTGGGTCTACAAATGAGAAAATGTTCAAAGAATTTAAGCAGGTGATGCAAAAGAAGTTCGAGATGAGTGCCATGGGAGAAATGACTTTCTTTTTAGGTTTGTAGGTTCATCAATCTAAGGAAGGGATTTTCATCCATCAAACCAAGTACGTCGGGGATATTCTCAGACGATTTCAAATGGAAGACTCAAAGCCCTTGGGAACTCCATTAGCTCAAAATCATGGGATTACTCCTGATGGAATGGGTGAACATGTGGAACCGTCTCTTTATCGTGCTATGATCGGATCTCTTATGTATCTTACTGCTTCAAGACCCGACATAATGTACCCAACATGTCTTCTAGCTCGCTACCAGTCAAGTCCAAAAGTTTCTCATTTGATGGCTGTGAAAATAATCTTTCATTATCTGAAGGGTCGCCCGGACACTGGTCTTTGGTACCCTAAGGATGACAAGTTTGATCTAATAGCATTCAGCGATTCTGATCATGGTGGCTGCAAGATCGATGCAAAATCCACATCAGCAGGATGTTAGTTCTTGGGAAATCGCCTAGTCATGTGGCAGTGCAAAAAAGTAGACTTGTGTAGCTACGTCAACCTGTGAGGCTGAGTATATTTCATCTTCTAGTTGCTGCTCTCAGGTTCTATGGATCCAACAGCAAATGCGCGACCACGGTTTTACATTTCTAACTACTCCTATTTATGTTGATAACGAAGCTGCTTTATAGATCACTCATAATCTTGTACAACACTGAAAAACCAAACACATTGTGATTAAGTATCATTTCATACGAGATTGTTATGAAAACAACTTATCAATGTTGTTAAAATCCACACCAATCACCAACGTGCCGACCTGTTTACAAAAGCTTTTGATAAATCACGTTTTGATTATCTTCTTTTGGTCAATGGCATCAAGGTGAAACCCGAGTAAATCATACTTGGCTAATCATTTTCGTAAATATTTTCTTAAAATCTAAAACAACAAAAAGATTTTCCATTTTCTCTTTGTTTTATATTTTAGAGGGAGAAATTTTAAGAAAAATACAAAAACATGAGAAAATACAAAAATACAAAAATATGTCTTTTATTTAATTAAGTCTTTATTTACTTATTTACTTACCTTCTGTATTTAAGGGGTAGAAAAATTTAAAAAGAAATACGAAAACAATAGAAAATTCAAAAATTAAAAATTGAGTTTCTTGGAAAGATAAGAGAAGATGATGATACACCTCTATCAAAAAACGGTCAAAAGCATAAAACGAGAATTGATGAGTAGCTTTACTAATGATGTATCGGTAGGCTTACAATCAGATTAAAATGTGCATGTTGATATAAACATAACGGACTGAAAGCCAGGTGGGAACCATTCATTGGCATATGGTCTTGGTACCGAAATTTCGTTTGATAGTATGCCGAGGTTCTGAGATATGCGGTCTTTATGCTTGCTTATCATTTAGGTATCATGGTTGAATCTTTTACCGAAAAATAACGGGGACACAAGTCTAGAACTTCCATGATATCATAGATACGTGGTAATACTGCATACGACCATCAATAAGTAATAAAAATATCACATTCACCCATCAATAAGTTCGTCTCTTTGTTAGTACGATGGTACTAACCTGTTCACGGACTTACTCCTGTGCCCTGCATGCATTTGAAAATCAAGTTCCTCATCAATAAATGCATAATGGGCTTGTTTTCAATCAAAATAAGTGAGTATCTCACATCATATACGTAAAAACAGATGATAAGCAGTATACTCACCAATAAGTTTTCTCTCGTGCATTTCTTGATACGGGAATGTGTTGTGAAGTGGCTGAACACCGGCTAGTAAGTTTAATTCATACATTAATCATATCTCCTAATCATGATTACATCTGATAACCTGAGCTTACGTGGACAACAATGCCGATAATCATAGTAGAAGACTTATTTATTTAATTTTATGTTTTAAACAAAAACTCGTTTTTGGCAAGATTAAAAGTTGGTATGGTTCTCCTACCTTGAAACTCTGAAAAAGATTGCCTAGTAAATATACAGTTTATTCTTATCTTTTAGTAGTCATTTTATTTTAGTTTAATTTGTTGTAAATTAAGTTATTTTTGATTTAGCCAAAGTTGAAGCTCAAATGTTTTCCACCAAGATACGCCCTAAAACCCATTTGCTTTGATATCATAACTTCATAAAGTACTTTCTTACAACCGGTAAACTCATCTCAAGAACAAAATCTGTTTAATGAGCATTTTTCCTAACTTAACTTATGAATCTGTGTGGATATGTGCAAAGATCTAAACAGGTGAACGAAGAACCTAAGGTCAACGAAGAACTGAAAGTCTAGTTTTGAAAAACTTAGACTCGTATGAATCACAGGTCACTCGTGTCACACCCCGACCCGCAGCGGAATAAGAGTCGGGGCATAATTGGGTTATCACCAAAGCTCATGATGTTTACTAAAATGTTTCATATTTATTAAATTCAAATTACAACTTCAATATTTCACAAGTCCATACAATTACAAGGAAAAAGTAACTAAATAAACAATCCGAAGCCTAAACTGATTTATTCTTCTAGGCCGTCCTATATGTTTCTTGCTGCAACTGGATCACCTGTATCATGTGTAAAAATGGGGGTTTTTGGGTCAACAAAAGTTGGCGAGTAAACCTTGTTAGAAAACATTTATTATTGATTTCTTGTTGTATTTAATATGGAAAAAAATTGTGCAATAATCATATGTGAGCAAACGTAAATAAACATACAATAACAAACCACCTTGCATGAGTATATGACATGAATGATAATGTATATGTTGGCAACGTCACGTTCCGCTCATAGGTAATGGGAATGGACGGCCTATGATGATGTATGTGCGCTCAAGGCTCAATCTAACGGAGCCGATCGTATGTTGGCAACGCCACGTCCCGCTCATAGGTAATGGGGAACGGTTCCGCTCATAGGTAATGGGGAACAGACGAGCCTATGATGATGTATGTACTGAAATGATGAAATTTAATCTAAACATTAACCACACAAACAATTGATACATATTGGATACACATTTGATCGTGGATATGATGGATGCACAAGTGTTAAAATGTAATAAATAATAAGACACATGATACACCCCAAAATGTGATTAAAATGGGGAATTTGTAGAGATTCACTCACATTGGGTGCGTTCGTTTGATGATGTTGAATGCGCACGAGTTTAGAGAGTTGATCGACGAGGAATAACTAACCTAAATAATAACGAAAAGGTACGGTAAATAAGTGGATTTTATTAACAATTTTAATAGGATTTTTAGATTTATTTTTGTGAGTTTAAGGTCATTTTCTAACTTTAAAAATATTATTTTTAAGTATTTTTAATTGATTTTTAAATTAAATAAATAAATAAAAATATAAAAGAAATGTTGACTTTTTGGGTTGACCGTTGACCGTTGACCTTGACTGTTGACCGGTCGGATTCAGTTTATTCATGCGCTGAGTGAGGTTCGAACCCGAGACCTCCCGTACGCGTGCACGCAGCTCTACCAACTGAGCTACGTGTCTAACCCGAAATATTTCTGTTTTTAATTATATTTATATACTATTTAATTTATTCAGAATTCATTTATTTTAAAAAGGATTTTAATTATGTCGAACCGGTGCACATAACAGGTCTCGAACCGGGTCCCGTTTGTTTAACGTTGCAACACAGTCCACCGCTGGACTGTGTGTCTAACCTGGTTAAAATACTGGTTTTTATTAAACTTAACATCTTGCAGCGAGTTAATACGGTTCGGTTTAAAAAGAACATTTTTATTTCAGAGGATAGGGTCGTGTCAGGGATCGAACTCGAGACGTGCGCTGTGTGTTTGCACACAGTCCACCGCTAGACTGTGTTCTAACCCGGTTTAATATTCAATTTATATAAAACTTATACGCAACATCGACTTCGTCTTCTTCGTTCAAAGACACAGACAATTGATATTCGACTGTTCTTGTTTAATTCGATTAACGAAACTTATAAATGATTGAAATGTAATGGATAGAGAGGGTTTTGGAAGTGAATGTACCGGAAAGATGTTTTTCTCAGAACTCCGGCAAAGTCGTCGGCTCTGTTTTATGAATTCCGTCTGAGCGGACCAATTAACAGTTTTGATTAACTAATTGTGAAATTTAGTGACTAAACAAGAATTATCAGAGAAATTAGATGTTTGTACCGATTCCACGCGTGATTTCGGAATTTTCAGAGATTTTCCGGCGGGTGCAGATTATCCGACAACGTCGTCTAGGACCGATTCTGGTTGAAGGATTTAAGTTAGTATAAGTCTAACAATGGATAGAAGATGAAGAATTGAGAAATTTACCGATTCGATGAATGTCACGGTTTTCTGGCGAAAGTCCGGCGATATCAGATAACGTTTCCGACGAACAAAATTAGAGCGCAAATGAAATTGAAGGTTCTGTGAGTGTTTCTAAGTTATGAGACGATGAAATTGTCAGTGTATATTGAAAATAAATTTCATTTCGGTTTTAACTCCCGAAAATCATATGAATCGAATAAATTGAATACCGAATTGATTAAGAACGTGGGCAGCAATTGATTTATCGGTTATGGTCAGTAATTAACGATCACTCAAAAGTCTGGATAGTTGAAAGCCAATGAGCGGTTTCAGTTTTGGCGCAAACAGATGAGTTCACGGGTAGAAGTTAAGTTTTATTTGTTTCATTGATTACACAAAAGCACCAAGTGGCGGAGTGGTTAAGTTGTGTGTTGATTGTGTCTTCCGGCTGACCCGGGTTCGAAACCCGGGAACCTATTTTTTTTATTTACTTTTTTTTACTTTTTAACAATTTTAGTTTCCATAATTAAAATGTTTATTAGTTATGTATTGTTTAAAACTAAAATGAGCATTAAATAAGCAACGAAAATTTGAAACTGACTATTCGATTAATAAACAAAGCGGGTTTTGAAAACCCGTTTTTCGACGGATGTTACAACTTGTACGAGTGATTTTGCCTCGTACGAATGAACCTCTGGTGTCTTGTATGAGTGGCAGTTCTTCGAACAAGCTGAATTCCTTCGTACGAGTATCAGAATGTGGTATAAAGGGTGATGTAGTTCTTTGGTACAACTTTACTTTCACCTTGCTCACGTCATCCTTTCATCCCTCTTTAAGTTGTTTCTGATATCTTTATGATTAATAATGTAGGCATACCTTGAAGACAAACAATTTGAACATTATCTGACTATGTGACTTTGCCTGACATGAACATGAAACTTTAAGAAAAAAAAACTTTTTAACGAAAAACAAGTTCTTCATGAATAATCTTCTCTTGAAGTTGTTTGTGAGAACAAGATGTTTTTGATCCGTACGAGTGAAATATCACTCGCACGAGTAACCTGTCGCTCATACGAGCCAGTTACTCGTATGAGTAAATCACTTGTTTAACAAAATCTGTTTTTCGTACAAATGAGATGTTCTTCGTACGAATAAATTGTTATTCGTATAGTCAGTAGTTCTTCGTGTAGGGAATATATACATACAGAAAGTTGCAATAAAACTTTTGGTGCATATTCCCTAATGAAGTTATGTTCTTATTCTTGTTATCTTTTGTGTACAGAAAGGAACAAAAAGAACATAATAGAAAACCCGCAACGAAGAGAGCTAACAAGTCAGAAGTGGAAATCATGTCATAGCCAAGACACAACATGGTGGCCTACTTAGATCCGGAAGATAATTTGCTGAGTACAACGTCATAATGAAGTTTTTGAGCAACTCAATGATACATTATGCTATCACGCACAAGACTACAGTATACAAGACGTTGATCAAGGAATTTTGGGATTCAGCTAAAGTTGTTGAAGTGAATGGGCAGGAACTTATCCACGTAAAAGTAAATGACTTGGACGTAGATATCTCTGTTGAAATCATTAACTTAGGATTACAACTTGGCGATGATCCTGAAGCTCCATTCTCAGTTTCGTTGAAATGTCAACGTGGATGTTTGCTTCGAATGAAATGTGTTGGAGATTTTCTCGTAGGACAACTAAAAAAAGCATGGTTGCCACTCCGTACAAGTTCTTCCTACATGTTTTAATTCAGTGTTTGAGCAACAGATAAAGTGGTTACGACATGGCAAATAACGACCTAGTTGGAATGATGATAGCTTTAACATTGAACAAACCATTCAGTGTTTCAAAGTATATTTATGCAAACATGAAGGAAAACCTAAAAAGAACCTGATATGGTGGAAATAAGTTTTGGATGTATCCTCGTTTTCTCCAAATGATCTTGAATGTGCAACATCCGAATCTTCCAAAGAACGACAACGATGTTCTAAAAGTTGAGGTTATGATGGAACATTCGTTGAAGATTTTTAGAGGTGTAGCAGCAAAACATTACAAGGAAAGCACACCTCCTCGAAAGTTGATTGGTATTCTGGAAAAGGATGATTATGTTGCACTAGAAAACGATAAGTGGCGCCATGATGATAGTGAGTCAGATAATGAAGAACCAACTTTGAAAAAGATGATCGAAGATAAGTTTGGTCGTCAAAAGGGAAAGGTGATGATGTTGACAATGATAATGATGGTAATGGTGTTAGAAGTGATGTAGGTACTACAGGTGGTGATAAGGGTAGAAAGAAACAAAGCAAAAAGTCCATGGGAACATCATCAATAAAACCTAAAGTCACACAACCGACAACCTCACATCAAGAAACTGTACTGGAACCAATTGCAGAAGCCCAGTGTACCTTTACAATGGAAGAGACTGAACCTGTAATGACGAAACCCACTACAACCTCTGAACCACAACCTTCAAATACCACAGCAGCTGAAACACTTCTGGCTGAAACTACTCCAGATCAATCACAACCTGCTATTTCTTCTGTTCAACAATCCAGTCCACAATTCATCAACAAAATACAAAACGAAGCGGTCGTTTATTCTCTAAAATGGAACATGATGAGAAAGTGGATTTTCTGTTCTCTCAGCTACAAGCTGCGGCAACTAAGATTAACAAGCATTCGGAGTTTATGTCTTCAAACCGGAACACATTTATCAAACAACAATTGGAGATAAAATATTTGAAAGAGACTGTTAGAAAACAGGATTCTGAGATTGCACAGTTAAGAAAAGAGAATGAGCGGTTGAAGGCTGCTGATGCTGAAAGGACAACTCAGCTACAACAGATGAGAGCAGCTGATAACTCTCATAGGATTGAATTGAATAGGCTGAAAGAATGTAGTGTGGTTGTACAACGATCTGCCCAAAAGTTAACTGCTAAGCATAACGACTAGAGAGAATGGTATCATTCTCAAAATTCTACATTGGTTGAAGGGTTTAATGGTATTAAAGACGTATTTGAAATGAGCAGAAAGCGAGTGAACATTATGTGGAATGAAAGATGCAAAGCACAGGAGATCAAACGTATATGTGAAAAGGATAGTAAAGACCTTGGTAATCCTGATGCTTCAGCCTCATCCTCGCAACCAAAAGTTTATGTTTCAACTCCAGTGGCAGAGTCTAATGAACACGAGATCGTGACCGATCTAGTTGCCTCCAGTGGCACTCAAGAGGAAACAGGAAAGGTTTGATGTTTCTAGGGAATGTTGAAGACCTGGATTCTCAATCAACGTTGGATTTAAAATGATCAATGAATATTGAAGCAGCAGGCAATTAGAAATGAAGACCAAAGACCAAGCAACAACCAAGGGGAGTTTGTTGATACACTTTTGTGTCTGTTGTTACATTTGTAATTGTACGGTCTTTGTTTATTGTGTCTGTATAGTTTGGTCGTGTCGACCAAATCAAGATATCCTCCTATCTTGATTTAGTACGACGTTTAGTTTGTATGTGTTGTCAAACAGTTGGATGTGTGCATATTGTTAAGTCTTGTGTACGACATGTCTGTTGGCACGTTCTCCGAAGAACATTTGTTAGTACAAGTGAAAGGTGCTTCGTACGAGCAAGATGTTGCTTGTACGAGCCACTTTCTGTTCGTACAAGTGATTCACTAGTTGTACGAGTGGGACATTTCAACTAAGCATCTTGCTTGTTCGTACGAGCCAGTCTTGTTCGTACGAGCGATGGGTTGTTCATACGAGCAGCCTTTGGAGAATGTTCTTCGTGACTAATAGTAGTTCTTATGACAGCAACATTCTTCGTATTGTTGCTAGGTCTGGACACAGACATGCACTTCTTTGTAATGGGTTGACACGAGTTGATAAGCTGTGAAACATTAAGATCACAAGTGAGAGAGCACAGAGAGTATATCCTGTGTAACATTTATGTAAAACGGGTTCCAAAAACCTGCTCCGTTTGAAAATTCAAGTATTCATTTAATAGTTCGTTACGCCTTTATTAGTATTAATTAATTTTATTATTCATGATTAATAAATAAATTACATAATTAAAATAATAATCAATAAAGGAAAAATAATTAAACTTTTATATAACAAAAAGAAATAAAATAATAAAAAAATAAAAGAAGTAGCCGGGGTTCGAATCCGGATACCCCCCACAACTCCACACACCAAAACACCACTACACTGCACACACACTTGTGCTAAATATGAAAGCAATTATATTATATTTTGAGACAAACTTAAACCTGTAATTCAACACCGGTAACCGCCGAGAGCTTCATCAGTGCAATAAAGCAAATTGATTGCCTTCTCTTGCTTAATCATGTGTAATGGAAATCAGTTATCAGTTTCATTTTTAACTAGGAATCACATCATTCGTAACCGAAACAAATCATTGAGCATAAAAACTCGATCTGAAACCGAAAGCATGACAGATCATTGTTACCCTATAATAACTGATCATTTCACTCAAATGGACTCGCTCACATCCATTCACAACTTAAAACTCTCTGCGAGAACCCCTCTGATTCAGTCAACTCATCGCCGGAAATTCCTGTTCGATATCAGAAATCAACCGGAAAGTTTAACACTCCTCCGATTATGTATAAGCATCTAAACCTTTTCATTATCTTGTGTATAATGTTTAGTTGTTATAAGAAAACAGTTAATCAAATTGGTATAAAAGGGTTATCAGTCGGGTATGTGTTCTGGGTTTAATTTAATGAAGAAGATGAAGTGCTTGTAGTTTATAAGTATAAATAAAACCGGTTATAAAAGCGGGTTAGACACATAGTCAAGTGGATAGACTGTGTCCACGTGAATCACAAGACCCGGTTTCGAGCCTTGTGAGTGACCGTTATTTCAGAATAAAAACTCAGTTTTTTAAAGAGTCTGTGCATCTGTCAACAGGTTATTAAAAGTATTATAATTCCAATCATTTACGGGTTAGACACCCAGCCCAGTTGGTAGGGCCGGGTGCAAGTGAAAGCAAGGTCACGAGTTCGACTCTGGGGGTAAACAATGGTTCGATGATTTAAATCTTTTTAAAATAAATGATTTATGAAATAATGTAAGTAATATATAAGAGTAATTAAAATCAAGATTACTTTGGGTTAGACACGTAGCTCAGTTGGTTTAGCTGCGTGCACGTATACGGGAGGTCACGAGTTCGAACCTTACACGATGCCAATAATTAAACAATAGAACCGGCCGTTGACCAGTCAACCCTTAGAAAAAGGGTAATTTTTTTTAATTAAAATCCTTTTTATTTTCTTTAAAAATTAGTTAAAAATACCTCAAAATAAGGGTTTTTTTAAACTTTTAAAATTTGTATTAATTACCTCAACAACCTAAAAATCTAATAAAAAGCATACATTAAAATATTAATTTTTCTTAGAATTTATTTATTTATTGAATTATCGCGTTATTATTTTAGGTTAGTTTTCCCCGTTGGTTAAATCCCAAACTCGTGCGCGTTCGTCTTCGATCAAGGAAACGCACCCATGTGAGTGAATCCTTACAAATTCCCCTTTTTATCTAAGTTTTGGGGTGTATCATGTGTCATTATTTATTTTTTTTATATACAAACACATGTGCTACTACCATTATGTGATCTAATGTGTATATTTGTTTGTTGTGGCTATATGTGATTACATTTTATCATTTCAGTGTAATCATTCATTTAAGGCCCATCAATTCCTCGTGGGATACGAGTTGAGCATCAGGTGTCTCATTAGATCGGCTCCGTTTGATTGAGCCTTGATCTCAAGTTAATCATGCATCATGTACATTTGTTCATTGTTGATATTATGTGGTTGTGACTTAATTACATATACATAAGTTCATATATGGTCCTTGCACATTTTTTATTGAAAAACCAAAATATGAAACTGTTTAATTCTTAAATTTTGATTCACTCGCCAACTTTTGTTGACCCAAACTCTTGTTTTTAACATGATACAGGTGGACAGACTGAGGAAAGGAACACACAGGATTGGCCTTAGAAGATGAGTAAAATATATCTTGTTAAGAACAATGTTTTTTTTCTTGTGCTTGTATGTTTCTTTGTGTTTGGATACTTGTTCTTAAATTTCTAATTAATAAATATGAAACTTAATTTAGTAAATGTCATGAGCTTTGATGATAACCCAATTATGCCCTGACTTCTATTTCCGCTGCGGGTCTGGGTGTGACAGATTGGTATCAGAGCTCTTGACTCTAGGGAGAGAGGATAGGTTATTAGACCCTTAGAGCCTATACTATAATTGATTAGATTTTAATTGCTGATGTGTTACATGCAAAACTCATGATGTTTGTTTGTTTCATGTTTATTTCGCACACAAATGCATGCAAGCACTTTCCCTATTACATGATAATGTGTGATGTTCATTATGGTCTATATATTATTAACATATCATGCTTACGCAAGCACACACATCACCATTTCACAATTTTCATGATTTCTTTCTCAAAGATTTTGTAATGCTTTCATGTTTTCAATCTTATCAAAGTGAGTTCTACGACGGGCATGCAGTAACTGGAAGGGTACGAGTACTGGTAGTCGGGACGTCCTGTCTAGGATTGGCATTCGTATAAATCCAATATAATAGACCAGTTTGCCTACCTGGGGACTAACGATGAGAGTACGAAGGACCTATTAGGCCAAAGCATGCCACACCAAACGTCGTGTGAACTAACCCCACTTTGAGTTGTCATTGTGTCTACACCTGGACACCTTCTGACCTTGTACCTTGCAATCATGTTTTACGATTTTCATTCGGGTGATGCAAGCATTAACAGGCCCACACTAATGTGAACCCTACAAAGCCCAGTAGTCATGGCGGCCCGCATGACTACCTAGGCCGAAGTATGGGAGACATTTGGAGGCCCAAACATGAGCAAGCCCAAGACATCCTATGGATGTAGTTAAATTGCTTGTTTTCATTAATGTTGAATATTGTTTTCACTTTTTATAACACATGACACCTAAAAACGTTCAATTCATAATCTCGCTGCGTATTTCCTATAGATGTCTGCTAGACACTCTCGAGGTGGTAGAAGGTCAGGAAGATCTAGCGAGCGCATGGCCACTCAAATTGCTCAACAGATGGCTGCCGTACTTCCTGACATCGTTGTGCAAGTTCAACAAGCTCTTGCCGCCAATCCCGTCAACCCCACCAATCAAGAAGATCATAATGTCGTCAACCCTCCCCTTAACACCACCAAATGCACCTACAAGCATTTCAAGTCCTGCGATCTCCAAAATATGAAGGGACTAAAGGTGTCACCGCTCTCCTCCATTGGTTTGAGGAGATGGAAAGCACTTTTCTCAATTGCGATTGTCCCGATGATCGCAAGGTGCGATATGCTACCGGTCGTTTGTACAGGGTAGCACTTACATGGTGGAACACAGAGAAGGGCAAGCGAGGTGCTGAAGCTGCTATGGCCTTGACTTGGAAAGAGTTGAGGGAAATCATGACAAGACGCTTCTGTCCAAGACGCAAAATCAAGAAATTGGAGGACGAGTTCTACTCTTTGAAACAGAAGGAGTGAGACCACACCACATACAATAAGAGATTCCTCGAATTGAATCAGATGGTCCCCAACTTGTTCACTCCGCTCTATCGTCTAATTGAGCATTATATTCGAGGTCTTCCCTCGAAAATTCACGATTCTGTGTTAAGTACTACACCTGCAACCCTTGAAGCTGTAATGGAGCTAGCCACTGAGCTCGCTAGAAAATCGCATCCAAAATGGCGATTTTAAAGATGAGAAGAAGAAAGACAAGACACCTGCTGAAACCCCAACCCCAACCCAAACAGGTTCGTCTTCTAAGTTTGCTAGTAAGAGGAAACGCAATAGGAAGAATTTCGCCATTACCCAAACCAATTCTCCTATCACTGCTGCCCCAATCACATAAGTCGCTCCTCCTGCTGCTTCATTCAAGAAACCATACACTGGTCCCCATCCAAAATACAATCAATGCCAATATCACCACCCTCCTAAGAACCCATGTCAATATTGCACAAGTTATGGCCGTGCAGGTCACACAATTCAAACATGTCGCATCCTCCAAAAGCCAAACCGCAATCAGCCTCAAGCTCAAACCAACAATCAAGAGGTAGGCCAAGCCCAACACCAACAACCTTTACTCTTACCATCTGCTCAACCCATGGCTCAACCCTACTACCAACCCAATTACCCGATGATGCAACCAGTCAGAGCATGTTTCAACTGTGGCGATCCAACCCATTTTCAAAACACTTGGCCCACGCTTGGTGAACATCATAAATGCCCAAGCTCAAGCCAACCTAGTGGACCAAGCCAACCAAGCTAATCCACCTGCTAGAGGAAGAGCTTTCAACATCAATGCCAACAAAGCTAGGGCTGATAATAATGTGGTCAACGGTACGTTTCTTATTAACGGTATATATGCATCCATACTATTTGATACTAGTGCGGATAAGAGTTTCGTGTTCTTAGAGTTTGAATCTGTTCTTGATTTACCTCGCGTTAGTCTAGCTGAATCTTTCATGGTTGAAGTTGCTAATGGTGAACCTATTACGTTATACTCAATTATTCGAGAGTGCACTCTCACCCTTAATGATCACGATTTCTCAGTTGATTTTATCCTATGAAATTGGGTAGTTTCGATGTTATCATCGGTATGGACTGCTTAGTCAACATCACGCTGAAGTTGTTTGCTACGAGAAGTTTATTCGAATTCCTCTCGCGACGATCAAACTTTACGTATCTTTGGTGAAACACCTTCCAAAGGGCTCAAATTGATGTCATGCCTCCAAGCTCGAAGATACCTTCGCAAAGACTATATCGCATTTTTAGCTCACATCGTCAAAAAGGAAGGCAAGGAAAGGAAAAGAAGCTCGAAGATATTCCAATCGTTAAAGAATTTCCTCAAGTTTTTCCCGACGACGTTTCAGGACTTCCTCCTGTGCGAGTCGAATTTCGAATCAATCTTGTACCTGGTGCTACACCAGTCTTGAAATCTCCATATCTGTTAGCCCCATCTGAGATGCAAGAGTTAGCTAGTCAGCTGCAAGAGTTGACTGACAAGGGATTTATACGTCCTAGCTCATCACCTTGGGTGCACCGGTCCTTTTTGTAAAGAAGAAAGATGGAACTTTCCGTATGTGTATCGACTATAGAGAGCTCAACAAGCTGACCATCAAGAATCGTTATCCTTTGCCTCGTATCGATGATCTTTTAGATCAACTTCAAAGTGCCACCTGTTTTTCAAAAATCGACCTTCGTTCTGGTTATCATCAACTTAGAGTGCGTGAAGAAGATATTCTGAAGACTGCTTTTCGAACTAGTTATGGCCACTAAGAATTCATGGTTATGCCTTTTGGTTTGACCAATGCTCCTGCTTTTTTCATGGATTTGGTGAATAGGGTGTGTAAACCCTACCTCGATCGTTTTATCATAGTCTTCATTGATGATATTCTTATTTATTCTAAGACCAAATCCGATCATGAGCGATATCTTCAACTTATCCTAACACTTTTGAGGACCGAAAGGCTCTATGCTAAGTTCTCGAAGTGTGAGATTTGGTTAAAAGAGGTACAATTTCTTGGTTATGTCGTTAATGACAAAGGGATTCATGTCGACCCTGGAAAGATCAAAGCGGTGCAAGAATGGCAAGCGTCACACACTCATACCGAAGTTAGGTCATTTCTTGGTCTAGCTGGTTATTATCGGCGTTTCATCGCAAATTTCTCTCGTATCGCCGTCCCACTCACAACCTTGACTCACAAGGGTAAACCCTTTATTTGGGGGCCTAAGCAAGAAGAGGCTTTCCAGTCATTAAAGAAAAAGCTTTGTGATGCACCTATCCTTACACTAAATCCGCGAAGTCTTCAAGAACGAGAAGTTAGCTCGTATCTATATTAGTGAAATTGTAAGTTGTCATGGTGTGCCCTTAAGTATCATTTCAGATCAAGACGACCGTTTTACTTCACGAACATGGCAAGCCGTGCAATCAGCTTTGGGTACACGATTAGATCTCAGCACTGCCTTTCACCCTCAAACTGATGGTCAATCTGAGCGCACCATACAAACCCTTGAAGACATGTTGCAAGCATGTGTCATAGACTACAAGGGTAATTGGGGTACTCATCTACCGTTGGTTGAATATTCGTACAACAATAGTTATCATTCTAGCATCAGCATGGCTCATTTTGAAGCTTTATATGGTTGTAAGTGCTGATTTCCTGTATGTTGGCACGAAATCGGTGAAGCACAAATCACTGGACCAGAATTGATTTAAGAAATGACTGACAAAATCCTTCAGATCCGCAATAATCTTCTAGCAGCTCGAAGTCGTCAAAAGAGTTATGCTGATAAACGACGAAAGCCACTAGAGTTTTGCGTTGGTGATCAAGTACTTTTGAAAGTATCACCGTGGAAGGGAGTAGTTCGGTTTGGTCAAAAAGGCAAGCTAGCACCACACTATGTGGGACCATTCAAGATACTCGAAAGAGTTGGTCCTGTAGCATACAAGCTTGACCTACCAGAAGAACTCAACAGGATTCATCCCACATTCCATGTATCAAACTTGAAAAAGTGTCTCGCTGACGAAAACCTCCATATTCCTTTAAAAGATATTCAAATCGACGAATCGATGCATTTTGTTGAAAGACCTATAGAAATCATAGACTTTGGTGAAAAGCGTTTGAGACGAAGTCGTATTCCAATAGTCAGGGTGCATTGAGAGTCAAAGCGAGGACCTAAGTTTACTTGGGAACGCGAAGACTCAATGCGCGAGAAATACCCGCAACTTTTTCCAGTTGCAGCTACTACTTGAATTTCGGGACGAAATTTCTAAAAGTAGGGGATACTTTAACATTTATGTAAAACGGGTTCCAAAAACCATCTCCGTTTGAAAATTCAAGTATTCATTTAATAGTTCATTACGCATTTATTAGTATTAATTAATTTTATTATTCATGATTAATAAATAAATTACATAATTAAAATAATAATCAATAAAAGAAAAATAATTAAACTTTTATATAACAAAAAGAAATAAAATAATTAAAAAAATAAAAGAAGTAGTCGGGGTTCGAACCCGGATACCCCCCACAACTCCACACACCAAAACACCACTACACTGCACACACACTTGTGCTAAATATGAAAGCAATTATATTATATTTTGAGACAAACTTAAACCTGTAATTCAACACCAGTAACCGCCGAGAGCTTCATCAGTGCAATAAAGCAAATTGATTGCCTTCTCTTGCTTAATCATGTGTAACGGAAATCAGTTATCAGTTTCATTTTTAACTCGGAATCACATCATTCGTAACGGAAACAAATCATTGAGCATAAAAACTCGGTTCTGAAACTGAAAGCATGACAGATAATTGTTACCCTATAAATACCGATCATTTCACTCAAATGGACTCGCTCACATCCATTCACCACTTAAAACTCTTGTGAGAACCCCTCTGATTCAGTCAACTCATCGCCGGAAATTCCTGTTCGATATCAGAAATCAACCGGAAAGTTTAACACTCCTCCGATTCTGTATAGCATCTAAACCTTTTCATTATCTTGTGTATAATGTTTAGTTGTTATAAGAAAACAATTAATCAAATTGGTATAAAAGGGTTATCAGTCAGGTATGTGTTCTGGATTTAATTTAATGAAGACGATGAAGTGCTTGTAGTTTATAAGTATAAATAAAACAGGTTATAAAACCGGTTAGACACATAGTCCAGTGGATGGACTGTGTCCACGTGAATCACAAGACCCAGGTTCGAGCCTTGTGAGTGACCGTTATTTCAGAATAAAAACTCAGTTTTTTTAAAGAGTCTGTGCATCTGTCAACAAGTTAATAAAAGTATTATAATTCCAATCATTTACGGGTTAGACACCCAGCCTAGTTGGTAGGGCTAGGTGCAAGTGAAAGCAAGGTCACGAGTTCGACTCTGGGGGTAAACAATGGTTCGATGATTTAAATCTTTTTAAAATAAATGATTTATGAAATAATGTAAGTAGTATATAAGAGTAACTAAAATCAAGATTATTTTGGGTTAGACACGTAGCTCAGTTGGTAGAGCTGCGTACACGTATACGGGAGGTCACGAGTTCGAACCTTACACGATGCCAATAATTAAACAATAGAACCGGCCGTTGACCAGTCAACCCTTAGAAAAAGGGTAACTTTTTAATTAAAATCCTTTTTATTTTCTTTAAAAATTAGTTAAAAATACCTCAAAATAAGGTTTTTTTAAACTTTTAAAATTTGTATTAATTACCTCAACAACCTAAAAATCTAATCAAAAGCATACATTAAAAATATTAATTTTTCTTAGAATTTATTTATTTATTGAATTATCACGTTATTATTTTAGGTTAGTTTTCTCCGTCGGTTAAATCCCAAACTCGTGCGTGTTCGTCTTCGATCAAGGAAACGCACCCACTGTGAGTGAATCCTTACAAATTCCCCTTTTTATCTAAGTTTTGGGGTGTATCATGTGTCGTTATTTATTTTTTTATATACAAACATATGTGCTACTACCATTATGTGATCTAATGTGTATATTTGTTTGTTGTTGCTATATGTGATTACATTTTATCATTTCAGTGCAATCATTCATTTAAGGCCCATCAATTCCTCGTGGGATACGAGTTAAGCATCAGGTACCTCATTAGATCGACTCTGTTTGATTGAGCCTTTATCTCAAGTTCATCATGCATCATGTACATTTGTTCATTGTTGATATTATGTGGTTGTGACTTAATTACATATACATAAGTTCATATATGGTCCTTGCACATTTTTTATTGAAACAACCAAAATATGAAACTGTTTAATTGTTAAATTTTGATTCACTCGCCAACTTTTGTTGACCCAAACTCTTGTTTTTACACATGATACATGTGGATAGGCTAAGGAAAGGAACACACAGGATTATCCTTAGAAGACGAATAAAATATATCTTGTTAAGAACAATGTTTTTTTTTTCTTGTGCTTGTATGTTTCTTTGTGTTTGGATACTTGTTCTTAAATTTCTAATTAATAATATGAAACTTAATTTAGTAAATGTCATGAGCTTTGATGATAACCCAATTATGCCCTGACTTCTATTTCCGCTGCAGGTCAGGATGTGACATCCTGAGTCTGTATGAACATTGTTTGTATATGTTTATACTAGTTCTCTTCTATTAATCAAGATATTGAATCTCTGGTTATCTTGTGTTTCTTATTTAGCTTTGGTTTGCATGCATATGTGGATTCAACAACCGTATGTGTGTTACATAAATAGGGAAGTAGGTTAATCTGGATCCTCCAAGTGGACCTACATTTTATTTTATTTTATTTTTTTTATGTTAGCATTGATGAGTTATTACTTCAAAGGAATTATAATGAGTTATCTATTATTTAAGTAAATTTTAAATGGTTTAATTAAGAAAAATAAGATAATAAAAAGAACTGAAAAAAAACTGTTAAATATTTATATATAATTTAAAGTCTTCTTAAAAAATGAGTTTTAAAATTTAGCCAAAAATATCGTCCAAAACCAGCCCCTACCCGGTTCGAACTCAAGACCTTCCGTTTAGTGCACGCAACCCTTCCACTGGGTTTGTGTCTAACACATTTCATATTGAAACTGTATTGTTCCTAATATTGGTTTATTTAAAAAGAAAACAAATGCAGCGACAAGAACAGAGGCCGGGTCTCGAACACTAACCTCCGGTTCGTTTACATACACACCAACCCATTGGACTGTGTTTCTAACTTGTGAAATATCAGCTTTCTTATTTTATTTAGTCAGTAACTAGTGTCTGTCATATATGGGTTTTATTAATAAAAAGAACAAGTGCAACGAGTATGTCGGGGCTAGGACTCGACCCCGTGACCTCAACCGGTTTACGTGTTTCAAGCGAATAATCAACCATTATACCACATCATCAGTTCTGAAAACTTTTTAGTTTATAATTTATTTGAAACCTGTTATACGTGTTCATCTTCTTCATTACATTATAAACCGAAAAGAAACCCAGAAATAACTCCCTCCCATTGTTCAGTTTATTCAACTTAATCACTGCTGATCATGAAATAAAACAAAGACGAATCGATTTGAAATAATAAGAATTATACTGAAACGTGTGACGTGAACACTTGACGTTTTTCGACGAGCTCGGTTATTCCGATTGCGCCTGGATTCTCTGATGAATAGGTAACGAGGGTGTGGAGTGAAAGTGAGGGGGAGAGTAAACCAAAGCGTTGGACATGGACAAGATTGAGTCTAGATACATGATTGGGTTTATAGAAGGAAACACGGACTGACGGATTCAATCCCGAACAATTAGTGTGTTGCCATATCAGTTGCTAGAAGTTAGGCGGCATAAGCTTATTCAAAAGGAACTCAATTTGTATTATGTGTATATAATATATACATATATGTAAGTCTTGCACCAAACAGTGAAGTGGTGTAGTGGTTATGCGTGGTTTGTGTGTCCGTGTAGACCCGGGTTCGAATCCGCGGTCTTTATTTTCTTTTTATTTGAAGTTTTATTATATTTTATTATTCACCTAATTAGTCCCTGAACTTCATCTTTAGGAAAAATACCATAATCGTCCCTCTAGTTGATTATATAGTCATAAAGAAAACTTTCATATGGGAGTGTATATATATATATATTTTTGGTATATACATGTTCATGATAGGTTTATATTTTGAATGTACGTTTAGATACATATATGTATGTGTATATATATATATGAATGCATTATAAGACAAACTTCAAACGCTTTGGTTATTTGAATACAAGATTAAAGAAAAGTAAAACTAGGTTAATGCTATAGGAAGCTTTGGCGGCATAGCAATGTTGTGGGATCCTAGTGTTTTTACCCGCCAGTTAGTCACGAACAACAAACTTTTTTATTAATCGCAGGTGAAGTTTGAGGTGTCCTGAAGCCGATGCATAAATTTAATGTTTATACTCCACAAACTACCTCAGAAAAACGGACTTTGTGGAATAATCTCCTAAATCTTAGACAATCTTTGGGTTCATACAGGATTTTTCTTGGAGACTTCAACACAATTTGGTATCCAGATGAATGAAGGAACTCCAATTTGATGTCGTCGCAACTAGAATCTTCAATAATTTTATACATAACACTAACCTATATGAGTAAATATGGGTGGGCGTCTATTTATATGCAGATCAAATGACAAGACAAAATTTAGTCGAATGGATAGAATCTTAGTATGCTCCGGGTTTTGGAATAAATGGCATAAAACATTTTTTCGCGCACCGGTTAAATGAAATTCCGAACACTTTGGAGGAAACGGATAAAAAGCATTTTTTGCCTCATCTAAATCCTATGTCCTTATTAATGGGTCTCCAACTTTGCAATTCCATTACGAACAGGGAATCAGGTAAGAAAACCCAGTATCACCTTTATATTAGTCATGTAAGCATTCTCATCTTTTGTTTCAAGTGTTGTACAGGTCGGTGCTATCCATGGCATCTCACTGCCACAGGGGGTCCTGTTTATCTCGCCTTGTTTTTGCGGATGGCGTGCTTGTAGTGGGAGAATGGTCGGTTCATAACGCTAGGAATATCTCATGACTTGTGAGATGTTTCTCCCTTGTATTAGGATTGAAAATCAACCATAAGAAGTCATGTTTATATGGAGTTATAGGGGCAGATGCAGATTAAGACAACCTCGCTTCCATCCTCAAATGCAAAAAGGGAGTCCTACCTTTTATCTATCTGGGTATTAAAGTTGAAGCCATTATGAATCGTATATCTAACTGGCACTGGTTATTGAAGCTATTAAAAACGGCTTGTCACTTTTAGAAGGCAACCAACCTTTCAATTGGCGGGCGGGTTACTTTAAATCAAATTTGTGTTGGATAGCCTCCCAACATATTACTTCTCATTGTTTAAAGCTCCAAGTGTCGTGCTTGAATAAACAGAAAGAATACGAAAAAAATCCTTTTATGGAGGCTAAATGGGGAAAATTAAAATGGCCTGGGTTAGATGGGTGAATGTGATGACACCGGTTAAGGCTGGGTGACTTAGGTTGGGAAATACGAGTGATTTCAATAAAAGCCTTTTAGTTAAATGGGTTTGGATATTTCAGGTGGAGAAAACAGACTTTGGCGCCGTGCGGTGGAGGCCCCCCACCACAGCCGGATAAGATTCGAAAGTTTACCTATATAATCAAGACGGGTGGGGGTTTGGTTAAACATTATGAAATTAGAATTATCACTTAGAAGCCAACATGTCCAAGTAACTGCCTTAATTAAAGGTAACTTAGGTAGACATATGGTTCTGGCTTGATAACTAGATTGGAGAATGCAACTTAAAATCCAAAATTCCAATTCTTTTCAGGTTGGAGAAAGAAAAAAGTTGTATGGTCGAAAAAAGATTGCATTGAATTGAGCAGGAAGCATCTTGAGTATGGAATTTGTATCATGCACCATCATCGATAGAGGAGGTGAATGAATTAGATGCCTTGGTTGTACTTATTGGACATATTGGGAAATTAGATAGCATAGACACATGGGGGTGGCTAGAAAGTTAGGATGTAGTATTCTCGGTGCACTCGTTGCGGAATCTCCTATCTTCTAATGTATCTACTTCTCAAGGTTACAAATTTAACTGGAATAAATGGGTACCAAGAAAGGTCAACATACTTAATTGGAGGGCGGCTCTAGATAGAATACCCACAAGGTCGCTTTAAGTAGAAGAAGTATTTCGGTTGAAGCCAATGTTTGTCCGCTATATCACTCATCAGAAGAAACCACATATCACCTATTCTCTGGGTGCCACGATTGCTTGCCAACATATCACAAGTTGGTGTGATATCCCTCCTATTTTGGGTATCTACTTTTCCGATCTGAATCAGTACCTGGATTGGTCGTTAAGAAACAAACTATTCATATTTTAATACTAATATCTTGTTGGGCCATTTTTTGAACGACAAGAAACGACAAGGAACGATGTGTCAACCACCGTGACACCGGACGCCCTAGCTAAGGTCGACTACTCAACCGCCGCCAGCCCATTGGCTCTCCCCACAAGCACAGAAACCTGACCTCCACCCACCCAAAGGCACCACAATAGAATAATTAGAATCACTGACCCGATAGACGAAATTAAGATGTATGAATTTTTATGTGTGAAAAATAGGTGGAAGATAGACTATATAAATTGGTCTCATTGGCTATCTTTTGGCTTCCAGATTTTCTAGATCATGTAAAATTTTATAGAATCCCTCTTTTTCTAATAAAATTTTGCCTTTTAAAAAAGAGTAAATTGCACAAAACATCCTTTATGTTTCCTCAAACTTGCAGGTTCCAGTCTTAATATTTAAAAGTTGCTAAAAACAGCCTTTAAGTTTATTTTTGTTGCGGGTTCAATCCTTTACAGCTAACCACGTTATTTTCTTCAGTTAAGTTCCCTCACATGCATAACATGTGAGGGTATATTCGTCATTTTGGTTGATCTTCCACCCACGTCAATTATAAGAAAAAAGAATATTTAAGGTTTAACCTATTTTAAAAAAATTCAAACCGCAGGGACTAATGTGCAATAAAACCAAACTTTTAAAAACCAAACACCCTCTTTTCCGGTCTTCTTCTCTGGCGACTTCGCCGGATTTCGGCGAACCCGGAATTAAGATAGGAATCTTGTTAAGCTAGCCCACTAAGCTGTAAAGATTAACACAGATTTTGATCATGCCAATCAAACTCTTCAGGATTATCATCAGTTGGAAGAATCGGCGTCTTATTCGCATCAGACGGAAACGACAAACAACTCTTCAACCCTAGATACCTCTCACGGAACTTTGATGCCGTCAAATCAGAGAACTTCGTAACACCGTGTTCAGTAGTCGGATCCAGCACTGGTGACGCTTAGGATGCCGCAAGTTAGACTTAAACACTATCTAACGGTAATCGTGCTCCTCTGTAGTCGCGTACGTTTTACCAAACTTTGTTTAAACTAGGTTAAAACTTAAATATTCTTTTTTTTCATAATTGAAGTGGGCGGAAGATCAACAAAAATGACGAATATACCCTCACATGTTATGCATGTGAGGGAACTTAACTGAAGAAAATAACATGGTTAGCTGTAAAGGATTGAACCCGCAACAAAAACAAACTTAAAGGTTGTTTTTAGCAACTTTTAAACATTAAGGCTGGAACCTGCAAGTTTGAGAAAACATAAAGGATGTTTTGTGCAATTTACTCTTTAAAAATATATATAATATTATGATTTTGTTTTATATAGACTTTTGTGTCATGTTATATAATACATGTGTAGCACATCCCGTTGGAGATCCCGATGTGTTACTCAAGATGGCTAGAGTTGTTATAGGTTTTTCAAATTTTATAATTTGTTTTATACGATGAGTAAGTTAGTACTAAGATTAATGTAATGATACTATTAGTGTGGGTTGTCAATGTTTCGACAAATATATGGATAATTATATTGATGGGGTGACGTTATGAATGCTGTTGTTTTTTATAACTATAGTTGTTTATAATAATTTATGGAGATGTTTTCTTTGCGGTAACCATGATGTCAAAATTTTGTTAATAAGCTAATCCTCTTTTGTTTTAGTAAACCGTAGAAGTATGCTCACTTTCCGGTTATGACTCCGCCTTCCCACTTCTAGCTAGATATGTTGTTATCGCATGAACAAATACTACATATTGTCACATCTTTTTATTTGCAAGAAATTATTAAAGACTTTCTAGTTCACTCGAAAAGGTTTACCGTATATATTTGCAAGAAACTACTAGAGACTGCTTTAGATGAATATCCATCTTTTAATTGAAATGTATACGAGTTGTATTTTTTTGAACGACAAATTTGGATCAATGACAGACTACTGTAGTATCATTGTGTCACCAGTGAAACTACCCGATCAACTCCATCTCCACTAGGCATAATGTCTATACACCAATTCAGGAGAAAACCCAATAAATATGAGAAAAGCCCCCTTGTGAGAATCAAACTCGATCAAGACCTATTGGTCCTAAAGCTTTATCTCACCTCCAAGATGCTACTAGGCTATAATAAGATAAATTCATAATAAATTGCTCCCAGTTGGAAGTTGAACAAAATTAAGCATTTCACATCAAATTGCTTCTTTATGTGTTGAAAGAGAATACGTTGGGTATAGAGTCGTGTGTACATCTTTTATCAAGTTGTTGTAAACATATAAATACATTTCTAGGAACTTCTTAACTTGTTTAACTAACATGTTTTTATTATGTAACAAATTTATTATTCATCCATATGATGTATAAAATACAACTTAAACAAGTTTTTTTTCTTCACAAAAGTAGAGTAAGTTCAAATTTTTGTAAGTAAAAGATTAGATGATATTTAATTATTATGTATAAAAAGTTGGATGAAAAAGATAGTAGCTCTCTTACCATAAGCAAATTGAAATTTCATATTTAGTACAGCCACTAAAATGATGTTTTCGGCTTCAAAATATGGGTGACTAAAGTCACTAAAGCTTTGACATGAAAGTTGGGCTATAACCCAGCTTGTGACTGTTTTGGGCTTACAACATTAATCAGATCAGAATCTTTATTCCTCAGTACATAATTTAACTAATATACACATTTTTTTTAATTTTTGTTTATTTTTTAGTAACATTTTACATCCGATTCTCTATCTTTATTTTACTCCCAAATATTTATTTTTTTATTGTTTTTCTCGAGCTTATACCATCACAATATTATATTGAGAGATTAATAGTAATCTCTATATTAAGAGATATACTATCATTAACTGTTTAAATGTTTTCTTCATTTTAAAGAGTACATTGTAGAATATAAAATACACAAAACTATATATTTTTCTTTATAACTGATAGAAAATATGGTTTTAGAGATTCCAATTATACATCCCTTTTCTACCAAATAATAAAGAATTATACATCCCTTTTCTACCAAATAATAAAGAGGAATAAAATTCTACATTTTCTTGTTTTTATTCCATCAAACAGATCTCATTAACACAAATATGCATAAAAATTAACAAAACCAATTTTATTGATCTCGTATTATGCAAAAGAGTTATGCTAACAAATCAGTTTATACTACGTTAATTTTTAATGTACACAATGTAACTTATCTCCACCTAGTTTTCTCAACCCCGATTGTCCTCAATTTTTCGTGAATCTGAAGTAATGTTGTGTATAATTACTTTAACTAAACCTTTATCTTCTTCTTCCTCTTCTTCATCATCATCCACAGATGCTACAGCTCCACCATGATGAACCTGTGATTTTTCACCATCATTAAATAAGTTTTTGAAATGGGCTTGTTGAGATAGTTCTTCAATGGCCACAAAGATTGTCTCCACACATTTAACTATCTCAATTAGTATCGAAGCGACTGTGATAATCGGTATTATTTCAAGAACGTCTAATTCTCCGACCATTGAAGCTTTCAACGTCGTATTCACTTCATCTACCGCCTTTTTACATGTTTGTAGATGCATAGAGCAATTTGGAGGACTTGTGAATGATTTCACTGATTGTGCTAATTCTTTCAAAGCTTTTCCGGCCTCGGAGCTCATTTTTGTGCAAGGTTCTTGAACTCTTTTACTAAACTCCGAAGATGCCTGTTACATGTAAAGTATTAGTGATAATATATTAGCTAGGTTTATAGTTATTAAAGAGCATATATTAGAGTTATCAGAGAGAAAACGTATTTATTGAACTTGGTTATTTATAGTATATAGAGAAGATTTCTTATCCTCTTCCAGTTATATAAAATTCACTTTTTTTAGCAATTTATATATAAAAAATTCTATATTTATACATTGTTGTTCTAGTGAATGCAACTGTTTTCACCACTTATGAAGCTGTAATTATCTTTTCACTTAGAGAATTAATGGAACGAGCTAATAAATAAAAACTTTGGATGACGTATAAACTCTAAGCATTATAATGTATGTAAAAGATTTGATGTGCCTGATTAGTTAGGTAAATAATGTAAGAATACATTAAACATCATATAAATTATTAATATTTGTAATGAATTATAAAAGTTAACTTTAATTTCTCACACTTTCATTAAAACAATTATTCATTCAACATGTTACATTTGATCTTTTAACTCATTATGATTTGTCCTCCACCACATTTTTATATTTAGTGGTAGTTAATAGTTAATTGTTCTTGTTATTGTTTATTTATTTTCAAGTTAGTATTTTTAATATCTTAAACAAACGAAGTCCCCTCCGAAGATGCACTACCATCACCACTGCAATAACCATTGTTACCACCACTAGTCGTATGAGAAGTAGCCCGCCACAATGATTTTTTCACGGATCAAGCCACCACCTCTCTTCCCCTTCAAACCCTACCCAAATCCGTAACCATATTAAAATTTACAAAATGTGTATAACAAGGGTAGGAGCTGGAAGGGAAGAACAAAGTGAGTGTGCAACATGTGATAATGGCAACAAGAGTTGGTGTAGAGGATGTGTGTATATATTATGTATTTTCTAAATTATGTTAGTTTAAAATTTATTTAAAAAATCAATATCATACTTTTGCATGCAGTAAGCCAGTAACATGTAAGTTACATCAAATAATAAAACTTGCATATTATATCAAAAAGCAAATTATAAAAGCTGATCAAATATAATGAAAATTTATATTGATATTTTCATGTAATTAGCTGTATTATAAATTCACCTAAGGTGATATCTGCAGGTAGTTGGAATCTAAAAATCAGCATGAATATATAAAGAACCATTTAATATGTACTAATTTTGTGGTTAATTAGTTTAGTGAACATCACCCCTGAAAAATGTATGCATAAACAATTATCACGTGTCTTTTAATTACAAAAGAAAAAAAAACTAAAGAAAAAAAATTCTATAATTAGTGATCTAGATAGTTCTATTTTTCCCCTAAAATTATTGTCTATTTATAAAAAATGAATAACTATTATTTACTATTTTTTTCTGCTACCCTTTATTCTTTTTACCGCTTATAAATGTAGCTTTTTTGGCTTTAGACTTAAGTTTCATATGATAAAAAAGAATTAAAAAATTAAAAAAATGAAAGAAAATGTTTGATCAACTCATACTTGGAACTTTTCATCAAGATATGCATTAAGAGCTTCAATGTGGTATCCAAATTTCCGGATAAGAACCCCAATCTTCAAGTATTGTTTCCACGGATGGCTAAACCGAAATTTTCCATGTCCTGGTTCCCACCACGCAAAATTTGCCTGCTTCCACACCTTAATGATTAGTAACACTTTACCTATAATATCTATATATAAACACAAACATGCATATATGTGTGTGCACATGCACACAATTATATAGTAATGATTTGTAAACTAACCAGTGATTCCTCAGTTGCTTTAGAATTAAGAACACTTTTGTAAGCCGTAAGAAATAATTTGTCAGGTTCATTAGAGCTATCAACAATATCTTCCTCTAATGGAAGTTCGAAAATTTCTCCTCCAAATCCTGCGGGTTTGATTGTATTTTAGGATGAAACATTATAATTTGTATATAGTTTATGCTACTTTAATGAATAAATATACCTTCCAAGAAGCTAGCAAGCTTTTCCAAATTGGAAACAATAAGGTTATGAAGATCTTCCCCGGCCCATACAGGGCAAACAAATATTGAGATGACAATGCAAGTTGCACCACCTATGAGGATTGTCGATAGTCGTTGGTGTGCCAGCTCTAGGATTTTATCAACACGATAACCCGAAACAACGACCAGACTGAATGTGAGGATAAATATCAACACCCCGTAGTCATATCTCTTTTTTATGTGAGGTATAAATCTTGAAAATGTGGCAGACGCAACTGTAATAATATTAATGTTTGAAATTCATAAATAAAAAAACTTCTATAAGACAAGAATTATATCTATTTTGTGAATTCAAAATCTCACCTAGAAGAAAGACAAGACATCCAAGAACAATGGGTTCAATTTTTGTGCCAAATAGGCTAGCCAAGTAATTGGCCCCAACGCCTAGTGCACCAGCTAGTAAAGTGGCAAAACCTCTATTCATACCCTTGCATAAGGTTGCACCTAACACCAAAATGAATCAAAACATTCAGAATTATTGTCAGATTACACAAATGATATAAATCCCAAGTTCTATTATTAGAAGAATGATTTCAAGAACTCACCGGCAGAGAACTCAAACACGACTACCACGGTCAAGATAGCCCATACACCATTGTCACCTATGCCTTTATATAATGGTCTAAGATAGTAAACCATGGAGACCAATGTGATGGCTAGTGCCACCTTGAACGAGTGCACAATTCTTCTTGGATCGTCTTTTCCAAGCTTCTTTATTCTCATGATGAAATTTAGAATAAGAGATTTCATGTTAAAATAAGATGAAGATTTGTGGGCACTCTCCATGCAGGTGAAGACAGACGTGAGATGAAAGAGAGGTTATCAAGTGAAATGAACCTGGTGCGATATATATAAGGAGAGTAAATCATAAAGAGAGTTAAAAATGCAAGGGGTGATGTTCAACAATTTGGTGAGTTCTCAATAAGCAACAATTACAACTGGTGGATTGGTGCACCGATGAACAAACAATTATTAATTCAGATCAAATTTTTTATTATTGATTACTATATTAGTATCAAAGATACTTCGTATATAAATATGCGTATACACACGGACGATTCCATTTTCTAACTCCAAAATTTCAAGAGAATAAGCGGAACATACTATATAATATATACACTATATACTATATTATATATTATATATTATATACACATATACATATACATATACATATACACTATATACAATTTGATGAGAAATGAATAGTGCTCA
Source organism: Scalesia atractyloides (assembly GCA_947069175.1). Lineage (NCBI taxonomy): Eukaryota > Viridiplantae > Streptophyta > Magnoliopsida > Asterales > Asteraceae > Scalesia > Scalesia atractyloides. The sequence goes on from CAMTDV010000116.1 coordinate 52,987,753, forward strand.
GCTATTTTCTTTATATTTTTGTTAAAAATTATTTTCTTTCTAAAACTGTCTTTCATAGATTAATATTAATGAACAGTGCCCAACAACTTAATTTTTTTATTATTTATTATTATTATTATTATTATTATTATTTTTTACACAGCAAAGGATTTTTTCTCTTAAATATTACATCTACCGAAAATTGAACTTTGAACTTGTTATAAGAGATAATTTCTCTTAACTACTAGGCCAAAGCCCAAGTTGTTGTTATTATTATTAACTATTACTATTACATTACTATTACTGTAAGCTTTCCGTAAAAAGAGTAAAGTTTGTGAGAAATGTGTAAAATATTTTGGAGATGACAAGTGACATTATTTAATTTTATAGATTAAGAGTAATAAGGTAATTAACTTCAAAAACCAATTTAATTATAAAATAGATCGTACTCGCTTTAGGAGTTATTTTAGAAGTTAATTCTTTTTTTACGTATCAATAACTGATCATGGTGTTTTAACATCTGTAAAGTTTTTTTTGTCATTTATAGAAATAGACCACCATATAGATCCCAAAAATATCACGACTTAAATCATAATACAAACATGGTATTTTAATATCTGTAATGATTGTATTGCTATTCAAGTCATGGTGTTTTAGGGATTATTGGATTGCTATTCCGGATGTTAAAACACCATGATTTATATCACAATACAATGTTTTCAGATGTTAAAACACCCTCACTTGAATCATAATACAATATTTCCAGATGTTTAAAACATCACACCTTAAATTACAATACAATTAAAACACCATTATATGGACATAGACAAAACACTATGGACTAAAAAATCCGATTGAAACGTAATTTTTTTTCTTTATATAAGTATAGTAATATAGTACTTATATTAAAGATAAAAGAACACTCGTTATTTTGGTGTAATTTTTTTAAAAAAAATTATTTATAAAAAGTACGGGAGAAACTTGCATTTATATTGAGGTTGATGGCAATTTCTTTATTTAAACAAAAAGACACTATTACCCCTAATCTAACCAAATTAGTCAAAAAATAATTAAAACATAATTTACATTTTAAGCTCTTCTTACATTTCTCACAAAAAAACCCTTTTCTACAATTATATATATATATATATATATATATATATATGGGAGGGAGAGTTATCTTAACACGCTAAATTTTGCGAGAACCGTGAGAACTAATGAAAAAACTATTCAAAATTATTTTTTTAATACAAACTTCATTATAATTAAAATAGAACACTTAAAAAAGGATTTTACTCATTAATAATTTATTTTTCCTTTTAAAATCACTCTTAATAAATATTTTACACATGTCTAAATTTCAAACTTACACATGTGTAACTTTTTTTTATTTACGAATACAGGTAAATTTAAACGTGTAAATTTAATTTTTAATGTTGTATTCAAATAATAATAAGTGTAAAAAAATTTTGAATTAAATTATTTTGACCATGTTTTTACGAGTTTTTCATTCGTTCTCATGGTTATCACAATATTTAGCGTTATCATTTAAAGCCTACCCTTATATATATATTGATAGGAAATGAATAGCACCTAGCACATTAACTTTTTTATATTTTTATTCTTTAACTATTTTCTCTTTAAAAACGTTTTCTTTAACCATTACTAATATAATTATATTATTTTATATTGTACTACACAATTATACAATTTTGATTGGAAATGAATATTGCCTGGCACATAATTTTTATATTTTTATTCTTTTATTATTTTCGTTCTAAAAATGCTTTGTTTAAGCATAACTAAATTATTTCATCATACTAAGTATTATTTATTAATATTTAAAACAAATAAACGAGTTAAAAATAGTTACTCTTTTTTATTTTTTTTTATTGTGAAGAATTGTACCGAGTTGATAAAAGTGTCAATATTCATTTTATGGTTTCAAATATAAATTTCATTGAAAGTTATGAAGTTGTATTCGCAATACAATGTCTTTTCTATATGTAAGCTATAACAAATGTCAGGACATACGACGAAAATCGGTCAGTATCGCACTTTATGGAACCGATAAAAGTTCCAAAAATGTAAAGTCGTAATAATAATTAAAATGATATCTACACGTGTTCGGTTCATTATGATTACAGCTCGGCTATGAACATCGATTGGTAACGATGAAAACATACATTGTAATTTAAACAATTCATGACTGAAACTCGCACAAAACTTCACATCAAAATGCCAATAAAACTAAACTTGTTATTTTATTTCAAAACATAAAACAAACAATAATATATACAAAAATGAAGAAATGCCCAGAACGTGAACCCTTTTATTAATATTAATATTTATATTAATAATATTAATATTAATATTAAAAGAATATCACTAATTACATATAATAATAATAAATGAGTTTAATTTGATACAGGGAAAACCCAAAAAATGTATTAATAAAAATGACGACAATTAAAATTAATTAAACTCTTAACTAAAATAGATCACTTATAAGACTAGATTGATGCATAGCATAGTTTGTTAAAGTTTTGGTTTTCCGAACAAAATGACCCAAGTTTGGTTTCTGCAGGTAAAATAGCTATTTGCGTTTTGCATACAATAAAATGGATCCTTAAAAACGGATCCTTTTAAAAATAGGGATAAGTATTTCATCACTGGTATCGAATGGTACCATATTGAAAACATCGTGAGTACCAATTCAGCACATGCTTTTGGCATTTATAGGGTTAGTACTTTAGGTTTGGTGTTGTATCATTATTTTACCGATTTTTACCTTCAAATATCGATACCGTTATCTAATTTTGACAATTTTTTAGGATTAGTATATTTGCTACCGATACATTCGGTATCGCTACCGAGCTTAGCCCTACACAAAAAGAAGAAAAATGGAACCTTCTAAGAGTCGAACTTGAGATCACATGGTTATAAAGAAATCATTTTTCGATTAAACCACAAGTTTAACTGTATATGTAAAGCAACTTGAAAAAACAGACACACATAGATAGCGAAAGAAACATAGTGAAAATCACGTGACATCCATCCATTAACTAGGTGCATTTTAGCATATTAACACTATTAAACTACTTTATTTTAATATAGATTATAATTATAATTTTTTTCTTGTATTAATCATTCTATATCCTATAATAACTTAAAAACTAACGTCGGTTATATTTACATGTTACATCTCTTTGCTTATTTTCCCCTAGACCCTTTAGGTTTTATTTATTTTTTGATTCAGTCCCTCTGCATTGTTTATATACTTCACTTTTTTTTCTATCTGTTTCTTAATTTGTTTCCCTTGCATTGTTTATTTTTAATCGAGACTTCATTTCAAAGGAATAGTCATGTTCTAGGAGAATTCCCACAAATTCAACAAAAATATGTGATATAAATTTACATTTTTAATATACGTTTTTGTTTTTAACATGTTAAGTTTTTTACTAATTTCATTTTCTTTTAATAACTTTCGTTTGTTAATTTCTTTTGTTTATTCTTAATGTTCCTTTACTTTAAAAAGATTATTTTACATACATATTTTTATATACATGTCGATATAACTTCGAGTTAGTCTACGTTTCGATGTAAATTTCTTTTGAAAACGGGTTTGTTCAAATATAATATATTTTCCTTTAAAAACATTTTTATGTGCATAATTTTACGTACGTGTCGATTTAAATTCAAGTTAGTCCATATTTTGATGTAAACTTTTTTGGGAAACGAATCTTATCAAATACAATACATTCTTGTACTTATTTTATGAACACTTTATAATTTTATTTCGAACCAAGAGAAGTCAAATTGTGATTTTTCTTTCTGTTTTTTAAATGCTCTAATTAATTCATTTTGATTACACGTGTTAATTTTGCTTTTAAACTTGATATGTTTTCTATGTATGAGTTAGATTACATATAATAAGTTATGATTGTACGGTATAAATTCAATTCACTTTGCGTTTTGATCCAATCGCAATACCTATATAGGTTATGTTAAATTCAATTCACTTTGCGTTTTCATTGTGAACGGACTAAGATTGATCGAAGTCACCAACAAAACAATATTATGAGAAGCATCAACCTAACATAGACATTAAACCAACCGAGTTAACCCCAATTAATTAAAATCAAATCCCATAAAACTAAGCCACCCAGAAATCAAAGACTTAAATAATAATAATATATATAATAATAATAATAATAATAATAATAATAATAATAATAATAATAATAATAGGGAACCAAGTGAAATTAAAAAAAAAGGTCATAGACATATATAGAGAGACGTAAATAAATTGTCACACGGTCGTTGTGTGTGATGTACGGGCATGGAATGTAAGATGCCTCAACACCAACTTTAGTGTACCCATACTTTACAACGACAATTAACGTATGAATTCGTTATTTTTTGAAGTTAGAATTTTGTATGAAGTGTGCTAAAAGACAAATATATATGGGACTTTATGCAAGCAGTTCTAAAATTTTTATCTATATATATATATTATATATATATATATATGGGAAGGTTCATTTGAGAAGAAATTTAATATGAGAATAAAAAGAGAAAAGAGTATAATGATAAACCATTAAATAGTTTATAACTCTTCTCATTAATTATGTTATCTTTAATTAATAAATCAAAAACATTTTATCCTACACATTTCAAAATTTATCCTACATATGTCTTACACTTATCGGAATTTACCCTACACACATGTAAATTTACCCTACACATTTCAAAATTTATTCTACACATACTAAATTTATCCTACACATGTTGAAAATTGTCCTTCACCATAAATTATTTTATCTTGAAAGAGTATATTAAAAAAATGAGTTACAACTTTAATTAATTAGCTAATTAATAACAATTATAGATTTACATATATGTCCTTTTTCATAATATTAAATACACACATTAAATGAAGTAAATGGAGAATTTCTATTGATTTAAAAGTTATTCTTTTTATTCTTACAAAATTTTTCTTCTCATTTGAACTCTCCACTATATATATATATACACACTAGCAGGATGCTCGTACGATACGGCGGGAGCAACATATCGCTGCAATACTCGTTTTTTTATAGTTTTCTTATTCATATAATATTTATTTTAGTATTATTGTGATAGATATACATAAAAAACGAAGTAATTGGGTAATGTATTTCATTGTGTTATGCTTAGTTCGGTAAGGTCGGTTGTTATCCTCAACTGAAGCCGAAACCAAAGTTATCGGTTAGTCTATTTTTTTAACCATAGGTTTTCGGTTATTCACTTCGGTTTATTTGGTTAGATTGACGGTTTTCATATTGGCTCATTTAATTTTAGTTAATAGTAAAAACCAAACTTAGGCTAAAAATTTTGCTTATAAATATATGAAATTGAGGTATATATACATGAAATGAAAGTATAAATATATAAATGGAGACATAAAATATGAAATACATTAACTGGAGGTATAAAAGGAAGTAATATATGAAAATATGAATGATTCGGTTTGGTTTAGCTAATTTTGGTTAAATAAGAGTACAAAAAATTGATAACCGGTTTTTGGTTATTTGGTTTGAGTTTTAAGTTAATTCAGTTTTTTGTTGATTTCGATTCAGTTTTGTCTGTTTACAGTTTGATTTAGGTAAACGATTTAGTTATTGCTCACCAATAACCAGTTTGGTTAATAATCAATAGGTACGCGCGCGATGCGGCGGGAAACACAGACATTGCCATGGTGTGCATTGTTCGGTTGGTTAGATTATTATCCTCAACTAAAATTGAGGTCGTTAGTTAGTCTATTTTATTAACCAATCCGTTTTTAGTTAATCGGTTTAGCTTATTTAGTTAGATTGACGGTTTTTGGTTTGATTCATTTAATTTCGGTTAATAGTCAAAATCAAACTTGTGGTCAAACTTTTGATTAGAAAAACATGAAATTTAGGTATAAATACATGAAATGAATGTATAGGTACATGAAATGGAAGTATAAATATATAAAATGGGGGTATAAATATGAATTACATGAACTGAAGATATAAAAGCTAGAATTATATGAACATATGAATGGTCCGGTTCAGTTAATGTTAGTTAGACGAGAGTACAAAAAAATCAATAACCGCTTTTGGTTAATTCGAGTTCCAATTAATGAGTTTTCAGTTAAGTCAATTTTTGGTTGATTTCGGTTCGCTTTTGATTAACGATTCAATTATTATTCACCCTTAGACATTGTTAATCACATAGCACATCAATATCTTAATTAAACAAACCTATAGCAACATTATACTCAAATTAAAGAGAATAAGATACTCATTTATATGGTGTAATTTAAAAAAAAATATTAACATATCAAAAAGTTGTGACCGTTTAAATGTAACACCCTGAAAATGGGTTTATTAATTAAACCGAATTAACCAAGGATGAGCGGGTAAAATACCCTTGGTGGTAAAAGTTAACCCTTAAAAATAACTAGGAACAAATTAACCTAGTTAGTAACATGTAAATAAGTAATAAAACAATGAATTGTAGCCTTGTCTAATCAAAACTAAACCTAAAGGACCAAAGCTACCAAAAAGGAAACTTGTGTTTTAAAATACAAGAATTAAGACATAACACACATAGTGTGTGTGTGTGTATGTCGATCATCAGGAGATCAAACAAGGGAAAACCCTTGTTCAACCAAGATCATCAAATTGAAGGAGAAATTGGACCTCAAATTAGTGCATGAACGTGAATTATGGATCACCTAGACTAGAGGATCATAAGGTATGTTTAAAAACCTAATTTGGTGAAAGTCGTGATTTGAAACAAGTAGAATACTTGCAATTAGGTTGTTGGATTATGATTCAAAGATGAAATTAAGTGTATATGTATGCTTAATTTCGTTAGACATAATGAAATTATGAAATATTCGATGTAAGATTACTTGTAAGTGATTAACAAGTAGATTATAGAGTGGATTTTGATAATATAATGAAGTTGATGATATACTTATGTTTAGAATCATCATGTATGATAGTAATAAGAAGAAACCTGAACATGTTCATATTTACCATGAAATGCGTTTCGTATGATATAATGAAATTGATGTTATATTCATGTTAATAGATGCTTGAAATCATCTTGTGTATATAAATGTTTAAAGTCATTGGCTACGTTTGATGTTCAGGTAAGTTTCATACATATGATGCAATGAGTTGTTTCATGGTGATGAAATAATCCCAGGTTCTTGTATAATGTTTGATAGATTAGCATATAATGATTAAAACTATGTTAATTTGATGTGAACAATTGCATGAACTTGGTTGAGAAATGTAGTTAAAATAGTATCCTAAAAAAACGCCTACCGGGTATTTGATAAAATGCCTAAATGAGTTTGTTGAACTTATTTGTGCATTTGCATAAGTTAATAGGCATTTGACTTTTAAAAGTCAAAATGACCTATAATAGAATCAAATATTAATTTTGATATAAAGTCCGTAAGGTGGGATAGTCGTAATAAACGATAACTAATCTAACCATCTTTCGAATGAAAAATGGTAGTTTGATTTTTAACAAGCTAGGTGGAAGCTTGGCAAGAAGCGAGTTAAACGGATAAAAAACACAGGAAAAGTATAATCGAATGCAAGGTAAGAAAAGCTTACACCTTTCAAGTAGAACAAGTACTTATGTATTGGTTAAATACAAGGTGAACTAGTATTTGAAAAAGTCTTTGAAATATGACGTTCCGACACGAATCAAAATGGGTCAGAACAAGTAATAATGGTAGGAAATCATATTTGATGGTAAAAAGGGTATAATGGTAATTAAGACACGTGTTGACAAATAAACATTGAGTTTTTAAAAGTTACCTTATAGTGTAAGCCATAATGGGTAAAAGGAGTAAAATGGTAAATAGGTCCCGTGTTGAAAATAAACAATGAGTTTTGAAAAGTTACCTTATGGTGTAAGCCATAATAGTTCAAAAAGAGTAAAATGGTAAATTGGTCACGTGTTGACGGATAAACAATGAGTTTTAAAGAACATACTATGTCACACCTCGACTCGCAGCGGAAGCGCACGCGACGTGCAATAGATACATGGTATGAATACGTTATTTAAACAGATATTGTATTCCACAACACAAGTATCGTTACAACGTTTGATTACACACTAAGGTTTATTGTACAGTCACTAATGTCCTAAAAGCGGTTGTCTTTGCTAAGCATGCTTCTATGTCTAGTAGCATTCGATCAACAAAACTTGAAACCCATACGCACTTCACTTTATTCTTCTTTAGCTTTATCTGAAACGCATGTTAAGTTTGAACAGTCAACTACAAATAGCTGGTGAATTTCACGGTTTTAGGGTGTTTCACAATATAGCTTGAACCGGTTAATTTTGCATGTTTGACATGAAATTATACTAAGCCCACAAGTGAAACCTTGACTGTTCTCAAGTGTCGTGTCCCACAACCAACACCTCAACACTTTACCACCCCAAGTAGCTATGTCTAACATCACATAGCGTGTTCACAAAATTGCATGGACATGTGCAATTGTAGTAGAAGCTATGGTAATTGTGCCAGATCAATTGGGTTCGTCAGACCAATAGTACTATTCACATATCCACCGGCATATTATTGATCACTCGTGTTTGTGGGGACTTTTCGTGTGTTAGTATAACTCAGATAATTCACATCACAACATATATGTATGTGCAAGTATGTCCGTATGTAACATGCATTTCACCCCAAGTAAAATAGTAAAACATTTTAAAAACGGGGTAGTGAAACTCACCTAGTATATAGCACGACTATCACAGGATGGGTAAGTATCAATGCTCTATCCATTCGGTCCTGATATCTGTTCGTGTTTGGTTATTACCGAATACAATTTTCAATTCAGTAATCGCAATAACTATGGCTCAGATGAGGATAATCATCTGAGACTTGACCTATATCCTAACAGTCGAGCTATGGGTATTATCCTATTGTCAGATTTTAGTTTGGGTTCCGGGCACCATTTTGCGTGCCAGTCAAAGTCGTTTGTTTTAGATGTTCGGGAAGTGGTATGATCATATGGATTGTACTAATGAGTTGTTCATTAGAAATGATTAACTTTATGTTAAGGGAGTTTAGTCGTTTGGGAATCATAGGGTGCCCGATTTTAAGTTTCCTTTTTCGCTGTCGGGGAATCTCCCAAACTGGCGTGTATTGTACCCAAGTACCCATTTTGCCCCGGAACAGTCCAGAATGACTCTAGTGTTCCACTTATTGCCAATTTATTCATTGGTCATTTCGTGATCCCGGCAGGTTCGTTATACGTTTACAACTGCCGGTTTTGTATAAAATAATAAGATTTTTAATTCAAAAAATCATTACTCAATGGATATACTTGATAAAATTCTGAAAATTTTTATATAAGCTGGTAAAAATATTCAGAATTCTGGAAAATATTTTCAGAATTTATAAAACTAAGATATTAATTTTAATAAATTCACGAGAAACTGAATTTTAACCGAACAATTGACAACCAAAATGATCCGACTTTCAAACATTCCCAAAAATTTACATAAGTGTCCCAATATCTCTGGGAACCGCCTGCAAAAAATTGAGATTTTTCTGAATTCGTTATACAGCTTTTCCGGCTACCGAACTTCGCGACAACACGATTTTTGAAACGCATTTCACATTCAGTCAATGATCCCCAAACTTTTCCAGAATGTTGTACATATTAAACTCAACATCTCCATAATTTTTGGTGATTCATTGAGCTCGTTTAGTATTTTATCCGAATTTATCCTTTAAACAGTTAAAAATTCACCAAAAATCACCAAAATTTCAGAAAATTCTAAAATTTTTATCCACTCTTACTGTCACCATAGGTGACCATCCTGTAAACTTTAAAGTACTAAAATACCGACACAAAAAGTTATAAAAAAACTAAGTTTACGGCTACTAGTTTCAGTTTTCGGGTGTTATACCTCGTGTTTCTCGATCAACTGAGTGGTCTCTACCCTTCCAAAGGTTGTTGTAAGCTAGGATCAGTACCTATATACCATATACAACACAAAAATGCAAAAACCCAGGTCAATCAAGCCTTCAATCTGATCTTTTTCGCTTAAGATTTGATTTGTTCGGTTATTGTCGATTAGGTTGTGTTTTTGTATCATAAACCAATGTTTTGCATCCCCAAACACCATGTATAATCTGATTATATATTAATCATGTTAGAACAGCCCATATTCCACCAAAAACCTCAAGATTTTATGAATGAAAACCTCTCTTTTTGTTGAAATCATATCTAGTATATGGACATCATAAAAAAATGTTATCCAAATCATCAAAATACCTTAGATCACAGCTGAAGACTAATGTTTCTTGGCTGGTTCTGAGCGTTTTGTGTGAAAAAAAAGTGTAAAACTATATGAGGAAATTTTGTTTATACAATTGAGCAGAAGAAGAAAAATTGTAAATATACATCTCATCTTCATCTGAAGGCATAAGGCGGTTCCGCTTCTTCTTATTTTTTATTATTATTATAACTTTATAATTAATTCAGCTGCTTCACTTATTTTACTCGTATAACTTTTAAAATATAGCGTATTATAAAATTATGAATATGCCATTGAGACAAGCTTATTTTTCTCTACATTTTGACCTAAGTTTCGTTAAAAAAAGAGTAGGGCCAAATATAATATATTTTACAATTATTATCAAACGGGTCTTATAATACTAATTTTCTGTTAAGGTATCTCATAGTCTAAATTGTTATTCGACCCGTCAGTTTGGTAAATGATCGTACCACACGCAGTTTTTAAAATACTAACCCGTTTTTAACTAAAAGCTGAACGCTTTCCCGTATTTGCTTAAAATACATTATATTAGTTTTCGATAAGTAATGTTTTAGGCTTGACTGACCATACACTGCATGTTTGGTTGTTTCCGTGTGCGTTAAAACAAAGGCGTTTTGTTAACCGAGAGCGCCTCGTTTAACGTGCCAACTACATGTTAAGGCCTCAAATCTTATATTATTGTCTAAGTACTATGTCTAAGTTATTCTGTACTCTTAGAATAGTCTCCGGCGCTTACGTTTGCATCTAAATCGTTATTGTACGGTTTGTGAACTGTTAAACAGAGAGCTTCTGTTTAACCTGTTTTTAGTACACTGAGGCATCCACATCGCATGGTTAGGTATTATGGTTTGCATGTTTCTCATAACGTACCCTCGGATTCCTCTAAGTCATACTTAGTATCGTTTCGTTATCCGTATAAGTCGTACGTATCGATTAAGGTTTACCTTTTTTCGCCACGGTTGTCACATACCATGGCGTAAGCCATAATGGGTCAAACGAATAAAGAAGCGACTTTAAGTAATATGATCACATGGTGTAAACCGATCGGACTAAATGGGTGAAATGGTAAATAAATACCATCTCACAATACATATTGTTTGGTCATTCCGATGCAATAAGGATAAGTTAAGAAGCGGTTAAAATGGTCATTTAGGCCAAACGGGTCAAATGGTGATGCTTCACCATTTGACAATAATGACTAGTGGTTGCTTGTCGAGTTTTGTGCTCATAGGAAGAATAGCGTATAGCTTGCATCGTTTTTAATTAGCAACTAATAATGTAAGGTATTAAAATGGGTCAACACAATTTCCCGAGCCAAGTATGTGTAACGGGTCAAACTCTCAATAAGGACTTAGGGTTCGATGAGAGTTAAAGAAGTCATGGGTGGACAATGGATTACCTAAGTGAGGTATATCTAATAATTAAATAGGAGATATTGTTCTTAGAAACACAATGATTTAAAATAGAACATGGGTTAAAAGTGCCCACTTGGTCAATACAAACTTTAAATGTCCTACGTGATTAAAAGGACTAAAGTTGACCAAAACGCACTCAAATGACAAATCAGGCAAGTGACTTTTAAGGGTAGCTTATATATGAGTTTTGTAATTTGGTCAATCCTTTTGGTAGTATATGGTGGAAGGCTTAAACCATTTTGGCATAATGCTATATAATGGGTCAATTTCGTAAAATTATCAAATTTGAGAGTAGAATGGGAATATGATGATTTTTCTATCATAATCCATCACAATTGAAGTAGTGATGATAAATGAATAAATCATAAAGTAGGAATAAGAGATATGAAGGGATGTGGATAATTTAAGCTTTAGTGCTTAAATCCCATAACGGGTCAAAATAAATATGCGCATAAACGTGGTAATGGTTACGTAATCCATAAAATTTATGAATCCAGGTTAAGGATTTTGGTTTAGTTATGTAGACAAACGTTTTACGATTAATTAGAAACAAGTTTGAAGTGAATCGGACGAATATCCGAGAAGTTACAGTGTTTTACGTAAAAATGACAAAATTGGAAAAACTGCAGCATAGGTCTGCCATAACCGACGGCTGAATGTCGTAGGTCATGGTTGAGTGCCGTAGGTTACGGCTGGTGATGTTTAGTCGAACCAGGGAATGCTTGCCGTAAGCTACGGTAGTGATGCCGTAACTTACGGTAATTTATTTGTTTGTTTAATCATCTCGGACCTAATGAAATTCTTTATGAACTCTTTATAACTTACGTCCTTGATGATGGTGATATGTAGGTGGTCGTCATGAAGTCTCCAGATGTATGGACAAGTCTTGCGAAGAACCGAACACAGTTAAAAATCAAGCTTCCACATCTTGTTTAGTTGATTATGAACTAAACAACGATAACCTGTTGAAATATTCCTAATACTTATGGAGTTTTATTAAAATCGCAAATATGTTTGGATGTATATTTGCATTATGTATATATAAATGCAAAAGAATTATAAACTTTTTAGTTATTTAAGAATGGGTCTTACATTAAAAATTGTCCGGGGGGAGGGGGAGTTAGTTTTTTATAAGGGGATGAAGTGTAACTACTAACTATTTATCAATAATTTTGTTAAAGATGAGGATTTTAATCACTTGACATATTGTAGCTATTAAACCTTTTGGGATAATGACTAAGTACGTTTGCTTTTAATCACTTGTACACTAAGGCATCATCTACTTGTACCTTTTAATCCACACGTCAATACTGACCAAGATAATTATTTAAACGTCAACAAAAATGCGTAGGTCGTCACAGTACCTTAAAGATATGGCAAGAATACTTTAAATAATTATAAGTTTGTTGTAGAGAGAGAAAAATGTAACTAGTTACCCATAGTTATGTTAAAATTTAGGGATTTAATTGTAACAAGATGAGGGACTAAAAGATAATTATTGTTTAAAAGACAATTTTCCTCATTTTAGGGGTGTATTTATAAATTTAGAGAGAAACACTTCTTATTTTTTGGGTATTTTAAAATGCATACCTCTCATGCATTATAATATAGTATAGATTTTCTTATTTAATTACTTGTACACTAAGGCATTATCTACTTGTACCTTTTAATCCGCATGTTGATACTGAACAAGACAACAACCCAAATGTCGACAAAAATGTGTAGGTCGCCATGCTATCTTTGGCTTTTTTTAAACATTACAGTTTATAAGATATTGGAAGAATACGTAAAATAATTATAAGTTCGTTGTGGAGGGGGAAAGTGTAACTAATTATCTATAATTTTAAGAAAACTCGGGGATTTAAGTGTAATAAGTTTAGGGGCTAAAAACAAGTAGTTTTTAAAAGACCAAGTTACCTCGTTTTAGGGGTCTATCTATACATTAAGAGAGGAAAAGTTCTTATTTTTTGGTATTTTAAAATAAGTCTCACTCATGCATTATAATATAGTATAGATTATGGAGTTAGTTTGGGGGAGGGGAGTTAGTTTTTTTATATGGGGATAAAGTGTAACTACTAACTATTTATCAATAATTTTGTTAAAGATGAGGATTTTAATCACTTGACATATTGTAGCTACTAAACATTTTGGGATAATGACTAAGTACGTTTGCTTTTAATCACTTGTACACTAAGGCATCATCTACTTGTATCTTTTAATCCACACGTCAATACTGACCAAGACAATTATTTAAACGTCAACAAAAATGCGTAGGTTGTCACAGTACCTTAAAGATATGGCAAGAATACTTTAAAGAATTATAAGTTTGTTGTAGAGAGAGAAAAGTGTAACTAATTACCCATAATTATGTTAAAATTTAGAGATTTAATTGTAACAAGATGAGGGACTAAAAGATAACTATTGTTTAGAAGACAATTTTCCTCATTTTAGGGGTGTATTTATAAATTTAGAGAGAAACACTTCTTATTTTTTGGGTATCTTAAATGCGTACCACTCATGCATTATAATATAGTATAGATTTTCTTATTTAATTACTTGTACACTAAGGTATTATCTACTTGTACTTTTTAATCCGCATATTGATACTGAACAAGAAAACTACCCAAATGTCGACAAAAATGTGTAGGTCGCCATGCTATCTTTTTTTAAGCATTATAGTTTATAAGATATTGCAAGAATACGTAAAATAATTATAAGTTCGTTGTGGAGGGGGAAAGTGTAACTAATTATCTATAATTTTATGAAAACTCAGGGATTTAAGTGTAATAAGTTTAGGGGCTAAAACAAATAGTTTTTAAAAGACCAAATTTCCCTAGTTTTTGGGGTCTATCTATACATTAAGAGAGGAAAAGTTCTTATTTTTTTGGGTATTTTAAAATAACCCTTACTCATGCATTATAATATAGTATAGATTATGGAGTTTTTCCTATTAAAAGTTTGTTGGTGGAAAACTTTTATGCCAAACTTTTAAAAAAACATTTCTTTATAAAAAAAGATTTTATGAAAACTAAAATGTTTCAAAAACTTATGAAAACTAAAATTCCATTTTATATATAAAACATTGAATATGGCATTTTACATTGAAGTTTTCTTGAATTAAATTTTTAAGAAGAATAGAATAGTTTTTATATAAGTTTTTTGAATTTGATATTCAAGACGTATAAAAGTTTCAACGATATGTTTATTAAAAGGTCTAGAGAAGCTTCATTGAACGTAGATTTAATTAGGTATTTAAGCCACCGACCACAATGAAATATAAAGTTATTTTTGTTGCGCTTAATTTAGTTTAGTATATAGTTATTTCACTTGTAAGAGACATGTCTCTAATAAGACAAGTTCTCGTCTCTTATTCATTCATGTTGATATGTGATATTAATTACAAAATGTTGAGATCTTCAAGGCTTGATGAGTTGGTTAATGATAAGGATACTTGAATATGAAACTTAATACCTGCAAGGATTTGCATAGGTCGATCCATGTCAGCTTTGGGCTTAAACCAAACCAAAACCAACAATCCAGTTTTTAAGTTTTAAACTGTTGTCCGGTTTTGATTTTCTAGTGTTGGTTTTTACGTGTGGGTTCGGTTCAATTCAGTTATGAGTTTATTCATTTAGATTTGAAATGTTTGGGCCTGTAAAAATATTCTAAAATAATTGGGCTAGAAACTTTTGAGCTAAAGTTTTTAATCATCATTTTAATAAACTCTAGCATAAACCTCTTGGCCTAAAATAATGAATTTGAACTATACATTTAATAATAAACATTTGAAAAAGCTCGGTGTTGTTTGATTTAGTTTAGTTTAGTTTTAGATCGAGGCATAATCGTAATTGAAGCGCAATTACTGGTTAAAAAGAGTAAATTATTAGTTATTAGCTTAGGTAAGTTATTTTGGTTTGCTTGTTTGCTTTTAACAGCTCTTTCGGTTTTGGTTCGTTAATCAATTATTTTAGTTGAGTTCTTAGTTATGGACCTTGTAAATATCATTAATTACGAGTTACTATTTTTGATATAAAGAAGGATTTCATTATGTTGTTTATAATTACTGATTTTGTCTTGTTTTTGTAAATAAACAATAGCATTTTTCAACGACTTAGAAGATCAGATCGAAATCTTTATAGTAGCTGGGTTGACTCGGTCTTCTGCTCGTGGGTTTGTTGTTGTTCTGGCTGCAGGCTTCTTTTTTGTTGTTATGCTTGTAGAAAACACATTGAAAATGCTTGGAATATGACAGTGTAAACTAGACAAACCAAACAAGGTACCGCTGTACATTTTTTCCCGCACAACACTTACGGTTGCAATTAAATAAGTAAAATGATATTATTTTATGATGCTTACTTCTGTTCAACCTGTTTATCCTTTAAAATAAAATATTATGGACATATAACAATCTCTTTTTCATACACTGTGGATCATTGACTAAAAAACGCAATACAAATAACCAGCTAAATTCGACAAAAAGGTTATTCCATTATTTAGGGGACATCATCTAAATTAAACAAGTGTATTTTAGCCTATTAAAGGTTTCTCTTTTTCATTGCGGCTACATACCAGTTCATTAGGTATAAACTATTATTAGATGCAGAAACTAATAACATTATTTTAATATAACCATTCAGATAAAAACAAGGGAGCTAACCCATGTAAGTGTGTGCATCCAACCAAGTAAATACACAAACATACAGAATATGAGCCAAGCTCACATCAAACCCGTATTTGCAAGGTTTTGAAATTTTATCTAGTCGCCGCAATAAATTGGTGAACAATCTTAATCAAACGAAAATCAGAGTGAAAAGGGTTGGAATATTATTAAACGGATAATAATAATGACAACAACGGAGAAAGTCTTGAGCATTTGAAATGTGATAGAACACGTTGCTTTAATCACTTGTACACTAATGAGTCATCTACTTATACATTTTAATCCGTACGACAATACTGACCAAGACAACTATCTAAACGGGTCGAAGAAAATGAGTAGATCATCACAGTACCTTAAGATTTTTTAAAAGTATTATAGTTTATAATATATGGCAGGAATACGTAAAACAATTATAAGTTTGTTGTGGAGGGGGAAAAGTTTAACTAATTATCCATAATGTTTTTTAAATAAAGGGATTTAAGTGTAATATGAGGGACTAAATTAAATTATTGTTTAAAAGATCAATTTATCATTATTTTAGGGGTGTTTTTATAAATAAAGAAAAAAAAGTTCATAATTTTTGGGTATCTTAAAATACCCCCCTCTCATGTATTATAATATAGTATAGATAGGGTAAGGTTCATGCGAGAACCACCCTTATTGCGAGAACCACGTAACCAATGTGAACACAACAAAGTAAACCTACCCCACCACCACCTAAAAACATAAATACCTACCCCACCATAAGCCAAAAACCTAAACACATAAGCCAAAAACCTAAATACCCCACCCCCCCCCCCCCAAAAAAAAAAAAAAAATCTCTACCTCACCAAATTTCGTCACTAAAATTTTTTTGGACAATAGTATTGTTGTCATGTGCATGCGTACGCACATGTGCAACAGCACTGTTGTTCAAATTTTCTTAATGACGAAATTTAGCGATTTTTAATAAATTTTTTTTGTGTGTTTTACATTTTTTTTAGGTATTTTTTGTTATGTTTACACTATTTCTTGTGGTTCTCGCAATAAAGGATGATTGCTAACAGATCCTTATCTATAGGTATATAAATACATATATATATATATATATATATATATATATATATATATATATATATATATATATATATATATATATATATAGAGGTAGGAGTTGGCTACAAAGTCTATTTTTCCTACAAATTGTAAAAAGTCATAAAACACCATAATCTCAACCATAAAACACACTCAAAACCCACAAATAACAAAGTGAAGATTACTAAAACCCATATGTGTGGGTTTTGTGTTGTTTTTTGGATGATAAGATTTGATTATTGAATGACTAAGAAGTGTGTTTTTTGTTGATCATCATGTTGCGTTTTATATTCATAGTTCTATGATGGTGTTTGAAGTTTTTATGGACTGTTAGGGTTTTGCTATTGTGTTTTAGTGATCTTCACTTTGTTATTTATGGGTTTTGAGTGTGTTTTATGTCTAAAATTGTGGTGTTTTTGTTGATACAGTTTTGTGTCTGTCGTCTGCTCTTAATTACAGTTGTAATTGTACGGTTTTTGCTCAAGTGTCTGTATAGGTTTGGTCGTGTCGAATAGATCGAGATATCCTTCTATCTTGATCTAGTATGACATCTTAGCTTGTCTGTGTTAATCAGTTGCATGTGTGCATACTGATAAGTCTTGTGTACGTCATGTCTACACACGTTTTCCAAGATTAAGGATTCCGTGCGAGTCAGAGAATTCGTACGAATCATGTGATTCGTACGAAATGCTTGAGTAACAAGTGCGTTACTTGTTTTGTACGAAATAAGTATTTCGTACGAAACAGTTGACTCGTACAAAACTTCTGGAATGTGTCTCGTGTGAAATAGTGTGTTCCATATGTCTGGATTCGTGTTTCGTACGAACTCTAGACGGACACTATATAAGCAGACATGCACCTCTCAGTCAAGGTTACTGGTTGACTCGCGTGTGAGAGTTGGTTGGACCAGAGAGTTTGTTATCCTTTCAGTTGGATATCTCTGAAGACGAAGACACAAGAACACAGCAAGTTTGTTTGAGTCATACGAGCATTGTGTGTATATGTTTGTACTTGTTCTCAATCATTAATCAAGATAGTGAATCTTTGGTTACCCCGTGTTCTTTACTTTGCTTAGGTTGCATTCACACTTGGATTCCGCACTTATGTATATGTTGTATGAATAAGGAACTGGTTTAACTTGATCCTTAGGTGGACCTACAAGTGGTATCAGAGCTTTGGCTCTTTCTTTGTTCAAAACCGGGCTTAGTTGTGTCTGATCTAGTTTGAAGATTTCTGAAGTGTTCTTGAATCTCCAGCAGAAAACTTAAGTTTTGGATAGTAATCTAACTTAAAACTTGGTTAAAATCTGTTGCATGTAGAAAATTTTATGGTAAAATTTTTCTGAAGAACAAACCTTGAAGAAGAAATCTGCAAAAATTTGAATCTGATTAGTTTTGGTAGGGTTGACATTTTCTGACTTGGATCTGGACTTGGATTGTTGACTGTTAAAATATGTGTTTTAACTAAAACTAATTCAAATTGGATCGGGTTATCTGAAATCTTTGAAATTCACATCCAAATCCGAAAATTCGGGTTATCCTGTTTTCGTATATCCGAAATTTCAGATATTCCGGATACTGATTTTTACATATTTCAGATTCGACTTGTATTTCTTTGAACACCCCTACCTACAACTTATGTCTTGGTACTCCATTGTAATCATATTAGTAAATAAAAACATGGAAACAAGGTCTTGGCAATACATTTGCGAAGATTAAGGACTTAAAAGAAAAAAAAATACTTTTAACGTATATTTAACAGCAATGGAAAGAATTGCTATTGACAAATTTGTGTTGGACTTTTCCTTACGTATTTGGTGCGCACGGGAACAAACTATATTCCAACAAGAGTTGGCGGTGATCATGCTATCCTAAGACATACGTTCAATGTAAAAGTACTATATAGATATTAGTAGATATGCTCCAAGTGTGTTGTTGATGTTAGTGGTCATTGTATTTTCATATCTGTTTGATTGAGTTCATTTATAATGACAACTATTTTCCCAATACCAAGACATCACTTTGTTGTTGGTATATGTATACAAGTCCAATATTGATCGGCTAATTTGATACTGATAAATGTTATAATATATACAAGTTAATGTGGGTGTCTCAAGGGTAGAACCACAGTTATAGGTACTCTTGATCCGTAATAGACTGTCCAAAGTTCATTGCAATTCACATCAAAGCATGCTTCGATCATTCTACGGTGTTTGGTATATTTAAGGCTAATGCTTACTAAATTATACTAACACTTCTAATTTTGTCAATACTTAAAAGTTGAAGGATTTAAACGACTTATTTTCTTGTACTTATTTTAATAGAAAGACTTAGAATTTATACTAGTTTTATTTTATTGATTTTGATTTCCAACACTTTATGTTGTGTACATATTCAACAGGGTCGGCCCTTGGGTTGGGCTAGGTGGGTGACCATAGAGATGTAAAAATAATCGGTTTTAAAATCGTAACTGGCAAATTAACCGAAACCGGTTAATTTTATAACCGGTTTTTTGTAACCGGTTAGACGGTTCGAACCCTGTTATAATATTTGCATCGAAACCCGGTTATAGAACCAGTTAGTATAAAAACCGGTTAACCGAAAACGGCTTGTATAAAAATCGGTTAAACCGGTTAATACGTGACAGCGTGCAGAAAATGGTCATATGACCGTTGGACTGCAATATGACTGTTTTTTGGTGTTTTCTTGGCCTAAAGATCATCTCCAACTAGTAAAAAAGGGTTGTGGGTGTTTAGGTTCAATCACACCACACTCTAAACCTCCAAAAACCCTTAAAAACGCTCACAATCTTTTTTGATAATTAAAAAAAAAAGTATGGTAAGCTCTAGTGCTCATGATTCGGTCAACATTGGCGAGTCTACAACCGACACGGTGGTTCGTGTTATTCCAACGAAGCGTAACCCCTAAATTTGGTCATATTCGATTTGTGCGAGATGGCCAATGGGAGAAAAAAGCGCGTTGTCATCATTGTAATGGTTTTTACGCCGAATGAGCAAACACCACATTGAGACGACACATCGAAAAACCGTTTTGCAAGGCGTTAAAACAACAACCCGCTAGTGGTGAAGCTTCCATGGTAAGTGAAGGCGCTTCTTTGTTTGCCTACAATTACGAAATGGCTAGGGTGGAAATGACGAAGTTTGTAATCTAAGAAAGTTTTCCGTTCAACCATTTCGACAACCAACGCTACACAAAGATGGTTCAAAGAACTCTCCAACCACGATACACCTATGTAAGTCGTGCTACTCTTAGGAGGTTTTGTTAAAAATTGTGGAAAAATGCTAAACAAGAATTAGTTTCTTATTTTGAAAAATTCGAAACCGGTGTTAACTTGACTAGCAACGTCTGGTCCATACCGCATGGTTCACCCGACTCGAATATTTGTGTCACTGCCCATTGGATTGAACCGGTGACGTGGCAAATGATGAAACGCGATTTTGTTTAAATTATTTGATTACCCTCACACCCGGTGAAGCTATTTATAAAGCAATCGACAAATATATTACAACATACAAATCGGAAAAAAAAAGTTTTTTTCAATATCTTTTGACAACGCCTCAAACAATACGATTTCGGTAATGCATTTAAAATTACAATACAAACAGATTTGTGACGGTATTTTTTTCCATAGTCGATGTATTGCACGCATCATAAATTTGGCCATTCAAGACGGTTTAAAGGTTATTGAACTACAAAAAGAAGCTTTCAAAAAAATGTTACGTCATATATATAGTCACACGCATAGACATTCAAAATATATAAAAATGTGTAAGGAAGCGGGTCGAATATGCTTAGGACCCAATTGGGACGTTGCTCATAGATGGAACTCGACTTGCACCATGTTTGAAAAGGCTATTTTACAAAAAGAAAGTTTAATAGAATTTCATAATTTTTTGTCTAGTCATAGAAAGGTTTCGCCTTATCACCCATCGGGTTGGGCTACTATTGAAACGGTTACACAATTGCTTCAAGTTTTCAAAGCATCAACAAAAACTTTATCGGGGGTTTATTATCCAACAAGTTTATTTGTGCTTCACAATTTGTTTAAAATATGTTTAAAATTAAAGAGATATCGGTTAGAGACAGGCCATATTGTGATATCGTAAACCCAATCAAGGAAAAACTAAGAAAATATTTTAGCGAACTACCCGCGATTTTCATTTGTGCCGCCGCTTTAAACTCTTGCTTCAATGTTTTTGGAACCGGGTCTTTGATTGAAAAAATTGCAAACGAGTTGAATTTAAACACCGAAGACCCTAACTTTGGTGAAGCCGCAAAAATTCATTTCAACGATCAACTTTCAAAAAGGTATGATGTTTACGAATAAAATATGGTACAACCTCGTCACACATTCATGAGTCAATGAGAAATGCCGCTTTCGGCGAAGGTTCAAGTATGGAAGATCAAGATTTGTATGTTTATAACCAATTGTTTGATGATTCGAGTCAAATACAGCGTGGTAACACTACTAGTAGCGAACTTGGTCGGTATGGTGGGTCGAACTTTCTACAAACGATGACTTCACAAGAATTTAAAAATTTTGATTTGTTGGCTTGGTGGAAAAGTAAGCAAGATCAATTTCCGATCTCAGCCACAATGGCCCGAGATTTATTAACGGTCCAAGCTTCCACGGTAGCTTTGGAAAGTGCTTTTTCTATTAGTGGTAGGGTGATTTCGATAAGGAGGACTCGACTAACACCAAAAGCGGTTGAGATGTCGATTTTCTTGAAAGATTACTTGGATGCGGCGGAGAGATGTCAACACATATGCACACTCGAGGATGAACTGGAATACGAAGGCGAAATGTATCAGGACGAGGTCGAAGCCGAATTGACAACCCCAATGACCGACGAAGAAGCCGCATTGGATGACTTCCTACGCAATAGTTCAACTTCGGGTTCGAGCGAAGAAGAATAAACGAGGCTCAAGATATATTATTACTAATGCAGGCGCACTATAACTATACATATATATATATATATATATATATATATATATATATATATCCCATTTACTAATCAAAACCTTACTAGTTTAACTTAAAATAAATTTAAAAAGGTTCAACTAGTTTAAATTAAATCCATTGATAATTTTAAACCCAAATAAAAAAGGTCCAGGAAGTTTTAGAGAAAACCTAATAATGAAATCCAAACCAGATACAAAATAAACAATGATCTTGAGGGGGCCTAGTATTTTATCTCGTCATAGGCCTAAAAATTTATGTGGCCTCTCGGAGACAGCCTTGATAATTTAGAATGAGGATCTGTTGATGCATATTTATGTGGATGCGACTCAGTTCGGTTCGGTTTGATCAGTTCAATATTCACGCAGGAGCTCATAGCCCAAAGCAGACCATTAGAAATGAAGACCGAAGAACAAGAAACATCCAAGGGGGAGTTTGTTGATACACTTTTGTTTCTGTCGCTTGTTCTTAGTTACGTCAGTAGTTGTACAGTCTTTGTTTTGTTGTGTCTGTAGAGTTTGGTCATATCGACCAAATCAAGACATCCTCCTATCTCGGTTTAGTCCGATGTTTAGTTTGTCCGTGCGAGAGGAAGATGCTCCGTACGAGCAAGTAGTTGCTCGTACGAGCCAATACACATTCGTATGAGTCAATTGAATGCTCGTACGAGTGAATTTGTTATCAAGAACAATGCTTGTTTGTACGAATGAGTTTCTCATTCGTGTGAACCATAACATGTTCATACGAGCATCCATCTAAGAATGTTCTTCGTATCTGTATAGTGCTCTGTATGACCAGCAACATTCTTCGTACTGTTACTAGGTGTTGGCACTATATAAACAGACATGCAGTTCTCAGTGCAAAGGTGACACTAAGCTAGAGACGAATAGACACTCTAGAGAGAGAACATTGAGAGTGTTTAGAGAGATAAGCAGTGTATTCAAGAGTATATGTACTGAGTCTCTCTGCATATCAATATAGTGAATATTTGAAGATATATCTCTTGTTATATTGATTGTGCTCTTGCTTTGGTTGCATACACACCTGGATTCCGCACTTGTGTGTGTGTTACATAAACAAGGAAGCAGGTTTATCTTGATCCTCCAAGTGAACCACAAGTGGTTTCAGAGCTTTGGCTCTTTTCCTTGTTCAAAACCAAGCTTAGTGATTGTGTCTGAGCTAGTTGACAGGTTTTCTTGAAGTGTTCTTGAACTTTCAGCAGAAACATAAGTTTTTGAAAGATAACAAACTTAAAACTTAGTTAAAACTTTTCATAAATTTTTTGAACATTTTCATAAAAACTAGTTAGAACACATGGAGACATGTTAAAATCTGGTTTTTATTAAAATTTTCTTCTAAGTTAAACACATTTGCCGGAGAAACTCACCGGAATATTGTTGAAGGGTTGACCAAATCTCTGACATTCTGGACTTGACTGTTAAAACTAAAAAGCTAATAGAATGTTTGTCTTTTTTAACTAAAATTGTGTAGACAACAGACCACTTTCGAAAACTAGTCTGTGTAGAAAAGAAAATTTTTCACCAACAAGAGCCCTGCAAAAGATTCCTCTGCGAAAAACTTATGTACGAATAACTCATCCGCACGAAGAACTAGGTTGTTCGTACGAAAGACTAGTCATCCGCACGAAGAACCTAGTTCGTACGAAAGACTAAAATGTTCGTACGAAGGAGTATCCTCCGTATGAAACAAGTAGTTCGTAAGAAGAACTCATCATTCGTACGAAACAGTTGTTCGTATGAAGAACAACTCAGTCTATTTTTCGTGTTTTAGATTTTCAAACCTTGTGATTTCTCAAACTTTGTGATTTCTAAAATTGTGAATTCTTTAAACCTTTTAATTTTTCATAATCAAGAAAATGAGTACTAATCCGTGGGATTGGAGCAGTAGTTCAAGCACAAATAAGGACTCTTCGCAAAGCTACGCAAGTTCATGGGTTAAATCATTGATGCCTCAACATACAGCCATGATTACTGCAAATCAATGGGCGTGTGTCACAAACCAGAACCAGAGCATTCAGACTCTTCTTATGAGCGAGAGTGAACGGGGAGTAATAACCGTCCACCTAACCTGAATCATATGAACGATTATCCTTCATGGAAAAGTCGTTTCCACACATGTGTTCTTGGTCAGAACACTGAATTATGGACATGTTTTACTACACTCTACAAAGAATCTCTCGAAGAAGCGGGATCGAATCCAACCTCCTTAGCCAATATAGATGAAAGCAACAACAAGGCTTACGATCTAGAGAAAAAGGCGTTTCCTATCCTTACACAAGCACTTCATAAAGACATTTATTATCAGTTTGTGTATTATACCACCACCAAGAATCTATGGGATACCCTGGAAGCAAGAGGAGAGGGTAATGCTGCAACCAGAAAAATTCAGCATGATCTGCTTAAGAAGGAGTTTGAAGGTTTCATGTTCATGGAAAATGAAATGTTGAATGATATGACCACACGTTTTTACCATCTGCTTAGCGAAATGTACTCTTACAAAGTATTAGCATCTTTACAAGTGATTGTGATGCGTTTTGCTGACGCGTTACCACCAAAATTGGGTCAATTTATTGACTTATTGAAACATACAGGTGTTTTGGATTCAATCAGTATTTATGAATTTGTGCAGAAATTGGAGAACAAGAATGAAGAAGAACTTCGAAAGGCACAAAGAGTTACTGTTCCACAAAACCCTGAGATGTATTTTGGAGGTATTAATACGGGTATTAGTACAAGTCAGCAACCAAAGCTGCAAACCGCGTTTGTGTCAAACATGAACCCCTTTCTACCACAACCTGTTCAAATAAATCAATCTACAAGCTCATCAAGTAATCAAGCCTATGGACAAGTCTTTGATCCGAAAGCCTTTCTACCACAACCCCGAGATCTAGGACCTCAAGTTCCATAGCAAGCTCGTCAACAAGCTTTCTTTGGAAACTAATTTCAGCCTGAAAACCCCAACACAGTCAGACTTGACACATCACATCTTTCCAAGGTCAGCGTAGACGTTGCTCAAGAACATATGGAACTTCTAAACACCATGGTCAGTGCATATTGCAGATTAGTAGCTGGTCAAATTGGAAACATCAATTTGACAAATGAAGATTACCAGCAAATAGACAGAGATGAGATGGAGCTGATGGATATCAAGTGGGCGTTTGCTAGTGCGGTAAGAAGAGCCAAGGATTACATGAGCAGAACAGGAAGAACTAGTTTGGAAAGCAAGAAGGATACAAATTATGGCTTTGATAAGAATGTTGTTACTTGCTTCAACTCCGATGAAAGTGGTCACTTCAAACGTGAGTGCATGAGACCCAGCAAACAAGGAAATCACCACCCTTTTCGAAATCAATCTCAACCATCCAACACAGCTCAAGTCAACAATGATAGAAGAATAGTAGCTGTGAGCAACCCAAACAACACCAATCAATCAGGACCTTCAAACAACACTCACAGAGCTTTGGTAGTTCAATCTAATGAAGGGTGCGATTGGTCAATACAATTGGGAAATGAGAATAACGGAGGAACTGCATGTTTGCGAAGATCATCAATTGAATCAAACATGTTCACAGCATTGATAGTTCAGATGATGATGATACTTCAGGGTATACTGGTAGTTCTGATGAAGAATGCTCAAGCTCAGGTGGTTATGAATCTGATTCAGATATCAGAGAGGTATGTGATGCTGAGGTCAGAAAGTTGCTGAAAGAAGCAGAGAAGATGAAGAGTGAAAATGTATGTTTGATGAAGATAGCTGAAGCTGCATCAAAGGAAACAGAAAAATTCTTTACAAATAGTGCAACCTTTCCTCATCATACTGCCTTCATGTTGAATGTTGCCGGTTCAACAAGTCACGTAAATCCCGACTCTCCTAAAGTTTGCAATGACTGTGCTGAATTAAAATCAAAATTTGAAATAATTAACAGTCATAATCAAAACTTAGTTGTTGAACTATCAAATTGCAAAGAGGCGAACTTGGGCTTTAACTCGAAACAAAAAAAAAATTCAAATCTGTTATAGAAACCCTTAAGAAAAGCGTTTCTAAATTGACAAAGACAGTTTTGAACAAAAAAACAGGAATTAATAACTACATTAATCTCCTAGAAGAAACAAAGAAAGAGTTAGCCATCGCCAAATGCGAACATGATGCGATCAAACTAAAATTGGACAGTTATTCTAACTCCCGATACGTGCTTGATCATATCATTGATGTTCAAAAGCTAAAGAGAGATGTTAAAGGCATTGGGTATAAGTCGTGTCCACCCCCGATGAAACACAACTATACCAAATTGCCTGATGAAGAGGAAATGCCACGCTTTGAACCCTCCGTACCTCTTAATCCTGAAGAATTTGCAGCAGGACTAGGGTTCAAGCTAGACAATTCCTCGGTTGAATCAAGAAAGTCCGAGAACTCATCATCAGATCTTAATCAGAACCCCTCTATAGTAGAGGAGGATGATTCATCAGATGATGAGTCAGAGAAA
This sequence comes from Scalesia atractyloides, assembly GCA_947069175.1. Lineage (NCBI taxonomy): Eukaryota > Viridiplantae > Streptophyta > Magnoliopsida > Asterales > Asteraceae > Scalesia > Scalesia atractyloides. The sequence continues at coordinate 53,014,706 of CAMTDV010000116.1, forward strand.
ATTGATCAGGATCAATCTCTTGATGAAGAAAAGGGAATAGAAATGTCTGCTACTCCCAGTGTAAAAATTGTCGAAAATCAAGAGAATGATCCTAAGAAATCTGTCAAGACAAAAGGGTCCACATATGAAAATGATAATGTGTTGTATACTTTGGTTGGAGATAAGAAAATCTATTCTAAAAAAGACTTTCCGATAAAAAATGTAAATCTAACCTCTATTGGTCAAGATTTTAAGAAAGCAACAAACAAAATTTTTGGAAAAGAAAAACCCAATCAAGTCACAACCATTATCAAGTTCAAGAGAAAAACACCGAGAAAAGCGAGTTGAACAGCCTAAATTACCAAAACCGAAGGTTGAAACAAAAGGCACTCGCTACCAGAAGAAGCTTAAAAATGTTAAATTTGTGAGTTCTAAGGGTACTGATAAAGTCGAGACTTTTGAACACATGTCTAATGTAGATTTTGTAAACAAAGTCAATATTTTGAAACGTAACAGTGAAAACAATTACACCAAACATACATATGGGTGTGATGAAAATGAACCCAGTACCTCAAGACCTACAAGTTCAACATCAAGTCATGGAACATGATCTCCTAAATTTGTTGAAAGGAGAACATGTTTCAAATATGGAGAGTTTGGACACATTATCAAGAATTGTACAAATCCAGCAAAGCCTAGATTTGTTGAGAAAGCCCTACTTGAACCATCTTGCCAACGTCAATTTGTTTCTCCAAAACAAGACAAGCGGATTGTTAAAGAACAAGAAGAATACAGAGACGTAAAAAAACAAAAGTGATTGAAAAAGCTTTAAAACCGGATTCTTCAGAAAGGAATCCAAGATCTTCAAATTTAATAAAACCAGAATTTGTTAAAACTGTAAATAATAGTCAAGCTGATAATAATCAAAGATCTTGGAAACCTAAGACCGGTGATGGTTCAAGAGGAGGCACACAATTTGCAAATCATCAAGAAATAGAAATCACATTTCTTGATGATAAGGGTCGACCCAAGACCACTAAGGCTTGGGTCCCCATCTCAAACTGATCGGGTTTTTGAAATGTTCAGGGTGTTCTAGGAGGAACTGTGAATAGTCCTTGGATTGTTAACAGTGGAGCATCGAGGCATATGACAGGCGACTTACGGCTCCTTTATGATGTGAAAAGCATTAGGGGTGGTTATGTTGCTTTTACTGGTGATAAAGGCGGATACATAACTGGAGAAGGAATGGTCTCCAATGGTGTTGTGAATTTTGATAAGATCCATTATGTTTGTCAAATTGATCAAATCTTCTTAGTGTTTCTCAAATCTGCGACAAGAAGTCCACGGTTCATTTTGATGATACCGGATGTTATGTGCTGAAACCTGGTTTCAAGATTCCAAAGGAATGGATCCTCCTATCAGCTCCAAGAATCAACGACTTGTATATTCTTGACATGAGCCACGCTATTACCACGCCTGCACAAGTCACATGTTTTGTCTCAATAGCCACCGAGAAGGAATCAATCTCTTGGCACAAATGAATGGGACACATTCACTTGAGAAAAATGAACTATTTAGTGAAAAACAATCTTGTGAATGGTGTACCAGTGAAAAACTTTCATCTTCAAGACATCTGTGTATCGTGCCAAAAGGGAAAGAAAGCAAGAAAATCTCATCCTGTACAGAAGATCAACACAGTGAATATGCCTCTGGAACGTCTTCATATGGACCTCTTTGGACCTATGAAACATAAGACCACCTTTGGTGATTCATACTGTTTAGTAGTTACTGATGACTACTCAAGATTTTCATGGGTAAATATGTTGGCACACAAGAGTGAAGTTCCTGAAATCCTCAAGAATCTCCTAACTCTGCTTGAAAATTTGTACAATTTAAAGATAAGGAGAACTGGAAGCGACAATGGCACCGAATTCAAGAATCAAGTTATGGATGAGTTCTGTTCTTCTAAAGGCATTCTGCATGAGTACAGTTCTCGATACACTCCACAACAAAATGGTGTCGCTGAGAGGAAAAAATAGAACTCTTATTGAAACAACAAGAACTATGCTAGTAGAATCATAACTTCCTGTTCATTTTTGGGGAGAAGCTGTGGCTACTGCATGTTATACGATGAATAGAGTTCTTACGGTGAAGAGACACGGGAAAACATGTTTCGAATTGCTGAATAAAAGGAAACTGGATGTTTCTTTCTTAGAACCTTTTGGAGCTCCATGCACTATGATTGATCCACATGGTAAATTTGGTCCGAAGGCTATCAAAGGTTTCTTTCTTGGATATGCTACACCAAATTTCAAAGTGTGGAACTTGTCAACAAAGATGATTGAAGAATGGGGTGAAGTTAAGGTTCAAAGATACACTGAGTCAGTAAGAGCTCCGGGTGCTCCTTGGATGTTTGACTAAGATGGACTGTTTTACTCCTTTAATCTGCCAACTTTTGATGATGCTTCTGCAGCTGCTCAAATGTTACTAGAAAGTGATACTGCAGTTGACTCATCATTAGTTCGACCAATTATTGTTAACCCTCAAGTGTCTACATCGGTTAACAATCTTGTTCAAAATGAGGAATTTGAATATGCTGCTGGTTATAATGTTTCACAGAAGACGATGAGCTCCATGATGCAAATGAAGTTACTTCTGATCCGATTCCAGGAATTTCAGATGTCACGTCAAATATTCAGAATCTAGGAATGGCTGAAGGTCATGCGTCTACATCTTCGTCACATTCAGCAAATGAATTAGTTGTTGATCTGAATATTGACAATTTGGGTATAAATTCTCGAGTTCCTGATGTTCCTGAAACTCGTATTCATAATACCCATCCTCAGCAGAATATTATAGGAGATGTCCAGAGTGGTGTGTAGGCTCGTAATCAGCTCAGGAACAATCAGAAGGCTGGTTTGTATTCGGTTATTAGGAAATCTGGGGAACAAAAGGATTGGTCTTTTGCCTGCTATGTCTACCAAGTGAAACCGAAATCTTGGAAGGAGGCAATGAAAGAAGACTCATGGGTTGAAGCAATGCAGGAAGAACTTCAGCAATTTCAGAAGTTAGGCGAACTATAAGAAGATTTGAACTAGATGGGTTTACAAATGTAAGAAGGATGACCAAGGTGCTGTTGTGAGAAACAAAGCTAGATTGGTCGTCCAGGGCTTTAATCAGGTTGAAGGCATTGATTACAATGAAGTTTATGCATCGGTAGCTTGTCTTGAGGCCATAAGAATTTTCTTGGCTTATGCGTCCTACAAGAAGTTTACTGTTTATCAAATGGATGTGAAGAGTGCATTTTCATGGTGTGGTTAAAGAAGAAGTATATGTTGAGCAACCGCCTGGTTTTGAAGATCCAATCCATCCTAACAAGGTTTAGCTTCTTAACAAGGCACTGTATGGTCTTCATCAAGCTCCACGGGCTTGTTATGAAACGTTGTCTTCCTATCTTCTGAAGAATGATTTTCGACGTGGATTGATTGACTGTACTCTCTTCATCAAGGAACAGAATGAGGACTTATTGCTAGTGCAGGAGTATGTTGATGATATTATTTTTGGGTCTACTAACGAGAAGATGTGCAAAGAATTTGAGCAGGTGATGCAAGAGAAGTTCGAGATGAGTGCAATGGGAGAAATTACTTTCTTTTTAGGTTTGAAGGTTCAACAATCTAAGGAATGGATTTTTATCCATCAAACCAAGTACGTCAGGGATATTCTCAAACGATTTCAAATGGAAGACTCAAAGCCTTTGGGAACTCTATTAGCTCAAAATCATGGGATTACTCCTAATGGAATGGGTGAACATGTGGAACTGTCTCTCTATCATGCTATGATCGGAACTCTCATGTATCTTATTGCTTCAAGACCCGATATAATGTACCCAACATGTACTCTAGCTTGCTACCAGTCCAGTCGAAATTTTCTCATTTGATGGCTGTGAAAAGAATCTTTCGTTATTTGAAGGGTCACCCAGACACTGGTCTCTGGTACCCTAAGGATGATAACTTTGAGCTGATATCATTCAGTGATTCTGATCATGGTGGCTGCAAGATTGATGCAAAGTCAACATCAGCAGGATGTCAGTTCTTGGAAAATCGCCTAGTCACGTGGCAGTGCAAGAAGCAAACTTGTGTAGCTACGTCAACCTGTGAGGCTGAGTATATTTAGGCTTCCAGTTGCTACTCTCAGGTTCTATGGATCCAACAGCAAATGCACGACTATGGTTTTGAATTTCTAACTACTCCTATTTTTTTTGATAACGAAGCTGCTTTACAGATCACTCGAAATCCTGTACACCCCTATATTAAAATGTTACAAAGATGACCGTAAAAAAATTCGAGGTGGTATTTTTCGGCCCCTTACAGCAGCTGTAAAAAGCTGATGACATAACATGACATCACTTTTTACATCACTTTTTTTTTCTTTTGGAAAAGTTGATTTATATGGAATATTTGGTAACATATTTTTTAAAAAAACCTTTCGTAAAGTCAAGTTCTCTAAGTTCTCATAACTCATGTAAGTTTTCATATTACCCTAACCCTATATATATATATATATAAATGGTTTATGAAACCCTAATCCTCGTTTTACATATCTTTATCCACCTTAGAGAGAGAAAGCGAAGTTGCTAGATAGAGATAGTGGAGAATTAAGAATCAAAGACACAAACGTGAAGGATTGAAGATTAGATTTGTTTAGCCAATGATAATGGATCATCACGTCATTGTTTGGTCGGATTCCAAGTAAGAATTGACTTTTTACACTTGTATTTTGACAAAAATGGGCTTTTTGGAAAACTAGGGTTTTTATTCATGAAACGTTGGATTTTTAGGTGTCAAAGAGACTAAAAACGTTGACTTTGCTACATGGAAGTTAAACAAACAGTTTAGACTGAAAAGTTAGGGCTTTAAGTTAGAAATAGACTGACTCGGATGAATCCCTATGTTTGCGGCCCTCGATCTTCATCATGTGACACTCCATGATGTCGCATGAGGATGTGCGACACTCCATAGTGTCTCATGTGGATGTATGCCACTACATAATGTCGTATGGGGATGTTAGACACTACACGCTGTCACATGAGTGTTTGCAACACTCCAAGGTGTTAAGACGTGATAAAGAGAGATGTCTACGGTTAACTTAATTGGGCTTACAATCCTGACATTCTCAACGATTCCAAAGGTATGATTTGGTAATATGAAAAATCAATATTCTTATGGCAAGGCATAAAGTGTTTAAGGGTGAACTTGTCGAAAGTAAACGTTTTTTAAAGGTAATATCATGAAAAGCATGAACGTTAGCTATGTCAAATGGTACGAGTACGTGACATGAGGCTAAAGGATATGAGAAAGTGCTATGACGTGCAATATTAGTTATGACTAACGATATGAGACATTAATTAAGATTAATGGTATCTTATGAGACGTTAGCTAAGAGTAATGGTATGTTAGGGTATGTTAGCTATGACTAATGGTACTATACAATAGTGTTAGCTATCGGTAGGACACGGGTAGTGCATTTGTTGCTTGTCGGTGATTGTACAGTTATGTAAATTATAGAATGTATGTATAGTTCAAGGTAACATGTAATTGACTATTAGAGGATATATGATTTGCCCATGGTTGATCAACTATGGAAAGTATAAAGTGAATAATACAGTTACAATACAGAATTGCAAACATGTTATGCTATAGTGATTATTATATAGTGTATAGTTGTTTGTGCTTATTTACGTAAACTGTTTATTGACTGTTAATTTTTAAAGTTTATAGTTACTTGATTTAAACTATAACTCACTCAGCGTATTTTTTTAGGGTGCACATCAGGTTGATCGTTTGAGATAGAGGTTGGCGTGCGGCAGAGATTCTACGGTTGGCATCTTGTTTTATGTTATGTTATTAAACAATGTTTTAATTTGTTTTGATTGTAAAGAGTTATGTTTTGCAGTTGCGACTTTAATGAAACGTCTTTATTTTGAACTATTTGTCGAAAAGTAGATCTAACAGTTAAGACCTCTGGGTTTGGAATGTTCCATAATTAGAAGGAATACTCCAATTAAAAAAGAGAGGGAGCTTATGCTTAAGTTTTATTGGACATTTCAAAATTTTAGTAAAACTTGAAGCGAGTGATGAGATAGACTAACATGTTTCACAATTCAAACTTATGAAATATAAGATAGTAGAGACTGACTTACATACTAATAGATGATGTAGTGATTGATGACACAAGAAAATTGACATGTCAAAGTCCATGGAATAGATTCCTTAAATTAGTTTTGGGTATCAAATTGTAAAAGTTTCTAACATCTTAAAATAAGTTGAAGAAAATTTAAGGTGATAACACCAATTTTTCTCATCTATTAAATTATCACCAAAAGTATAGGCACAATATTGTATTTCTACTCTTATAACCCCAATTTTTGCCATCTAGTAAGTAAATTATCAAGTGTCACAGTTAACCCGATTAAATCAAACATTCAATAAGAAAGTAAAATCACGTGTCAAATATTGCTATCAACGACATTAACACTGATTTGGTTGCATTTCACACAGATTATTTTATTCAAAATTACACCAATCCACCACCAAACACCATCCACTATCTTCATTTTTTTCCATGATATATTTTAATATTTTAGTAACATTTCAGGGAAATAATCTTATCAGTTTTATTTATTTATTTATTTGTTTATTTGGAAATACATTATATTATAACGCAGACGGTATTGTAACTTCAAAAAGGATACAAAATGATATAAAAAAGCATTACTCAAATTACAGTATATATTGTGAAATTATATTATAAATAGTTTAAAACATAACACCAAACTGTTATGAGAAAAATTATAATAAATCTAGTTATCATTTAAATGTTTATGAATTGAACAAAAAAATATAAATAGAAAGCATTTAACTTTTTATCATTGATTTATATTTTTAAAAGAGTTATACTTTTTATGTAAAATTATGTATGTTTATATACATTACTTACACATGTATAAATTATGTACATACAAATTATTTATTCATTTTTTTTTAATTCGAGGGAGACAAATAAGCGTTTTAAATTTATGATTTCTTTCATTTTATAAATTTAGGAATTAAAAAGAAAGTTATATATGTGTTTTCATGACATTTTGTTTTGAATATATATCTTTCCTCTATTGTATATTATCATATCTTAAGTTATTACGTACATGTGACTTTATGATACAACTAAGAATGCGATCCACTATGTATTGCTTCATCTACTTCAGCTTTTAAGCACATAAAAGGATACGGTTAGATTATGTTTAAACAAGTAGACGATTGATGATGATGATGATTATTGTGGATAGTATGGAAGATCTTGCATTTGGCACACTTTTGGTGGGCATTTTGAACCAACAACTTGGCATTTATCTATTACGAAAAAGAAAGTTCGTACGTACATTGTCCTCATGGTTCCAATATTATAAATTTATATGTCTAGTCATCTCTCCAGCATACCTTTCTTTTGATCACTTATTCCCTACTGTATTAAGGGTAATGTATGACTCAGACATGACGTGCCCATCTTCTAACCACCATATTCACTTATTATTATGGTTATTTAAGTGAAAATATAAAATAGATATCACATTGCACTACATGTGCTAAATAAGATAACTAAGAGTCTGATACGATAATACAAGCAGTTCATACAGTTAATGTAGACGCTTTCAAAAACTTCTAGACATACCTTTTTTTAATAAACAGACACAGATTCTAACTTCAAATCTTTCTAACTTTTAAACTTCAAATTTCTCTTTTCAATCATGTCAAATAAGTAATCTCTAGAAATCAGAAATTAGTTTTTAGGTTCAAATTTAAGGAAAAAAAAACTCAAAATAATATTCACTTTTTACCAACTTGTCACAAAAAAAAATATTTTATATATTCTTTATATTTTTAAAACCATTAATATTAACAATTTTAAAGAAAATACTTAACAACAAATATTTACTAAAATTTCGGTTGTCAAATACTTCTGTCACTAAATAAGCTTGTTTCAAGCTATTGATAAAAAAAAGTTAGGTCACAAAATTCGTCGCTAACATACGGTCACAAATCCTTCATATCCATTTTCTTTGCAAAATCCGTGCCCAATTTCTTTTTGTCACAAAATATGATCAGCAGCCACGTTTCTTTGTCATGACCGAAACCATCGCAGTTGATACTTTATGTTGTTCTTAGTGGGGATCCACTCTTTCATACAAGGGATTGTCGCTAGTGTGGTGGTAATAGTAACTGTAAAGAAATTAACCCAAGTCATCATTTTATAAAATAAAAAAACACTACACTAGTATTCTCTTATCATAAAAAAATGATGTGCTAAAAAGGTAAATCCCAAGTCATCATTTTATCCAGTCTCCTGTTTTCAGTTTTGACTATCGAATTAAAATGTTTTTAGAAGATATAACTCTGTAGTAAAACTTATTAATCTATTGCGTGTTATATGGGTATAAACTCAAGGCATTATAAATGGTATCAGATTGATAGACGATTAAGGTGAACTGAGTTGCACTTGCATCTATTCTGTATATTGTTTTTGTCTTTATCAGAACAAGTTTACCATGAACTAAACAAAACTAGTATTTTAACCCTGCCACTGAATGCGGCGGTGGTGTCAAAAATTAAAATAACTTGAATTTATATTGTCATATATTTGACTCGACTCATTTCCCAACAAAATTTTACTTAATTAAAATAAGCATGTAAACTTGTAATATTTGACATAATTCGTTACTGAGAAAAAATTACGTCGAAACGTAAACCAACTTTATTTAATCAAAAGCTCACTTAAAAATAAACTTACAATAAAATAGCGTTTTTAAGTAAATAATGGTTCCGCATGTAAGGTAACTTGAAATTTTTAAAGTCTATTGAAAATGTAGAAAAACCAAAACCTTACATAAAAAAGAATGAAAATATATTCTTTCTTTTTTTACCATGTACGTAAAAAAAATAAGCATGTAAAACTCGAGAGAGTGAAAGTTTTGAAAAAGTTAATGTCTATGTCAAAAGTTATAGTTAAAGTAAAACAAAAACAAACAAACGCAACTAAAAAAGAAAAAAAAAACCCTTGATTGACAATAGCTACCTTTGTGTGAATTATTATTTATAACAATAAGTTATCTTATTATTTTAAACAAGTTCCAATCATATTGAGCAGGAAAGTGGCGTATCAGTTATAATTAAGATAAGTTATTTAATAAGATAAGTTATTTAATTTAAAATTTATACCATTGGCGATTTATGGTTTCATAAAAGGAAGAGAATAATATGGTGGAATCCAAAAGAAGCACCAAATGAGCATGGATATTATAAGAAACATGATAGATATAAGAATTGAAGAGGGAAACAGCAAAGCATATGAGTGCCCTTCTCCTCCAACCAATCTTTACTAAAGGTCACTAAAGTTTCTTTCCTCATATTCTACTTTTGGTTATTAAATTTGTGGTATGCTGGGTGATTATTTAAATAGATTGCATAAGCATACCATTTGTGGCGAAGTTATCTAGTCACAGAAATAGAAGATATTCATATACCTTAATTGCTTTCCCGAGGTTAAACTCATCTCTTGTTTTTTATCAAAAAATTTTGATGGTGGAGATTACTTCAACTCAAGTAGATGCTACAGTCAACAACTTAAACAATGACAATTTGAAAAAGAAGATTTGTAACTGGTGTCTTACACAAATAGTTTTTTTCCTTGAAATCCAGTTTATAAAAGGGTCCTTCTAATTATGCGCCACCCCAAACTCAAAGGATCAATCGACAAAAACTCAAAAGATTGTTTAAAGATAGGAGACTATGAGGCAAGCCCTAACCTTCAAATGGTTGTTCGGAGCAACCTCAAACAACCATTTGAAATTGGTATAGGGTTAGATGGTGAGTGATGTGTGTATACCAGACCTTGTATAAAATTTTAGTAACGCCACTCATGTCCAAATTAAAGATCATTGGGTTTGTTTATTTATTTATAGGAGGCTTAGTGTCATTTAGGTGTAGACGTCACTTAAACATTTTGTGTTTCCTTTATTTAAAATTCAAGAACCTTCGACGTGGATGACCAAATAAAGACAGCATGGTCCAGAATCCAAAGTGCCATTAAAAAGGTCACAAGAAAAGGCACTGAGGTGGCATATTGAAAACCAAAAGTGATCATACTCGGTGCTTCTTTAGTTTCCTACTTCCTTAAGATTCCTTTTTGATAAAATCAATTTATTTTGGATGTGTGAGAGAGGACTAAACGAATACATAACAAATGACTTTCACCGACAATACATCCATCAGAAAATTCATCTGAGAAGGTAGGTACCCTCGGTAATCCCTCACTGATACTTCATAGGAAAGTCAAGGCACTGGTGATATTACCGAGGGATCACCGATGGGATATTCAGCGATAGACTATCAGCGCATAGTTTGTCTAGCGTCAACAACCATCATAGTTTCGTCGACAGATTAGCGTTAAATTTCTCACCAACGGCTTAATGACAGACTCTACAATGAGATTACCAAGGGAATAGTCCGCCAAAATTAATATTATATTAATTCAAAAATAGAAATCTCTTTTCTAAAAATGTGAATGAACCGTAAAATGATTAAAAAATGTAACGTAAACATAAAGTTCTAATCTGAATAAAAGATAATAACAAAAGAAAGATCCCATCTTAGTAGCGGAGGGTCGTGGGGTGGTATCCATCAATGTTGTCGGTCTCAACTGTGTCGGCGCAATAGTTCATTCATGGTCTGTTGGATTTTTGTCCGGTTAGCCTCCAACTCCCTCCGTAGCATATCCACAGGAGTGTCCATGTAACACCTTGTAAAAATCATGTCCAATAATATAGCGACACGTGTCTTTATATATTATATATATATATAGTCTAATGTAGACTAAGAAGGACTAAAAATGTCAACATGCTTAAACAAGCCTCTGAGTGACCTCTTAGCATCAACATGCTTAACTAAGCCTCTGAGTGACCCCATTTGTGACAACATGCTTAAATAAGCCTTTGAGTGACCTTTTAATGTCAACATGCTTAAACTGAGTCTCTGAGTGACCATTTGTTTCAACATGCTTAAACTAAGCTCTGATTGACCCTTTAGTGTCAACATTCCTAAACTAAGCCTCTGAGTGACCCATTAGTGGCAACATGCTTAAACTGAGCCTCTGAGTGACCTTATGCAACATTAACTGACTCTGAGTGCTCTTAGGCAACTGCTAACGAGCCTGAGTGACCAATAGAGCTACTGCACAGAGCACTTGTGACGAGAGGGATTAATTATGTAAATATGTAAAAGTTGGACGACTGAGGGGTTAAAAGTGTCAACATATTAATTTATACATCTGAGTGACCTTTTATCCTGTACGCTAGTCGGTTCTAAGTCTAAGACTTAATTAAGACCTTTAGCATTTTAATTGGTTAGCTTATATCATAATCCAGACTAAAGCCTTCTAGTAAATGCTATTTGCACTTATTTCATTTTGAATACGGCTGAGATATTAAATCTTGCATTTTAAATCAAAACTAGCTCAGTAAATACTCTTGACTTATTTTCCCTATACGGGCTTGGGTTACGGTAAATTATTACCGCTTGGTCGGAAATGGGATCAATCGAATGCCGGATTGTGACTAGTAAATCCGCATATTCCGTTTTAATCAGTTTTCTTTGATAACTTAAACATTGGGGGTTAGACCTCCTGGATTATCTTCGGCTCATTACATTAGTTAATGGCCACGACCAAAGCACGAGGTGTAGGCATGCACCCAACAGATGCAATGCTAAATTATTTTTTACCCATAAGTTGGGGATAACTCCTTCATGAGTTCATAAGTGGTGTGTACGTTAATCATTCTCGGTCTCTATACTGGGCCCCATATGTTTGGACAAACATGTGAATCTGTAACAAGGTTACAACGTGACTTTCCCAAGTTATAAAAGATTTTTCGTGCCTTGTGCACTTAAATCCATTTTCGAAATGTTTTCAAAACGAGTCAGTTGGGTGTATTTACCAGCGAAAGTTGACGTATTTTCAAAAGACTAAGCTTGCTGGTACAATATGAAATAGGCTGGAAGCTGCTTGGTAGTGATATAAGAGGATCTTGCAAATCCTTAGATATGCCCAAAGTCTGTTACACATTTTTATGTTTTATGATCCGCCTGTGGATCTTTCATTACAAGCCGTCTGTATATTATTTTTCGTACTTTGAACATTTGTTTTGTAATAGTAATTTAAAATCCAAGATTGCCGCTGTGCCATGTCTAATTGACTATGATAATATCAACTTACGTCACGATATTCCTCACCCGGGCCCACCGGTGTTTGGTTAGAAATACGGGGTGTGACACTCCAATTACAAGGCTCAACTATCATGGTAGAGTAGGGATATGTATTGGTTCTAAAGGTCGAGGGTCCATCTTCCTGCCCATATCACTCTTTTAAATATATATAGAGAGAGAGAGATCATTTACCATTTTGCTTTGTTAATTTCATTTGTTAAACTCATGGTATTATTATTGTATCAAACCATAAAATAAACATTTGAATTCAAATTCACATGTGAAACACATATATACATAGATTTTGTTTCGTAGGTTACAACAATATTAAAAATCAATAATTATAGTGATTTTTAATTTTAATTTTGTATAAACTAAGTTTTAGGGTAGTTTTATACAGCTTTATAATCACTTAGCAATTTTATAATCACTTTTAATTAAACTTAGTTTAATTGCCTCACTTACTCATTTCTCTATTCCTAATTAAACCTTCATTACCATTATTTTATACTTAGTTATCCTTAATCTCTCGTTGATTATTAACCATGTTTGACAACAAAAAGTACACCAATATCCCAACCCATATATTCATCTAGTAAAGTATCAAAAAAAAACAATACCTTCCGCCAATCGGCCATAACTCCCTAAATTCTTAATGAAATTACCGCATCATTTTTCTAGAATCAACCTCCATGAGTTAGCTAAATAATCCCGTTGATCTCACTTGATTTCATAGAGTTTTCGATCTCCAAGCAGCCTTCACATCACGACTATTTGAGGTATCAAAACTGTTAGAAATCCGGTCTTCTTGAATATACTCAAACAATGGATTTAATAAGAAAAAACTCTTTGATTAAAATTGAAGGTGCATAAACCCTAAACTATAACTCCTATATACACTAAACAAACCTTGATGCCAAAGAAACATACTAAACTAGAATTAGGAAACCAAATAATAACAAAAATAAAACTATCATAAATCATAAATCTTTTTACTAAAATAAACTAAACCATTTAGTACTCTCCAACTTTTAAGTATTGACAAAATTGATTTCAACCAAAACAACTTCAAATAAAATAATTATATTTTCTATATCTTGATATTTCAAAGCATTCACTTTAGAAGAAAGCCACTAACCATATGAGTTATTAAAACCACATAAAAACAATTTCAAAGTCACTTGAGTTTTCAATCCTCTAGTTTGAATACTTTTCTTGAAATTTCTTTTATCAGACATCATGGATCATCATGCATTAATGATCCATCACAAAAATCATATTCTAATTTTTATTTATGCTTTTGAATCTTTTATCATGTATGATGATTCAACACAATTTAAGTGTTCAAAAGTTCAAAAATAACACACAAGTTCTTATGATTTTACACTTTAAAAACTTTGATTGTAAGTTGATAAACAAGTTGAAAACACGTGAAATTTTAAGCAATCATCATCAAATCCAAGCAAATTGCAATGTATAACCCTTTTCAATTTTAAACTTACCAAATTAGGAAAGCAAAATGGAAGGTATAAGCCTTTCCAAGTTTAAACTTACCAAATTAGGAAACTTTATTAATTTAACATTTTTATTAAGTATTCAATTTGGGTTTTTACCATGGTATTTAAATCTCAATCATTTATGACCATGTTAAAATAGTTTAGGCCTTTTGCACAAAATGATTTACTTTACTATGATTTAATTATATAGTTAGTCTCTATGATTTGCACAAAGTAAAATAATAAGTTGCTAGTAGTTTAAATCATTAAGTTGGGTATTAACTTTTTATTTTTGTAACATTTAAGTGTATTAACATTAAAGGGTTGTTAAAACTTTATAGTAACACCCTTACGTGCAAAAAATGTCAGGGTATTACAATCATTAAAACCCATATCTTTAAATAATAATATACCAGATAATATTACAACCCAGTTTGACGTTTAAACCATCAGACCAAAACCAACATTTCGTATTCACCGATCAAAAACAGGTGATTCTCAGTCGATATAGGGTTTAACCAATGATTGTGGATACACTCAGAGAAGAAGACGAACCGTTTAATTATGAAACTAAGTATGGTATGCTGTTTAGCACCCCTAGTATTGTACATTGTTGAAAACTTTTACACTGAAGTTCATCGACCCTAAATTGTTGAATTTTGTTTATAGGTGGGATGCTAGAATTGTTTTCTCTAAAGATTCACTACGACGGGCAATTTGCAATCAAAAGTCAGGAAAGCTATTACAAAGGGGGTAAGGTCATCTATGTTGATTTCATGGATACAGACTTCTTTTCTATCCATGAAATCAATGAAGCTATGAAACGGTTAGGGTAAACACGAGATGATGATGTTGTGAATTTTTATTATCTGGTCCCTAGTAGATAATTAGGTAATGGTCTAAGGCCTTTAAGCAATGATGATGATGTCCAAGGTTTAAATCAATGTGTGCAAGAAATGCAAGGTGTTAAGGTTATAGGTGTATACATTGAGCATGGTTTAGGTCTTGTCAATGAAGATGTAACTATGAATGAGCTTAATATGGATGATGGGAGGAATAACAAGAATTTGCATAGGGGCGGTATTAACCATGATCTAATATGCATGCGTGGGTGGGGGGAATATCAACTAGAATATGCATGATGTTGAATCTATATGGATGAAAATAGGAATGACATGTTTAGTGAAGATAATGTTGAGGGTATCATAGGACAAACAGTACATGCTTCTATGCATGAGTTGTTTAGAGATGATAACATACTTGTTGGTGCATTGATGCCATATGTTAGAACACCAGAATACAATGTAGTGAGGGACCAAGAAATGAATAAGGATAGAGACTGCAATGTTGTTAAACAATTTGTGTGAGGTTCTAATGTAAGATTAATGGATTGTATGCTAAGCAATTATGTTAAGCCTTCCACTCTTTATTACTCAAATTTTATGTGCAGTTAATATGTGTTTATGTTAACAGGCAGGGATAAGCCCATTATTAGTGCCTTAGAATATGTTAGAGAGTATTGCATGAAAAGGATAGTAAATGTGGTGAAGATTTTTGATAAAACTGATGGTGTTTTGACTCCAAAGGTTGTAGAGCATTTTGAGCTGATAAAGAAATATGCAACTAACATAAGTGTGAAGTGGAATGGTGGTCCTAAGTATCAAGTTAGTTGCTACTTTGGGGAATGATATGGAGATCAATTTATTATGGATGTCAATGAGAGGACCTACACATGTAGGAAATAAGAAATAAGGAGAATGCCTCATACACATGTTGTTGCCACCAATTGGGATATGTCTGCAAATGGTTTAAGGGTATTGTTATTATTTGTTGTATGTCTACGAATGGTAATGGCTTGTTCACATGCTAACACAAAGTTGTTACTGTTTGTTATTTGTCAACAGGTTGACATACCAGAGAGATGGGTGGATGAATGATATTGGTTGTCAACATGGAAACATGTATACTAACACAAAATAGGTACAATTAATGATAGAAGAATGTGGCCTAAGGTAGGTTGTTCTACAAAGCTATTTGAACCTAAGTACCACAAACCTTTTTGAAGACCAAGGAAAATGAGAAAGAAAGATGCAGTGAAGCAAGAAGATAGCATGGTCAAAGATGGGACATTGAGTAGAAAATGGTAGACAATAGCTTGTGGCAAATGTGGAGGCAAGGATCACAACAAAAGAAGGTGAACTTGACAAGGGTCAACTGCTGGTCAATGAAGTTTGATATGATGTCTTTTGGATGTTTTACCTTTCTTAGTCTTTTCATGTTTAAACTTGATCTATTTTGTGTTTTAATGTTTTACAGTATGTGTGTTTTATGTTTGAACTTTGGATCATGGTTTATTTTGTTTGAATATAGGACTAGGTGTTTTTCAACTTAGATGTGGTCTTTGTATGACAATTCATATGTATGAATGAAATTACCATGATTTGGTCAATTTTACATTGTTCTTGCATATTATGTTTAATTCGTCCAGAATTATTGTTAGGTTTTATTAAGATGAATTGTTCAGTTTTATTGGCCTTATTAGATTTTTAGGAACATATCAGGTTTTCTAACTAAGATTTTGTCCGAAAAAACATAAACCCCAAACTATAACTCCTACATACACTAAACAAACCTTGATGCCCAAGAAACATACTAAACTAGATTTAGGAAACCAAATAATAACAAAATAAAACTACCATAAATCATAAATCTTTCTACTAAAAAAACTAAACCATTTAGCATCTTTCAACTTTTGAGTATTGACAAGACTAGTTTTAACAAAAACCACTCCAAAGAAAATGATTATATTTCCTATATCTTGATATTTCAAAGCTTTCACTTTATAAAAAACCCTCTAACAATATAAGTTATTAAAACCACCTAAAAATCAATTCCAAAGTTACTTGAGTTTTCAATCCTTAGGTTTGAAAGTTTTTCTTGAATTTCTTTTATTAGACATCATGGATTATCATGCATTGATGATCCATCACAAAAATCTGATTCTAATTTTCTTCTGAATCTTTTATCATGCATGATGATTATACACAATTAAGTTTTCTAAGTTTTCAAAAGTTCACAAACAACACATAAGTTCTTATGGTTTTACACTTGAAAATCTTTGACTGTAGGTTGATATACAAGTTGGAAACAAGTGAAATTTTAAACAATCATCATCAAATCCAAGCAATTTGCAAGATATAACCCTTTTCAAGTTTAAACTCATCAAATTAGGAAACTTTATTGATTGACATTTTTATTAAGCATTCAATTTGTGTTTTTACCATGGTATTTAAATCTCAGATCATTTATTACCATGTTAAAATAAATTGGCCCTTTTTGTCCAAAATGGTTTATTTTACTATGAGTTAATTATATAGTTAGTCCATGTAGTTTGCATAAGTAACAGACTAAGGTACTAATAGTTTAAAATCACTAAGTAGGGTAGCTTTCCATTTTTGTAACGTTTGAGGGTATTAACGTTAAAGGGCTGTTAAAACTTAACACTAACACCCTCACGTGCAAAAAAAACGTTAGGGTATTATACTCATTACAAACCCATCTCTTTAGATAATAATATCCTAGATATAATTAAAAGTCAGTTCGACGTTTAAACCTTCATAGCAAAACCAACCCTTTGTATTCACCGATCAAAAGCAGAAGATTCTTCAATGATTTAGGGTTTAAACAACGACTATGGATGCATTCTGACAAGAAGACAGACCGTTAGATTACGAAGCTAAGTATGGTAAGCTATGCAGTTATAGCGGTCCAAAATCAAATGGCGTTCAAGGTCCGCTATATGATATATAGGTTATAGCGGTGATATAGTGATAATTTTTATACCATGCATAATTTATGTATTTATATATGTGTGTGTGTGTGTGTATATATATCTTTGAAAAATATTAGTAGTCACATCAAAATTCATAGTAATGTTAGTAATGTCTCCACTTCAAAACATCAAAGTGTTGATGTTCGAAAGACGATCTACTCATGAACACTGAAATCTTCATCCGAGTCTACATCAACCGAGGAATCCAATCGTTCATGAATATCTTCCACTTCAACTGAATCAACTCTAACATCATCATCATCTCTATAGCGCTCTCTTTTGCTCTTAGTACTTGACCCAACGTCTTCGTTTCCTCCCCTTGCCTCTAGCGCAACCGACCAAAGAAGACCATTACTACCATCAACAAACTTTTGACGCTCAATTTCAGTTGGTATAACCCAGTCATCATTTTTCTCTACCTCTCTTAAAAAATAGGATCCAAAGATTTGTTGGTTTTTAATGAGTTGAAGTGCCTTTGTGACCTTGTGTTGTATTTGATAAATACAAGGTCATTGAGTTTTTGTTGCAAAAGACAATTTCTTCTTGGAATGTAACTAAACATATAGCATAAAAAATTACATAATGAAGTAAGGAGGTTAAATGTAATATAATTTATAAAAATATTTAGTATAAAAATCTTACATTGTCGAATGTACTCCAACGGCGTTCACAAGGTGAAACACTACAAGTTTCACACAATGTGCTACACAAGGAGTCCACAACATCTTAGGGTGTTATTCTTCGAAAATTTTTCCTGGAGCTTTAAAGTTTGACCCATTATCTATAATAAACTATAAGAAACAATAAAGAATTCATTTAAAAAAATGAAGAGAGTAAAAAATAGCAAATAATATGATTAGAAATATAAAACTACCTGCACAATATTCGCCTCTCTAACTTCTTTTATCATCTCATTTATCGCTTTAACAATTAATTGAGCATTCTTCACATGCTTGGATGCATCAATTGATTTTAAAAATATCGTTCCACAAGGACAATTAACTAAGAAGTTTATCAAACACCTTCCTTTCTCGTCTGTCTAAAAATCAGACACAATGATACATCCATATTCTTCCCAATGTGGCTGAAACGAATCCACAAATTGTTTCACTTCTTCTAAACGTTTTTTCATCAATGTCACACGAATACTATGATAAGATGGATGATGTGCAAAAAATACAACATATAAATTACATCAAACAAGACATAAAATCAACCCTTTTTCGATACTAATGTTGGAAAAAGCCTACTTCGTTGTTTACTTTTAAATTACAGGGTCAAAGAGCTTAAACGAATAAAAGAAACAAACTAACGGCGGAAACCAACACAAATACAAAGAAGAAGGATTGACACGGCCTACCGAACCCCATCCACATCCAAAACAACGAAATAACAAAGACGGAAGCTTAGGCACGGGGTCGTGCCCACCAGGTATGGGGTCGTGCCCAGTCAAGATTCTCTACAGAAAAAGATGACAGTAACAGACAGACCTACACGGGGTCGTGCTAACCCAACACGGGCCGTGGTCAACTCTAAGATTCGCAGAATCTGTGATAGTATAGCAAGTACTCTGACCACGGGGCCGTGTCATGACACCATGGGGCGTGTTGGTACAAGACATGACATCTGCATTTAATGATGGGAAAGAAAACGAAGACCACAGGCCGTGACAGGTGGGCACGTGGCCGTGTCTGCCCTTTGTTTCCAGCTATATATTGAGGTGCTTGGTTCAAGAGAAAGGCATCCCTTGGCAAACCACTTCTCTCACACTTGCCATCAATCCATCACCACTACAACACCAACACCCACCACCATCATCCATATTTCAACTTTTAGAGTGTGTAGTAGTCTCGGGATCCAAGATTGATTGTAAGAGTTCTTGTCAAACAAAGGTCATGCTTGGCCAATCTCTTAAATCACTTGGTGAAGACAAATCTTTTATGTATTACTTTTGATTTCCAATCTTTTGCGACTTTTTATTTGGGTATGTATTAATGACCTTAATAACTAGTTTCTTATATTGAAAGTAAACTTTGGTTAAACATATCTTCATGTTTCGTTGATTCACTCATTCGTGTCTTTACGGTCTATATAAAGCGCGTTAACTACCTTGAAGGGGGTTAGAAGGGTGTTTGGGTAAAGTTCTTGCCTTGTTCAGTGTATAGATCCTGCGAGGACTTAGTTCAAGCTTATTAGGACTTCCCTTAAGGCAAATAGCATCAAATCGGGGAAAGTAAGAATGGCTTGAACCCCTTATAAATAAACTATTATTAAAACTTTATCCGGCATTGCAGGACTATACCCCTGCTGACTCAGACCAATATGGCCGAGGGTAACGTCGCCTTCACAAGAGGGGCCTACCACTTTTTGCATTAATAACTTATTTAATTATCTTTTGATATTCCGACCTTGCGGGCTTGTATCCCTGCTGACTCAGACCAATAGGTTGAGGGTAACGTCGCCTTCACAATAGGGGCCTACTACTATAACTCAGATAATCTCTTAAAAACCCCAAAGTGTGGAAATCATCAAATGATATATAAAAGAGGAGTCGGAACCAAGTGCTTCTTTCTTGTCTATTTTTTTTATTTCTTTACGTTCTTGTATTTAGTTTTTATCTTTTAAAAACTTTCAAAACTTTAATCAAAATTTGGTTAGATTAGACGTTAACGATAAGCCGGTATTAAAAGCACTTGTGTCCTTGGACGACCTCGGTATCTTACCATCACTATACTACGTCTACGATTGGTGCACTTGCCCTAACGTGTGTAGAGTGGTAGTAATGTATCGTGTTTATAAATTTAAAGCTTCATCCACGAGTAAAAAGTGATTAAAATATAACAAAGATATAACACACTCGCAAGCACGTCAATGGAGCTGATATACCTAACATGAAGTAATAAAATTAAGTAATATATTAATAATCAAATAATAAATAAATCTTAATCACATTTAAATACCTCTTCCATATTCTCCAATGGCAATGATCATGTCTTGGAAACTTTCGTCACGTACGACATTAAAGGGTAAACCAACTGAATAAGCCCAATTTGCAATTTTATCCCAAGCATTCATATTTAACTTCTCTCTTAATGGATTATTTATGTCCAATGTATTTTGCTTTGTTTTTCTATTATCAGTCTTTAACATGTTATCAATTGCACCTCACATGTTACTAGTATCCACAAACTTCTTTTTCTTTGAAACATTTTTTTTGTACTAACTTTTTGTAGATTATCCTCATCTTCATCTTCATCTTCATCAGAAAGATCAACCATGTTTGATCTAAGAATTTGTATATTTCTTTTCTTTTCTAATTGTATCTTATATTTTTCTTTATTTGATGCTAAGACTCACTTCTGAATATCCGCAATCACTTTCGTATAACCGGTGACTTGTCCTCCGGTATAGGTAAGATGTTGCTTGAGTCGTGTGATTCCTCTGGTTATCTTCTTATCACATAATGTACACCAGACATGATGTTTTTTAAAGGGTTCTCTTGGTTCTCCCCATTCACATGCCATATCTCCACTTAAACATTTTGTTCTAGCGTTGGCATCAGCTGGCATCAGACAATAGTGTATTAGTGTTTATAGGGTTAACAGATGCGTGTGAAGAAGGAGTTGGACAATCCTTTATCAAAAATTTGTTGCAAATCTAACATACTATAGTAAGACTAAGTAGTAAGTAGTAACAATCCAACATGTGAACTTTTAACACAAACACAACATTAACATTTTAACACTAATAGTTACAATTATCAAATATGTTACATGACTTAAGCGTTAAGACATGTTCAAATTTGTTAGTTGTTAATTGTTGCAACTATAACACTAACCCGATCAAACACTAATAGTAATTTTAAAGTATTTAATTTAACAATTAACACAATCAACACAATAATATTTAAAAATAACCAAACTTTTGTACTTGTGCAACTGTGTTACTTAAGAGTACATGCAGAACCTTATCATTTTACAAGTTGCTTTATCAGAATTTTGATAAACTCCTTATTAGGAATCTGATGTCTTTGATCATCAGAAACATCAGATTCTTCTTGTAACATCCGACCCCTCGTATCACTAATAATGTCCGCTTTGCCCCTGATGGGTAGCCCATCCAGGAGCTCATGGATTTGTTTTTGGTTCCCCCGGTGGAGACTTCCTAGGAGGTCACCCATCTTAGTACTACTCCCACCTGAGCACGCTTAATTGTGGAGTTCTCCTCTCATCTACTAGCATTAAGCCCAAAACGTGTTGGTGATATAAGAGGCGGGGAATGTCTTCTGAACCAAGAATCTCTCCTGGCCATGTCCGATGTGGGATTTGCCTAGGGTGTCACAATTGTCCATGTTAATCTTTCGGTATTGGTATCAGTATCGTTACAATCACCCCCCCCCCATAGGGACTCATCGTCCTCCATGAGGTTTGCCCCACCATCCCGAACGGCTCAGAAGTGTCTCTGATACCATTTGTAACAGCCCAAGTAAACTGTGCCAAGATATTGTCCGCTTTAGCTCCTGATGGGTTGTCCATCTAGGAACTCACGATTTTGTTTTCACCTAACGAGTTGCTCACCAGGCAAAACCCGTCTTGGTAAAGAAGGTTTCCACCCACTTATAAAGAAGGCTTTGTTCTCCTCATCAACTGATGTGGGACTTACATATATTATAACGATACCGATACCGACTACCGAAGGATTAACATGGACCACTGTGACACCCAAGGCAGATCTTACATCGGCCGTGGCCAGGAGAGATTATTGGTTCATAAGAAATTCCCCGCCTCTTATATCACGCACTTTGGGCTTAATGCTAGTGGATGAAAGGAGAACTCCACAGTTAAGCGTGCTCAGGTGGGAGTAGTACTAGGATGGGTGACCTTCTGGGAAGTCTCCACCGGGGGAACAAAAAACGAATCCGTTAGTTCCTAGATGGGCTACCCATTGGGGCCAATACGGACAATATTGGTGATACGAGGGGTCGGATGTTACAAATGGTATCAGAGCCACTCTGAGTCGTTTAGGATGGTGGGGCAAACCTCATCGAGATGATGAGTCCCTAAGGGGTGATTGTAACGATACTAGCTATCGAAAGATTAACATGGACCATTGTGATACCCTAGGCAAATCCCACATTGGTCGTGGCCAGGAGAGATTCTTGGTTCATAAGACATTCCCCGCCTCTTAAATCACCAACGTGTTTTGGGCTTAACGCTAGTGGATGAGAGGAGAACTCCACAGTTAAGCATGCTTAGGTGGGAGTAGTACTAGGACGGGTGACCTCCTAGGAAGTCTCCACTTAGGCAACCAAAAACAAATCCGTGAGTTCCTGGATGGGCAACCCATTAGGAGCAAAGCGGACAATATCTTGCACGGTTTACTTGGGAAGTTACACTTCTGATCTGGTCTTCTTCTTTTGTTGAAGATGACTTTCTGATCTTCTTGATGATGATGTTCTCTTTCTTTCGTCCATTTGTCATGTATCTTCTTTCATTGTGACCTTTTGACTTTGTTATCACCAAACCTGATCAAAATGATCAGATTTGTTCATTTTTCTTCAACACTTGCAAAAAGTTTTCTAACAACTCCTAACTTGACAACTTAGGGAAAACAAATATGAAAATCACACGAAATCACCCTAAATTGATTTTAAGTAGTTAATATCCTAGTGTTGTTTTTGGATTGAATCACAAGCATGATCATGCTAGATAACAATTTTGGCCTAAATCATCATACTTACACAATTACAAGCTATAAAATTCACATTAACATTACTATGATCTTTCCAGATCCAAATACAAGAATTTAAACACACCTCAAATCTTCATTCGTATCATGTTAACAATCACCATTCCTAGTATCCTATTATGAACCTAATTACAAGTAATAAGATTCAATACTTACAATCTACACATGGGTTTTTAACTTGCCATGAGCAAAATCATAATCAAACATTCATGATGATCAACTTGAAGATGCATATGAACTCTAAGAACGACTATAATATTATGATGAACATCAACAACAACTTATCATCACATTACTTCCATATCATCATAATCACAAAAGCTTCAACGTTGTATAGACAACTCAAAGATTTAGCCTCTAAGACTCACCATAACTAACACAAATAGTTCAAAGACTACATTGTTTGTCAAACAAATAAAATGCTAACCAAATTTAAAGGAAGAATTAAATGGTGGATGATTAGATCTTCAAGAGATTAAGCCTTCTCCAAAGCTCCTCCTTGGCTTCAACTTCCTTCCAAGTGCAGATTTTTTAGAGAAAAACTTCAATCCAAGACCCAACTACTTACAAATGAGCTTGAGACCCGTATTTAAGCTGCTGGATGTTTGGCACGACCATGCCACCTTTTGCATGGTCGTGCTTGGTTTGTGTCAGTCCAGTTTTCCATCTGTCGATCTTGTTTGACAACTATTACTGGAAATAATCCCGCTCAAAAGTTCCCGAGATGGCACGACCATGCCAAGTGTTGGCATGATCGTGCCAGTTAATGTTTCACAATTAATCATCAATGCGTGCTCGTGAATTGACTGTTCGTGGAATGGTTTTGGTCGTGCACGATCGTGCCTTGGGCTAGCATGATCGTCCTAGTCGGAAATTTCCTTGATTTGGCTTGTGCATGTGCGTCTGGGTGATAGTGCTGATGATGATGCTATGTTGGCCGACCTGGAATGATCATGCCAGGTGTTGGCACGGCCATGCCATATCTAGCAGTTTGTAGGGAATCTCTGTTTTTGCTCCATTTTGCTCCATTTTGCTCCAAAGCCTTTGTTTTATCAGCGGGCTGAAGCCCGGTGTCACACCCCGGATTTCCAACCAATCCAAACACCGGTGGGCCCGGCTGGGGAATATCGTGACGTAAGTTGATATCATCATAGTCAATTAAACATAGCACAGCGGAAGTCTTGGAGTAAAATTACTATTACAAACCAAATGTTCAGAATACAAAAATAATATACAAACGGCTCGTAATAGAAGATCCACAGGCGGATTATAAAATGTACAAAAATGTGTATAACAGACTTTAGGGTAGATCTAGGATTTGCAAGATCCTCTTATCACTACCGAGCAGCTTCCAGCCTATTTCGTATTGTACCTGCAAGCTTAGTCTTTTGAAAATACGTTAGCTTTCGCTGGTAAATACACCAAACTGACTCATTTTGAAAATATTTGAAAATGATTTTAAGTGCACATGGCACAAAATCTTTTATAACTTGGGAAAGTTACTTTGTAACCTTGTTAACAGATTCACGTGTTTGTCCATACATACAGGGCCCTGTGCAAAAACCGAGACATCATTAACGTACACACCACTTAAGAACTCACAAGGAGTTATCCCCAACTTTGTGGGTAAGTTTTTAGCATGAGCGTCTGTCAGGTGTATGCCTACACCCCGCGCTTAGGTCGTGGCCATTATCTAATGTAATGAGCCGAGGATATCCAGGACACGGTAGTTAACCCCCGATGTTTAAGTTATCAAATAAAACTGATTAAAACGGAATATGCAGATTTACTAGCCACAATCCGGCATCCGATTGATCACATTTCCGACCAAGCGGTAATATTTTACCGTAACCCAAGTCCGTATAGGGGAAATAAGTCGAGAGTATTTACCTGAGCTAGTCTTAATTTTTAATAAGCAAGATTTACTTTGAAAAGGTTTACTTTGAAAAGGTATAATTAAAACCATTTTATAAGCCATAAGGGCTTTATCGACATAATACAAGGACTTGTTCATAAACTCAGTTTATAATTTGATTTAACATCCCAAATAATCCTACTTATAATATTACATCAGTAGGAAACTCATTTTTAAGTTTATTGTAAATAAAACCTCATTCTATGCAAAAATGGCATTTTAGTCAAAATGGCATACTTACGGAACTTGGGCATAAACTCAGATTCTGATTATGATCATGTAATATAACCTCAGAGGGTTATGCTACATTATATTACGATCATAATGCAAGCTTAGATCAGTATTTAGCAGAATAGAAAGTCAAAGCAGAAGTCAAACTTTGCGAGTTTCGGTTGCGAATCGACCCTAGAACTGAAATTGACCAGCCGAACATGTTCCCACATGTTCTAATAATTATTACCAACTTCTTTAAGTGTCAAAACAGGTTTCATAACATATTTAAGCTCAGATTATAAATTTTCCGAAAAATGGCATGTTTGACTTTTTAATATTTAAACTTTGACCCGTCAATTGGTCTACCAAACGTGATCTTCGGGAGGTGCCCTTAATAGCGATTAACACCTACCTTATTACGATCAATTAGCCATGTTCGTAATGAACAATGGCTGGACCATAATGGTCTTAACCGAAAGTCAAGGCGTTTTCCGTAAAACGCTTGACTTTTGGCTATAAAAGCCTATAAACGAAACTGCAAGAGAAAGGAACACTTACAAGTGATTCCTAGGATGCAATAGAACTAAGTTGGATGTTCCTTTCTATTAGGAACTTCCGGAGGGGGGAGATAGAATGTGAAATGAGAAAGGTGCAAGTTCAAATGGTGAACTTTGGCACCCATTTATAGTTGGAGAGCTTAAAGGAAGTGATGCCAGGTGTTAAGGGGTGTTAGAGGGAGCTTACAAGTGTCCTAAAACGTGGCATAGCAGTTTGGAAGACCATGGTTTCGAATCAAATGGTTTTTGGCAATTTGTGTGGACGCCAAGCAAATTCTGCAGACACAGGCCTCTCACGCCTCGCAAGAGGCCAGACCGATGCCTCTCGCGCCCCGCGAGCACCCCATGGCCAGTTTCAGAGTTTGTCACTTTTAGTCCCTCAACTTATTAAACCTCCTAAAACACCTTTTTAGCATATTTAGCCCATTGTAACCAGTATTTGGCGTACCAGGGAATATGCCCGGACATTGTCGAGCTCTCGGTTCGTTAAAAGGTCACTCAGAGTATAAATTAACATGTTGACACTTTTAACCTCTCCATTATCCAACTTTTACATATTAACATATTTAATCCCTCTCGTCCAACAAATGGATCACTCAGAGGCCCACTATAAGCATGTTGACTCCGATGTCACTCAGAGGCTAGGCATGTTGACACAAAGGTCACTCAGAGGCCAAGTTTAAGCATGTTGACATATCAGTCACTCAGAGGCTAAGTTTAAGCATGTTGACACAACGGTGACTCAGAGGCTAATGTTTATGCATGTTGACATCAGAAAGTCACTCAGAGGCTCAGTTTGAGCATGTTAACACCTTTAGTCCTTATTAGTCTTTAATAGACTAAAATAAAAAATACGACACATGTCACTATACTATTGGACATGAATTTTACGAGGTGTTACATCCTCACCCCCTTAAAAGAAATCTTGTCCTCGAGATATTTATTCAAAAAGATGGGGGTATTTTTATCGCATAGGGGACGCCACCTCCCATGCATACTCGGGACCTCTAA
Organism: Scalesia atractyloides; assembly: GCA_947069175.1. NCBI lineage: Eukaryota > Viridiplantae > Streptophyta > Magnoliopsida > Asterales > Asteraceae > Scalesia > Scalesia atractyloides. The sequence continues at coordinate 53,041,768 of CAMTDV010000116.1, forward strand.
GGGTGTCCCGTTTAACCTTTACTATGGGTATCTTTTTTTCTTCGGAGCTTCTTAACCTGTTGATCCTCGATCGAAATCGGTTTCTTAACAAATCTCAGGTTTTCATCAATTTGCACATCATGATGTGTCGACACATTCGAATATCTCGAATGGTCCTATATATCTTGGGCTTAAATTGCCCTGCTTTCCAAATCTCATCACACCTTTCCAAGGTGATACTTTCAGCATGACTTTGTCCCTTACTTAGAACTTGAGAGGTTTACGCCTCTTGTCAACATAGCTCTTCTACCTATCACGGACAGCTTTGAGACGATCATGGATTTGCACAATCTTATCCGTGGTCTCCAAGACAATCTCAGGTCCTGATAGTTGGGCTTCCCCACTTTTGCCCAACACACGGGCGTTCGACACTTTCTCCCATACAAGGCCTCATAAGGAGCAGCCTTGATGCTCGTATGATAACTATTATTATAGGAGAATTCTATTAAGGGTAAGTGGTCATCCAAACTTCCACCCAAATCAATCGCACATGCTCTAAGCATGTCTTCCAAGGTTTGAATAGTATGCTCACTTTGTCCATCCGTCTCCGGGTGGTAAGCCGTACTAAAGTTTAATCTTGTGCCTAAAGATTGTTGCAAACTTTTCCAAAAATGAGAGGTGTATCTGGTATCTCTATTAGATACAACAGATATCGGCACACCGTGTAGTGACACAATCTTTTCCACATATAACTTAGCCAATTTGTCAGAGTTATACATTTCTTTAATTGGCAGGACATGCGCTGACTTAGTCAGCCTATCTACAATGACCCAAATCGTGTCATTACCACGTTTGGTCTTTGGTAACTTGGTAATCAAGTCCATAGTCACCATTTCCATTTCCAAGTGGGAATTTCAAGTTGTTGTAGAAGTCCTAACGGTTTTTGATGTTCGGCTTTAACTTGCGAACACGTCAGACATTTGGCTACATAAGTGGCTATGGATTTCTTCAACCCATCCACCAATAATTCTTTTTTAGATCCTGATACATCTTGTCACCACCCGGGTGAACTGAGTATCTTGAATTATGTGCTTCTTGGAGGATTAGATCCCTAAGTCCTCCAAAAATTGGAACCCAGATTCTTCCATTAAATCTAAGGATTCCATCCTTATCAGGCGTTAACTGATCAACAGTTCCGCCTAATCCTTCATTAGGATTATTTGCCTCTAATAGGGCTTGCTTTTGCGCATCTAATAGCTTCTCATTCAAGCTATTTCTGAGCTCAATGCTATTGGCGTTAAACCTAATGGGCTTAATCCTTTCTTGCGACTTAAGGCATCAGCTACGACGTTTGCCTTGCCGGGATGATAGCGAATTTCGCAATCATAATCATTCAGGGTTTTCATCCAGTGGCGTTGTCTCATGTTCAAATCTTTTTGATTGAACAAATGTTGGAGACTTTTATGGTCAGTGTATATAATACACTTCGTGCCATATAAGTAATGTCTCCATAACTTAAGTGCAAATACAACAGCACCCAATTCCAAGTCATAGGTGGTGTAATTCCTTTCGTACACATTTAATTGTCGTGATGCATAAGTAATTACTTTGCCTTTTGCATAAGCACACAACCCATGCCAGTGTGCGAGACATCACAATAAACAATGAAATCCTCAATACCCTCAGGTAGGGATAACAAAGGAGCATTGCTCAACTTGTGTTTTATAATCTCAAAAGATTCTTGTTGTTTTGGACCCTAGTCAAACTTGACGTTCTTACGGGTCAAGATAGTTAAAGGAGTGGCTATCCTTGAAAAGTTCTCAATGAACCTCCTATAATAACCAGCCAATCCTAAGAAGCTACGAATCTCCGGTGGAGTTTTGAGAACTTCCCAATTCATTATGGCCTCTATCTTGGCGGGATCCACTTAGATACCACGCTCGCTTACAACATGTCCAAGAAATTGGACTTCTCTAAGCCAAAATTCACACTTATAAAATTTAGCATAAAGTTTCTCTTGTCTTAGTAGTTCTAGAATGCAGCGTTGATGTTTCTCATGATCAACTTGATTACGAGAGTAGATATGTATGTCGTCTATGAAGACAATGACAAGCTTATCTAAATACGGTTTGCAGACTCTATTCATGAGATCCATGAATGTTGCAGGTGCATTTGTGAGCCCAAAAGGCATTACCAAGAATTCATAATGACCATAACGGAACCTGAAGGCTGTCTTAGGAACATCCTCGTTCTTAACCTTCAGCTGATGATATCCTGATCTCAAATCAATCTTAGAGAAATAGCTAGGCCCTTGAAGTTGATCGAATAAGTCATCGATCCTGGGCAGAGGATAACGATTCTTGATCGTTATCTTATTTAGCTCACGGTAATTAATGCACATCCGCATTGAGCCGTCCTTTTTCTTAACGAAAAGAATTGGAGCTCCCCAAGGTGAGGAACTAGGTTGTATGACACTTTCTCTAAATGTTCATCTAATTGAATTCTTAACTCTTTCATTTCCCTTGGTGCTAACCGATATGGAGCTCTGACTACCGGTGCTGATCCAGATAGGATATCAATTCTAAACTCCACCTTTAGGGAAAACATCGGAATTATCACACCCCAACCCGCAGCGGAATAAAAGTCGGGGCATGATTGGGTTATCACCAAAGCTCATGATATTTACTAAGAAGTTTCATATTTATTAAATTCAAATTTACAAACTTAAATATCCAATAAACAAAATTCATATAAATACAAAGGAAACCAAATCTAAATGTTTATTCCAACGCAGTAACTCGTTTATTCTTCTAGGCCATCCTAAGTGTTTCTTTCCTCGACTGGATCACCTGTATCATGTGTAAAACAGGGGGGGTTGGGTCAACAAAAGTTGGCGAGTGAACCCGCAGCGGAATAAAAGTCGGGCATGATTGGGTTATCACCAAAGCTCATGATATTTACTAAGAAGTTTCATATTTATTAAATTCAAATTTATAAACTTAAATATCCAATAAACAAAATTCATACAAATACAAAGGAAACCAAATCTAAATGTTTATTCCAACGCAGTAACTCGTTTATTCTTCTAGGCCATCCTAAGTGTTTCTTTCCTCGACTGGATCACCTGTATCATGTGTAAAACAGGGGGGTTTGGGTCAACAAAAGTTGGCGAGTGAACCTTGATAAAACATTTTTTTATAATTGCATGTTTTATTTATTAAGGAAAATTCGTGCATCAATCACATGTGAGCAAATATATATAAATGTAAACAATCACAAAATCACATTGAATGAATATATGACATGAATGATGATGTATTTGAGATCAAGGCTCAATCAAACGGAGCACATCTAATGAGGCACCTGATGCTCAACCCGTATCCCACGGGGAACTGATGGGCCTAATGAAATGCGTGCACTAAAATGATAAATTTAATCCACATATAAATCACACAACAATCAATACACATTTGATCACAAAATGATATAAGCACAAGTGTTTAGATAAAATAAAAGAGTAGTACGACACATGATACACCCCAAAACGTGATTAAAACGGGGAATTTGTAGAGATTCACTCACAGTGGGTGCGTTCCTTGATGACGATGAATGCGCACGAATTTATGATTCAACCGACGAGGGAAACCTAACCTAAATAATAACGTAATAATTGGATAAATAAATAAATTTTATATGTGATTAATATTTTTAATTAGTGCTCTTAATGAGATTTTTAGATTTATTTTTGTGAGTTAAATGCAAGTTTTTAGGCTTTAAAACCTTATTTTGAGGTATTTTTAACAAATTTTCAAAGAAAATAAAAAGGATTTTTAATTAAAAAAATTACCCTTTTCTAAGGGTTGACTGGTCAACGACCGGTTTGACTCATTTATTATAGGCAGCGTGTAAGGTTCGAACTCGTGACCTCCCGTATACGTGCACGCAGCTCTACCAACTGAGCTACGTGTCTAACCCGAAATATATCCAGATTTTATTACTTTTATATACTTACTGCGGTTTAACATATTTTTATTCATTTAAAAAGGTTGGGTTAATTTCAACGACATTGCAAGGAACCGGATTCGAACTTGCGACCCTGACTTGGTTTGCACCCGGCCCAACCAGTTGGGCCGGGTGTTTAACCCGTTATATTTAGAATTCTTATTAATTTTAACAACTTGTTGAAAACCAAAATGGTTTGGTTTTAAAAAGCTTTTACTTCAGGGAGAACGGTGTTGCAGGGTTCAAACTCGGGACGCGTGTGTTTAATGTGCACACAGTCCACCACTGGACTGTGTGTCTAACCCGGTTAGAATACTGATTTTAGTTATATACATAAACAACTTGATATTCATCTTCTTCCTCAACTCAGAACTGGAAACTCAACTATTATCTATTTTAACTGTTTTGGGTTAATTTAATGAAATCTGAATGAATTAAACAAGAATTATGGAAAAGTTTAGAGATTTATACCAGACACGCGTGACCTTGACTTCTCCGATGGAATTCCGACGGCGAACCGACTCCGGCGAAGCGAGATATGGAGAACAGAGAGGATGTGGTGTGTTTGCAAGTTTTAGAGATTGTATGAGCGAGTTTAGTCGAAATGTAGGATCGGTATTTATAGTTGGGTTTTCTGATCATGGGGTTTCGGTTTCGACCCAAAATTATGGATTGATTGCTTCCAATCTTAACCGAAATCTGGGTTGATTAGCTTATGATTGCGAAATTGCAACTGAGCATCAGTTACTTCCGTTTCAGAAATCAACATTTAAACTTGATTGCATTTTGGCGGTTACTAAAACTCTGATAAAGAAGTTGCAGGTTTTAATTTGATTGAATATATGGTTTATGTAATTTGGAAGATATCGCATCTTGTGTGTGTAGCTTAGTGGTGAAGTCCGTGTGTGTATTAGGTAGGGACCCGGGTTCGACTCCCGGCTCCCCCCTTTTTGTTTGTTTAATATTTTAAAATCTTAAATATTGTTAATTTAAATTTATTATATATATTTTTTTTTATACTTTTATTTAATCAATATATTAATATCTAATTTATTTATACATTTTATAAAATGAAAAAAAAATACGTAATAAATTCTAAAATTTTCAAACGGAGCGGGTTTTTGATACCCGTTTTGCACAAATGTTACAGTATCCCCTACTTTTTGAAATTCCGTCCCGAAATTTAAATAGTAGTGGTAACCGGAAAAAGATGCGGGTATTTTTCGCGCATTGAGTCTTCACGTTCCCAAGTAAACTCGGGTTCTCGCTTTGACTCCCAACGTACCCTGACAATTGAAATACGACTTCGCCTTAAACGCTTCTCTCCGAAATCCATGATTCCACTGGTCTTTCAACGAAGTGCATCGATTCATCGACTTGAATGTCTTCTAGAGGAATATGGAGGTTTTCATCGGCCAGGCACTTTTTCAAGTTTGATACGTGGAATGTGGGATGACTTCTATTAAGCTCTTCTGGTAGGTCAAGCTTGTATGCTACAGGACCTACTCTTTCAAGTATCTTGAAAGGTCCTACGTAGCGTGGTGCTAGCTTGCCCTTCTGGCCAAAACGAAACACTCCCTTCCACGGTGATACTTTTAAAAGTACTTGATCACCAATGTCAAACTCCAAGGGCTTTCGTCGTTTGTCAGCATAACTTTTTTGACGACTTTGAGCCGCTAGAAGATTGTTTCAAATTTGAAGGATTTTGTCGGTTGTTTCTTGAATTAATTCAGGTCCGGTGATTGCGTTTCACCAATTTCGTGCCAGAAATACTGGAGATCGACATTTACGACCGTATAAAGCCTCGAAAGGAGGCATGCCGATGCTTGAATGGTAGCTATTGTTGTACAAAAATTCGACTAACGGTAGATGAGCGTCCCGGTTTCCTTTGAAGTCTATGACACATGCTCGAAGCATGTCTTCAAGAGTTTGGATGGTGCGTTCAGACTGACCATCAGTTTGAGGGTGAAAGGGGTACTAAGATCTAACCGTGTACCCAAAGCGGTTTGTACGGCTTGCCATGTTCGTGAAGTGAAACGACCATCACGGTCTGAAATGATGCTTAACGGTACACCATGACGGCTTACGATTTCGTTGATGTAGATTCGACCTAACTTCTCGTTCTTGAAGTCCTCACGAATCGGAATAAAATGAGATGATTTTTTAAGACGATCAATGATTACCCAAATGGTGTCATACCCACTGGAGGTGCGAGGTAACCCGGTAACGAAGTCCATGGTTATGTTTTCCCACTTCCATACAGGTATTTCGGGTTGGACTAGAAGTCCTGAAGGTCTTTGATGTTCAGCTTTCACTTTGGAACAAGTAAGACACTTGGAACAAAAACAGCGATGTCCTTTTTCATGCCAGGCCACCAGTAGGTGTATCGTAGGTCTTGATACATCTTATCGGCTCCTGGGTGTACAGAATATCGTGTTTTGTGTGCCTCATTCATGAGGAAATCACGAAGGTTATCGCGATCAGGAATCCATATGCGGTTTAAATAGTATTGAATACCATCGGATTTGGTTTCAATTTTGAGTTCAGCTCCACCTGACAGCTCATTGCGTATGTCATTTTCTGTTACAGAAACATGTTGAGCTGCCCGAATTCGATCTTTGATGTCGTTATGATTTGCGAACATAGAAGACGAATAGAGTTCGCATAACCTTTTCGACTGAGCGCATCGGCCACCATGTTTGCCTTGCCAGGATGGTACCGAATTTCACAGTCGTAGTCGTTGAGAAGTTCGACCCATCTTCGTTGCCTCATATTCAACTCTTTTGGTTGAAGATATGTTGGAGACTCTTGTGGTCAGTGTATATTTCACACTTGGTACCATAGAGGTAATGTCTCCATATCTTGAAGCGAACACAACGGCTCCAAGTTCCAGGTCGTGGGTGGTGTAATTCTTCTCGTGAACTTTGAGTTGCCTAGAGGCATAGGCTATCACGTTTCTCTTTGCATCAATACACAGCCTAGCCCTTGCCCTGATGCGTCGCAATATACCACAGAGTCATCGCAACCCTCAGGGAGTGTGAGGATAGGTGCGTCACAAAGCTTTTGCTTTAGAGTTTGGAAGGCCTCTTCTTGCTTAGGTCCCCAAATGAAGGGTTTTCCTTTATGAGTCAAGGCCGTGAGTGGTACGGCGATATGGGAAAAATTGGAAATGAAGCGTCGGTAGTAACCAGCCAAACCAAGAAATGACCTAACTTCGTAGGGGTACGTGGCGCTTGCCATTCCTGTACTGCCTTGATTTTTGAAGGATCGACATGAATCCCTTTGTTATTGACGACATGACCAAGGAATTGTACTTCTTCTAACCAGAATTCGCATTTTGAGAACTTAGCGTAGAGGTTTTCAGTCCTTAAGAGGGTAAGTATGTGTCGAAGGTGTCGCTCATGATCGGATTTTGACTTGGAGTAGATAAGAATGTCGTCGATGAAGACTATGACGAAACGGTCGAGGTAGGGTTTGTATACCCTATTCATTAAATCCATGAAGACACCGGGGGCGTTGGTTAAACCGAAGGGCATAACCATGAACTCGTAATGACCATAGCGAGTTCGGAAGGCGGTTTTTGGGATATCTTCTTCGCGCACTGTAAGCTGATAATAACCAGATGAAGATCGATTTTGGAAAAAACAGGTGGCGCCTTGAAGTTGGTCTAGAAGGTCATCAATGCGAGGCAGTGGATAGCGATTCTTAACCGTCAACTTGTTGAGTTCTCTATAATCAATACACATGCGAAACGTTCCATCTTTCTTCTTCACAAAAAGAACAGGTGCACCCCAAGGCGACGAGCTAGGACGTATGAATCCTTTGTCGGTCAACTCTTGCAGTTGACTGGCCAACTCTTGCATCTCGGATGGGGCTAACCTATAAGGAGATTTTGCGACCGGTGTAACGCCGGGCACAAGATCGATTCGAAATTCGACTTCTCTCACAGGAGGAAGTCCTGAAACGTCGTCGGGAAAAACTTGCGGGAATTCCTTCACAATTGGAATATCTTCGAGCTTCCTCTCCTTGTCTCCCTTCTTGACGACGTGCGCTAGAAATGCGACGTATTTCTTGCGAAGATAACTTCAGGCTTGAAGGCAGGACATCAATTTGAGTCCTTTCGAAGGGGTTTCCCCAAAAATACGTAGTGTCTGACCGTCTGCAAGAGGAATGCGAATGAATTTTTCGTGGCACACCACTTCAGCGTGATGCTGGCTGAGCCAGTCCATACCGATTATAACATCGAAACTTCCCAACTTCATAGGAATGAGGTCAATTGAGAAATCGTGATTGTTTAGAGTGAGAGTACAATCGCGTATAATAGAATTTAATGAAACGGGTTTTCCGTCAGCAACTTCCACCGTCAGAGATTCAACGAGATCAGCACGAGGTAGATAGAGGATAGATTCGAATTCTAAAGACACAAAGCTCTTATCCGCACCAGTATCGAATAATATAGATGCATAACTACCATTTATGAGAAACGTACCGTTGACCACATTGTTGTCAGCCCTGGCTTGGTTGGCATTGATATTGAAAGCTCTTCTTCTAGCGGGTGGAGGAGCTTGGTTAGCTTGGTTTACCGGGTTTGCTTGAGCTTGGGCATGGATGATGTTCACTAGGCTGTGGACAAGTGTTCCTGGAGTGGTTTGGGTCCCCACAATTGAAACAGGCTCGTATGGGTTGCATCATGGGGTAGTTGCGTTGGTAGTAAGGTTGGGCTGCGTGTTGTACAGGTGGTAGAAGTAAGGGTTGTTGGGCTTGGCCCACCATTTGATTTTAGGTTTGGGTTGGAGGTTGACTGCGGTTTAATCGTTGAAGGGTACGGCAGGTTTGGATGGTGTGACCTGCACGACCACAGCTGGTGCAATGTTGGCAGGAGTTTTCAGGAGGATGATGGTATTGACAACGGTTACACTTTGGGTGCCAGTGTATGGCCTTTTGAATGGTGCGGCTGGAGGGGCAACTTGAGTGATTGGTGCAGCAGTGATGGGAGGGTTGGTTTGGGTGACGGCAAAGTTCTTGCCATTTCGCTTCCTCTTACCAACAAACTTCGAGGATGAACCCGGGTGGTTTGAAATTGGGGGCTCAATGGGTGTTTTCTTCTTCTCCTCCTTGAATTTGCCGTTTCGAATGCAATTTTCAGTGAGTTCCGTAGCTAACTCCATTGCGGCTTCAAGTGTTGTAGGCGAAGTGCTTAAAACTGAATCTTGGATTTTCGAGGGAAGGCCTCGAATGTAGTGTTCGACTAAACGGTATAAGGGGGTGAACAAATTGGGGATCATCTGGTTTAATTCGAGAAATCTCTTATTGTATGAAGTGTGGTCTCCTTCCTTTTGTTTCAACGCGTGAAACTCGTCTTCTAGCTTTTTGATTTCGCTTCTTGGACAGAAACGTCTTGTCATGATTTCCCTTAACTCTTCCCATGTTAAGGCCATGGCATCTTCATCACCTCGCTTACCCTTTTCCGTGTTCCACCAGGTAAGGGCTACCCCAAACAACCTTCCAGTCGCGTAACGTACCTTACGGTCCTCGAGACAGTCGCAATTGAGGAAAGTGTTTTCCATCTCCTCAAACCAGTGAAGGAGAGCGGTGACACCTTCAGTCCCTTCATATTTTGGGGGATCGCAGGATTTGAAGTGTTTGTAGGTGCACTTGGGGGTTTTGGGAAGAGGATTGGCGACGCTTTGGTCCTCTTGGTTGGGAGGGTTGATGGGATTAGCGGTGAGGGCTTGTTGAACTTGTAGCACGATGTCAGGAAGTACTGCGGCCATTTGTTTAGCAATTTGTGTGGCCAAGCGTTCGCTTGACTTTCCTGACCTTCTACCTCCACGTGATTGTCTAGCCGACATCTACAGGAACATATGTAGGAAGATTGTGAGTTTAAGAATTTCCTAGGTGTCATGTGTCGTAAAAAGAATGAAAACAACATAACTAAAAATAATTTAACTACATCCATAGGATGTCTTGGGTTTGCTCATGTTTGGGCCTCCAAGTGTCCCCCATACCATTTCCCGTGTAGTCATGTGGGCCCCCATGACTATTGGGCTTGGTAGGATTCACATTGGTGTCGGCGGGTTAACACTCGCACCACCCGAATGAAAATCGTAAAACATGATGGCGAGATGTATAGTCGGAGGGTGTCCAGGTGTAGACACAATGACAACTCAAAGTGGGGTTAGCTCACACGACGTTTGGTATAGCATGCTTTGGCCTAATAGGTCCTTGTACTCTCATCGTTAGTTCCCAGGTAGGCAAACTGGTCCTTTATTTTGGATTTATACGAATGCCAACCTAGACAGGACGTTCCGACTACCGGTACTCGTACCCTTCCAGTTACTACATGCCCGTCGTGAAAACTCACTTTGATGTGATTTGAAAAAATACAAAATCATTGCAAAAATCATGGAAAAGGTGTGTGCTTTCATAGATATGACATGTTATGAGGATATGAATCATGATGAGCATTGCATATTAACATGTACTTGTGAGTGTGCCTGCATAATATCAGGTATGAAAATAAACATGAAACATATAACATCAAGAATTTTGTATGTAACACATAAACAATTAAAATTTTATCAACTATAGTATAGGCTCTAAGGGTCTAATAACCTATCCTATATCCCTATAGCCACAAGCTCTGAATACCAATCTATCACACCCCAACCCGCAGCGGAATAAAAGTCGGGGCATGATTGGGTTATCACCAAAGCTCATGATATTTACTAAGAAGTTTCATATTTATTAAATTCAAATTTACAAACTTAAATATCCAACAAACAAAATTCATACAAATACAAAGGAAACCAAATCTAAATGTTTATTCCAACGCAGTAACTCGTTTATTCTTCTAGGCCATCCTAAGTGTTTCTTTCCTCGACTGGATCACCTGTATCATGTGTAAAACAGGGGGGTTTGGGGTCAATAAAAGTTGGCGAGTGAACCCGCAGCGGAATAAAAGTCGGGGCATGATTGGGTTATCACCAAAGCTCATGATATTTACTAAGAAGTTTCATATTTATTAAATTCAAATTTACAAACTTAAATATCCAATAAACAAAATTCATACAAATACAAAGGAAACCAAATCTAAATGTTTATTCCAACGCAGTAACTCGTTTTTCTTCTAGGCCATCCTAAGTGTTTCTTTCCCGACTGGATCACCTGTATCATGTGTAAAACAGGGGGGTTTTGGGTCAACAAAAGTTGGCGAGTGAACCTTGATAAAACATTTTTTTATAATTGCATGTTTTATTTATTAAGGAAAATTCGTGCATAAATCACATGTGAGCAAATATATATAAATGTAAACAATCACAAAATCACATTGAATGAATATATGACATGAATGATGATGTATTTGAGATCAAGGCTCAATCAAACGGAGCCGATCTAATGAGGCACCTGATGCTCAACCCGTATCCCACGGGGAACTGATGGGCCTAATGAAATGCGTGCACTGAAAATCATAAATTTAATCCACATATAAATCACACAAAATCAATACACATTTGATCACAAAAATGATATAAGCACAAGTGTTTAGATAAAATAAAAGAGTAGTACGACACATGATACACCCAAAACTGATTAAAACGGAAATTTGTAGAGATTCACTCACAGTGGGTGCGTTCCTTGATGACGATGAATGCGCACGAATTTATGATTCAACCGACGAGGGAAAACTAACCTAAATAATAACGTAATAATTCGATAAATAAATAAATTTTATTTGAGATTAATATTTTTAATTAGTGCTCTTAATGAGATTTTTAGATTTATTTTTGTGAGTTAAATGCAAGTTTTTAGGCTTTAAAACTTTATTTTGAGGTATTTTTAACAAATTTTCAAAGAAAATAAAAAGGATTTTTAATTAAAAAAATTACCCTTTTTCTAAGGGCTGGTCAACGACCGGTTTGACTCATTTATTTATAGGCAGCGTGTGAGGTAAGAACTCGTGACCTCCCGTATACGTGCACGCAGCTCTACCAACTGAGCTACGTGTCTAACCCGAAATATATCCAGATTTAATTACTTTGATATACTTACTAGGTTTAACATATTTTTATTCATTTAAAAAGGTTGGGTTAATTTCAGCGACATTGCAAGGAACCGGATTCGAACTTGCGACCCTGACTTGGTTTGCACCCAGCCCAACCAGTTGGGCTGGGTGTTTAACCCGTTATATTTAGAATTCTTATTAAGTTTAACAACTTGTTGAAAACCAACATGGTTTGGTTTTAAAAAGTTTTTACTTCAGGGAGAACGGTGTTGCAGGGTTCGAACTCGGGACGCGTGTGTTTAATGTGCACACAGTCCACCACTGGACTGTGTGTCTAACCCGGTTAGAATACTGATTTTAATTATATACATAAACAACTCGATATTCATCTTCTTCCTCAACTCAGAACTGGAAACTCAACTATTATCGATTTTAACTGTTTTGGGTTAACTTAATGAAATCTGAATGAATTAAACAAGAATTATGGAAAAGTTTAGAGATTTATACCAGACACGCGTGACCTTGACTTCTCCGATGGAATTCCGACGGCGAACCGACTCCGGCGAAGCAAGATATGGAGAACAGAGAGGATGTGGTGTGTTTTCAAGTTTTAGAGATTGTATAAGCGAGTTTAGTCGAAATGTAGGATCGGTATTTATAGTTGGGTTTTCTGATCATGGGGTTTCGGTTTCGACCCAAAATATGGATTGATTGCTTCCAATCTTAACCGAAATCTGGGTTGATTAGCTTATGATTGCGAAATTGCAACTGGGCATCAGTTACTTACGTTTCAGAAATCAACATTTAAACTTGATTGCATTTTGGCGGTTACTAAAACTCTGAAAAGAAGTTGCAGGTTTTAATTTGGTTGATATATGGTTTATGTAATTTGGAAGATATCACATTTGTGTGTGTAGCTTAGTGGTGAAGTCGTGTGTGTATTAGGTAGGGACCCGGGTTCGACTCCCGGCTCCCCCCTTTTTGTTTGTTTAAAATTTTAAAATCTTAAATATTGTATTAATTATATAATTTATATATATATATATATATATATTTATACTTTTATTTAATCAATATATTAATTATCTAATTTATTTATACATTTTATAAAATGAAAAAAAATACGTAATAAATTCTAAAATTTTCAAAGGGAAACGGGTTTTTGTAACCAGTTTTGAACAAATGTTACAGGAATACTCCGAGATAACTGAAATGGTATTCAATATTTGCTTAGGCTCGTTGATTGTTATTTGTGCCATGTAAATGACACAACCCTCCCCAAACATTTGAATGCCTTAAATAGCGACACCTTGTCTGGAAATCTATACTGTGAATCTCTAGGGTTGGTGATCGTTTCACCAAATGGGGTTTTAATCTCGATGAGTTTCTTATTGTAGGCAATGTGGGCTTGTTTATGGGATAACCAATCCATGCCTAAAACTACATCGAACCCCGCCAATTTCATTGGCAAAAGAGAGATAGGATAGAATGATTCTTAATGGATATAAAACATCCATCGAGAATGTAAGATGCTATTTCTAAAGTTCCATCAGCAGCATAATTTTCTAGATTTATGGGCAAGTTTTATAGTTTATTAAACTTATGGTCAACAAAAGACTTTTTGCACCCGAATCGAAAAGAACTCTAGCATATACATCATTGATGAGGAATGTACCTGTTATGACATTGTTGTCATTAACGACCTCCCTGGCATTCATCTGGAAGGCATGAGCATTCCCTTTCTTAGCCTCTCCAGACTTCGCATCATTATTTCTAGGGTTCCTAGGGCAGTTAAACTTAATATGCCCCTTTTCATTACAGTCGTAGCAGACGGCCATTCTTAAGATCCTTGCAATCCAGGGTCTTATGCCTTTTTTTCTTACAGATACCACAGGGTCTAGCTTGTGGATCAATACTATACTGTCCCCAATGCCTGCGGTTGCAATTTTTACATGTCGGCGTTATACCTGACTTATCTTGGTTTTTTCTGAACCCAAATCTCCCCTTATTTATCTTATTAAATCGTTGGGAGTTATTATCCTTTCTCTTCCTTTTCCCATCAGTCTCGTCTTGACTAATTTTTCCTTACTAACTCTAAGGTGAGTGAGAGAGATAGGTCAATAGCAGACCTATAGGTATTAGGTGGAGCAGCCTTTACCATGCCCTTTATTTCAGGTGCTAACCCATGAATGAAACGCGCAATGCGTTTGGGTTCTGGGGTAATTAAATAGGAAACTAACCTAGACAGGGAATGAAGTCAGAAACATACTTCCGACAGTCTAGGTTCTTCATGGTAAGAGTCAGAAAGTCTGACTCTATCTTTTCCACCTCATGAGGTGGGTAGGTCTCCTTGACTAAATCAACAAACTTAGACCATCTTAAGTTGTACAGTGTACCTTACCTGTAGATTGGATTATAGCCCTCCACCAAATCAGGGCATCCCCTTGAAACACTATGATACATACTTAACCACATCCTTATCAGCACAACCGCTGATATCCACTATCGTCTCCATTTCATCCAGCCATTTCAAGGCTTCTACTGCTTCTTTTTCCCCATTAAAATCTCGGGGTTTACAGGAGACGAAGTATTTGTAGGTACATCCGTCTTTTGAAGAACGGGACCTATCAGCAAATTCTAATTTCTTTGGTTCACTCTTCGCATTTGAAGAGTGAACAGAGCTCTCCTTATGAGCTAAGGATGGTGGGATTGATAATGGTCTGGAGCGAGTAGCACTCGACTCCCTAAGTTATTTTCTCCATGGCCTTTCCAACTGCCCGCATCTATGCGAGCTTGGAAATCATTGTTATTAATGGCTATGTTTTCAGCGTTGTTAGAGTTAATATCTCGGTGGCTACTTTGCGCCTCGTCCGAGTTAGCCATTCTTGGAGCTTTGGTTCTAAGTACCAAATAAAATTTCTCTTAGCCATGGTATTAATAACCATAATGGCTTTAAACATTGGATATAACAATCCATCGCCTATGTAAGCTAGTGTGAATAACATCACCACTTTAGGCTTATCATATTTGTATTTGGCCTAGGTCTCATCAGGACCATCAAAGGCAAACTATAATTTGGACATAGTCCATATATTGTTAGATAGTGGATCGTAATGTCACAACTGTCATTGTCATTTGACAATTATATGTAGCTCATAGGCTTGTCACGAAGGACGTCAAAACATGGCTCGTAGGCCTGTCACTAATGGACATATAGATATAGCACGTTGGCATGTTATATAGATACGCACATTGGTCTGTCATTAATGGACATAAAATATGGCACGTTGGCCTATCACTAATGGACAAAATATGGCACTTTGGCATGTAACTAATGGACAAAATATGGCTTGGCCTGTCACTAATGGACAAAATATGGCACTTTCGCCTGTCACTAATGGACATAATTCCGCACTTTGGCCTGTCACTAATGGACAAAATATGGCACTTTGGCCTACATCACTAATGGATGTAAATTATGGCATGTTCGCCTGTCACTAATAGACATAATTCTGCACTTTGGCCTGTCACTAATCGACAAAATATGGCACTTTGGCCTACATCACTAATGGATGTAAATTATGGCACGTTGGCCTGTCAAACGCATCATATTAATGACATTAGCCCGGATCACATTGATCACACAGGCTATATAATAGGTCAGGACATAGTCCTTTTACCTAGACGGTTAGTGTGGTTCCTTAGGGCACACTTCCAGAAGTATGAACATTCATGAATGTTAACATAAGAGTACCTTAATGGTTGATTAATAGTCCTGATTGCATTGACCTTAACGACTTGGAGGCTTGAACCTAGTCCACCACCTCTGGATAGAAGGATAACTCCCCCTTAACTATCGTGATAGAAGGCCCTTTTATCCTTAACTATCATTTATAAGCTGGCCAAATATGTGGTCTGTGCCACTTGGCAAATCAAAACCATTACGATCTTTTTGGAACTATATAGCAGAGCATGAATTTCGAGTAAAATCGAGGCGTTCGCTTGAAGAGGATGAGTACTTATATATAATTCTAAAATAATTCATTAAATGCCAATAATGAAGTACAATACTAGAAATAATAAATAAAACAACTGTCAATGCAAGGACTTAAAAGAAATAAAAGTATCCACGCAGGGACTAAAGAAATAACAATGTCCTCACAGGGACTAACATATAATATTAGAAGAGACTTCACTCGTCCTTCTTTCCCTTAACTAGTTTGGAGAGTTACTTGAAGAACATTTTTCTTCTTCTCCGTTTTCTCTGCTTGTTGTTGCATTTCATTCATTCGTTCCAAGGCCTCACTGATGGCCTCAAGTGGCGGTGGAGGTTGTGGTTGTGGCATAATAGGATATTGGTACCCATAACTTGGATATCCAATAGATGGATAACATGTGGGAAAGAAGACAGGTAAAGTGTGTTATGCATGACCGCTTGCATATACGGGTCATGCGAAAGTTCCCAGTAATTTACCGGCCTAGACGGATTAAAAGGATCATATCCAGATGTATTGGGATATGTTGGGATATGATTATTTTAACCCTGATGGTGGTGGTTGAATTGCGGGTGATGGTGTTGGTTCCACCACAGGCGAAGCATTGGAGGGTCCACCCATTTGTGGGTCCTCTTGAATGGTGGGGTAAGGTTTGGGTAACGGTGGTAGCGAACCTGACCGTTGACCTGCACGTATCGACATACGCACTCCACGTTTCCTCCTCGGTGGCTCAGGTGGCGGTTGATGTTGTTCCACGGTTCCATGTGAACATCTTCTCGTACAGGAGGTGTTGGGGTGATGGGAAGGAGTGTTTGCGAAAGTAAATTGGTTCCAATGTTGGTCCCATTCATTAGGACCTTGATATGGCGATCCAGCGTAAGAGTTTGAATCGCTTGAGATTTTGATGGGATGTGTGTGTGATCCCGACGGCGGCATCTCGGGTCGGAGTCCTCATCAATTGGGTTGGGTTGGTCTAACTGATTTTGGTCAGCTGGGGGTGTGTTAAAGTAATGGTTCGGTTAACTCTCATCATGATATGAATGATGAGAATTATGAGAGTGATGTGATTGGTGCGAATGATACGAATGGTATGAACTTTGAGTGTGGGTAGGTGAATGTCGTGATAGGGGCCAGGAATCCCCCAAATCCTCATAGGGATTCGAGTGATAGGGTTGTGAAGGGATGTGTCCTGATGGTCCTCCCCTCATTGGTCCTTTACCTCTTCCTCGTACTCTTGGCAGCATTTTCCTGTTAAAAATCAAATAAAAAACAATACTAATAACTTAATAATGAGATGAGTAATCCTAGGTCAAATCCTAGACTCGGAAGTCTTAGGAATGTGCTCCTGTAAGTTTGAGATTAAACACAAGAAGGATAGTGTTTAATTCTCTCAAACGTTGGCTCTGATACCAACCTATCACACCCCGGATTTCCAACCAATCCAAACACCGGTGGGCCCGGGTGGGGAATATCGTGACGTAAGTTGATACTACCATTGTCAATTAAACATAGCACAACGAAAGTCTTGGAGTAAAATTACTATTACAAACCAAATGTTCAAAATATAAAAATAATATACAGATGGCTCATAATAGAAGATCCACAGGCAGATCATAAAATGTACAAAAATGTGTTATAACAGACTTTAGGGCTGATCTAGGATTTGCAAGATCCTCTTATCACTACCGAGCAGCTTCCAGCCTATTTCGTATTGTACCTACAAGCTTAGTCTTTTGAAAATACGTTAGCTTTCTCTAGTAAATACACCCAACTGACTCATTTTGAAAATATTTGAAAATGATTTTAAGTGCACATGGCACAAAATCTTTATAACTTGGGAAAGTTACTTTGTAACCTTGTTAACAGATTCACGTGTTTGTCCATACATACAGGGCCCAGTGCAAAAACCGAGACATGGATTAACGTACACACCACTTAAGAACTCACAAGGAGTTATCCCCAACTTTGTGGGTAAGTTTTTAGCATGAGCGTCTGTCAGGTGTATGCCTACACCCCACGCTTAGGTCGTGGCTATTATCTAATGTAATGAGCCGAGGATATCCAGGACACGTAGTTAACCCCTGATATTTAAGTTATCAAACAAAACTGATTAAAACGGAATATGCGGATTTACTAGCCACAATCCGGCATTCGATTGATCCCATCGACCAAGCGGTAATATTTTACCGTAACCCAAGCCGGTATAGGGGAAATAAGTCGAGAGTATTTACTTGAGCTAGTCTGGATTTTTAATAAGCAAGATTTTAATATCTCAACCGTATCCAAAACGAACTAAGTGCAGATAACATTTACCGGAAGTCTCTAGTCTGGATTATGGCATAAGCTAAGCAATTAAATGCTAACGGTCTTATTTAAGTCATAGACTTGGACCAACTAGCGTACAGCATCAAAACGTATAACGCTAGATTAAACGATGAACGGATAGAATGTAGTTTAAACCTAACAAGTACTTTGACTTCTATAATATCGGTAACCATAAACATTCTGGATTTTGAGATTTAAATGATAAATTTAAACCAATTTCGGTTATTTTCCGTAAACTAGTTACATATACTTAACCATACGCATATCAGCGATATCGGGTAACCGGATAAATCATGGACAAGTTCTATATGCCATTATATTTTAAATAAGTTGTAATATCAGTAGGATATCAACTTATATGCCTGTTAAGTTTTTAAAACGAATTATGCTGATAGGGGCATTTCGGTATTTAAATACGTATAAAAGGAAGTTGACCAAATTATGCACCGAAGGGGCATTTTGGTCATTTTACACATAGTTTTATAAATTATTTGGAATTCTGAGTTCATATCATATACCTATTGTAAAATATTTAAGATAAGTGTTAAAATCAGTAGGTAACAAGTTTTGGTTGATTAATATGGTTTAAAACCATACTATGCGCCGAAATAGCGCTTATGTCGTAAAAATGACGACTTGTGCGATATTTAATGAAAACTGATGTTAAGGTCAGGTTAACATGTCTTAGATATCATATTTAATATAACATATCAGTAGGTAAAAGATTTACTTTGAAAAGGTATGATTAAAACCATTTTATAAGCCACAAGGGCTTTATCGCCATAATACAAGGACTTGTTTATAAACTCAGTTTATACTCTGATTTAACATCCCAAATAATCCTACTTAAAATATTACATCAATAGGAAACTCGTTTTTAAGTTTATTGTAAAAAAACTGTTGATACAGTTTTGTATCTTCGCTTGTTCTTAATTACAGTTGTAATTGTACGGTCTTTGCTCAAGTGTCTGTATAGGTTTGGTCATGTCGAATAGATCGAGATATCCTTCTATCTTGATCTAGTATGACATCTTAGCTTGTCTGTGTTAATCGTTCATGTGTGCATACTGATAAGTCTTGGAAACGTCAAGTCTACACACGTTCTCCAGAAAAATAGGATTTTGTGCGAGTCAAAGAATTCGTACGAATCACATGATTCGTACGAAATAATTGAGTAACAATTGTGTTATTTCGTACGGAACAGTGTCTCGTACCAAATTCTGAGTTGTGTCTCATGTGAAATAGCGTGTTCCTTATGTCTAGAGTCGTGATTCGTACGAAACTAGATGGACACTATATAAGCCGACATATACCTCTTAGTTGGGTGTTGCCTGATAGCTAGTTAGTTAGACCAGAGAGCTTGTTACCCTTTGAGTTGGTTATCTCTGAAGACAAGACACAAGAACACAGCAAGTTTGTTTGAGTCATACGAGCATTGTGTGTATATGTTTGTACTTGTTCTCAATCATTAATCAAGATAGTGAATCTTTGGTTACCTTGTGTTCTTTACTTTGCTTTGGTTGCATGCACACTTGGATTCTGCACTTGTGTGTGTGTCAGATGAACAAGGAACTGGTTTAACACCATCCGCAGGTGGACCTACAAGTGGTATCAGAGCTTTGCCTCTTTCCTTGTTCAAAACGGGCTTAGCTGTGTCTGAGCTAGTTTGAAGATTTCTGGAGTGTTCTAGAGCCTCCAGCATAAAACTTAAGTTTTGGATAGATAACTAACTTAAAACTTGGTTAAAATCTGTTGCATAAGAAAATTTTATGGTAAATTTTTCTGAAAAACACCCTTGAAGAAGAAATCTGCAAAAATTTGAATCTGATTAGTTTTTGTAGGGTTGACATTTTCTGACTTTGGATCTGGACTTGGACTATTGACTGATTAAAAATCTATGTTTTAACTAAAAGTGGGTAAGACAACCGGTAATTTCGAAAAAGCAGGTTACACAAGAAAGGAAATTTCTCACCAAACCATTTCTGAAAAGATTCCTCTGAAAAACACTGAACAAAACAGTTTGTGTGATTGAAAAGTTTAGTGCAAAACATCTGATTCGAACGAAAACACCTTGTCTCGCACAAAACAACTGTTTCGCACGAAAATGTGTGGTTCGTACGAAATAGGGTGTTATCCGCACGAAATTAGTTTCGTATGAATAACTTTGGTTTTTGTTTGTTTTTCGTGTTTTCAAAGCTTTGTGATTTTAAGAATTTATCATATTTTCAGATCTGTGAATTTTAAAAGGTAATTATAATCGTGAAACTTTAAAACCTTTAAATTTTCATTAAACAAGAAAATATAATAAGTTCTAACCCGTGGGATTGGAGTTGTTCAAGCTCAAATCGGAGTCTTCGCAAAGCTCCGCAACATCATGGGTAAAATCTTTGATGCCACAACATACAGCAATGATCTCTGCAAATCAATGGGCGTGTGTTGCGAATCAAAATCAAAGCATCCAACTCTGTTAATGAGCGAAAGTGAAACAGGGAGTAACAACCGTCCGCCCAAGCTAAATCATATGAACGATTATCCTTCCTGGAAAAGTGTTTTCATACATACGTTCTTGGACAGAACATAGAATTTGGACATGTTTCACTACCCCCTACAATGAAGCACTTGAAGAAGTTAGATGAAATCTAACCACATTGGCCAGTCTAGCCAAAAGTGATAAGAAAGCTTACGATCTAGAGAAAAAGGCATTTGCTATCCTCACACAAGCTCTGCATAAAGACATTTATCATCAGTTTGTGTATTGTACTACAACGAAAAATTTGTGGGACACTTTGAAAGCAAGAGGTGAAGGTAACGCTGCTATCAGGAAGATTCGGCATGATCTGCTCAAGAAAGAGTTTGAAGGTTTCATGTTTATGGAGAACGAAACCTTGAATGATATGACCACTCGGTTTTATCATCTTCTCAGTGAGATGTACTCATATAAAGTGTTAGCAGCACCACAAGAAATTGTGATGCGATTTGCTAAATACTTTACCTCCAAATGGGGTCAATTTATTGATCTATTAAAACATACAGGTGTTTTGGACTCAATAAGTATTTATGAATTTGTGCAGAAACGGGAGAACAAGAATGAAGAAGAACTCCGAAGGCACAACGAGTCTCTGCTCCACAAAACCCTGAGATGTACTTTGGAAGTATTAATGCAGGTACAAGCTCAAGTCAGCAATCGAAACTGCAAACCGGTTTGTGTCAAACGTGAACCCTTTTCTACCCCAACCAGTTCAAACAAGTCAGTCTACAGGTTCGAGTAATCAAGCCTATGGACAGACTTTTGATCCAAAAGCCTTCCTTCCACGGCCAAGGGATTTAGCGCATAAAGCTCCACAGCAAGCTCCTCAACAAGCTTTCTATGGAAGCAACAGTCAATCTGCAAATCCCAACACTGTCAAACTTGACATGTCAAATCTCTCCAAAATCAACATAGAAGTTGCACAGGAACATGCAGAACTTCTAAATACCATGGCAGTGCGTATTGTGGTTTAGTTGCAGGTCAACTAGGGAACATCAATTTGACGAACGAAGACTACGAGCAAATTGACCGAGATGAAATGAAAGGGACTAATGGGCATTTGCAAGTGCTATGAGAAGATCAAAGGATTATATGAGAAGAACGAGTAGAACCAGTTTGGAAAGCAAGAAGGATACAAAATACGGCTTTGACAAAACCGTCGTTACTTGCTTCAACTGTGGAGAAAGAAGTCACTTTAAGCGGGAATGCACAAGACCCTAGCAAGGAAGGAAATCACAACCCCTTTCGTAATCAGTCTCAACCATCCAACACAGCACAGTACAACAACGAAAGAAGAATATAGTTGTTGGCAACTCTAACAACACCAATCAATCAGGACCTTCAAACACGCACAGAGCTATGGTAGTTTAGTCTGATGAAGGATGCGATTGGTCAGTACAGTTGGGAACAGAGAACAATGGAAGAATGGCATGATATGCAAGATCTGGATCAAATCAAGCATGATCGTAGCATCAATACTCCAAAAAAAGATGATACATCTGGGAATGCTGGTAGTTTGATGAAGATTGTTCAAGTTCAGATGGTTATGGATCTGATTCTAGTGAGAAGAAAGGAAGTGATGTTGAGGTTGAAGAGTTGCTGAGTGAAGCTGAGATGTTGAAATCTGAAAAGGTAGGTATGACGAGGAATGGAGAAGCTGGGGTGAAAGAGACAGAGACACTCTCTACAGATGGTGCAGCTTTTCCTCATCACACTGCCTTTATGGCAAATGTTGAAGGTTCTTCAAAAAGGTAAATTCTGAACCTCCTACTGTTTGCAATGACTGTGTTGAATTGAAAATAAAGTATGAAACCGTCAACAGTCATAATCAGAATTTAGTTGTTGACACTATCAAAATGCAAAGAGGCGAACTTGGCACTAACTAGAAATGAAAAAGAATTCAAATCTGTAATAGAAACCCTTAAGAAAAGTGTTTCTGAATTGACAAAAACAGTTTTGAATAAACAACAGGAATTAATAACTACATTAATCTCCTAGAAGAAACAAAGAAAGAGTTAGCCATCGCCAAATGCTAATATGATTCGATCAAACGCGAATTGGAAAGTTATTCTATCTCCCAATATGTGCTTGATCATCTCATTGAAGTTCAAAAGCTAAAGGGTGATGCTCAATGCATAGGGTATAAGTCGTGTCCACCCCCAATGAAACACAACTATACCAAAATGCCTGATGAAGAGGAGATGCCTCATTTTGAACCCTTTGTACCTTTGAATCCTGAGGAATTCGCAGCAGGGTTAGGGTTCAAACTAGGCAATTCCTCTCAAAAACCAAGCAAGCCAGAAAGTTCATCATCTGATGAAGAAGAGGATGATACATCAGATGATGAATCAAGAAATGATGATCAGGATTAGCCTCTTGATGAAAGGAAAAGAGTAGAATCATCTGCTACTCCTAGTACTCAATTGTTGAGAATCAAGAGACAGTTCCTAAGAAATCTGTGAAGACAAGTGTGTCTACACAAGAAGTAGATAATGTGTTGTATACTTTGGTTGGAGATAAGAAAAATCTATTCAAACAAAGATTTTCAATTAAGAACGTAAATCCAATCTCTATAGATCAGGTGTTTGAAAAGTCAAAAACCGAAACCTTTAGAGAAGAAAAAGCCCACCAAAACACAACCATTATCCGCTTCAAAAGAAAAAGAATGGAAGCGAGTTGAAAAGCCCGCAACTTCTCAACCGAAGGTTGAAGCAAAAGGCTCTCGTTACCAAAAAAAGGGCTAAAACTGTTAAATTTGTAAGTTCTAAAGGTACTGATAAAGTCGAAACTTTTCAAGGAAAATCTAATGTTGATTTTATAAAGAAAGTTAAGATTTTGAAAAGAAATAGTCAAAATAATTACACCCAACGCACTGATGGATGTAATGAAAATGAACCCAGTACCTTAGGACCCACAGTTCAACATCAAGCCGAGAAACACGATCTCCTAGTTTTGTTGAAAGGAGAACATGTTTCAAATGTGGAGAATTTGGCCACATTATAAAGGATTGTCAAAATCCATCCAAATCAAGATGTATAGGGAAAACCCCTCATGAACCAACTTGCAAACATAAATTTGTTTCTTCGACACAAGATAAACGATTATTAAAGATCAAAAAGGGAAACAAAAACGTAAACAAGTAAAAGCAGTTGAGAAAGCTTTAAAATCGGATTCTTCGAAAAAAATCAAAGATCTTCAAAGTCAATAAAACCAGACACTGTTAAAATTGTAAATATTAGTAAATTGGGTAATAAACAAGGATCTTGAAACAGAAGACCGGTAATGGTTCAAAAGGAGTTTCTCAGTTTGATAATCATCAAGAAATTGAGATTACATTTCTTGATGATAAGGGACGACCCAAGACCACTAATCTTGGGTCCCCATCTAAACTAATCTTGTTTGTGCAATGAGCAGGGTGTTCCAGGAGGAACTGTAAACAGTCATTGGATTGTTGACAGTGGAGCATCAAGGCACATGACGGGCGACTTGCGGCTCCTATATGATGTGAAAAGCATAAGGGGTGGTTAAGTTGCTTTTGCTGGTGACAAAGGTGGATACATCACTGGAAAAGGAATGGTCTCCAATGGTGTTGCGAGCTTCGACAAGATCAATTATGTGCGGCAAATTGATCACAATCTTCTTAGCATTTCTCAAATCTGCGACAAGAAGTTCACGGTATATTTTGATGATACCGGATGTTATGTGCTGAAGCCTGGATTCAAGATCCCCAAGGAATGGATTCTCCTGTCGGCTCCAAGAATTAATGATTTGTATATTCTTGATATGAGCCAAGGTATTACAACATCTGCACAAGTCACATGTTTTGTCTCCAAAGCCACCGAGAAGGAATCAATCTCTTGGCATAGACGTATGGGACACATTCACCTGAGGAAAATGAACTATTTGGTGAAGAACAATCTAGTGAATGGTGTACCAGTGAAGAACTTTCATCTTCAAGACGTTTGTGTGTCATGCCAGAAACGGAAGCAAGCGAGAAAGTCCCATCCCGTGAAGAAGATCAACACTGTGAATATGCCACTGGAACGTCTTCATATGAACCTCTTTGGACCTATGAAACACAAGACAACCTTGGTGATTCTTATTGTCTGGTAGTTACTGATGACTATTCCAGATTCTCATGGGTAAACATGTTGGCACACAAGAGTGAATCCTACTATCCTCAAGAATCTCCTGACTCTGCTAGAAAATTTGTACAATCTGAAGGTAAGGAGAATCAGAAGCGACAATGGCACGAAATTCAAGAATCAAGTTATGGATGAGTACTGTTCCTCAAAGGGTATTCTGCATGAGTACAGTTCTCGATAAACTCCACAACAAAATGGCGTCGCCGAGAGGAAGAATAGAACTCTTATTGAAACTGCAAGAACCATGTTAGTAGAATCAGAACTTCCTGTTCAATTTTGGGGAGAAGTGTTGCTACTGCATGCTACACGATGAATAGAGTTCTAACGGTGAAGAGACATGGGAAGACATGCTTTGAGTAGTTACATAAAAGGAAACCGGATGTTTCTTTCTTAGAACCTTTAAGAGCTCCAAGCACTATGATCGACCCACATGGAAAGTTTGGTCCCAAGGCTATCGAAGGTTTCTTTCTTTGATATGCTACTCCAAATTTTCGGGTGTGGAATTTGTCTTCGAAGAAGATTGAAGAATGGAGTGAAGTCAAGGTTCAGAGATACACAGAAGCTACAAGAGCTCCGGGTGCTCCTTGGATGTTTGACTACGATGGGCTATTTGACTCCTTTAATCTACCAACTTTTGATGATAAACAGCTGCTGCTCAGATGTTATTGGAATGTGATGCTGCAGTAGACTCGTCATTAGTTCGACCAATTATTGTTAATCCTCAAGTGTCGACTTCGGTTAACAATCTTGTTCAAAATGAGGAATTCAAAGACGCTGCGGATTATAATGTTTCATCAGAAGATGATGAGTTTCATGATGCAAATGAAGCTGTCTCTGGTGCGGTTCCTGGATTTTTGGATGGTACGTCAAATATTCAACCGCAAGGGACGACTAAAGGTCAGGCATCTACAACGTCATCAAATCCAGCTCTCGATGTAACTGTTGATCTGAATATCAACAATTTGGATATAAATTCTCGAGTTCCTGATGTGCCAGAAACTCGAATTCATAATATCCATCCTCAGCAGAATATTATTGGAGATGTCCAGAGTGGTGTGCAGACTCGTAATCATCTTCGAAACAACCAGAATGCTGGATTGTATTCGAAAATCAAGGAATCTGGTGGTCTGAATGATTGGTCTTTTGCCTGCTATGTATGCCAAGTAGAACCAAAATCTTGGAAAGAGGCAATAAAAGAAGACTCGTAGGTTGAAGCCATGCAGGAAGAACTTCAGAAGATTCAGAAGTTAGGCGTCTGAAATTGGTTGACAGGCCTGACGGCTACAAGAAGATTGGTACACGATGGGTGTACAAGTGCAAGAAGGATGACGAGGTGTTGTTGTGAGAAACAAAGCGCGATTGGTTGTTCAAGGTTTTAATCAGGTCGAAGGGATCGATTACAATGAAGTTTATGCACCGGTTGCACGACTTGAGGCCATAAGAATCTTTTTGGCTTATGCGTCCTTCAAGAAGTTCACCGTTTATCCGATGGATGTGAAGAGTGCATTTCTTCATGGTGTGGTAGAAGAAGAAGTATATGTTGAGCAACCGCCAGGTTTTGAAGATCCTCTACATCCTGACAAGGTTTGGCTTCTCAACAAGGCATTATATGGTCTTCATCAAGCTCCGAGGGCTTGGTATGAAACGTTGTCTACCTATCTGTTGAAGAATGGTTTTCGACAAGGCCTGATCGACTGTACTCTCTTCATCAAGGAATAAGACGAGGACTTGCTGCTAGTACAGGTTTATGTTGATGATATTATATTTGGGTCTACTAACACTCGAATGTGCAAAGAATTCGAACAGGTTATGCAGGAGAAGTTCGAGATGAGCGCTATGGGAGAAATGACTTTCTTTTTAGGTTTGCAGGTTCAGCAATCAAAAGAAGGGATTTTTATCCATCAAACCAAGTATGTCGGAGATATTCTCAAGCGATTTCAGATGGATGACTCAAAGCCTTTGGGAACTCCATTAGCTCAAAATCATGGGATTACTCCAGACGGAATGGGTGAACATGTAGAACCATCTCTCTATCGTGCTATGATCGGATCTCTCATGTATCTTACTGCTTCAAGACCCGACATAATATACCCAACATGCCTTCTGGCACGCTATCAGTCTAGTCCGAAGGTTTCTCATTTGATGGTTGTGAAAAGGATATTTCGTTATTTGAAGGGACGCCATGACACTGGTCTATGGTACCCTAAGGATGATAACTTTGATCTGACAGCATTCAGTGATTCTGATCATGGCGGCTGCAAAATCGATGCAAAGTCAACAATAGCAGGATGTCAGTTCTTGGGAAATCGCCTAGTCACGTGGCAATGCAAAAAGCAGACTTGTGTAGCTACATCAACATGTGAGGCTGAGTATATTTTAGCTTCTAGTTGCTGCTCTCAAGTTCTATGGATTCAACAGCAAATGCGCGACTACGGTTTTGAATTTCTTACTACTCCTATTTTTGTTGACAATGAAGCTGCTTTGTAGATCACTCGGAATCCTGTACAGCATTCAAAAACAAAACACATTGAGATTAAGTATCATTTCATACGTGATTGTTATGAAAAGAGACTTATCGATGTTGTTAAGATCCACACTGATCACCAACGTGCCGACCTTTTTACCAAAGCCTTTGATAAATCACGTTTTGATTATCTACTTTTGGTCAATGGCATCAAGATGAAGCCCGAGTAACTCAACCATGGCTAACTATTTTTGTAAATACTTTTTCTAAAAATCTAAAACTACAAAAAGAACTTCAGTTTTATATTTTAGGGGGAGTAAATTTCAAGAAAATACAAAAATATGTCTTTTATTTACCTTCTTTGTTTAAGGGGGAAAAATTCAGAAAAATACAAAAACATAAGAAAAATCAAAAATGAGTTTCTTGGATAAACTGAAGATGATGAAATTCACCGGTAAATCTGTCAAAATGGTTAAAAGCATAGAAAGAAGATTGATAAGTAGCTTTACTAATGATGTATCGGTAGGCTCACAATCAGACTAAAATGTGCAGGTTGATATAAACTTAACAGACAGAACGCCAAGTGGGAACCATTCATTGGCATATGGTCTTGGTACCGAAATTCCGTTTGATAGAGTGCCGAGGTTCTGAGATATACGGTCTTTATGTTGGCTTATCATCTGGGTATCATGGTTGAATCTTTTGCTGAAAAATACCGGTGGCGCAAGTCTAGAACTTCCATGATATCATACATACGTGTACATACTGCATTCGACCTTCAAATAAGTGATAAAAATATCACATCCCCAAAATAAGTGATAAAATATCACAGCTTTATGCGGGAGCTAAGTTCGTCTCTTTGTCGGTACGATGGTACTAACCTGTTCACGGACTTACTCCTGTGCCCTGCATTCATATGAAAATCCAGTTCCTCATCAATAAGTGATTAAATCACAAAGGGCTTGTTTCAATAAAAAATAAGTGAGTATCTCACATCATTCATATACATCAAAACAAATGAT
Organism: Scalesia atractyloides; assembly: GCA_947069175.1. Classification (NCBI taxonomy): domain Eukaryota; kingdom Viridiplantae; phylum Streptophyta; class Magnoliopsida; order Asterales; family Asteraceae; genus Scalesia; species Scalesia atractyloides. Next base: position 53,070,232 of record CAMTDV010000116.1, read on the forward strand.
AAAGCAGCATACTCACCGGTAAGATTTTCTCTCATGCATATCTTGATACGGGAATGTGTCATGATGTGGTTAAACACCGGCTAGTAAGTATAAATCCATACCTTAATCATATCTCCTAATCATGATTACATCTGATAAGTCTGAGCTTACGTGGACAACAATACCGATAATCACAGTTAAATACTTATCTGTTTAATTTTGAAAATCTAATACCGTCTTTGACAAAGATTAAAATGCTGGTATGATTATTTTACCTTGAAACTCGAAAAATATTGTAGTTTATCTGTATATTTTGACTTTAAGTATAGTTTTACTTAGTTGCTTATGTAATTACTTTTTGAAAGTTAGCCAAAGTTGATACTTGAGAGTTTCTAGTCAAGATACGCCAGAAAACCATCTGTTTGATATCGCAACTTCAATAAAGTACTATCTTGCAACAAGTAATCCATCAAAGAAAACCAAACTCTGAAATTCGTTTGAGTGTGTGTATCTCATACGAATGAACCTAGTCATTTGTTTGACTTGGTCACTTGTTTTTCTCAAATCTGCTGTTGGAATCATACGAGTGTGTGTATCTCGTTCAGGGAATACAATCATACGAAGATTTTATGATAAGTCTTTCGTGTGTATCCCCTGAGAAAGTTGTGTTCTAATTATGTTTGTCTATGAGTACAGATTGATACAAAAAGAACATAAACAAGACCAGCAACGAAGAAATCTGACAAGTCAGAAGAGGAAGCAAGAAAGATTTGAAGTATCTTAGAAGTTCGAAGACCTGATGCTCTAATCATTGCATAGCAGATCTATCAGTGGATAGTAGATCTTCAGGGGGAGTATGTTGATACTCCAAACCATGCCTGTGCAGACCAACATATGAAGACCAAAGACCAAAACAAGACCAGGCAACATCCAAGGGGGGGTTTGTTGATACAGTTTTGTGTCTGTCGCTTGTTCTTAATTACAGTTGTAATTGTACGGTCTTTGCTCAAGTGTTTTATATAGGTTTGGTCGTGTCGAATAGATCGAGATATCCTTCTATCTTGATCTAGTATGACATCTTAGCTTGTCTATGTTAATCAGTTGCATGTGTGCATACTGATAAGTCTTGGAAACGTCAAGTCTACACACGTTCTCCAGAAAAATGGATTCTGTGCGAGTCAAAGGATTCGTGCGAATCACATGATTCGTACGAAATAATTGAGTAACAATTGTGTTACTTGTTTCATACGAAATAAGTATTTCGTACGAAACAGTGTCTCGTACCAAATTCTGAGTTGTGTCTCGTGTGAAATAGTGTGTTCCATATGTCTAAAGTCGTGATTCGTACAAAACTAGACGGACACTATATAAGCAGACATGTACCTCTTAGTTGGGTGTTGCCTGATAGCTAGTTAGTCAGACCAGAGAGCTTGTTACCCTTTGAGTTGGTTATCTCTGAAGACGAAGACACAGAACACAGCAAGTTTGTTTGAGTCATACGAGCATTGTGTGTATATGTTTGTACTTGTTCTCAATCATTAATCAAGACAGTGAATCTTTGGTAACCCCGTGTTCTTTACTTTACTTTAGTTCATGCACACTTGATTCGCACTTGTGTGTGTGTCAGATGAACAAGGAACTGGTTTAACACCATCCGCAAGTGGACCTACAAAAACCTCATTTTATGCATAAAAGGACATTTTTAGTCAAAATGGCATAATTACGGAACTTGCGCATAAACTCAGATTCTGATTATGATCATGTAATATAACATCAGAGGGTTATGTTACATTATATTATGATCATAATGCAACCTTAGATCAGTATCTAACTAATCTAAATCGGGTAAGAATCGAAAGTCAAAGCAGAAGTCAAACTTTGCGACTTTCGGTTGCGAGTCGACCCTAGCACTGAAATTGACGAGCCGAACATGTTCCCACATGTTCTAATAATTATTACAACTTTTTTAAGTGTCAAAAAAGGTTTCATAACATATTTAAGCTCAGGTTATAAATTTTCCAAAAATGGCAGGTTTGACTTTTTAATATTTAAACTTTGACCCGTTAATTGGTCTAGCAAACTTGATTTTCAGGAGGTGCCCTTAATAGGGATTAACACCTACCTTATTACGATTACTTAGCCATGTTCGTTACGAACAATGGCTGGACCATAATGGTCTTAACCTAAAGTCAAGGTGTTTTCCGTATAACGCTTGACTTTTGGCTATAAAAGCCTATAAACAAAATTGCAAGAGAAAGGAACACTTACAAGTGATTCCTAGGATGCAATAGAACTAAGTTGGATGCTCCTTTCAGTTAGGAACTTCCAGAGGATGGGAGATAGAATGTGAAATGAGAAAGGTGCAAGTTTAAATGGTGAACCTTGGCCCTATTTATAGTTGGAGAGCTTGAAGGAGGTGATGTCAGGTGTTAAGGGGTGTTAGAGGGAGCTTACAAGTGTCCTAAAACGTGGCATAGTAGTTTGGAAGACCATGGTTTCGAATCAAATGGTTTTTGGCAATTTGTATGGAGGCCAAGCAAATTTTCTGCAGACACAGGCCTCTCACGCCCCGGAGAGGCTAGGCCCATGCCTCTCGCGCCCGCGAGCGCCCCATGGCCAGTTTCAAAGTTTGTCACCTTTAGCCCCTCAACTTATTAAACCTCCTAAAATACATTTTTAGCATATTTAGCCCTCCGTAACCAGTATTTGGCGTACCCGGGAATATGCCCAGACATTGTCGAGCTCTCGGTTCGTTAAAAGGTCACTTAGAGGTATAAATTAACATGTTGACACTTTTAACCCCTTCATTATCCAACTTTTACATATTAACATATTTAATCCCTCTCGTCCAACAAATGGGCAAAATGAGAGTTAGGACTTCGTAAAGAATCACTCAGAGGCCCACTATAAGCATGTTGACTCCGATATCACTCAGAGGCTGGGCATGTTGAACAACGGTCACTCAGAGGCCGAGTTTAAGCATGCTGGCACATCAGTCACTCGGAGGCTAAGTTTAAGCATGTTGACACAACGGTCACTCAGAGACTAATTTTTATGCATATTGACATCAGAAAGTCACTCAGAGGCTCAGTTTGAGCATGTTGACACCTTTAGTCCTCATTAGTCTTAATAGACTAAAATAAAAATACAACACGTGTCAATATACTATTGGACACGATTTTTACGAGGTGTTACACCCGGGCCTATGTTTTCACAAATAACTCAAATAAGTACCAAAATTAATGAAAATACATAGAGTTTTCCCATGGGATAAATTTGATGTTTAAAGATGTATAAATTCTTATACGTCAATCAATTATCACCACTGTGATTTATGGTGATTTTGGGATCTACAAGTAGTTTGAAGAATAGAGCTTTATCCAATGTAACCGTACTTAGCTTAGAACAGATTTCTAATATAATAGATCAGATGTTAGATCCCATAGATGTTTACTAAAATCTGTGGAATCTTTTCAGTTAGGAATGTTAGATGTCACTATCAGGGTGACGTCAGCTAATTGCAAACAGAGTTTCCGTACTTGTATAAATAGATCTCATGTGTTATATATCTATTTTTATCACACACATTCCTTTTATATGAACAACAAAGTTAGTGATCTTTTTAAGGGGGAGCTTGTAAAATCATTATACTGTAATTGAAATCATTATAGTTCGATATAAACAGTTTTGATATAACTTCCTGCTTGTTTGTTTATATTATCGCGATACAATTTACAAAGTGTTCATTCTTAATCGTTTAAAGAGTAAATTACAATTTTGGCCCTTGTGTTTTAACCAATTTAACCATTTCAGTTCAAAAACGAATCTTTTAACATATCAGACCCTGAGATTGCATTTTATAACGGTTTTGACTGCTAAAACTAATTATGTTACCTTTTTTCTAGTTAAGCCTAAGGATATTATAGTTCTTTTATAGCTTAGGGGTTGTTTATTTAAGTCATAAAGTTCTTTTAATATTTATATTTGTATAATTACTTAATTTTTTATTTCTTTATTTCATGATTATTATTTAACAAAATACGTTGTAAATATACAAATAAATTCATATTTCTTTAACAATTTGTATTTTTTATAAATATCCTTTTTAAAAAATTGTTTTAACCTTTTTAAAATTATTTGTTTTTAATATTATTCTTTTTTAAGTCCTTATTTTTTTTTAAATTGAACAGATGATTTTTTACAATTATCATAAAACCATATGGTTTATACATAATTCTTTTTTTAAAGTCGTTCATTTTAAAACCGTTTATTTTTAAAGCATTCCTTTTAAAATAATTTTCGTAAAACGTTCCTTTTATTTGTAAAGCGTTATTCGAATTGTTTACCTTTTTTTAAAAATCTTCCATTTTTGGACCGTTCGTTTATTTGAAACTCGTTCATTTTTTAAGTCTTTTATAAATTAAAACCATACGGTTTTTAAAACCTTATATTTTAACATAATTCTTAGTTCCTTTTGCTTTATTTTGATAAACGTCGTCTTTTAGATCTTCGAAAAAACCGTTCATTTGTTTAAAATTGGTGCAGTTTTTAATTCCTTTGAATTTAAATCGTTCATTTTTAAATTCCTTTGATTTTTAAAATCGTTCATACTTTGAAGTTTATTTTTGTTATCGACAATAAATAAATTATAGAATACAAAGTTTAAAAACAATTGTTAAAAAAAGAAAGGTAAAAAATGAACAATTTTAAACAAACAAATGATTTTTTTGATGATTAAAAAACAACGTTTATAGAACAAACAAACAGTCCAAAAAATGAAGGATTTGAAAAAGGATAAACGATTCAAAGAGCGCTTTAAAAATAATAGTAACGCTTTACAAAAACAGTTCTAAAAGGAACGCTTTAAAAGTGAACGCTCTAAAAATAAACGACTTTAAAAAATGAATTGTTTAAAAAAAGGTTTAAATACATATGGTTTAGAAAGAATGGTAAAAAATGAAGTGTTCAATTTTAAAAATAAAAGGACTTAAAAGAACGATATTAAAAACAAACACTTAAAAAGAAACGATTTTAAAAATGTTAGACGGTTTTAAAAATGTTAAAAACATTTTTTTTTAAAACGATGTTTATAAAAAAACTAGAATGTTAAAGAAATATGTTTTTATTTGTATATATATAATGTATTTTATTAAATAATAATCGTGAAATAAAGAAATAAAAAATTATGTAATTACACAAATACAAAATATTAAAAAACCTTTATAACTTACATAAACAGCCTCTACTCTATAAAAAGACCATAATACCCTTAGTAAGATGAAAAAAGTAAGATGGTTAGTGTTAGGGGCTAAAACCGTTATAAAATACAATGTTAGGGTCTGATATGTTAAAAAGTTCCTTTTATAGACTAAAAAGGTTAAAACACGGGGGCCAAAATAGTACTTTACTCATGTTTAAACTTACAAGTATAACAATCTCAAATTCCAACAGTTATTATCAATATTCATAGAGTGTGGGAGCAAATCGAACCGGGTACCATGTGGATGCAAAGAAGAAGAATATTGCAATCACTCTCATGTTTCAAGCTATACCCGAAGAGCAGATTTTGAAAGTTGGAAATCTTAAGACAGCAAAGGAAATCTGGGATGTTCTAAAAACCCACCATCTGGGTGCAGATCGGATCGAAGAGACGAGACTTCAGACTTTAATGGCAGAGTTTGAAAATCTAAAGATAAAGGACCAAAGTGTCATAAACGAGTTTGCTAATAAGTTGTCAGGGTATGCGTCTCGAGCCGCTTAACTTAGCTCAATTATAGAAGAAACCAAGTTAGTCAATAAGTTTCTTAACAGATTGCCGAAGCTAGTCATTCCTATCATGGCTTCAATAGAACAGGTGGTGGACTTGAAGACCATTGGCTATGATGATATTGTGGGTCGGCTTAAAGCTTATGAAGAAAAGATCAAGGACGAGAAGGAGAATCAATCCGAAAATCTAAACCAAATTTTCTTACAAAATCGGATGAAAAGTAAAGGAAAAGGAGCACAGATGTGAGCATTGCGGTTGTGGAAACTCGAATCTAGAGGATCTTAGATGAGGCCGAGGTAGAGGTTAGGGGTCCGGTAGAGATCGAGGAGATGGTCGAGTACAACGGGACAAGAACCACGTCAGGTGTTACAACTCCAATGAGTTTGGGCATTACATATCGGAGTGTCCATGGTGGGAGAAAAAGGAAGACGTGAACTTGACCTGATATTAGGACAATGGACCAACTTTAATGTGATGAGATGTGTTTGACAAGATTAAAGAGGTGATTGTAGGGACTAATCTTATCGAAACTTAAAATTAAAGGATGCTATTTAATTTATTTTAACAGGAAGATTTAGTTTTATTTTATCTTTATTTTATGTGATTTCCTTATAGCAGTATAAATAAAGGTTATATATTTAGATTAATATACCTTCAATTTTAATTAAAGTGGTTTCTTGCTAAATCTAGATTATATTAGAAAAGGCATGATTTCCAACCATAAACACATTTCGTACAAAGATCGACTCCAAGAAATATGCATATATTAACCCAATGCATTAAAGAATATTATATTAAAGAATATTATATGTTAAAGCATAAAGTAACAAATGAGTATATATAATAATACTTGCATAGTGGATCAAATTAACTCTGATGCTAAACTCAGAGCTGATACACTTTAAGAATATTCTGTGTGGATCAATAAAATATGCTCGAATGTTGGAAACCCAAGACTAAGATTTGAATTAGGTTAAAAGAGGAGTCCAGAAATTGTTTGATTTTGTCTCACTCATCGTTTTTAATTGTCACCAGGGACGATAGAACTGCAAACTGTGGTATATATATTCCTTTTGACCGAAAGTGCACAAACTGCATAATACTTTTATAAAGTATATATAAATTAGCTGATCAGCATTTACATCTTGTGCTTATGTAGCACTGATCGCCACTAAATATTTAATTAGTTTTAATTTTTTGAAGTTATTATCTAACTAACATCAGAGGGGGTGCGGTTGTTTGAATGGATTCGTACCCGAATTAGTTATTGAAAACACAAAGCACACTCCACAAATTATATCTTTTAAATATTTACATGTATGCATTGTTAAAAGGGAGACAAAGAAAGAAAATCCACACACTATAAGACGGTAAGAAAGTTTATATGAATATAAGTTAAAATTTGTAATTACGATTCTAATGTTTATTAATTAACTATATATAGTTGATTTATATTTAAATTTTTATATGAAATTGTACAATAAAGGCATGCCACTTTTTACCCATCAAAATTGTGATATATCATATTGAACTAGATTGTAAATGTGTCTTAGGTTGAAAAAGAGAGTTACAAATATACAACCAAAGCATGTGTCACTGTGTCCTTGTATAGAAATATTTCTATTATTTTTATATGACAGTCATATATTATAATATTAGGTAGAAATAAATGATTAAATCAGCCCAATTTTTTAGCATGTTTTAAATCAAGGAAAACCGTGTAACAAATGAACAACTAAAAGAATATGGAAGCTTAACTATAGCTATAATCCAAGTTATTCGGTTCAGTTATAGAGGGTTGACCATAACTATAATTAAGCTTCAGTTATTAAGGATTGCTTTACCATCTTGAATTATATATTTTAAAAGTTGGTTCGGTTTTGATTAATTCAGTTATTGAAGATAATTTAACCATAACCAATTGGTTTGGTCAGTTTTTAGTTAATTTTGTTAATTTTTTCGATTCATGGTTCAGTTTTCGATTATGGTTCAATTTTTACACACCCCTAGTATATAGGGGTAAAAAGTTATTGTTAAAAAAAGTTTACAAAACATTAAGCATATAGAATTTACGGCTAAACAAATGGATTTGGAAACGTAAATTCATTTGTAAATACGTCATAATTAAGATAAGAGAGATATTGTTATCACAAAAAACCATCGAGCGAAATCTCATTTGCGACAACTTGTAGCGACGGATTTGGGCAATTATTCTTGATCACAAATTATTTAATTTCCAAATATAGATTTTGTTTTAATTTTAACTTGAATATTTTTTGTTTTATTATCCGTATATATAGATATCATAATATATTGTTTTTAACTTTTTAAATTTACAATAAATATTGAAAAATTTCTCTTAGATTGAAATTGTAATTATTTTTGGGCATTAAACTTTTTTTTAATATGTGATGAAGTTATTTATTTTTGCATAGATGTGACTTGTTTCTTTTTCATTAATTTCATAGTTTTTATATGAATCTACTAGTGTGCATGTATAATATACTATTTGTTGTTAATATACATATATGTAATTATTTCTGAATATAATACACAGATGTATAAAAGCATGTACACATGTGTATAAACTAACAGTTGTGTATCTTGTATAAACAGATATTAGCGAGACTGTACACATGCGTATAAACTAACATATGTGTATCTTATATAAACCGATACTAGCGAGACTGTACAAGTGTGTATACATTAACAGCTATGTATCTTGTATATACGTAAACTAGGGAGATTTTAGGCATTTTGATTATATTGTTTAATAAATGCAATTTACAAAAGACGCAAATACGCTTCTGTCAATTATTTTATAGGGAAGTTACAACATTATAATTACAATCTTGCCATTGTTTAAAAATCTCTAGATGATGTAATCCAACGGCCCAGAATAATTCACACAGTTCACTCTCAACCTAATGTTCACTCTAGAACCCTACCCTATAAATATATATAAACCTGAGATGTTTTTTAAGGACAATACATGTAATTTAAATAAAAATGATATAATGATAGTTTTGACCCCTCACATGAGGGGCACATGATTGGTCTTAACGAAAAAAAATGAATGAAGGTTAGTGCAAAGGACTTGTAGTGTGCAAAAGTTTCAAATAAACGAACTCGGTGTAATTTTTAAAATAAAGGACATACGGTACAAGTTGATATAAAGTTAAAGGACAAACGATGTAATTTACTCTATAATTTTTTTACCATATATAATTTTTTATTAATTTGTGACTTCATTGCAAGGGATGGCCATTGATTTTTTTTCATTTTTGATTGGTTTGCGATCGAACAGATCGATTGTTTGGTGACTGAATTTTATTTATTTAAAATTCCAAGTTGTTTTTCTCACAAAATTGCTACTAATTTTCTTCTTATTATTAATATATTTATGATAAATTGACTAAAAGTAGAAAATCTTGTATTTCTACTTTTGTCACTATCTACCTCCACCCACCTTCTCTCTCTCAACTTCATTTTGACGGAAGTACCATATATGAACTTGATCACGTAGAGTAAAACATATGCCCAAACATGGTGCGAGTTGTCAAGAGTTTGGCCAGAGGCTTCTTTCAACGAAGCCTTTCATATTACGACTCATGACTTGGTCTAACCCATCACTATTCACACCCTTATGTCAAATTTACTGTGACTTTATTTATTAAAAAATTGTTATCATCATATAATATTTAGTGTGAACACAAAATTTATAAAACATATTTCGTTACTTTTTTTTGAACGGTACATATTTTGTTTAATAGAAGTCGGAAGTGAGGCTTTTTATATTATTATTATAGCTTTCGTTGGTAAGTTCATTAAAGTTAATCTACAATAAAATTACCAATTATGTTATATCTAGACACCAAACCAGCATCAACCAAGCCCAACAAAACATCCACAAGTCCATAATCACATATACCAACACCATCAACACAAAAAGAAACTCATGAGTGAGAATGTGGCCCAACTCGTTAGCCCAGTTGGTCATTCTTTAAGCATCATAACAGCCCATTACACATCAAATATTCTAGACCGGCACCTTTCCACGTGTCCGGTTCACCGCCGCTTCCTACTTGCGTTTGCTTAGCAACGAAGCACCGGGTGGGGGCAGAACCGTCATTTAGTAATAAAATTCTGCCGAAAACAAAACGGTTTCCAAACTTTATCTTCCCTGAAGAAAATAATTCAAGCGTGAAAGACTCCATTGTTCATAATCCTCAGGAGACTTTGATGGGTCTGCTCTCAAACAGGTGACTTTTTTCTTCAATTTTCTGGTTGATGTGTTTGTTTTTGTTGATGATTTGACGAATAATTTGATTTTGGTGATGCAGATTGGATAGAGCGAGTCTGAAGCCAGGAGATCATATATATTCATGGCGGACTGCTTATATCTATGCCCATCACGGTATTATTTCATTAATTTGTTCTAATTTCTTTTGATTCTTCGTCCAAAGAGTTTGTTTGATCGATCTGTTGTGTATTTATGTGGTATTCGTTTAGCTATGAACCCTAATTTAGTAATTTCTGGTATTTGATTGCGTGATATGCACGCGTGTTCTTGGGTGTTTGATTTTATGATAGAACGACTTAATTTAAGTAATTTATAAGTTTGGAGATTTTGGAATCTGGTGGGTTTGAAATTTGTTATTATTGTTCTGATTGTAGAATATTTTGGAGAAAATTAGATGTTTTTGAATTAATGTCAACAGGTATATATGTTGGTGATGACAAAGTTGTTCATTTCACCAGACGTGGTCAAGAGGTCGGAACCGGAACCGTGCTTGATGTGCTCTTGGTTAGCTCCGGTCCTCGCCGGTCCCTAGTCCCGTGCACCACCTGCACCCACACCGACGACACCAAGGAGTCGTGTCTTCATGTCTGAACTGTTTTCTTTCCGGTGGGATTCTATACCGGTTCGAGTACGCGGTCACACCAGCTGTTTTTCTCGCAAAAGCCCGTGGTGGGACCTGCACACTTGCAGTCTCGGACCCGAGTGAAATCGTGGTCCACCGCGCAAAATACCTTCTCGACAACGGGTTCGGCTGCTATAACGTATTCAAGAACAACTGTGAAGATTTTGCAATCTATTGCAAGACGGGTCTTCTTGTTGTAGACCAAAGGACGATGGGTCAAAGCGGGCAGGCGGTTTCAATCATTGGCGGGCCACTCGCGGCTGTTCTTTCAACGCCGCTTAGACTGGTGACAACGAATGTTTATGGGATGGTGGCGACTGCTGTTAGTGTGTATTGTGCTAGTCGTTATGCTGCTGATATTGGTATGAGGAGGGATGTTGTAAAAGTTGGTGTCGAGGATCTGACACGTAGGATAGCGACCGGTGCGCTCACGGTTGTTGAACCTAGTATTCCGGCTTTGGTGGCGAACAATAATGCCACCTAGTATTTGGATTGTTTTAAGATTGCTAATAATATCATGTGTTGTTGTGTCTGGTTTTCTTTCGTTGTGGAAAGAACAGCTTTATGTTAATTTGTTGTACTTGTTTTGGTCAAAAGTATTTGCTTGACCGTAATTTTGGGTGTTAGTTCCTAATATAATACCTTCAAATACCTTAAATTGTCAAACCGAATCCATTGTCACCTTGCATTTTAGAGAACTATTAAGTAATTACCGAAGGTAATAACGTCTTAACCATTTATTTATGTCAAGTGTCAAGCTTCAGCTAACCAGTAGTAGGGTGTAGTATCCGGTCTATATCGAGCAACCCGCTAGGCGGACTCACTTGGAACTGACTGAATTGGTACAGTTTTTGTTTTAGATCTGAGTATTCGGTTGAAATCTGAATGTATTAAATGGTAGACTAAAACACGATTTGGTGATATTTGGTGAATTAGTATAATATTTTAACCTAATGTGTGTGTGCGGCTCCATGGGAACCGAATCAGCAGCAGAGCCGAATTAGCAGCAACTATACGATCAACGGTCAAAGTGAACTCAACTGCAGCAACGATCGACGAACCAATCATATGCTTTTCTTCAACTTGAATCTTCTTCAGTCAACAGCAGCAATAACCCTATCATCTTCAACTACAACAGTTGAACTCAAGGCGCTAGGGCAACAGTGCTTGTTGATAACTTTTAGCACCGCAAAGATCTCAATTTTGATGTATGCCAGCCCACATTATATTCGGTCTGGCCCCAAACCGGAAACAACATTATAGTTGGTCTGGCCCAAACCGAAACAACCGACTAACATACCAAATTACGGTCTGCTATTTGGGTTTAAAGCTAACATTCCTTGACATGTATCGTATAGGTGTATACGAGTCGTATAAGTGTATAGTGGTGAATAGTTGATTTTCCCTAAAAAAACACAACTCGTATATGTGTAAACAGGTCGCATAAGACGCTCGTCTACACGGGTCGTACACATGTCATGGTGTCAACATAAGTTTTAAGATGTGTAAACAGCTTGAGAGTCGTGAATAATCTGAATAAATGAACAAGTTTTCTGTATGACATTTGATTAGCTTTAAGAGATGAACATTTATTAGAACATAAATATAACAACGAATTTTGGAAGTTCGGTAATTGGAGGGACCATTTCCTTTAATCTAACGGACCACTGGACCAGCGACAAACCAAACAACAGAAAAGGAATTATTGTTTATTATTTTGAGAGTATAAGCTAGAAAATGATGATGAGACAATTTTCAAGGTAGTCATTTTCTTGACCATTAAGGAGATATGAGAAAAATTATCATCTATAACTATTAAATACGTGAATCTTACCAGACGGAATTGAGACCAATGGTAATTTCAGTCTCATATATAATTGTAAAAATCTTAGTCATATAGTTGGTGTCGAGGATCTGACACGTGGAATAGCGACCGGTGCGCTCATGGCTCATGGTCGCTGAACCTTGTATTCCGGCTTTGGTGGCCAACAATCACGTTTTAAGGCTGCTGATAATATCATGTGTTGTGTCTGATTTTCTTTCTTTGCAGAAAGAATAGCTTTATGTTAATTTGTGGCACTTCTTTTGGTGGTCAAAAGCACCTGCTTTATGTGACTCCTATTCACAAGATGGAAATGTTAAAAGTTGTAAAGTTTTCCAATTTTTGAGCTATGATATTTGTAACAATGCAACCAAGTTATTGGAATCCTAAGTTAAATGATATGAAACTATGTGAAACCATACAAACTCGTTTTTGGTTTGGTTTTTAGGTCGGTTTTTTCATGAACTCTTAGTCGGTAGGTTTCAAATTGAAAACGTTCTAAATAGCTTGATTTACAGTATAAACTGGACCGATCATGACTATCAAATTGTTTTTAATATATTATATTACGTTATAACTAGTTTTTTGGTATTTGGATTAAATGAAGTATGTATAACTTATGTTGCTGAACGTAATTCGACACACATTTTGGTTAGTGGGTTCTTCTTGTCGCAACTTGGTTACGGTTTTGGTCTTTTTTCTATTTTGTTTTTCATCATGTTCTGTGTGGAAACATATTTAGCCCCAACACTCACTGTTGGTGTCTCTGTGAAAACATATTTAACCCCACCACAAAAGGTAATTTATCAGCACTAGGTATTTGATAAATCAGTTTGATTCAGTTTTTCTTAACGGTTAAGTTTTGATTTTCGGTTATTATTAAAAATCGTTACTAACGGTTTGGTTCACAATTTGATATAAAACCCGTCAAAAACAAATCATAAACACCCCAATGTTTGACACTCCAAATAAAAATGTTCATAAAAAAAGAACTCAACCTTACCACGGGTGCTCACAAACCATCAAAACCATCCAAATTGAAAACAGGCGGCCAGTTTGGCTGGTTTGAAAGATGTACGGTCTGCTTCACGGTTTGGTTTTAATAACTTGCCACTTTAGGGTTCAGTTTATGGTTCGAATTTGGGATTGGCCCTGAATTGGCCATTTACAACTATTATATATATATATATATATATATATATTATATATATATAATATTAATATATATATATATATATTGTTAGGAATATAAAGTCGTGTGTATGTATCATGAATAATCTGTATCACTTTTTTAGAGTATAATACAAAACTGTGATTTAAAAAAAATTGTCCAAAACTTGCAAAACCGAATCGTGAAAACTGGTCGTTTGTATTTTCTCAAACCTTAGTTATCGGTTTAGCCCAAAATTTTCGCGAAAACTGGTTGAACCAAACTATAAACACCCTAATCTTAGCTCTTCATTTATTTTTAATCCACTAAACTTTAGATGAGAACTTATCCCCCTTTATTTATTTTTAATCTACCGAAGGACTTTAGATGATTTTCAACTTTCTGGTATAAATTCAATGTGTACCAGAAATTCAATGGGCGTGATGTAATCTTGTAAATGCGTATTTGTTGTCTTAGGGTTTTTCAACCCCTTGTTGACCCTTTGTTTCTATATATTCAATGTAGTTGTTGAAAAAATTATAGATTTGCAACTTTCATGACATCAAACGACGGTCTTAACCCTTCTTCTATTTTCAATCTACACAACGTTAGATGGGCTTCAAGCAATTAATGATGCATCAACTTTATATGACAAACAAGCAATCAAAGATAGTTCAAACCTTTCTAACCCATTATGGTGTGAGGGTTAGAAAAATAAATGGATCAAGTCTTTTTGTATGCCATTTGGTTGGCTTGAAACCTATAGGAGATGGACACTTATTTTGACGGGTATCTATAACATTAAAATTTGCGAAATTTGATAATTGTGGGGGACCATTCACTTTACGTCTTACGAAAGTGACAGTGGTGGATCTAGAAAATATTCGTATGGGTAACGTTTTATAAAAAAAGGGTAACGAAATCGATAAAACGTCAAGAAAAGGTCAAATTTTTCCAAAATTTACACTACCGCCGGAGCACCAAGGGGTGCTGGAGGCTACCCCTTGCGTATAAGGTATGTCCACCCCTGGAAAGTGAGACATGCCATATAACATAAAAGAATTACCATTGGGATGGTAGTTCATTCAAAAAGACAATCTTTTAACACCGTGGAAACCTACATATTAGAATAGTTTGATCAGCAAGTCACTACAATCAGAAAATTAATTATAGTTTGATTTTATAACAATTTCCCACTAGAAGTTTTGATCATGTAGCTTATTTTGCTTGTTTATCATATTTTCTTTATATAAAAACTGAGCTATATGCTTGTGATACAATACTATGCATCAACTTTTCACTTGCCTATCGTCATCTAAACATACTTTTGATGACGAATTTTGTCATATTTGTTGGAATATAATGCACTGTTTGATTCTATCTATTGTGCAAGTTATAGAACTGTATATTTTAAAAATAAATAAATAAACTTTACTATAGTTTACACGTAAAATAATCATATATCTTTATCAATAATGATTACAAACGAAGATAATGTTGATCAACGACTAATGGTGAAGCAGTGTTAATAAATTACTACGTTGTATATATTGTTGGTGGATGATGGTCAATTGTGGTGTGCATCATCATCTTATTCCAACAATCAAACATCGTTTTTTCTACCAATCAAACATCGTCATCTTATTCTAAGCTAAGAACGTCAGGCATAATGTCTATATACCAATTTAGGAAGAAACCCAACAAATATGGGAAAAACTCGCTTGTGGGAATCGAACCCAGAACCTATTGATCTTAAAAAATTATCTCACCCCAAAATGCGAATAAAGTGATTATTTATGATTTGTGAATATTCCCCCAATGCCTTTATTTGGGCCTTAGTCATTGCAAACAATGGAGATATTGCGTGTAGATGGGGTGGATGAAAACACTGGAGGCACCAATTGTGTTGTACGTAATCCAACAGACATAAGTAAATGTTCTAATCCACATTTTTCTTGAACTAGCAACCACAATAAATCCAACAGACATAAGTAAATGTTCTAATCTACATTTTACTTGAAGTAACAACCACAATATATATTACTAGGTTATCCATCTCGTGTGTTATATGAATATATATTACTAGGTTATCCATCTTATGTGTTATATAAGTTAAGTGAAAAAAATATCAAAAAAACCGGATTAATAATATATTAATGTCACATACTATTTTCTCTACTAATTTAGACATAAAATTATTAATATTACTGAATAATAATAATAACAATAACAATAAATAATATATATTAGTTTAATAATATCTAATACATTATGCTTAAATATATTATTAATAAATTAATAAATATAATAGCATATGAATGCTTAAATGTGTTATTAATATATATAATAACATATGAATGCTTAAAACCGTATGTATGATAATAAAACAATTTGGAAATTAAATTTAAAAGTATCTTATAGAACATTCATTTTTTTTTCTTTTTTAGAAAACTAATTATATTTTATTTATCATATTATATATTTTTAGAGAACTAATTCTATTTTCTTTATCAAATGATATATTTAATATTTCATATTCTGTAAAACCACAATTAATATCAATGACATTTTATCCTTTTAAATATTATTCAAGTATAATATTGTGTATTTTTTCCCGGTGTTACAACTATACCACCCTAAAAGAAAATTTCATTCTCGGAATGAATAAATAAAAAAATAACTTACATGGTATTTGAATAACGAAGACACAAAACCTAAGTTAATAAAGACCAATATATATGAACACTATTCTTACTAATAACCTAACTTGTACATATATTCTAACCACACTTCTACCCATTATCTTACATATTTTGCTTTATAAAAAAAATTACATCATCAATTGTTTCTCTATTTCATGACCCTAAATAAAGAAATGTTATATGAAGTAAGAAATAGTAACTTACTCAACCATATATAAAAAACACTTTATAAAATAGGAAATGATAAGTTAACTATATTATAATATTATTAATTTCTTTTTTTACCAACTTGTGACATAGTAAATTAATAATTAATCATGGAAATATTTTATTTGACATACCTAAACCGTTAACCTAGGTCATATTTTATAATAATTTATTATTAATTAAATTCACATAATAACAATTAATAAGAATAACAAATCTAATTTAACACACAATAATAAATTTATTTTCATTAACTTTAACTTTAAGTAAAAGTAATATTTAAATGATACCTAATAATAAAAATGTAACAGCCCAGCGTAACCGCATCATGATAATGTCGCTTTGGCAGCCAGCACGCCCTCAGCGCATGCCCCTCACGGTTTTTAAACACGTCATGATGGTGAAGATATCCAGCCCCTTATAAGGAAGCCTTTGTTCCCCTTCACAACCGATGTGGGATATCACACCCCCTTAAGGGGTCCAGCGTCCTCGCGGGACTTGGCACCACCGATCCGGCCCTGGCTCTGATACCAACCTGTCACACCCTGGTCGTAGCGGAAGCGCGAGTATGTGACTATTAGGTAATCATTGCATCCAATCTAGTAAACAATATAATTTAACAAAGATGTCATGCCATTAATAAGTTTCGTTCCATAATTACAACCATCCAAAAGTGATAACATATTGTTATCCGTTTCAACTTGTCATCATAAAACACGATTCAAAATATATCATTTCCAAAATAAGACGTTGTTTTCATTATAATTGCATAATGAGGTTTTGACTCCTATATACCCAGACGAAGTTGGGATATAAAAGGCAAACCCTCCAAAAGATGGTACATCGTTGTCTTGACTTTTTCCCATACCCGAACCATATCACAGCTCATGCCTTGCATCCTGAAATACATGTAATTTTAAAAAGTCAATATAAAGTTGGCGAGTTCACGTAGTTAATGTTTTCGTATAAAAATGTCATTCTTGAAATCCAGGAATGAAATCCGAGTATGTTATTAGCATTCATGGTGTTTTAAGGATCTATCAGTTTGTAGCTAGCACCCTGACATATGTACCATAAGTAAGTAACCAACCCGAGACAATTCTTGACATCATTTGGGATCACAAAAGCACTCCTAACCGGTTAACACACCAGGAGTGGAGCATGCCTCAAACTCTATAGATCTACATCTTTTGCACCTTGGTCACTAAGTGATTAATGGTTACTCTTGTCAGCATCCTACTTACGCACATTGATCGTGTTATCAACTAACCCCATAGCTAACATACCTTTTGTTATGACATGTATTTCCCCTCGATAGTTACTAAAACAAAACTTTGAAATAATTGAAAGGAGGGACATGAACTCACAGTTTTGCTTTCCGTAAGTCGTACTAGTAACGGTCGGTGTCCGTACACGCGTGTAACCTACATGTGTATTAAGTTTATTAGACATCTAGGCCTCAGTGGATCTTGTACTCGTTGCTCATCTTGAATTCTTGTTATGTATTTCCTTGTTATGATAGAACAACTTTTAGTGTTATTGTAATGTTGGTAGTTCGCTTGTTCGATTAATATGGTTATATATTTTTTCCAAAAATATATACATATATATATATATTGTTATCATTCTTTGATCAAGTGTATCTTGTCATTGGGCCTAGCCCATGTAATTTATGTCTTTTTGGGCTTTGTCCATATATATTATGGAATTGAGCCTTGCCCATGTTTTTTTTATTGGGCCTAGCCCATGTTTTCTTGTCATCGGGCTAGCCCATGTTTTCTTGTCATTGGGCCTAGCCTATGTAATTTATGTCTTTTTGGGCTTTGTTCATATATATTATGGAATTGGGCTTTGTCCATATATATTATGGAATTGGGCCTTCAGATTAGACACATGAAATGTGTCGTGTACATTATTGAGTTCCTCTGGCAATTTCAACTTGTAAGCCACTGTACCAATCTTTGGCAGAATTTCGAAAGGTCCAATATATCTCGGGTTGAGCTTTCCGCGCTTCCCGAATCTAGCTACCCCTTTCTAAGGTGAGACCTTTAACAATACTTTGTCTCCGACCTCGAAGGATAAGGGTTTGCGTCTCCGATCTACGTAGCTCTTTTGTCTATCTCTGGCTGCTTTGATACGCTCACGGATATTAAAATTATCTTGTTTGTGGTCTCTTGTGTCACACCCCGCCCCGCAGCGGAAAAGGTGACCGGTGCATGATTGGGTTATCATCAAAGCTCATGACATTTATTATAACGTTTCATATTCATTAATACAATTTAATGGGAAATTTACAATCATAATACATCATGACTTAACATCAATCTAAGCTTCTTTGTTTTCTTCTAAGGAATTTCCTATGTTTTCCTTGCTTCATCCTGTTCACCTGTATCATGTGTAAAAGGGTTTTTGGATCAACAAAAAATTGGCGAGTGAATCCTATGGAAAACATTTGAACAAGTTTATCCAATTGATTATAAATAATGTGCATAACCACATATGAGTAAATGTAGATGTAAATTTATTCATACAACACATAATATTGAATATTGCACACACATACATCAAATGATTGTTTTGAGGCACGCGTTTTTCGACTCGTCTCTCACGAGGAACTGATGGGCCTAATGAATGAGTTTTGAGGCACGCGTTGTTTTACGAACTGATGGGCCTAATGAATGAGTTTTGAGGCACGCGTTGTTCTACGAACTGATGGGCCTAATGGATGAGTTTTAAGGCACGCGTTGTTCAACTCGTCTCCCACGAGGAACTGATGGGCCTAATGAATGAGTTTTGAGGCACGCGTTGTTCTACGAACTGATGGGCCTAATGAATGAGTTTTTAAGGCACGCGTTGTTCAACTCGTCTCCCACGAGGAACTGATGGGCCTAAATAATTTGCTTATAACTTGACAATATGTAATACATCACAACAAACAATATTTACATTCTAAGTTTAGATCATATAATGGTATAGCACGAGTTTGAATAAGAGAATTAGTTTAAGCGACACATGATACACCCCAAAACATGAATAAAAAGGGGAGTTTGTAAGAATTCACTCACATTGGGTGCGTTCGGTTGATGATGTTGAATGCACGCGAAGTGGTTTTAACCACGAGTAAAATTAACCTAGATAAATAGCATTATGGTTCGGTAAGTAAACGGATTTATTAATCCATTTTAGTAGGATTTGATGGGTGCATTTTGGGAGTTTAAGGCTATTTTCTAACCTTAAAAATGTTATTTTTAAGTATTTTTAATTGATTTTTAATTAAAATAATTAAATAAAAATAATAAAAAAATTTGACTTTTTCTGACCGTTGACTTGACCGTTGACCGTTGACTTGACCGTTGACCGGTTCGAATGAGAATATAAGTGCGCTGGGTGAGGCTCGAACCCGAGACCTCCCGTACGCGTGCACGCAGCTCTACCAACTGAGCTACGTGTCTAACCCGTCATATATCTGATTTTAATTATATATATATATATATATTAATTAGATTTAAACAGAAATCCTTTATTTTAAAAAAACGATTTTTAATCCAGAGAACCGGTGCGCTCCACAGGTCTCGAACCCGGGATCTGTGGGTTAGCGTACACACAGTCCACTGCTGGACTGTGTGTCTCACTTGGTTATTAACTCGGTTTTTATTATACTTAACATAGACTGTAAGTCCACCCGGTTCAGTTTAAAAAGGCAGATTTTTATTTCAAGTGAGTAAGGCTGGGACGGCTTCGAACTCGCGACGTTAGTGTTTATTGTGCACACAGTCCACCGCTGGACTGTGTGTCTAACCCGAGTAATATCTTGTTTTTAATTATACTTAAACATTGCCGAACATCGTCTTCCTCACTGGTTTTAACCAGAATCGGGAATCGACTGGTTCGATGATTAAAACATGTTCTTTAGTGACAGAGGGTTAATTACAAGTGAGATTACATAAAAAGAATGAAGAAATTAAGCGTGAGGTATACCGATTGAATTCCTCTGTTTCTCCGGCGAAACTCCGGCGACAGCAATCTCTTCCGTCGACGAGTGTCTTGCAGCAGAGAATCTTCAGAAAGCTTACAAAGGGTGTGGGTGACTTCGGTATAAGTTTAGGGGGTTCAGTAAAGCTCAGAGATTAAGGACTCGGTTTTCCGGCGACGAACAGAATATTTCCGGCGAGTGAGTTTCGCCGAGAAAGGGTGCGATTTGAGAGTGAAAGGTTTCTGGTGAGTTGTGGGTGAATTTATAGGGTAGTATCGAGATGTATGGGGTCTGAATTCGGTCTCAATTCGAAGTCAGCCGTTCTCCGGCGGTTACGACTGATGTCGCGGGTTCAGACGTCGGTTATAACCATCGTGGGAGTTAATTCTTCGGTTAACTTGAGCGGAAACGTAAATTATCGGCGAAGTCGTCGGGATTTCCGACGACTGCTATTTGGGCGCAAATTGACTGAATTTGACTTCCGCACTTTATTATTTGAATTAATTGATTCCTTTTATTATCAGAAAATCAAAGTGGCGGAGCGGTTGATCGGCTGGGTGATAAGTTGTTTGTTGAACCGGTACAGACCCGGGTTCAAAACCCGGCAGAAACAAAACATTTTTATTTTGCGATTTTTAACAGTTTTTCAAAAACTAATTATATATCCCCGTATAATAATTGATTATGTATCGTTTGAAATTATTTTGGGCATTTAATTCGCAACGAAAATTTTAACTGACTGTTCGGTTGATAAACGGAGCGGGTTAGGTAAATCCGTTTTTGACGGATGTTACAGTATCCCCTGCTTTTTTAGAAATTTCGTCCCGAAATTTAAATAGTGATATATTTGACTAAAAGAATGATGGTGTTTAGTTTGACAGTTACATGCTTAGAAGAAATAAGGGTTTAAGTTTTTGTTTGAGGCGGTAACGTTCCTTGTAAGGGTTAAGTACCCTATTACAGGAATCGCTTTTTGTTGCCTACTGTATAAGTATTGATAAGCAGGAATGATTCGCTAAAAATGATATCATGCATAAGAGTTTAGATACGTTTGGAAAAAATATGGTTATATCCAAGGCAAAACTTCTAACACTACAACCTACACAAATAAACACAACAACTAATAATTGAATCCACATTCTGATAGTATATATGTTTGAATGGTGACAGTTCCTCTCTCGTTTGTTATGATGGAGAGGTTAGTTTATGTAGAAATGGAACACAATCCAATTTCTCTAAATAGCGAGATGATATAAATGTAACACAATTTCAACCAAGACAATACTAAATCCTACATGGAACTTCTCATAACCGCCTGATAACGCCTCTGATCCTTTGGCAAGAATACTTATATATAGGAAGTACCAGCGGCGTATCCACCATACTCTCGTCAAATTTTCATTGGTTTTATCAGTGAATTATGATTAGTCCTATGTGACTCTACCACCAATACAACAACTCATAAATACTGAAAATGATAATGTCTGTGCGATCAAGGCTCAATCAAACGGAGCCGATCGTATTGTATGTACTGAGAATGAAAATGTCTGTGCGATCAAGGCTCAATCAAACGGAGCCGATCGTATTGCATGTACTGAGAATGAAAATGTCTGTGCGATCAAGGCTTAATCAAACGGAGCCGATCGTATTGCATGTACTGAAAATGATAAACTTAATCTAAACAACAATCACACAAACAGCCTATACATGGAACCTTTTATAACCGCCTGATAATGCCTCCGATCATTTGACAAGAATACTTATATATAGGAAGTGCCAGCGGCGTATCCACCATACTCTTGTCAAATTTTCATTGGTTTTATCAGTAAGTTATGATTAGTTCTATGTGACTCTAGAACATAAACAAACACAACAACCAGCGCATGAGTCTTAATTCTGATAGTATACATGTTTGAATGATGACAATACCTCTCTCGTTTATTATGATGGAGAGGTTAGTCTATGAAGAAGTGAGACACAACTCAACTTCTTTAAATAATGAAACTGAGATACGTCGTGATGATATGAATATTAAATCAATGAGTATAAAACAAACTGAACTAGTAATTTGTATTAAAATTCTTGGATAAATTTCCAATTGAGATGCGTGAAAATTGAGATAACATAAAGAAAAACATAAAAACTAAGTGGTTGAAGTTAAATCTTGATTCTTGGTGAGAGAAGGCTAGTTAAGTGGTTTGTTTGGACCGTTAATATCTTCAACAGGATTGGCGTTGATGTTATAAACTCTTCCTCTTGCTGGCGGTGGAGCTGGGTTTGTTTGATTTGCCTGGTTAACTAGGTTTGCTTGAGCTTGGGCGTTTATGATGTTAACCAAACGAGGGCACGTGTTTCTAAAATGGGTAGGGTCGCCACAATTGAAACAAGCTCGAATATATGGGAACATGGGGTATTGAGGTTGTTGATGTGTTTGGATCATGTTTTGAGTTGGGGGTGGGGTTTGGTTTTGAGAGGTGCGGCAAACCTTGCTCAAATGACCGTAGCGTCCACAATTCGTACATAGTCGACAGGGTAAGGTAGATGGATGGTGATAGAAACAGGTTTTGCATTGAGGGTGAGGTCCAATGTAAGGTTTCTTATTTGGGTAAGTTGAGTTGGGTGCTACTTGAGTGATTGGGATAGTTTGGGGAGGTACAACTTGTGAAACTGGTTGGTTGCGTTGGGTGATGGCGAAGATTTTCCCATCTCGCTTTCTTTTAGAAATGGGTGGTGTAGAGGATTCGGTTCGGGTGGAGTTTGTGGTTTTGGTTGATGCTTTATCCTTCTTCTTCTCCTCCTTGAGATCTTTGTTCCGGATTCGGTTCTCGGTGAGCGCTGTTGCTAGCTCCATTGCTGCTTCCAAAGTTGCAGGCGAGGTACTTATTACAGAGTCTTGAATCTTTGATGGAAGACCACGTATGTAGTGCTCGATCAAGCGGTAGAGGGGAGTGAACAAGTTGGGAACCATTTGATTTAACTCGAGGAATCTCTTGTTGTATGTGGTGTGGTCGCCTTCCTTTTGTCTCAAAGAATGGAACTCATCCTCCAATTTCTTGATTTCGCTTCTTGGGCAAAACCGCCTTGTCATGATTCCCTTCAACTCTTCCCAAGTCAAAGTCATAGTATCTTCAACACCTCGTTTGGTCTTCTCTGTATTCCACCATGTGAGTGCTGTTCCAAGTAAACGACCGGTAGCATATCGCACTTTGCGATCATCGGGGCAATCGCAATTTAGAAAAGTGTTCTCCATTTCTTCAAACCAATGGAGGAGAGCGGTGACACCTTCAGTACCTTCGTATTTTGGAGGATCGCAGGATTTGAAATGTTTGTAGGTGCATTTAGTGACTTTTGGGGAAAGATTGACAGTGTTTTGATCTTCTGGGTGGGTTGGGTTGACGGAATTAGCGGTAAGGGCTTGTTGAACTTGAACTACGATGTTGGGTATTACGGTCGTCATTTGCTGAGCGATTTGGGCAGCCATGCGTTCACGGGCTTTTCCTGCTCTCATCTTCCTACGGGCTAGGTTAGAAGACATCTACAAGGAATACATGTCAAGAGTATGAGTTGGATGCTTTTGGGATCGTGGGTCGTGTTTGGGAATGAACATTCATAAAATAAATATAGAAAAATAATTCTACTACATCCATAGGATGTCTTGGGCTTTGCTCGTAATTGGGCCTTGCATGCCGCCATACTTCACCTTCGTAATCACGTGGGCCCCCATGATTACCGGGTTTTTCATATGATTCGCATGTGTTAGCCTGGTTACGTACACTAAAACCCGGAGAAAATCGAGAAATATGTAACGTATGATATTCGGAATGTGCCCAGGCATGGACACGGTGACATCTCAAAGTGGGGTTAGTTCGAACGACGTTTGGTGTGGCATGCTTTGGCCTAATAGGTCCGTCGTACTCTCATCGTTAGTCCCCAGGTAGGCAAACCGGTTCGTTATTTTGGATTTATACGAATGCCAACCTAGACAGGACGTTCCGACTACCGGTACTTGTACTCTTCCGGTTACTACATGCCCGTCGCAGAACTTACTTTGATGAGATTTGAAAATTGCAACAAAATCCTTGAAAAATGAGAGTATGAAAAGGAATTGAATATATGAACATTGATATATGTATAATGAATATGTATATAAGTATGTATGTTTGACTGTAAGTATGAACAAATATGAAACAATAAATATCATAAGTTTGTATGTAACCACCTAGACAATTAAAATTTAGGCAAACTATAGTATAGGCTCTAAGTGTCTAATAACCTATCCTATATCCCTATAGTCATGGCTCTGATACCAATCTGTCACACCCCGACCCGCAGCGGAAAAGGTGACCGGGGCATGATTGGGTTATCATCAAAGCTCATGACATTTATTATAACGTTTCATATTCATTAATACAATTTAATGGGAAATTTACAATCATAATACATCATGACTTAACATCAATCTAAGCTTCTTTGTTTTCTTCTAAGGCATTTCCTATGTTTTCCTTGCTTCATCCTGTTCACCTGTATCATGTGTAAAAGGGTTTTTGAATCAACAAAAAGTTGGCGAGTGAATCATATGGAAAACATTTGAACAAGTTTATCCAATTGATTATAAATAATGTGCATAACCACATATGAGTAAATGTAGATGTAAATTTATTCATACAACACATAATATTGAATATTGCACACACATACATCAAATGATTGTTTTGAGGCACGCGTTGTTCGACTCGTCTCTCACGAGGAATTGATGGGCCTAATGAATGAGTTTTGAGGCACGCGTTGTTCTACGAACTGATGGGCCTAATGAATGAGTTTTGAGGCACGCGTTGTTCTACGAACTGATGGGCCTAATGGATGAGTTTTAAGGCACGCGTTGTTCAACTCGTCTCCCACGAGGAACTGATGGGCCTAATGAATGAGTTTTGAGGCACGCGTTGTTCTACGAACTGATGGGCCTAATGAATGAGTTTTTAAGGCACGCGTTGTTCAACTCGTCTCCCACGAGGAACTGATGGGCCTAAATAATTTGCTTATAACTTGACAATATGTAATACATCACAACAAACAATATTTACATTCTAAGTTTAGATCATATAATGGTATTGCACGAGTTTGAATAAGAGAATTAGTTTAAGCGACACATGATACACCCCAAAACATGAATAAAAAGGGGAGTTTGTAAGAATTCACTCACATTGGGTGCGTTCGGTTGATGATGTTGAATGCACGCGAAGTGGTTTTAACCACGAGTAAAATTAACCTAGATAAATAGCATTATGGTTCGGTAAGTAAACGGATTTATTAATCCATTTTAGTAGGATTTGATGGGTGCATTTTGGGAGTTTAAGGCTATTTTCTAACCTTAAAAATGTTATTTTTAAGTATTTTTAATTGATTTTTAATTAAAATAATTAAATAAAAATAATAAAAAAATTTGACTTTTTCTGACCGTTGACTTGACCGTTGACCGTTGACTTGACCGTTGACCGGTTCGAATGAGAATATAAGTGCGCTGGGTGAGGCTCGAACCCGAGACCTCCCGTACGCGTGCACGCAGCTCTACCAACTGAGCTACGTGTCTAACCCGTCATATATCTGATTTTAATTATATATATATATATTAATTAGATTTAAACAAAAATCATTTATTTTAAAAAAACGATTTTTAATCCAGAGAACCGGTGCGCTCCACAGGTCTCGAACCCGCTGGACTGTGTGTCTCACTTGGTTATTAACTCGGTTTTTATTATACTTAACATAGACTGTAAGTCCACCCGGTTCAGTTTAAAAAGGCAGATTTTTATTTCAAGTGAGTAAGGCTGGGACGGATTCGAACTCGCGACGTTAGTGTTTATTGTGCACACAGTCCACCGCTGGACTGTGTGTCTAACCCGAGTAATATCTTGCTTTTAATTATACTTAAACATTGCCGAACATCGTCTTCCTCACTGGTTTTAACCAGAATCGGGAATCGACTGGTTCGATGATTAAAACATGTTCTTTAGTGACAGAGGGTTAATTACAAGTGAGATTACATAAAAAGAATGAAGAAATTAAGCGTGAGGTATACCGATTGAATTCCTCTGTTTCTCTGGCGAAACTCCGGCGACAGCAATCTCTTCCGGCGACGAGTGTCTTGCAGCAGAGAATCTTCAGAAAGCTTACAAAGGGTGTGGGTGACTTCGGTATAAGTTTAGGGGGTTCAGTAAAGCTCAGAGATTAAGGACTCGGTTTTCCGACGACGAACAGAATATTTCCGGCGAGTGAGTTTTCGCCGAGAAAGGGTGCGATTTGAGAGTGAAAGGTTTCTGGTGAGTTGTGGGTGAATTTATAGGGTAGTATCGAGATGTATGGGGTCTGAATTCGGTCTCAATTCGAAGTCAGCCGTTCTCCGGCGGTTACGACTGATGTCGCGGGTTCAGACGTCGGTTATAACCGTCGTGGGAGTTAATTCTTCGGTTAACTTGAGCGGAAACGTAAATTATCGGCGAAGTCGTCGGGATTTCCGACGACTGCTATTTGGGCGCAAATTGACTGAATTTGACTTTCGCACTTTATTATTTGAATTAATTGATTCCTTTTATTATCAGAAAATCAAAGTGGCGGAGCGGTTGATCGGCTGGGTGATAAGTTGTTTGTTGAACCGGTACAGACCCGGGTTCGAAACCCGGCAGAAACAAAACATTTTTACTTTGCGTAACAGTTTTTCAAAAACTAATTATATATCCCCGTATAATAATTGATTATGTATCGTTTGAAATTATTTTGGGCATTTAATTCGCAACGAAAATTTTAACTGACTGTTCGGTTGATAAACGGAGCGGGTTTGGTAAATCCGTTTTTGACGGATGTTACATCTTGTAACAATTCGAGACCAATAAGTTGTCTGTCACCGACTTCCGCCCAACATAATGGCGATCGGCACTTTCGTCCATATAGTGCTTCGAATGGCGCGGCCTTGATACTGGTGTGATAATTGTTATTGTAGGAAAACTCTACCAACGGTAAATGAGTATCCCAGTTTCCGCCTGAATCCATCACACAGGCCCAAAGCATGTTTTCCAACGTTTGAATGGTTCGCTCGCTTTGACCATCGGTCTGCGGGTGAAAACTTGTGCTTAAATCTAAGCGAGAACCAAACGAATTTTGAAATGATTTCCAGATTCGCGACACAAAGCGATCATCTCTGTCAGAGATTATCGAGATTGGCGCTCCATGACGTGCCATGGTTTCTTTAAGATACAGTTCAGCTAACTTCTCTGTACTGTCTTTTTTCACGGATGGGTAAGAAGTGAGCTGATTTGGTTAGCCGATCAATGATAACCCAGATCATGTCATGATCTCGAGAGGTCTGTGGTAATTTTGTGATGAAATCCATTGATATCTGTTCCCACTTCCAAACCGGGATCTTAGGTTGTTGTAATAAACCGGATGGTTTTTGGTATTCGGCCTTGACCTTTACACAAGTTAGGCATTTCCCAACATAGGTCGCAGTATCTCCCTTGAGATTCGGCCACCAATAATGTTCTTTCAGATCCTGGTACATTTTATCCGATCCTGGGTTATCGAGTACTTGGACTTGTGTGCTTCATCCAGCACCAAGTCTCGCAATTCGCCATAATAGGGAATCCAGATCCTTCCCATGAAATATAAAGTCCCATCCTTGTTCCAATTGTTTCTCCATTCCCCATAATGATTCCGCTGGAATGTTTTCTGGTTTTAATGCTTCCTGTTGTGCTTCACGCACTCGAGTTGTGAAGTTCGTCTGGATCGGCATTTCTAAAGCTTGTACTCATAATGTTTTGACTCGTTCTTTCCTACTCAAGGCATCTGCCACAACATTTGCCTTGCCCGGGTGATACTTGATCTCACAGTCATAATCATTCAACAATTCCACCCAACGTCGTTGGCGCATATTCAGTTCCTTTTGATTGAATATATGTTGAAGACTTTTATGATCTATGAATATGGTACACTTAGTGCCATATTGATAATGACGCCGGATCTTCAAGGCAAATACCACTGCGCCTAATTCCAGGTCATGCGTGGTATAATTCTTTTCATGAATTTTCAACTGACGTGACGCATACGCAATGATTTTCTCGCGTTGCATTAATACGCAACCCAGCCCTTGATGCGATGCATCATAGTACACCACAAAGTCATCGGTACCGTCTGGGAGTGATAATATCGGTGCTTTACATAATTTCTCCTTTAGTACTTGAAACGCCGATTCTTACTTTTCTCCCCACTCAAACTTCCTATCCTTCTGTGTAAGCGAGGTTAGCGGTTGGGCAACTTTTGAGAAGTTCTCAATGAATCTTCTATAATATCCCGCTAAGCCTAGGAATTGCCGTATTTCCGTGGGGGTTCTTGGCGTGGTCTAGTTCTTTATAGCCTCGATCTTCGAAGGGTCAACATGTATTCCGTTATCGTTCACCACGTGACCGAGAAATTGCACTTTGCGAATCCAAAATTCGCATTTCGAGAACTTAGCATATAATTGCTCCTTCTTCAGCAACTCAAGTATAGTCCTCAAGTGTTGCTCGTTTTCTTCCTCAGTTAGTGAGTATATCAATATGTCATCTATGAAAACGATCACGAACTTGTCGAGATATGGCTTACATACCCGGTTCATCAAATCCATAAACACTGCAGGGGCATTCGTTAGGACAAAAGGCATAACAAGGAACTCATAATGAACGTAACGATTCCTAAATGCTGTCTTAGGAATGCTTTCCTCTTGGATTCTCTACTGATGATATCTGGATCTTAAATTGATTTTTTAGTAGAAACTCGACCCTTGCAACCGATCGAATGGATCATCGATCTTTGTAATGGGTATCGGTTTTTTATAGTTAACTTGTTTAGTTCCTAGTAGTCATGCAAAAGGTTTCGTGCTTCTTTTTCACAAATAGTACCGGAGCTCCCCAAGGCGAGAAACTCGGTCTTATGAAACCTTTGTCAAACAGCTCTTGCAACTGCGTAGATAATTCTTGCATCTCCGGTGGCGCTAATCGATATGGGGCTTTCGCCACAGGTGCAGCTCCTGGCACTAAATCAATACGGAATTCGACTTGTCGGTTGTGGAGGTAGTTCTGGCAAGTCTTCTGGAAAGACTTCGGGATATTCCCTAACTACCGGTATGTCTTCCACCTTACGCTCCTCGGCCTTTTTATCCACTACATGAGCAAGAAAGGAGATGCATCTGTTCCTCAAACATTTTTGAGCTTTCATGCAGTTTATGATTCGTAGAGGCGTGTCATGCTTCTCACCATGAATCATAAAATGTTCTCCTTCAGATAAGGGATGCGAATGATTTTCTCATGACATATAACTTCGGCTAGATTCCTAGATAGCCAATCCATCCCAATAACGACCTCAAAACTACCCAGTTGAACTGGTAATAAATCTATATTAAACTTTCGTTCACTCAATTCTAACGTACATTTCTTTATTATTTCACCCGACTCTACCAATATCCTGTTAGCTAGTTCAATCGAGTACTGAACATCTAATTTACTCGAGTCTACCCCAGGTATATCACTAAACTCCTTAGAAATAAAACTGAAATTTGCTCCGGTATCAAAAAGAATAGATGCAAAGTGATCATTAATAGGGAACGTACCGGGGACCACATTCAGGTCCTAGCGCGCATCCTTAGCTCAAATCAGGAATGCTCTTCCCCGTGCTTGGTTTTCCTTAGGACAATCTTTCTTGAAATGCCCTTTGTCTCTGCATCCAAAACAACCTTGTTCTCTAGTATTTGTTCCCCGGCACACATCGGTGCGATGTCCAAATCTTCCACATTTTCCACACTTGGGGCCTCGACATTCCCCGAGGTGGTGGAAAGGGCATTTGGGGCATTTCGGTGCTCCCCCAGTATAAGATTTCTTAACAGCAGTGTTTGTGGTAGTTGTAACATATGCCTTGGTTTCCTTAACTTCTCTTGCGGCTTGTTTCTTGTTACTGTTATTATTACCTTGAGAGCCTTTCTTGAAATGGGAGAATTTCCGTTTATTAGAGTTCGTAGTCTCCTTAGTGTTTTCCTTCTTGTTCACACTACATTTAGGCAACCTTCCCTGCGTACAGCTGGCTGACAGCTAGATCAATCGCTTCTCCAATCTCGGTGGGCTTTGAAGAGGTAACCAGACTCAGAATCTCGGGGGAAAGTCCCCAGATGTACCTCTCAATTCGCTTAAATTCAGGCTCCACTAAGTATGGCACCACACGAGATAAGTCATGAAATCGTTGCGTGTACCCAGCAATATCTGAACCAACCATCTTTAAATTCCAAAATTCCGTCTCCAACTTTTGAATTTCCGATCTTGAGCAATACTTTTTTCTCATCATTTCTTTAAGTCTCTCCTAGGTCAGGGCATATGCAGCATCGACGCCCTTAGTTTGGACCTGAGGTTCCACCAAGATAAAGCTCCATCCACGAAGAGTCCAGTAACATACGTGACTCTTTGCTCAGCAGGGCACTTGCTCATACGGATAACTGAATCAGTCTTCTCAGTCCAACGTACGAAGGCTACAGCACCTCTGGTACCGTCGAAATCAGCGGTTTGCAGTCTAGAAACTGCTTATAAGTGCAACCTGAAATCATTGGATACATCATTTAAGCATGAGTAACCAAATAGCACGAATAGAATAAATGCGAGTATCGTGCGGTTTTATGAATAACCGTGTATTACCAGCTGGAGGATTTCCTCCGGTTGAACCTCTGGTACCTCCGCTGTGTTCGGAGCGGTTAGCTTCATACTGAGCAATTGCTTGTGAAATGCGTTCATCTAACTCTTCTTGTGTTGTCAGCAGTGTATTATTGTTGGAACTCCTTCGGCGGGGTGGCATCGTCTTCTGATATAATATGACGTTCACAATTAGCCGAATTACTCAATAATAAATTCGTATTTACTATTATATTTATTCTTTTATTCATTACTATTATTCTTATATTTTTTATCGACCATATATGTATAAACGCATCGGTACATAATGAATAA
This sequence comes from Scalesia atractyloides, assembly GCA_947069175.1. Lineage (NCBI taxonomy): Eukaryota > Viridiplantae > Streptophyta > Magnoliopsida > Asterales > Asteraceae > Scalesia > Scalesia atractyloides. The sequence continues at coordinate 53,101,769 of CAMTDV010000116.1, forward strand.
AAATATAAATACGCCATACACACACCCATCGTCATCATAAACACATAACTCATCGCATATATAGTCGCCACATCACAATATATTAAACATAGCATCACCACGACAAAATACATCAACCATAATATCACCACATCATGACACTATCAACCATAACATAAAAAGAAATACAATGTAAAATAAAGAAAAAACACTTTTATACAATGACAACTTGTCACATTTTGTTCGTGAAGATCCAAAAAGGACTTAGGGATACACAACCCTAGTTAATACAAGTTTTTTACATTACAAAAAGTAATATTTTCTTCTACATTGCTTTTTCACGTCATCAAGTTGTCTTCTTAAAGCCGGGATCTTTAAAGCTGAGTCTTCATGAGCTAAGTCATCAAAAGTACATCTGATCCCCAAAATGCTACTGAGGTCGAGGGGGTGGTGGAAATGGTGTTTGGTGAAGCATACCGCGATTGTAAGCCACCTCCTCCTCTAGGCCAGAAATGCGCCTAGTAGCATCAGTCTGGAACTGCTCTAACTCCTGCACTCGCGCCTCAGATGGGTATGATTAGTGGTGAAACGGGCAGTAAAAAGGTGGGTTCGGTGGTGGTGATAGTGGTAGTGGTAGTGGTGATGGTGGTGGGTATGATGGTGGGGATGGTAGTGGCGATGATGGTTGTGGGGGTGTGGCTCTAACAGCAGCATGAGAAGTGCGCTGGGTCTCTAATTCCCAGATCCTGCGAAAGATCAAGAAAAGCTGAAGATCATGTGAAGTCACTCTTTCCTCCACAGGAATCGGAGGGAAGTGTGAGGGGTGATAGGGGTCAGAATGGCTCACACCCGATGGGGGGTATCGGGGTAAACATACCCGCAATAGGTGGTATGGGGCATAAGGCATATATGGGAGGTGATCCAGCAGAGAAAGAAGGTCCTGCCATGTGGGAAGGTCCAGCTGCAGATGGGATGAAAACAAGGTGGTAAGTGGACCTCCTATAGAAAAATGGGGGTGGCTACTCTGGGGCGCGTGGAGTACTGCTCAATGAATAATATCGGGCGGGTCCAGAGTAGTGAGCGGGTCCAGCGTATGGAACGGGTCCATGGGTCGGGGTACTAGCTGGAAATGAGCTGACACAGGCTGGTGAGGCTACAGGGGTGAATACATCGATACAGGTGTATCTGGGGCGGCAGAAGAGGCATCGTCTGCCATATGCTCACTCTGGGTGGCATCTCAGGATGACGAGATGTCAACGACTGGTATGACAAGGGGTGGGATCTCGAGTATAGCTATGTCATCAAAGACCTCTCCGTCACCAAGGTCATCTTCCATATGCTCGACATGGAACACTGGTATGTCATCATCATCATCGTCCAGATCAATAACTGGAGGAACCATGGCAAGAGGCACAACCAAGTGTACGATCGCATGCTCGCCCTCTGGATGGCTATAAAAGATAACATCGTGCGGGGGCTGCGGAATGGCTAGTACGTCGTCTGCCGGTGGTGCATCGTCCTCCATATGATCAATAAGAGCAAGCGGCTGAAGGTCATCAAGATCTCCATGGTCGGCTCCATCCCCAAGGGGTAGGGCCTCAGCATCGGGGTTGTATTCATCATCAGATATATACTCCATAGGGTCCTCTTCATAACTCGACGCGGAAGACATAGTCCTGGAAAATAATCCATACAATGCATATATATTCATGTTAGTAATTTAATATTACTTATGATATATTTTATATTAATCACCACTTCTCATGCACGACTTGTTCACTTCTGTTTTCACATGTAATCATACTTTTTTATGTCTATTCCCTATAGACTAATCATGTATTGATCCTTGCTCGTTACTTATAGTTGTGCTCGTGGTGATAGATCCTCATGTTATCGTGACACAATGTAAACCTTTTTGTTATCTTGTTATAATTCCAAAACATTTATATTATGTTTAACTTTGTTTTCATGTGTGAGCTCCTAGTGATTGTAGCCAAACTTTAATAAAAAGTTTTTTTCCCGGTTCACTACAATCGGAGCTCTGATACCAACCTGTAACAGCCCAGCATAATCGCACCATGATATTGTCGCTTTGGCAGCCAGCACGCCCTCAACGCTTACCCCTCACGGTTTTAAAACACGTCATGATGGTGAAGGTATCCAACCCCTTATAAGGAAGTCTTTGTTCCCCTTCACAACCGATGTGGGATATCACAAAAAAATAATATTATTTATATATAATATTATATGTAATGTATATATTTATGTATTTTATATTCAACCCGTGTAGTGCACACACTATTATAGTATTTTTCATGGTACTAAATAACATATATAGGCTAATTTTTGTAATAAAATTAAGTTAGTTGTATGAATTGCAATATGATGATAAGAATACCTCAGTTTTATAAAGTTTTGTACAGACTATATAGTCAAATCGTTTTTATGGTACAACACATTTTAATACACGGGTCTATAATCTAGTCTTATTATAAATAAAGATATAAAGTTAAATAAAATAACCCTTTTTATATTTTTCTCTACGCTTTGAGTGGTACTCTCGACCAATGATTCAAATTTAACATGTTAAATGCTTATAATTATTTATATTATACACTGAATATTTTAGCTTACGATTTAATATAATAATAATAATAATAATAATTGTGAGTATCGATAAAGTGATTAACCAATATTTCATATTTCCAATTAATGCCATGTGGCAATACATTCTTCTATCTCAAATATTGTTAATGTTATTATGTTAATATAAGAAAATAATAATAAAGTCGTTAAATGTTAATGGATAATTTTTTTATTTTTATTTTTTATATGGATAAACGTTAAACTAGATTGAATAATTAATAACATAGCGAACCATTTAATTCTCTTATTAAAATACAGAATTAACGTTTTCTTTTACATCTTAAAGATAAAGAAATTATCAAATATTGTTAATAATGATAATAAGAAATAACTTTCTATCGTAAATTAACTTCTTTTAACATACGATACTAAAAGAAGAGTTTTATGATAATTTTTAAAATATGGATTATATTAGAAATAGGAATTAAGATAATGCTAAATGATACTCATATATTAAATTAAAAAAATTATATTAATTAATTAAAAAATAAATAAATAAACATTATTAACTTAAAACCACTGAAAATAAGCAAAATGTCAATTTATTTCTTTGAAATTTAAAGGAAAACATTATAATATTTAAATAAATTTTAGAGTAAATTGCCAAAATCGTCCCTAGAGTTTGGGCATGTTTGCCAGTTTCATCCAAAACAACTTTTATTACCATATTGCCCTTCACTTTTAAGATTTTTTTGCCATTTTCATTCAAACGTCTAACTTTTTTGTCATTTTCATTCAACGTCTAATTGTTTTTGCCAAAATCGTCCATGAGATTTGGGATTTTTTTTTATCATTTTCATCCAAATGTCTGACAGAAAAAATAAAGCCAATTAGACGTTTGGATAAAAATGACAAAAAAATCTCAAAAGTGAAGGGCAACATGGTACAAAAGTTGTTTTGGATGAAACTAGCAAACACACCTAAACCTTAGGGATGATCTCCGAATTTTAAATCTACACAATTCAAAGGTCAATATTTCATAGATAATTATTGCTAATTACCAAAAATACATAAGTTAAGATTTGTCATTTACACAACTTGAATTATAGATAATTTGAAATGAAAAGCTACACATAAGGAATATGTTATATTACTAAAGTTTAACATTAGTTTGGGTGTAGATTTCATTAATGGTTTTCACTTTAATATCATGTTCTTTTTTTTGTAAAGAATAGTAAAGTTAAACTCATTATAGAATTACAATAAGATGTTTAACGAATTTTTTCTTTAGGCTTTTTCTTCCGATTGCGACACCAAGTATTGGTATTATAACAAAACAAACTGATGTAAATTGAAACTGAATTCCACCATATAATTCGAAGGATTTTAGTAGTTATTACAGTCACCCATAAACACAATTCATTGAATAAAAAATAAATAATATTATGGATTATATAATTCATTGAATAAATAAATTAAAAATAAAAACTTAAAGGATTATTAAAATAAATAACAAATAATTCATTCAATAAGATAAAATTACGTATTGAATAATTCATTGAACAAATATAATTAAAAATAAAAACTTAAAGGATTTATATTATTTTTTTTATTAAACAACAAAAGATAATGCAATATATTTTATATTACGTTTTTGTATTTATCTGTTGCTATTGTGTTAATAAATTAGATATATAATAAAATATAATAATAATAATACTAAATTAAAGAAGAGACTGTCATGTGGTATTATTTAAAGTTTTTACTAGTATTATTAGATTAAATCCGAACAAACAAGATTATATTTTACAGAAAAAATAACACTTAAAGTCTTGTTCTTATTATCTACCTACACACAGCTTCTAATATATTGTTCTTCCTTTTGTAGAAGAATATCTTTTGTAATGGTCAAAGCACAAAACAAAACAAAAAAGCAGGGGTTCCAATATTAAGGTAAACACACCATCTTTTGCGAGATTTCCTCTTCATTTTTTTGTTGCTTTCTTTATCTTCGGCCTGTTTGTCTATCGCCTAACTGTAAGCTACAAAACCCTTTAAGCAAATTTGTGGACATAAAATCATTCCTTGTGTGTCATAAAGTTATAATAGTGAACAAGAGATGAATCATGTGTGGATCATCTTAAGTGGTTCACTCAGTCATGTGTTCCGAACTATAGAACACCTACTAGCCTTCAACACCAACTCAGAATTTCAAACTATTAGTCAACAGAACTCACCAACTTAGAAGACACATAGGTAAAGAGTTAAGATTTCCGAATTTATAAATCATAAGAGTATATACCGACAAAGTAATGTTTCTATTGATCATGTAAAAACTTAGCACTTCATTCTAAGATCGAAGATCAAAACTAAAGACATGCACCTCCGAGAACATTTGTATAACATGAGACTTAATAGGTGTCACACACCTCCTCAAAAAGTAAGGTTGCGTATAAAGATAAAGAGATTTGAATAAGTTTTGTATATATATCCAAGTTTATCTTCTCTCACAACCCGTATGTAATAAGATAATTAAATCACTTGAAGATTGGACACAAACATCTATTAGATCACTTGAGATTAAGGATACTAGTCAAAGGTTACAATCCCAACAAATTTGTCATATGTTAGGGTTTGTGTTTTGTTGTGATTTATACACATTGTAAAGCTATCTAGTCAAGGGTGTTTATTTTTGTTTCCTCGATATATGAAATTAAGTTTGTGTCTTTTTTAACACATCTCTTTTCAAATCTCAAATCGGTTAGCTAAAGATATGTAATCAAGCATACTTTCACACCTTGTTAATTAATCAGGAACCCACAATTATTTTTTATGTTATGTTATATAAGATCTTCTAATGATCTGTCTGATAGAATAAGGTTAAAGAATGATCAATCGTACCAGAAGTTCCGTTCTTGAAAGCTTCTCAAACAATCAACCCAAACTACTGGTACAAGAAGTACTGGGTCAAAATGCTGGAAGACAGAGTACAAGTGTTGGAACGATAAAGTGTTGGCCAATAAGTCAACAACAAAGTCAACAAGTCAAAGCTGAAAACTAAAGATCAGTCAACAAGTCAACATTAGAAGACCAGAGGTACTGGATTCCAAAAATGTTAGAATCCTTCTAGCAGTTTTGAAATCCTAGTTATTTCCTTGTGATTTGCAGTAGTTTCAATATAACAATATTTTTAACATCACAATGAAATATTATAATTTTGATTTGGCGTTCGGAGATGGGATCTTACATGAAGCGACACTTATATCCCCTAGAATAAAGGTAAGACTAAGCTATAGGTGGGACAATAGTAGATACAGTTTTTATTATTGTTATAACTTGTATTGGGCATCTTACATCTAATTCTAATCAACCCTAGTTGCAGTTAAAAAAACCAGCCCTAGTTAGTATTCATCATATCTTAATTGTTTTAGTTGCTATGTGTATGGGGTAGATCAATCATGTGCCCATTTCGATAATGTAAAGCCTTGATTATGTATTTAATGGTTAGATCACTTGTGTGTTATGCACGTTAATTTACTTTAACTAATCCCACTTAGCATAGAAAGATCATCTCACTCGTTAATTTAATTATTTTTTTTACTCTTTATTTTTGTTGTTGGTATTTCTTTATTCTTTCTCTTTCCTTTAGGTATAACCTCATAGAACATGGGACCCAATGACAATGAATGAGATACAAAAGGTATCCATGAATGAATCAAGAATGGTCACACACCTGGATAGAACACTACATAAACTATATTAGTGTCAATACATAACTTGTGTGATGAACAATTGCGGATAAACACAACCTATGTATGGATTTTTCTAACCTTATCCACCACCTACGTATGACACGCCATCGCATGTTGCCTTCTATTTGTATTTATAGTAAGTGCTAGCTAGAGTCACACTTCCCAATGATATTCAAACCCAACTACATGCATCCCAAATACTAGTTGATAAATTGGTGTAATTAAACATATAATTATAGCGCATATGATGGTAAGAAGTAATTAAATAGGAATTGAGTTATTGAATTTTTCTCTTTAAATCAGAAACATAATGTTGATGTTAATCGTCAATATAGTAAAAAACCATACAATTGTAACTTCTACAATCACAAACAATATTGTAAATTGTGTCCCATGTCAAAAACACACCAAAAATATTTGTTAGCTTCAAACTGTTTTCGAAAGTACATAAAATATTTAACCTGAATTTTGGAATATACTCTAAACAAGATACTTTCTAACTCTATTTATTTGACATTGTCGTCGATCCATAGAAAAATCAAAAGAGTTTGACATGGATACATGACTAGCTCGGATAAGAAATGAGTTTTTTTCGGAAACATTAGGGCTAGCTAGTATATTTGATAAAAGAAGATAGATGAGATTGTGATGCTTTGGGCATGTGAAGGAGGAGACAAATGACAACGCAAGTTATATTAGTGGAAACCCTCACATGGAATAGGGATATATGCAGGCCCAAACTGACTTAGGATAAGGAGAAGAGAAAATACTTGCATCTCTCTGAGAACATAATTAAGGATAGAACTTTGTTGAGGCTAGAACTTAGTTGAGGCATAGGATTAAAGTTATGGGTAGAGAGCTAGACTTATGATGGGTATGCATGTTACCTTATTCTTGGCTTCTTGTATTATTTTCACTTTTGCAGTAGTTACACTTTCTTACTATTTATTGTTCTTGATAGCTTACTATAATATTAGACTATGGGGTGTGGAGAGGTTTGGGTTGGAGGCATTACTTGACACATGATGAGGGTGGGATCCACAAGGTAATACTCAAAAACTAGGGGTGTGGTGTGGCGTGGCGTGGCCTGCCACGTGGATTTTTTGGTTGGCTTAGATTGAACCAGCCAACCAAAGCCAGAAACATCACCCCAGCCCCTGCCCCATGTCAGGCAGAATCCTCATACCAAAGGGACAACGCTATGCTTAACGCCAACCCGGGATGGAGCAGCCGGCGTTGAACCCAAACTGCCATCCCACACTCCACGGTCTTATAGCATATTATATATTTTTGTTGTCTGTTGTTTAAGTTATAAGGTTCTAATATGTTTATTATAGTAAAAGTCATATTAATAGCAAAGTTATTGGTATGGTATAAGTAAGGTAGAATATAGCCAAACCATGCATCTATCAATAAAAATAGAGGTGTTGTTTTCAAGGAGATCTCTAACTCCAAAAATACCAGACCTAACAAATAACACTAAAAAATAGAGGTGGTGTTTTCAAGGAGATCTCTAACTCCAAAAAAATACCATATCAAGACCTAAAAATATTAGTAAGCTATCAATAACAGGAAAAGGTGAGAAAGTGTAAGCGGTGAAAAGTGAAAATAATATATTTTTGTTTTTTTTTGTTTAGACACCAAGGTTCGGATATGCTTTTTAGATCTAGATACCGAAATTTTGGAGTTAGAGATCTCCGTAAAAGTAGCATCTCTATTCTTATGGATAGATGTATGGTTTGCTTATTTTCTACCCTTCTCATTTCCTACTAATAACTTTGCTATTAATGGGACTTTCACTAGTATGGTTGTTGCTGTTATATGTGGGAATAAATGTCCATCTAGCTTTTGTAGCAATTTTTACCACCCATCTCCATCCAAAACCAACTTCTATTTCCATCATGTGTAGTTCAATGGTTGATAAAATGGCATTTTAGGGTTTTGATTCATCATATCATATGTTTCAAGCCACCTCACTCCTATTGTGAAGTCGTCATACGTGTGGTTAATCTTGAAATCTAATGTAAACCATTGTTATATATTGTGTACATCATCAAAGTCGTAGTACCGAATCATGACCTTTTCTTAAGAAAGACATTCTGAACTTCTAGGGAGAAGATTTGTTAAGTCAACTCCATGTGTAAATCGACGCTAGAAATCATATAAAAAACACTTTATACAATAACTGCTTGTTAGCATATATATAAAGTTTGTGCAACCTTTGTATATGTAAAGGGTAATTTGGTGTTAGTCAACTTACCTAGTTCTACTATGGAAGCTTTGATAATGCTGACTGGCCATAATTAAGTTCAACAAAATAACTCAAAGTGTGTGTCACATTGATCCTTGGGGCCGCATGAAAGAACTTGTGTTTGTAACATTAAACTTATAAGTAACTAATTGGAGTTATATATATTGTTTGTTACTTAACCCTCAGGGTTGTTCCAACGTTTTTGGAGACACACAGAAAACTACAAAATGAAGGCCCTTTTTGTTAATTTTTTTGAAAGTTATATGTTTTGTAATCAGTAATACATACGATTTCGGATTTCAAAATGATAAAATTCTTGTATCATATAAAATACATAGAGATTGATAGAAAAAAAAATAGTTGTTTTAGTTAACCTATCTTGAGTAATTAGCTCTAGTTTTGCACATAAGGTGTAGGTCGTCGAATGGTCGCTGGTTATTGCAAAATGCATGCATGCAATTATGTGTGTAGGTTAATCAGAAATTGGGCTTTGAATATGGACCTTTTTTTCCTAAACAATTATTATCTAGGCTCCTTTAATAAAAGAATTAGTTGCTTTTATGGGTCTAATACATTCTTATATAACTTAAAAAGAATGTTGGTGACATTTCACCTTTGGCCCCATTTACTATGTGATATTTTCATTTGATGCCCTTCTACTTTTGTTAACATATTTTAAACTTTTAGGTGCTGTTTGTTTTTTCTGAAAAGATCTGCGTGGGCTCTTCTGTCTGCGCGGCGCAGACAACGTGCAGACATTACCACGCGCATACTGTTTGTTTTTCCTAATACGTTTCATTAAAAAACGTATGCGCCAGCTATTCTTGGTGCAGACTTGGCCCAACCACTTCTAAGATCTTCTAAAGTCTGCAGATGGGTAAACACCACCGCCGTCCATTACCACCACCACCACCGCCGTCCACCACTCATCAACGTCCATCACCACCACCGTCCACCGTCCACCACCCACCACTGTCCATCACCACCACCACCATCTACCACCACCGTCCAGCACCACCACCACCCACCACCACCATCCGTACACCACCAACAGTTTATTTTAGACGTGTACATACGTTAAAAAACAATCAGTCTTCTTCTTGCAGACTGAAGAGGTTTGTCCACCTCTTCTTCTACAGATGTGGTCCGCAGACTGCAAGCATTTTATCTCTTAAAAAACAAACAACACCTTATACATTGGCACATCTTCCCCTTAAGTTATAACTTCTCACTTTTACGTGTCGTCATAAATTTGAAGCGAGTAGCTGATACGTCATAACTTTATATATTTCGTTTAATCGTACGATATCTTTATATGCTTCTTTCGTGTGCTTAAACATGTTAATGTCACCGTGCCAACGCTTAACGAACGCTGACGTGCTCTTAAACACGTAGTGTAAAAGGTGTCCCGCCACAATGCGCGAGCACCTTATATTCATTCTTTAACTTAAAAAAACTATTTACTCACATGCTTATTTTATGGACGTGTCGGTATAAATTCACATTTTGACGTAAACAGTATAAATTCACGTTTCGGCGTTCGACGTAAACGGTTTTCCAGAAATGTGTTGAATAAAATATAATATGTTTTTATACTTATTTTTATGTACATTTTCAGTTCGTTTATGTTTTGAAGTAAATAAATAAACCTTATTTTCTCACGTGCTTATTTTTATTTACGTGTCGGTGTAAATTCACGTTTCGATGTAAACGGTATAAATTCACATTTCGACATAATTTTTTTCCAGTAACGAGTCGGATCAAATATAATACGTTTCCATGCTTACTTTTATGTACACTTTCAGTTGGTCTACGTTTTGACATACGTGTCACCGTACATTTTGACATCGCTAAGTCTTGATGCAAATGTAAGGATGGTGTAGTGCTTAGGTTTCGATTTCGTTTTTTTGATACCGTTTCTTTTATATGATATAAATTCGATTTACTTTACTTTTTGTTCTAATCGCAATGCTTATATAAGTCACATGAGTTATATCGAATACGTCAAAACACACGTTTTATACGATTGACGTATTACATAATGCTTGGACCAATCTATTCGATGCTTGATGTATATGCGCTGTAACGTACGCGGACCTTATTACTAGTATACATATATAATCTATAAAACCTAACAACATTATGAGCCCTTGATTTTTGGTGACACTAACCTCGTGCCTAAAATGGAAAATCCAACAGGCCGAACCTGGTGACCCTTTGGGTCCACATAAGGAAACTTTGTTTGTTTCTTACACTAACCTTGTGTTAGTTAAAAATAATGCATTCTACAATGGTATCACAATGCAACATCACTTTAGTTACAGTCAAAGTCAAAGTACAAATTAAGGTAGAAATTCTATGCCTTGAAGTAGGCCAATTATCAGTGTATAAGTCAATATAGAAAGTACATTTGATAGATTTAAGTATTTAACAAATATCTAAGAAACATGTAGAAGCATTGAAGCAAATCAAAATATATCTTGTGGGTCAAAAATCAAGGAAGAATCAAATCTAGTTCCATATATCACTTAACATCTCTCTATATAAAATAAAACTGAGTAAAAAAAAAGTTGAACATCAAAAAGTATATTGTCTATAGGTTTTACATTTCGCAACCATCTTTCCTCATCTTGATTGTTGTCTAGAAACCAAGAGACAACAAAACCACCACCACCATCAAGTTAGTATCAGTGGCAAAGCTTGATATCTCTGATCAGGGGGAAAGGGGCAGAAGTACACCGGACCTAAAAATTTCTATAAAACTTAGGGGTCGAAAACGTTTACACCAAAAAATTTCTATACGAAAACTACATACTCTCCACTACTGAGTGAAAAGTTCGAGAGATCGGCCACATCTCCCGCCCCTTAAAAGCTTCGCCCATGCTTGACATGCATGAAAGGTATGGTGAGACAAGATCTTAACATTGTATAAGAGGAGCTATGATTTCTGATAACAAACCAGGCCTATAGACCCTTTCAACTGATAAATAAGTTGAGATGATATGCATTTTCATATTAAAGGTTTCCAAGTTCTTAGGATTTTAATTTTACTCCCTAAAAGTCGCTCAAATAATAATAATATAATAATAATAATAATAATAATAATTAACAAATTAACGAAGTAATTTATAATTTTAAAAACGTAGAAGGGTTAAGATTGGCATGTCGGTGGTTCAAAAGGATGAAAGACAGAAATTATTAAAAAATTGAATACAATCCAAAGCAGTCTATTAAAGTAGTTATGATGTGGTCTACATTTGACAAAAGAATCATAACTGGGTCAACAAATTCCCGTACCGACACTTTATCTTTCAACAAAATCCATGTATCCGCTGATTTTCGGGTCGAATCTAATTTGATGTAAGTCATTTTTTTTATTATTACATACCGCAAAAAGTATTTGAAATTATATTTTATTATAGCCTAAATTTGAAGCCAAAAGAGTCATGAAAATAATCATTTAGAACCAAGACCATATCTTGTATTCATAAACATATGAAAAAAATGTTATCATGTCACATGGTTGAGAGCCTACTTATTTGTCTTTGTTTTTGTTCAGTTCCATCATACATCCGACATCTATCAACCCTTCATGGATATCATGCATCAGTTTGGATACCATAATAGTTTTTTTTTATATTTATTTTACAAGTTCATTATATTGAAAAATAAGCCCTTGAAAAACAATGGATCGAATTGGGTTAGGTAACGGGGTATTAAGGATTCAGGTCAAAATGGTTTTAATTAAAAGAAGTCTGGTTCAAAATGAGTCGTTTTGTATGAATGACAAAAAAATAATAATTATAACTACCATAATATATTGACAAATATAGTTGCCGAAACGGTAGCGTAGAATGAGAAAGTACGATGGTTCTTGTATTTTGTTTTGGTTCGTTCCGGCTACTTTTTCCCTTTTTTTGCTTATTCTTATTTATGTCAAATTTAATCCAAAAAACTTGTAAACTTTAGAGTTTAATGACAAATATGATATCTAATCTCAAAAATATGTTTGAAAAAAGTAAAAATTTTGAAGATAAAAACAAACTGACTTAGACATTACATGTCTTATGTCTGTCTACATGATATGTTTTCTGATTTTCTCAAAAAAGTATATGATCTTACTGGGCTTGTTTATTTACTGTGGGCCCTTTTAATGTAAAAAATATTTAAGAGGCACGATGGAGATGGGTTATTAGGTAAGCATCATTCATTGGATCTATTGAGTTGGCTCTTGGCATGATCACACTAATTAATTAACTATAATTTATCCTAACTAAATGATGGGATCGTGTTAATTTTTCCACTCACAGTATCTTCACAAAGATAACATTGTATATGTTTTTTTTATTTTTTTATTTATATGTGATAATAATAGTGGTAATAATAGTTTTAAGGAATATAAATTTGATAAAAATTGAAAATGAATATCAAGATATTTGAAAGTCTTTTATAAAAGTTGATATAATTAAATCCAACTTAACAATATGGGTATTCGTTTACTTAATAACAATTTTTCACATCTAGATACCATCCAATTTTGTGTTTAAAGTATTTGAACTCTCGCTACTTTTTATTGAGAGAAACACTAGATCACTATAGGTTATTTAGTGTTCAGATTTGTAACAAATCTCATGTTGAACCTAGAGATTCAACTTTGCTACGAAGAAAATATAATATCATGCTAAACATATGATATCTAAAAACTGGTTTTTCGAGTTCATCTAGCTTTAGAATTAACGATCTCTTGACCTTTCAAAAGTTAAACATATAACATATTCTACGTAAAATAAAGATTACATTCATCGAATGCTAGCTTCACATTAGACGAACCTGTGAATACGGCGTTTGTAGCTTCCTCGTATATCACACTTCCACCCATGTGTTGCAACCTTCAAACAACATTGCATGCTCTCTCACAATAAGAGATTAATAACTTTTTCTTTTGCATTTTAAAGAGCATATAAATGGAATGGATACTCAGTTAGAACACACGAATATTTTATAATTCGAACAATTTTGTTGATATTAACAACTTGCATCGAATATAAATTTCTAATTACTAACGAGAGTCAAATTAATTATAATATAAAATTTTCTCATGCATAAACACAAAGAGTATCTTAGATTTGTGAATTACAGGAGGGTACTTTTTTTATTCTTTTAAAGTATTATTATTTAGCGATGAGTGAAACTGTTGTAATGCCAGTAATGAAGATGAACTTTTATAGATAACTTATATCTATTGTCGACAATTCATTTGATTTTAAACAACGATTTTTGATATTACTGATATGTTGAAAATCATCAAAATGCGCCCAATTTGTTTTCTTAACGCTAAAATGAAGTATGTGTACTTATTTTAATTAGTTATGGTTTGTGTATAAGAATTTATACATTCTTTTAAAAGTTGCAATTCAAAATTACAAACAATTTTTAATCATATAAACTAAATTTCTAATTGTAATATTAAGATTAATGGTTTGCTTGAAAAAAATGATATTTTAAAAGTCGCTTGCTTGCTTGATTCTACTTGCCAAAAACTATTTTTTTACTTGATTGATTATTGCAAATCTAATATTATAAGCTTGTTCAAAATTGGTTTGCATGTAATTTATTTAATTTAATTCGACTAAAAAACAACTTTTTTAACGGCAAATTTGGATCACTAACGGACTATTGGAGTATCATCGTGCTACCAGCAGAATCACCCGATCTTATTCATCTCCAATAGGCATAATACCTTACACCAATTCACAAGAAAACCCAATAAATATGGAAAACCTCCCTTGTAAGAATCAAATTCATAACATATTGATCACAAAGTCTTAAACCACCCCAATATACCACTAAACTAAAAAAAAACAACTTGATCACGTTAATTGAATAATCATGATAATCATTATCCGAATAAACAATATATGTAATCAGGATTTGTTGTTTTCGAAACGAAATAATAACCGTCAAAAGTCGTTATTTTTAATTATTGTACTAAATAAAAATAAGTAATGACTAATTAGAAAATTAAAATTTAAGATCCAAAAAAGAATTAATTAGGATTGAAGGTCTTAAAATAAACAATTTCCACCAGTCACGGAATACAAGAGTGGACCATGCGACTGTTAGTGACCCATTTCTGCATCACGCACCGCATTTGCTTTTGTTTTATTAATTACTTTTATCAACTTATTTAATATTTTAAATACAATCAACCTCCTTTATAGGCTTTTCCAAGTTTAGGTTCGATCATCTCATAAATTGATGGGAAATAAAATGTTAAAAAAACTTATTAAAGATGTAGTTTTTAGTAGAAGTCTTATAAAAGCTAAATGCAAATAAAATACATTCCGTAAGGATGAGTTATGAGTCGGAATGGTTTTATATTGTCAAGTTAGGGATGCGTATGAGTAAAAGATCGATTATACAAAAATTGCATGAGTCAAAGAGCTGCCCATTACGAAGTAGTATAGTTCAATTTGCTTTTAGTAATTACTGAAGAAAGACAAGTAAATAAATTTTCAAGTCTTAATGCAACTAAAAAGGTCGGATAGATTCAAAATTTAAAATATTAAAGCCGACTATGCACCAAATGAAGTGTAGTTAACCATGACTGCCAGTTTAGTCGGTTTAGACCGGTATTTACACACCCCTAGTTAGAGTATACAATAACAATAAGCTAGAGCAATCTTTTTTTTGGTTACCTTATACATCTAGATGTAGGTTAAGTTAGAACGATTTCACGTATACAACTATGCCTTACGCGAAAACACATTCAAACAACACATTTACTCACGCATTGTCGATTTACGTTGACGATATTACAACAAACACACTACATAGATCCTCTCTGGCATCCACTTCATGGTTACAACACATGAGAATCGCCAGTTAAACACTAATAATCATAATATTAATAACTCATAGTAGCGTATACCAGATACACATGTATAAATTCTCTAATAAGCAACCAAAAATCATAGTTACCCGCTAAAAATCATAATAATTGACTCATAGTAGATACACATGTATAAATTCTCTAACAAGAATCAAAAATAATATAACATCTATACTACTTACACGTATTATTTCAAAGTTCACATGAACAGTAAAATATTTTAATATATAATTCACTATATTTTTTGTGCCTTTTTTATATTATATAATATAAGAATAACGTATATCACTATAAATATTGTTTGATACCACTCAATGATATAAGATAACAATAAAGCACTCAGTACTTTGATTCACTTTTATGGTTTTCAATTTCGATAATATTTTGTCTATACAACTCTGTCTACAATGATAAATGTATATCGGAAAACAATACCATGAAGATCTAAACTAATCGATGTCGTTCGGACATTAGTGTCAATGTTGTTTTTATTGTTTTCGGTGATAAGCACACGTTGGTTTCTATATCGAATGCATGTATCGTATCAGTATTAACGAATCAAATCAATACCCATCAAATGTTCGTGTCACATACCACCACAACACGCAAAGAAATACCCTAGTTACTATATTATACACAACTAAAAATTTATAAGCAAGAATATTAAATTACTACAGAAACCATAAAATATAACAAACAGACAAAAAAAAATATTACCATTTTTGTGATTTTGCTAAAATCTTCCAAAATCCACAACATTACAAGTATTGTACTCACCTACTTCCACCTCATATACTAAAATCCTATCTTTTCTTTCTCAAACACTCCATACTTAATACTCTGTATTTTCTCACGCTCATAAACACCACAATTCCCCCAAAATCCTTCATTTCTTCCACAAATTCTCACATGAATCTCATCACCCACCATCCTTAACCCCCAATGTTCACACTCTGCATCAATGGCAGCTCACAACTACCCCACAATCACCCTAATTTCAACCATAACACTCATCTACACCTTCCTAATTTCACACGTGTTCAGTGCAACAGATCCCAATGATCTAGCAATATTAAACCAGTTCCGAAAAGGGTTAGAGAATCCAGAGCTTCTAAACTGGCCTGAGCATGGAGACGACCCGTGTGGGGCCCGCTGGCCCCACGTGTTCTGTGATCGTTCAAGGGTTGCACAAATTCAAGTTCAGGGGATGAATTTGAAGGGTTCGTTGCCAAAAAACTTGAATCAGTTGTCAATGTTGACTAATCTGGGCCTCCAGAAGAACATGTTTTCTGGGCCTTTGCCAACTTTGAGTGGGTTGTCGGAATTGAGGTGGGTTTATCTTGACTACAACCTGTTTGACGAAATGCCTGATGACTTTTTTCAAGGGCTTGATAGTTTAGAAGTGATGGTTTTGGATAATAACCCGATTGATGTTAGTACTGGGTGGTCTATACCGACAGATCTTCAGAATTCGGGTTCAGTTGCAGAATCTTTCTTTGATGAGTTGTAATTTGGTGGGTAAGATTCCTGATTTTCTTGGAAGTATGTCTTCACTTGGGGTGTTGAAACTGTCTATGAATCGAATTTCGGGTGGGATTCCGGTTACTTTTAATGAATCTGTTGTTAGAATATTGTGGTTGAATGGTCAGTCTGGGGAGGGGATGACTGGAACAATTGATGTTATGGGACAATGAGGTCACTTACTAGTGTTTGGTTACACGGGAATCATTTTTCGGGTCGAATTCCCGAAAGTATTGGTGGGTTAACCGAGCTTAAAGAATTTAATGTTAATAGTAATGATCTTGTTGGATTAGTTCCTGAGGGTTTAGCTAGTTTGAAATTGGATAAACTTGATTTGAATAATAATATGTTCATGGGTCCTGTGCCGAAGTTTAAAGCTGTGAACTTTAGTTACTCGTCGAATCGGTTTTGTAACCCGGATCCTGGTGTTCCTTGTCGTCCGGAAGTGACTGCGCTTTTGGAGTTTTTAAACGATTTGGGTTACCCGTCTCGGCTTGTGAATTCATGGTCCGGGAATGATCCGTGTGCAGGGTCGTGGTTCGGTTTGAGTTGTAGTATGCAGAAGGTTAGCGCGATCCACTTGGCGAAGTTTAACCTTTCGGGAACCTTGAGCCCGTCGATTGCGAGTCTTGATTTGCTCACTCGGATTGATCTTGGGTCGAATTACTTAACGGGTGTGATTCCATCAAACTGGTCAAGCTTAAAGTCGTTGACTTTGTTGGATTTGAGTGATAATAATCTTTCACCTCCTCAGCCAAAGTTCGATCCCTCGATGAAGCTTGTTCTAAGCGGAAACCCGTTGTTTCAATCGTCACCGAAAACTGGTCCTAAAACCAGTTCACCGACGGGCTCCCCGCCCGACAGCAGCCAACTTTCACCTCCAACAAGAAGCGGGATTTCTGGCGGTACTCGCAGTTCTGGGGGCGGCAGAGGTGCCGCCCCTCTCGGTGCTAAACAGCCGACGCCGAAGAAGCCGAACAAGAAGCCAAACATAGTAGCGTTCGTCGCTCCTGTTGCGGTTGTCGCTGGTTTAGCCCTTTTAATCATCCCTTTATTGCATCTACTTATGCAAAAAGAAGAAAGTCACCTCAAGTCAACCACCAAGCTCACTCGTGGTTCACCCGCGGGACCCGTCCGACTCAGACAACACAGTCAAGATCTCAATCGCCAACGACACACAAACGCATACCAGGTCGGCAGTGGTTCGGGGGAGTCCCACGTAATCGAGTCCAGAAACTTGATCATATCGGTTCAAGTGTTAAAAAACGTGACGAAAAACTTCACGAAAGAGAACGAGCTCGGCCGTGGCGGGTTCGGGGTCGTTTACAAGGGCCAGTTAGACGATGGCACAAAAATAGCAGTCAAACGAATGGAATCCGGTGTGATTAGCAACAAAGCGTTAGACGAGTTTGAATCCGAAATTTCAGTTTTATCAAAGGTTCGACACCGGCATCTGGTGTCGCTTTTAGGGTATTCAACTGAAGGGTCTGAGAGAATACTTGTTTACGAATATATGCCGCAAGGTGCGTTAAGTCGGCATCTATTTCATTGGAAAAACTTTAAACTCGAACCGCTTTCTTGGAAAAGGCGGTTAAATATTGCGTTGGATGTGGCTAGAGGGATGGAGTATCTTCATACTTTGGCTCATCAGAGCTTTATACACCGTGATCTTAAATCGTCGAATATTTTACTTGGAGATGATTTTCGAGCCAAAGTTTCGGACTTTGGGTTGGTGAAACTCGCACCGGATGGTGAGAAGTCGGTGATTACTCGGTTAGCTGGTACATTTGGATACCTTGCGCCTGAATATGCCGGTAACTATCCATTTTATGTTTATATATGTAATATGTTTATATATCATGGACATGACAAAATGTGCCGGTTGGAAATGATTTAACTTTTGGCATGGGTCAAGTTAAAAACTTTTGACTTTTGCCCAAAATCTTAGACCCGTTTGACTTGTTGGTCAAGTTAATAACTTTGACATTTGCCCAGAATCTTCGACCCATTTGACTTGTTTCCTTTTAAGGCTAATTCTCTTGAATTTATAACCGCATAAACCAAAGTCACCAGTTTATATTTTATAATATCAAAAAATTGGCTTAGTTTTATGCTAATTTTCTTGATTTGATCAAATTGGCTGATAGAACATAACCCATATTCACCCATCTATAATTTCAAAATAGAATTATTTTTTGCTAATTTTCTTGATTTGATCAAATTGACTTGTTAGAACATAACCCGAAGTCACCCATTTGTAATTTCAAAATTGTTATATTTTTATGCCAATTTTCTTGAATTTATCAAACTGATTTGTTATTGATGGGGCATAACAGTTATTCCCATATTATGATTTCAAAATTGACACCTTTGGTATAATTAGTTTTCTATAATGAGATTCCATCAAAGGGAAAGATAAAAAAGACATGATCTTTAGTCAGAAACAGAAAACCCCATATAAAATAAATTATTGGAAAATTTGCAGAAATAGGTTCATGAATTCAGGATTTTGTTTCCATATGTTATCAGTAATTCTAGATTTTGTTTCCATCTGCTATCACTAATTCTAGATTTTGTTTCTATCTATCATCAGTGATCTAAGATTTTGATTCCATCTATTATCAGTGACAGGTAAAGTAACAACGAAGGCCGATGTATTCAGCTACGGCGTCGTTCTCATGGAGTTACTAACCGGTTTAATGGCGTTAGACGAAGACCGACCCGAAGAAAGCCAGTACCTAGCAGCATGGTTTTGGAGCATCAGAACCGACAAAGAGAAACTAATGGCTGCCGTGGACTCCTCTCTCAACGCGAACGAAGAAACATTCGAAACCATCTCCGTCATAGCGGAGCTGGCAGGCCACTGTACAGCCCGAGAGCCAAGTCAGCGGCCCGATATGGGGCACGCAGTCAACGTGCTGGCCTCACTTGTCGAGAAATGGAAACCCATGGAGAACGAAGCTGAAGAATATTGTGGTATCGATTATAGTCTGCCATTGACTCAGATGGTCAAAGGGTGGCAAGAAGCAGAAGGGAAAGATTACAGTAGCTATGTGGATCTTGATGATAGTAAGAGTAGTATTCCTGCAAGGCCTACTGGATTTGCTGATTCATTTACTTCTGCCGATGGTCGATAAATGGTGTTTCGGGTTTCTGTTGGTGTTGGGATACACGTTTGTACGTTGTAGATAGCTTGAAATGTTTTTCGGTATGTTGTATCGAAGACTTTCTGTTAAAAGTTTTGATGTTGGTATGTTTGAAACGACGATGAAAGTTGTAATCTTGTAGAATTTAGGGTTCTTAGTATGGGTAAAATTGTGTTTATACGTGTCGATCTTTTCCAGTTTTCAGGTATGCCTTCTTCGTTGATCAAATTCTTTTCGTCAAGATTATCGATTAAGGGCAGTGACGGATCCAGTAGAACAAAACGGGTTGGTCACATATATTTTAAAAAATTCACAAACACTAAAAGAAAATTTATGAATCCTTCGTTTAGCCACAACATCTAGTTTAGCCACAAGATCTACTTTTACTCGAGTATTATACTTTTTTTTTCTCATGACTTAAATTAATGTTACACGCTAGGCATATCACGCTTATATTTTTACTCATGTATAAATTCTGGTATGTATTATTAGTCGTATACAAAAATCAATATATTCAAGCTTTAGACTTATAAAAGTAATATCACATGACTATCTGTTATATGTATAAGTTATTCTAGCATAATCATATATAGAGAACAAACTAATAAACATAACTGCTACATGTCATTTCAGAATTGTTTCTCGGTATATCACACTTTCACAGAATTCATCACTCATTGGTTAATGACGGATCTAGAAAATATTCGTAGGGGTAACGTTTTATAAAAAAGTGGTAACGAAATCAAAAAAACATTAAAAAAGGTCAAATTTTTCCAAAATTTACACTACCGCCGGAGCATCAAGGGGTAGCGAAGACTACTCCTGCGTCTAAGGTATGTCCGCCCCTGTCATTGGGTCCATCTTTTAACAACCAATTAGAGACTTAAAACACATTAACTAATTAACAATCATACGGAATTATATTCAAAGTAATCTCAAAGCAATGTTTTATTTCAAAGTATGATAACTGTTGTAATTGTTTATCTATGTTTAATCGTTATTGTGTATAGAAGTGTTAGCAACTTTTATAATATTCTATCTAAAATAAATAGTCATTACTCTTTGCGGTACTAATTGTTATACTAATCTTCATCTAATAATAATAATCATCATCATCATCATCATCTAATACTAACAAAGAAATCCATTTCATTTATTTAGTAATAATAATGCCATATGCCATTTATTCCTTCAATCTCAAAAATTTTATTTATATTTTTTAATTTAATATATAATTATCACTTAGCCTTATCTGAATCTCTAAAACAATAAATATTTTAAAAATATCATCAAATCTCTTCTTCTAATATTGATATTAAATATAAATCTCTTCATCATAATATATATAATTATTGATTAGTTTTATTTGGATACCCAAAATATTTTAGATTTTCGCAATGAATGAATAACAAAATATTCTAAATTAGTATTAGCGATAAAAATAGTTAACATAAATTATATTATTGTAATTGCAAATGTAATCTAATTAAACATTACACATATTAATTATATAGTTTTTCTTTCTTCAAATTACCTACATCTTAAAGACAAAGTTCGGTGAACCTTTGTCTTTAAGTCCTCAACTTTTTACAAAAATACACATTTAACCCTTATATATTTATCTCTTTTCAGTTTTTATTTATTATAATTCTAGCCCCTATACTTTTACTTTCTAACTCACTATACTTTTAGTGCTTTCACTTCATACTCTCAAACTAAGTAACTTATGCATTCACTTCTAACTTTCAGTATTTGACAACTTTGATTCGTCAACTTTTTCTACTTAATAACTTGCCGTCTCATTTTATTTGAATTGCTTTTACGACTTAGACCATATACCAGTATCTTAAAGATGTCTTTAAGTCCTCAACCTTTACAAAAATACACATTTAGCCCTTATATATTTATCTCCTTTCAATTTTCATATATTACAATTCTAACCCCTCTACTTTTACTTTCTAACTCACTATACTTTTAGTGCTTTCCCTTCACACTCTCCAACTAAGTAACTTATGCATTCACTTCTAACTTTTGGTAATTGACAACTTTGATCCGTCAACTTTTTCTACTGAATAACTTGACGTCTCGTTTTATTTGAATTGCTTTTACGACTTTAGACCAAGCGTCACACATTAATATACTTTTTTTTATCTATGTCTAACCATGTTACTGTCTAAATTACTTTTACGACTTTACACTATTGTCTAAAATATTGTTACAACTTTACACTGCAATGAGCGAGCCATACTTTTATATGTGTGTGTGTGTATATATACATATATATCTAGTGACGATAATGTCACGAACGTACCGTGCGTTACAAGTAAAAAACGTGCAATGTCACTTGCGGGCATCACATGTTAATGTCATCATTGGATATTGTAACCACAATGCTTATATAAGTTACACTGAGTTTGACCGGATACGTCAAACACGTGTTTTATGTGGTTAACGTATCACATAACGTGTCGTCATCTATAAACAACTAAGGTGTCGCCGACGTAACGCGTTGTGTATCACAGTTTTAACATACCTGCCATTTTAATTTCACGTTTCAACGTAAACAACTCATGTTTTGAAATAAACTTTTTTCTCAAGCAAGTCTGGTAAAAAATAATATGTTTTATACTTATTTTGTGTACCTTCGTAAACTGTATTCGAAAGCGAGTCGGGTTAAATATATTATGTTTTTCATTCGATGATGATGTAATTTTTTTTAATTAAAGAATCGGGTTAAATATACAGTATTAATACGAGTTACTTTAATTTTCGACGCTGACGTAACGCACGCCGGGTCAAATCCTAGTATCTATGCAAATAGCATTCTCTCATTTAATTTAATAATAATATTAGTTAAATATCTTAATATAATAATGAGTTCTATGATACATTCTTTTTCCTTTGTCAACCTTCATAAAGAACCGACATAGTATATACCATTGATGGAAATCAAAAGCCACTTCCATTGATACCATATTGCTAAACCTATAAATTCCCCAAAATCCCTTTCTCGCCTCTTCAAGTCCATTTGAAAATCACAACGAACCCATCATTTTCGCTCAGCAACCAACCCATCATCCTCCCTAAATCAAGAGTAATATTTTAAATTTCCTTCATCAATGACGGACCCAGGAATTTTTTCAAGGGTGCGGAAAATTTTTAAGGATTTTAGGCCCTACTATATAAAATTAAAATTTCGGTTCATAGAGGGTCGGATCGGGTTGGGTCATGTAAAACAAAACAACATCAAACTAAAATTCATATAATCATCAAAAGCAATCAAACGTCACTGTGAACATATTTAAAGTTTTACCCTACATGTTTTATCTTTTGAAATCTATCCAAAATATCATATAGAGATACCTTCCTAAACAATCAAACCCTAGTTTTGCTTGACCCTAATAACATAAATAAACAAAGATTCAAATAAAACAACATAATCAATAATAAAAAACATTAATTAACAAACATACAAAGATCAACCCTTATCTACTTCCGCATATCTCTATTTCTCCTAAACATTTAATAAGACGATAAAACATACCTTACTCGTTTAACAGGAGAATTCCGACAAAAAAAAGGATGTCGCCGAACTGGATAGTAGGTCGTGCGTCAATGGTTTTTTTGGGAGAGGGGATTGCAATAGCCGAACAATGGGTGATTGGGTGTAATGGGTTATTGTACTAATTTTCTAATTTTTTTTGGGTTGGGCTTGGGTTAATAAAATTGGGTTATATATTGGGCTTAAGCTTATAAGATTAGTAGTTTAATTGGGTTAAGTGGATACATAACAATTAGTGTTAATATAATTTATTTATAAATTCATAGTATTATTTCTTTAAGAGGGGGTCAAAAAAAAAAATTTAAGGGATGCAATGAAAATTTTTCTAAGAGGTGCGAGGGATTTTCGGCATAAAATTACATTAAATTTTTTTCAAGGGGTGCGTCCACCCTCCCGGCTTTACGGTGGGTACACCCCTGTTGTTCATTCGATTCAACCTTTTACAATTATTGTGGTTCGCAATTATCATATTTATTGTTGTTTTTCCGCATTGAATCGTATTTAGAGGGTGTTTGGGATTACTTATTTAACTCTAAAAATGTTTTTTTTTGTCAAACGTGATTATTGAATTATTGCTTTTTCAAAAGAAGTTTTTAAAGAAATGTTTGAATTAGCTTTTGTGATGGGAAATAGTAAAATGATCAAAAATGATATAGTAAGTTTCTATGTTTAGTTGCTATTTTAAAGGATGATGTTAGACTTGTAATTTTATATTGAAAAAAATTCAAAAACCATTTAAAAAACTAGGTTTTTGTGTCTTTTGAAAAACAATTTTTTACTCCTTGAAAAACCAAAATAGAAAACACTTTTGTTGGAAATAGTAAAATGATCAAAAAGGATATAGTAAGTTTCTACGTTTAGTTGCACTTTTAAAGGGTGATGTTAGACTTGTAATTTTATATTGAAAAAAATTAAAAACCATTTAAAAACTAGGGTGATGTTAGACTTGTAATTTTATATTGAAAAAAGTCAAAAACCATTAAAAAACTAGGTTTTTGTGTCTTTTGAAAAAACAATTTTTTACTCCTTGAAAAACCAAAATAGAAAACACTTTGTCAATGGCAAACATTTTTCTTTAACTTATTGTCTTTTTTAGAAAGCAATAAATCATTTTCAAACTCAATCAGAAACACCCTCTTACACATTTATCTTCTTGTTCAATCGTTTCAAGCATATGTCTATCCATGATTCTCAGGTTTTCCTTCTTGATTGGGTTAACATCTTCAAGTCTTTTATTTTAAAACTATGTTTGCAGTTGTTTTCCTTCTTCAATGGAGACATCAACACCTACACCTGTTTATGAAAGATGGGTTGTGGTTGTGTTATTTTTTCTATGAAAGATTACTTGTCTTCATGATTTTATTTTAAAAGATGATAACACAACGTAATATTATAGGGTATGGAATTGCTAAACCTATAAATCTAAACATTATGTTACCGATTGCCCGTTTTAATTCATATAGTGTTAGTTATTCTGTAAATGTAACAGATCTCCCATTAGTATAGGTTGTTTGATGTTAATTTTCCGACATCCAACCATAACGAATCGTCAATTGAACATGATGTCAACTAATCTGACGATCGTAATCTAGCTCCGGATTCAGATTTGATAAGTATGTTCAATTAAGGTTTTGTGAGCATCGTGACGTATTATTTGTTGCGGAATTAGGCGTTTGCATTCTAGGATCATCTACACGGTTTCATTTTGCACGATCATGCTTTGAAGACTGATTTTGTTGAACCGGTCCATGTTTATTGTATTTTTTTCTTGATTTGATGCAGAGTTTGTTTCACATTCGAAGCTTGTATGATTGAACATGTTTCTTCATATATGTGTTTCAAGAATAATCTTTTGTCGAGCCAGTTAAGATCATAAAGCAGGGGTAGATTTTGATATAGGATAATGGTTGAAGTGTGATTATAATTAATATCACAACATGGAAATCCTTTATAATATACATAATTTATTCTAAACACACAACCTTTGTCGCTCATGCTAACAATTGGGGTATACAAATGGTACATCTTTATACATGGAAAGCAAGAATTTCATTCAAATATCTTCCTTCTTTTTATGCAGGTGTAATGAAATAGCCACTATAACAAACTTAATTATTTTCTTTACCTGAAATCATCAAACCTCTAAACAGATGTAAGCAAGGTTTTGTAAATATATTCGATCTAGGTAGTTGAGATTGACCTGCTCACAACCTGAAACGCAAATGCAAAAAAGGGTCAGTTTTGGTTCTGAAATTGGTAAGAATTCGGTCCAATCCCACTTTGGCCCCTACATTAAGTTACCTATTAAAGTTTAGTCATAAACATAAAGCAGTGATGTTAAAATCTAGATTAAAAGGTATTTTGTTTAACAAAAACATATCATCATGCATAAATGTTGATGTGATGCGAGCGTGAGTGATTTTTAGATATACTTTAAATATTTTTCACTCGTTTGTTCAAGTTTTAAATTTATAAAAACACGATATACAACTATCACTCTCTATAACACGTTAGGGCAAATGCATCCATCGTTGGCGTAGTATAGTGATGGTAAGATACCGATGTCGTCTAAGGATACAAGAGCTTTTAATATCGGAATATAATTGACGTTTAATCTGATAAAAATTTTTTAGGAAAGGTTTTTAATAAAAATAAAGAAATAATTAAAGCGATAAAAGAAATAAATAGACAAGATAGTTACACTTAGTTTCGACTTATTATTTGCTTTGATGATTCTATGCTTTGGGTTTTTTAAAAGATTATCTTAGTTAAAGTGGCATGTCCCTCTTTTGGAGGCAACACTACCCCCATCCATATTGGTCTAAGTTAGCAGGGATACAGTCCCTCAAGGCTGGAATATTAAAAGATAATTAAGTAAGTTATTAATGCAAAAAGTGGCATGTCCCTCTTTTGGAGGCAACGTTACACTCGGTCATATTGTTCTAAGTCAGCAGGGATAGAGTCCCGCTAGGCTAATTTAAAGTTTCAATAGTAGTTTATTTATAAGGGACTCAAGCTGTTCTTACTTCCCTCGATTTGATGCTCTCTGCCTCAAGGGAAGTCCTAACAAGCTTGACCCAAGTCCTCGCAGGATCTATACACTGAACAAGGCAAGAACATTACCCATACCACCCTTCTAACCCCCTTCCAGTCAGTTAACGTGCTTTATATAGACCATAAGACACGAATGAGTGAATCAACGAAACATGAAGTGTTGGTGCATAATGTCTATTGCCTACGTCTAGGATATGTTGATTTTGTTTATAAGGCTTAGAATGTCAGTTTGTATATGTTAATGTTATGTTTTATATGTTAGTAGATGACTCGTACGAGTCATACTCTGTTACACACTCTCCTGTGCGAGTCATGTCGATCTATAAATAGAGGAGTGTTGTGTCAGAGTTAGTAATTCTGTTGGTGTGGCAAAGCCCTGCTGAACTGTTTACTTGCACTGTACTTGTTCACGTATATCAATACATTCAAGGCATTTAAGCGGTAGATCTCACGTGTTTGTTTGTCAACCTCACTAACAATGAATTCCGCCTCTGTTAGTTGTCAGATCGGTCTGGTGCCATCGAAGGAGAGCCGATCCCCCCCTCACAAGTGGTATCAGAGCCTTGAGGTCTGATCTGTTGACAAACATCAAGTTTCTGCATATTACCAACAGTTTCATATTCAGATTCACCATTGGAGCTTTCTACTTCTACACTTTCCCATACATATCTCGGAAATGGACAAAATCATGGACAAAATTGACTAGGATTTTAGAATATCACGTTAAAATCAATTCTAATCAATCCTTGACAATTTCAGATCTAAAATTGAACTTAATCATGTCAAAATTGGTAAAATTCATCCGTTTGATGACCTAAGTTGTTTCGTACGGGTAGAGAGACCACTCTCACGAACGACTATCCGTACAATTTAAGTCATTCGTACGAACGAGTAAACAAAAGTTCTTAAAATCTACAAGTTAAAAAGAAACACAATTACATACTTAGTTTTTGGAAATAAATTAACGAACACAAATTATTAAAAGATATCAAATTAACTGATAAAGGAAACATGATAGAAATAAAGAAAAAAGAATTAAAATATTTAAAAAAGCTATATATTATTATAGAAACAAATTATTATTCAATTTCACTCGTCAATAATAAAAAAAGAAAAAAATAATAAAATATTAAAAAGCTATATCTTATTATAAAAATAAAGTTACTATTTATGTTCACTCGCTAACAATATATATATATATATATATATATTAAAAACTGTGATTCGCACGAGGCATTCATTCGTACGAGCAACTCACTCGTACGAAGCAAACATTTTCAGCCGTACGAACATCTTGTTCGCACGAGTATCTTCTTCGTACGAATCATCTCGTTCGCACGAATCTCTGTGTCGTACGAACTAATCTTGGTCGCACGAACTGTTCTGTTATCCGTACGAAGAAATTTTTATCATTCTAATCAGTTTTCTGAAAGTGTGTTTCTAAAATCTTTGCAGAAAAATGGTAGAAGAGTTTTATAATGCATTTGCTACATCAGCGGTCACAACTACCGCAGTTCAAAACATGAACCTCGAAAATGAGATGGGTACGATGATGAAGCCGCCAAAGTTGATGAACCTTGAGGACTTTGACAGTTGGAGTGAACGTTTCATGAATTGGGTTCAGGCGAATCATTTTACTTTCTGGTTTGCCATCAAAGAAAAGTATCAATCTCCTGTTGGAGAAAATGGTCTCGAAAAGACAATGGCTCAACTCTCGGATTTTGAAAGAGTTCATAAATGAGAAGAAAATGATGAACATTTTACAACAATCCATCAAGGAAGACATATTGGTGCTATTACAACATGATGATGATGCACAATCATTATGGAATGCTCTTCGATTGAAATTCCAAGGAAGCGCACAGTTGCATAAAGGGAAGCGGGCGTTGTTAATTAAAGAGTTTGACATCATTACTTTGATCAAAGGAGAGACAGTAAAACAACTTATTGAAAGATACTGTCATCTGGTTGTGCAAATGAAGCGAATGGGAATCATAAAGACGAATGAAGAATTAGTTGATAAACTCGTAGATTCCTTACCACAAGGCGAATGGTCTACCTATTTAACCATTTTGAAGAATGGAACCGAATATGGTAATTTCTCATTACCACGTTTCATTGAGAGATTGGAGGGACACGAACTTGAGATGCAGAAAATGGCGAAGAACAAAGGCGCCCAAATGCAGCAAGACGTTAATTTGTATTACAAAGGAAGTTCTGCTGCTCAGATACAATCTCCAAAGATCCAAACTGCCTTCAGCGCTTACAACACAACAAGCCCACCATCAAATCAACACAGTAGTTTTCAATCCTTTGCTATGGTCAATCCGAACACGCCTCAAAGCCCACAGTCATCACATGGTTCGAGTAATCCCCAGATCAACCAGAAGAATCAATCAAATTCTACTCAAAGGGTGCGATAGTGCAATGTCGCTGTTGATTTCTATAATGCATAAAACTTCAACGAGAACACTGCCAAGCAACATATGTCACTATTAGCTTCGGTTCTCGAATCTTATGACAGTCTTGTAGCAGGAAAATTGGAAATTCAGAGATGACCAGAGAAGACTATGATCAGATTGATCCGGTCGAGATGGAGTTGATCGATATCAAATGGTGTATGGCATCTATCGTTAGACGAGCACAACGTTTCATGGAAATCACCGGGAAAGAGAACTACGGAGGATTGGATGGAAAACTTGGCTTCGACAAGTCAAAGGTCACATGTTTCAAGTCTCACGAAAAGGGGCATTTTAAACGCGAATGTCCAAACAGAGAAGCTCAGGGTAATCAAAACCCGTTTGCCGAAGACTACTACAAGAAAGCCATCTATCATCGTCCCCAGCCAAGAACAAGAATGGTGCAAATTGAAGATAAATAGCCAAAATCCAAAGACAAAGCGCTTGTTGTGACTCAAGAAGACGAAGGCTTTAACTGGAACAAGTACATCTCCAAGAATGAGAGTTTGGCGTTGGTTGCAGAAATCATCGAAGAACCTGAAGAATATTCAGAGGCATCTTTTGAGGAATCTCCCGAAGATTATTATCACACTTCGTTAGAAGAAGAGGCGTTGTTAAACAGTGCTTTTAAACATCTCTTACCTAATGATATTTTGAAAACTTTTGTAGGTTACTTTGAACCAAGCCATCGATCATCTTATGAAGAAAAGAAGCCGGAAGTTGAAACAAAGAGAGTTGATGCAGAGTTGGAAAAACCGACTGATGAGACCAACAAAGCATGAATGGCAAACGTAAATGAGGTAAATGAGTCTAAAAGTGAGTCTGTGATAGAAAAATCATGTTTGAAATGTGCAAAGCCATGTAGTGAATGTGTTGTAAAATACACACGATATAATGACTCAGATGTCTAACAAATAATTTGTCGAGTGACTATAAATCAACTAAAGAAGCCTACGACAAATTAAGTAAATCTGTTAAACAATATGAAAACCACTAAGAGAAAATGACGAAACACTTTCAATGCTTAAAGCGATTGTGATGGACAAACAAATGGCCATTAATATTCATTTAAACACAATCGCTGAGCTAAAAAGTGAACTTGAGAAAATGAAAATAGAACAGAACGGGTTAACAAATTGTTAATCAGTTATTCTACAAGTCCATACGTCATTGACCACATTTTACCAAAGATTGAAAGCAAAGAAGAATCTAAAAATGATCAAAGCAAAAGTGAAAGTTACGATCGTGTTCCACCACCCATTTGGAATAGCTATGCTACTAAAAAGCCATCAGGGGTGGAAAAGGCGCTCAACTTAAAACTGATAACTGAACAGTCAAACGAGCTGCCTAAGGACATTGATGTAACTTACACAAAATCTGAAAATGAATATGATTCTGATGTGGTTAAAAACGTGGTTGAACGTGTTTTGAAGAGTGAATCTGAAAAATCTGAATCGGATGTCGAAACATCGGAAAATAGTTTAAACACTGATCCAAACGTAATCGTTTACAAAATGCATGGATTTTATAAACTATATTCTGATGAAGATTTCCCTATCCAGAATGTCAATCTGGATCGTGTCGATAAGTTGTTCAAGCTTGTTGAGGTAAGCCATTCTGATATAGACAAACACGATGTATCATTTTATTCTAAATCAAAATGTGTTAACAGACCCTACCATCAGAGAAACAGATATTATTCCGAGAATAGGAGGGCTGGTTGGGTTTCCAAAAGAATAGAACAAACAACAAGTATCAAAAGTTAAACTTTACAAAGAAAGTTAACTTTGTTTTTGGAACAACTACCGAGAAAGAAAAAGAGATCATTGGTACACAATCCAATGATCAGCTCAAGAAAGAAAAAGAGAGTAGAAAACAAGCTTTGGATTCCTTTGTTCGAAAGGACAGTAGGACGTGCTATAAATGTAAAAATGTTGGGCATATTGCACGACATTGTTCACAAAAATATCCAAAACCGGTTTCTAACTCCAACAGATCTACTAAAGATGAGAAACAAAAGGCACCTATGGTTGTACCAAAACAAATTCTGAAAAGAAACAATGAATCTCACAAAAATGTTAAATTAATGATTCGGCTGAATTCTAAATTTGAAATTGGTGAAACATCCACCAAGAATCATCAAAGTCAAACGGATTCAATGTTTTACTCAAAAAGGGCAAAATCGAAAACACAAACATGGGTTGCAAAGTCAAACCATCTAAAGTAGATCTGAAACCACTTGTTCCAACCAAAACCGAGCCTAAATAGAACGTCAAAAACAAAGTTGGTCCGAAATTTGATATTCCGAACCCACCCAAGACCAAGCAGGCTTGGGTTTCTTTGTTTAAATAGTTTCTTCCTCATGTGTGCAGGGGCTCCCGAGATCGATCATCTCTAAATGGATTATGGATAGTGGAGCTTCACTACACATGACTGGGATGCTTGTGTTGTTACAAGACATTAAAGCTATCTGAGGAGGTCACGTAGGTTTTGTGGGAACACAAGGTGGAAGAATCGTTGGAGAAGGTATTCTTACCAATGGAGTGGTTTCGTTTGACAAAGTGAACTACATTGCGGAGCTAGAGAACAATCTTCTGAGTATTTCGTAAATTTGTGACAAAAAGTTCACAGCACACTTCAACGACAAAGAATGCTTGATTTTAAAGCCGGGATTCAAGATTCCTGAGGAATGGATTCTTATGCGTGCTCCGAGAGAGAATGATCTTTATGTCCTTGATATGAGTGTTGCATCTACAACATCAAAGAAGGTTCAGTGTTTTGTTTCTAAAGCAACCGAGAAAGAGTCTATTCTATGGCATAGGAAGATGTGGCACATTCATCTGAGAAAGATGAATTATCTAGTGCACAACGACCTAGTGGAGGGTGTTAATCTGAAGAATTTTCAATTATCTAATGATTGTCTGAGCTGTAAGAAGGGGAAACAACACAAGAAATCACACCCAAGAAAGCTTCTAAATTATATCAAGCTACCACTTGAGAGGCTACATATGGATCTATTCGGACCAGTAAGCGTCAAAAGCATTTATTTAGATCTATATTGCCTGGTCCTTACAGATGATTTCTCAAGATTCCCATGGGTTTTCTTCATGGAAAGCAAAGATGAAACGTTTGAAAGTCTAATGATTCTCTGCAGGAAGCTTGAAAACTTGTATCATCTACCAATCAAGAGAATCCGCAGTGACAATGGTACGGAGTTCAAGAACAAAGGATGCTCGAATTCTGCAACGAAAGGGGATTCTTCACGAATTCAGCACCCCGTATACTCCTCAACGAAATGGAGTTGCTGAACGTAAGAATCGCACACTGATTGAGACTGCCAGAACCATGCTCGCCGATTCGAAATTGCCAATTAGTTTTTGGAGCGAAGCAGTCGCCTCAGCGTGTTATACCCTCAATCGTGTGTTAACAGTCAAGCCTCACAACAAGACTTGTTTTGAGCTGTTAAATCAACGAAAACCTAACCTTGCATTTCTGGAGCCTTTTGGATCACCGTGTACAGTTTTGGACCCGAATGGTAAATTTGGAGCTAAATCTTGGAAGGATTTTTCGTGGGTTATGTGTAACATCCGTCAAAAATGGATTTTTACCAAACCCGCTCCGTTTATTAACCGAACAGTCAGTTAAAAATTTCGTTGCGAATTAAATGCTCAAAATAATTTTAAACGATACATAATTAATTATTATATGGGAATATATAAGTTGTTTTTGAAAAACTGTTGAAAATTGCAAAATAAAAATAAATTGTTTCTCCCGGGTTTCGAACCCGGGTCAGTCACGGTCCAGCAACAAACTTAACACACAACACATAAACCACTGCGCCACTGATGTTCTCTGTTAATTATTAAGATCGTTTAATTCATATCATGAGTTTCCGAATTCAAAACGGCGCCCAAATGCAGTCGTCGGAAATCCCGGCGATCTCGCCAAGAATTAACGACATTTTCAGTTATAACGTAAAACTTAAACGCTACATCGGTTATAACCGACGTCTGAGTCCGCGACACCATCTATAACCGCCGGAGAAATTATAACCGATGAATCAAGTCGGAAATCAGACCAAGTTCATCGATAACCTGCACTATAAATACCCCCTCGAACCTCTGCAAACATTTTCGCTCAAAACCGCACCCTTTCTCGGCGAAAACTCACTCGCCGAAAATATTCTGTTCGTCGCCGGAAAACCGAGTTCTTAACTTCTAAGCCTTACTAAACCCTATGAACTTATACCAAAGTCACCCACATACTTTGTAAGCTTTCTGAAGACTCTCTGCTGCAAGACACTCGTCGCCGGAAGTGATTTCTGTCGCCGGAGTTCCACCGGAAAAACAGAGGAAGCCAGTCGGTATACCCCACGCTTAATTTCCTTTCTTTTTATTTATACCTCATCTGTAATTAATCATAAAACGCTAAAGAAACTGATTTAATCATTGAACCAGTCAGTCATCATTTCTGGTTATAACTCAACGAAGAAGACGAAGTTACGGTAACCTATAAGTATAATTTAAATCAAGAAATAACTCGGGTTAGACACACAGTCCAGCGGTGGACTGTGTGCACATTAAACACACTAACGTCTCGAGTTCGAATCTTGTTCCACACACGCTGCCTTAATAAAAACGTTTTTTTTTTGTTGTTAACCGAACCGGAGTCACACTGTTATATGTTAAGTATATTAATAACCGGAATAATAACCAAGTTAGACACACAGTCCAGCGGTGGACTGTGTGTATGTTTAAATCGCACGTCACGAGTTCGAGTCCGGTCTACTGCACCGACTCGGACAATTATCTAACTTTTTAAAATAAGACAGAAATGAAAATACTTAATTTGTATTTAAGTATAATAAAAATCAGATTAGTTAACAAGTTGGACACACAGTCCAGCGGTGGACTGTGTGTTACGCAACCCACAGGTCCCGGGTTCAAGACCTGTGGAGCGCACCGGTCCGATTCAATTAAATCGTTTTTAAAATAAAAGGATTTTCTGTTTAACTTAATTAATATATAAATATAATTAAAAACAGATATATGACGGGTTAGACACGTAGCTCAGTTGGTAGAGCTGCGTGCACGCGTACGGGAGGTCTCGGGTTCGAGCCTCACTCAGCGCACAATTACACGATTCGAACCGGTCTAAGTCAACAGTCAACGGTCAAAGTCAACGGTCAACTGTAGCAAAAAAATCAAAATTTTTTATTATTTTTATTTATTTATTTTAATTAAAAATCAATTAAAATATTTAAAAATAACATTTTTAAGGTTAGAAAATAGCCTTAAACTCACAAAAATACACCCAACAATCCTACTAAAATGGATTAATAAAATCCGTTTACTTACCGAACCATAATGCTATTTATCTAGGTTAATTTCACTCGTGGTTAAAACCATTTCGCGTGCATTCAACATCATCAACCGAACGCACCCACTGTGAGTGAATCTTACAACTTCCCCTTTTTAATTACACGTTTTGGGGTGTGTCATGTGTCACAAATTAATTAACTCGTTTATTTAAACTTGTGCCATACCATATCGTGTTCTAAACTTAGATTGTTTATATTGTTGTGGTTACTTATTTCTTTTTGTCAAATTATATGAAATTCATTCATTAAGCCCATCAGTTCCTCGTGGGAGACGAGTTGAACAACGCGTGCCTCAAAACCAATCCATTATTGTTCATGTGTGTATCATTGAGTTTATATTGTTTGTAGTTGTGTCATTCATATTATCATGTTTATGCAATTCATTCATTAGGCCCATCAGTTCCTCGTGAGAGACGAGTAGAGCAACGCGTGCCTCTAAATGTTCCATTATTGTTCATGTGTGCTTTATTTAATATCTAATGATTGTTGAATAAGTTTACATCTATTTTTACTCATGTTTGGTTGTGCACATATTTCATAATCAATCAAATAAACTTGTTCAAATGTTTTCCATAGGATTCACTCGCCAACTTTATGTTGATCCAAAAACCCTTTTACACATGATACAGGTGAACAGGTTGAAGCGAGAAAAACATAGGAAATGCCTTAGAAGAGAACAAAGAAGCTTAGATTGATAGTTAGAACATGTTGTAATTCTTATTGTAAACTTCCATTAAATTGTATTAATGAATATGAAACGTATAATAAATGTCATGAGCTTTGATGATAACCCAATCATGCCCCGATCACCTTTTCCGCTGCGGGTCGGGGTGTGACATTATGCTACTCCACAAAAGCGTGTCTTCATCAAGCGAGTCTGAACCAGGTTATTCTTGCACAACATGTTGATTGTCAATGCTATACTACGCCTACGCGAAAACCTGGAGATCTATGGCTGTTTAACTACGACGGTTTGTGGAATTCTTTCGACCTACCAGACGTGCCATCTGAAGAAGAACTTGTTATGCTCTTTCAACAGCATCAAATCTTTAATCAAGAGCAAGTTACTAGACCGTTGGTGATTTCTCCGTCAATTCCTGTCAACACATCTGATGTAGGTTCGAGCACTATTCTTCAAGAATCCGTCTCCATACCTATCTTGAACACTGCTGAATCATCTGCCCAACAACCGCTCAATGCCGACTCAGATCGAGAACCAACTTTTGATGATGGAGGATCTAGTTCCGATGAAGGATCTGAACATATTGAAAGCTTCTTGAATTCTCAAGCTAATCAATCAAACGTCAGGAATGAAGCAACATCTTCTGCTCCGGTTGTTGATGAAGTGATCCCAAACTTGCAGACTCAAGTGGATGTTCCCGGTGAAGTGATGACGAGGACACTTTCATATCATCCATTGGAGAATATCATCGGCAGCTTACAAACAGGAGTGCAAACTCGCAATCAGATCAATAAGGATCTAAGCTGTTTTTATACCTGTATTGCTCCATTACAAACCCGAATTTCTTACAGTTGTTTTGTTTCATAGGTTGAACCTTAGAACTGGAGGGACTCGTTAAAAGAAGAAAGTTCGGTGGAGGTAATGTAGGAGGAATTGCTTCAATTCCAGAAGTTAGGAGTCTGGAAGCTTGTTGACCTACCAGATCATCACAAAAAGTTAACACTAGATGGGTCTTCAAGTGCAAACGTGATGACAGAGGGATAATGGTGCGCAACAAAGCTCGACTCGTGGTACAAGGCTTTCATCAGCAAGAAGGGATAGACTACACCGAAGTCTATGCCCCAGTCGCTCGTCTTGAAGCAATCCGCATATTCTTGGCCTTTGCCTCTTGGAAAGGGTTCAAGGTGTACCAGTTGGATGTCAAATCTGCTTTCCTGTATGGAAAAGTCAAAGAGGAGGTGGATGTCGGCCAACCACCGGGGTTTGTCGATCCCATACACAAAGACAAAGTCTACCTTCTGAACAAAGCCTTATATGGTCTTCATCAAGCCCCGAGAGCTTGGTATGTAACGCTGTCACGACATCTTCTAGACAATGGCTTTCTCAGAGGAACTGTAGATTCTACCCGCTGTCAACAAATGATAAGCTGTCTAAAAACTTCGAAGAAGTCATGAAGCGCAAATTTGAAATGAGTGCGATGGGGGATATGAAGTTCTTTTTAGGACTTCAGGTTGATTATGGTGTCTTCATCCATCAGACGAAGTATGTTCATGACATATTAGAGAAATTTGATATAACAGGAACTAAACCAGCATCTACCCCGTTAGCTCCAAATCACGGCATTTGTCCAGACGTTCATGGAGTCAAAGTTGATGAAACATTATATCGCTCCACGACCGGATCCTTGATGTATCTAACAGCTTCCCGACCTGATATCATGTATCCTATATGCCTGTGCGCCTGTTCTCAGTCCAGTCCAAGAGATTCGCATCTGCTAGCCGTCAAACATATTATGAGATATTAGAAAGGATGTCCAAGCACCGACTTGTGGTTCCTCAACATGACGAATTCAATCTTGCGGGTTACTCGGATTCTGATTTCGGTTGCTGTAAACTTAATGCCAAATCTACTACGGCTAGTTGCCACTTCTTCGGAACCCGTTTGGTAGCGTGGCAATGTAAGAAACAGACCGCGGTCGCTCTCTCTACCTGTGAAGCTGAATATGTTTCAGCATCCAGCTGTTGTTCCCAGATTCTCTAGATTCAACATCAGATGAGAGACTTCAGACTGCAATTTCTTGACATGCCCATATTTGTAGATAATCAGGCTGCTATTGATATCACTAAAAACTCATGTCAACACTCACGTACTAAACATTGAGATTCGACACCACTTTATCCGTGATTGCTACGAGAAAAAAGTTGGTTAGAATGGAAAAAATCCACACTGATGACCAAAAAGTATATTTTTACACCAAAGCATTTGATCATTCAAGATTTAAAAATCTTTTAAAATTAAATGGTTTAAGAAATCTGGCATCAGGGATATTTATGAGGTTGAGTTTGAGGATGATGAGGACTTGACGTGATTCTCATCTGTATGACATGTTTCTGTAAATATCTTTTCTTAAAAATCCAAAAATATGTTTATGATTTTTGGGGGAGAAAGTTTGGGAAAATACAAAAACATTATAAAAGTCAAAAAGAGCTTTTGTAAAAAAAGGAGATCATATTACATCAATATGACAATCACAGTATGCTAAAGATATGGAATGATTAAACAAGTAACTAAACAGGTCTTACTAAGGATGTGCCAATAGGCTTCATTAGTAAATTGTTTTTCAAGATATAAACCTAAATGAAAAACTGAGTAACTTGTGGGTTAACATCTCTCGGATATATGGACTTAGTACTCTGAAAATTCGTTTGAGAGAATGCAAGATTCTGCGATACTAGGTCTTTATATTTAATCGATATATGGGGTATTATCCGAGTTCTTCTGATTTTGCGTTAGCAATGGCTTAGAACTTGTATAATACTTTACGCATTATTCGCCTAAAAAACTGTATAAAAATGATTATGTCATAAACTTTATGGCATCTGCAGTTCAAAAGATTCCTTAATGGAACACCACCTAAAGACGAGCCTTCATCTCTTTGTCTGTATGGAAATACTAACCTGAGCTCTCAAGGTCTCGCAATTCACCCCATTTACAAATATCAATTGGATATATTCACATGTGAAATGATATTCTGCGAATCTCAATAAGGGAGTATATTTTGAGATGGGAACACAGTTACTTTATGTTCCTTAAAATTACCTAACATATCTTGAAACAATTGTGAAACAAGAAGAGGTTTAAGTGGATAAATATATTGGAAATCTAGGTAAATTTGTTTAAGAACTTACAGTTACTACCAAGATCAACGGGACGGTGATTTGTTTAAATACTTGATATGATTCTTTTAACACAAAACTCACAAAAATATGCTTGTATATATATATCTTTACTTGTTATTTCTTTTTAGAAAAATCCCAAAAAGATTTTTAACTTTTAGCAATTTATCTTAGTTTTTAAGTCTATCAATGATGAAAATATCGTTAGTTCAAGTCAAAGCGATGATTGCTTGAGAAAAGCTGAAGTCCACGGGTTGGGAGCTAATCATGAAAAGAAGAGTTACCTGAACGTCAACAAAGTTCATTAATTTAAAACTTTACATTTTTAAATAAATCTGTTTTGGTCAAACAATGGTCAACAAAGGTCATTAACTTGGACTTGGTAGGCAAATCAGATAACCAGGGTCATTAACTTGGACTTGGTTAACTGAGTGGGTTATTAAACAGATAAAAAAATTCATAAAAAATCAAATAGATAACAAAGTGTCAGAACTGACTCTTACGAGTGACACTGACTCGTACGAGTGACAAATATTCATTCGCACGAGCTATTGCTCGTATGAGCGACTACTGAATGAGTATAAAAGGGTCACTCATTCGCATGAGTCAGACTATTGACTCTGTGCAGTTGAGAGAAACTTTTGTGTGAACCAGTTCTTTTACTTCATTTTCTTGACTTATACTACGTACCGATACCTTGGGGAGGTTGATTCGCACACCTCTTGTAATGGGAAAGATATTAATGCTCGTTTTAAGTCATTATAACGCCGAATTTGAACCAAATGGACATAAAACGTAGATTTAGGAAGATTGGAACAGTAAAACATAAAATTGAACTAAAAAACGTTAAAATCGGCCCTATTAACCTAAAATCGACCTTTAGTTTGATAAAATCTACACGTTTTAAGTTCGGTTTGACTTGGTGTTATTTCATGCGATTTGGAACTCGTACGAATTGTCACTCGTACAAGCAGATTATCAAATGTTTGTTATTATTTTCACTCGTACGAGTGAGTATTTGTACGGGTAGGATCCTTAAAAGTTAAAATTAAAAATTTGAAATTTTGATGACTCGTATGAGACATCATTCGTACGAAGTAGATCTGGTTAAAATTCTTGAAAATTTCTCTAAGTATAATTGTTCATTTGTACGAATTAGTGGCTCGTACGAATGATGTTTTGATTTAGATCTTAATGTTTTGTTATTATATGTGACTCGTATGAATGAATGGGTCTACGAGTGATTCAGTGTTGAATTTTTTTGAAAGATTTTCTTACGGTTGAAATGTCTATGCGTGCAGGTCAAGAAATCTTCTTTTTCACCGTTCTATAATATATGCTGTCTTCTGGATGATTCTATTCCAGAAATCACCGTTTACACTGAAGTCTTAGATTTTTTGGGCAGAATTCCGATTACAAAGGCTCTTACAGATCGTCATGTAGCTTATCTCTCACATATTGAGTATTTCTGGAATGCGGCAGAATATGATACAGAGGAGAATGCGATTGTTTCGGCTGTGAAGATTAAAGATGAAGATATTCAGGTTAAAATCACCGAAGACTTGATCAGAAAAGTGCTGGAATTCAATAACCACGAATATGATCCTACAGGATTTTCTGAATATAATGTGAAGGGATGTTTTTATCGTATGGGTTATGCCAGGTTCGTAAATGGTACTCCATTTAAGAAGGCTAACCTAAGTGCGCCTTTCAGATATACCGCTCATTGTGTCATACATGCACTTAGTCACCGCAAAGGAGGTTTTTTATGATTTAGTAGATTACCAGATGTGTATGATCACCGCACTCGTTCTGAACCTACCATACAATTTTTTGAAGGTGATATTTTCTCAGATGGTCCAGAACACACAACGAGAGAAGTTTTTGTAGTACCCACGGTTTATCCAAATGCTGCTAGACCTTTTGCACCCCAACCTAAAGAAAAAGAAGGATGATATGCTGAAATTAGAACATATGGATGTCTTGACACGAAGAAAATGAATTTATCTCTCAAGACATTTCCTAACGCAAAACTAGTGTTTGGAGCAATTATTGACAAAGAGTATATCGCTCCAGCACTAGGGAAATGGAGAAAAGAAGGCAGTGGTGATGAGAATGAAGAGCTTACAGCGCTTGATGGTTTTATTACGAAGCGAAGTGCTTGGTTTGTAAAAGAAGGGGGTAAGGGAACCAAGAGAAAGCCAACGTCAACATCTTCCTCTTCTACCCCTCAGAAGAAACAGAAAACATCAGAACGCTCGAGATTGATCTGTAACAATTGTGTAAAACGAGTTTCAAAAACCCACACCATTTTTTATCAAGTGTTGGTTAAATGTTCGTTCGTAACTACTAGTGTCAGGTATTTTAACTGCTCACAATTAATAAATATTAGTAGAATTTAAACCATAATTAATAAATAAAACAATAAGTACATTCAAATTAACTTTTAAAGTAATAAATCAAAAATTTAAAATAAAGGGGGAAACCGGAATCGAACCCGGGTCTCCCGCACTCACACACACACCAAACACCATTGCTCTACACACACCTCATGTTGTAAAATTGAAACAAATAATAGTTATGTAGTGCCAGCGCAAACCTGCAAATTGTAACCGCCTCCGAATCGAAGATCTTGCCAATCATCAAACGGTTATGTTAGTAAATCATCGATTATAACCGATATTCATCATCAGTTACAGTTATAATTAAGAATCAATTTCATTCAAACGTTATCTTCAATGATTAGCAAAAATTCAGTCGCGAAACTGAAATTTTGAATTGTTAAATATCTTATAAATACCGCAATGATATCGTTCCAAACTCGCTCATTCCCTCAATGCAAACTATCAACTTTCTGATCTTCAAGTCGCCGGAATTCAGGCTTTGTTCGCCGGAGCTTATCGCCGGTTTTCGAGACCGTAGTGCTATCGGTAAATTCTCCAATTTTTTCTTTCAATACGTCACTAGATTGTTAGATCTATAAATTGTATAGTAGCAACATTTGATTATTATGTTTTAATCAAGGATCAGATCGGGGTTCAATTTGGGAGGAAAGAAATGAAGTTGGTCAGAGTATATATTTAGTTAAACTTGGTATTTTAAACAGGTTAGAGACATAGTCCAGTGGTGGACTGTGTGCATTACATGTAAAAGATACCGGGTTCGAATCCTAAACACGTCGCCGACTCTCTGAATAAAAATTAGTTGTTTTTTTAATATATGCTCGCGGCTATCAAGTATTCAAAAGTAATAGATTTCAGGATTAAACCGGGTTAGACACCTAGCCCAGTTGGTAGGGCTGGGTGCATGGTACAACAGGGGTTACAAGTTCGATTCTTGTGGGAGACGGTTCGCTTATTTAAAATCTTTTTAAAATAAAATAAGTTCTGAAATAAGGTAACAAGTATATAAGAGTAATTAAAATAGGTTTCCTTTCGGGTTAGACACGTAGCTCAGTTGGAAGAGCTGCGTGCACACGTACGAGAGGTCACAAGTTCGAGCCTCACCACATGCAGTCAAAAAGTCAACAAGCCGGTCAGGTCCTTATCAGACCTGACAATATTTTTTTAAATATTATTTTATTTTATTATTTTTGTATTTATAATTTAGTTAAAAATCAATTAAAAACACTTAATAATACAATTTTGTAAGTTTAAAAATCCAAATAAATACCACCAAAAATAACCTAAAATCTAACAAAAGTACTAAATCAAAATATTAATTTGTTTATATTTATCGAATTACCGCATTATTATTTTAGGTTAGTATTCGTTCGTCGATCAAATCCTCAACTCGTGCGCATTCATTATCAAGCAAGGAACGCACCCACTGCGAGTGAATCCTTACGAATTCCCTTTTTTATGTTTTTGGGGTGTATCATGTGTCATCTTATTTATTTAGTTTATTCAAACACTTGTGCTATTAC
Source organism: Scalesia atractyloides (assembly GCA_947069175.1). NCBI lineage: Eukaryota > Viridiplantae > Streptophyta > Magnoliopsida > Asterales > Asteraceae > Scalesia > Scalesia atractyloides. Next base: position 53,144,134 of record CAMTDV010000116.1, read on the forward strand.
CATTATATGAACTAAAAGTGTGATGTAAATGTTGTTTATTGTGTTGCGTGTTTACATTTTGTCAAGTTGCGTGCAAATCATTCATTAGGCCCATCAGTTCCTCGTTGGAGACGAGTTGAGCATCAGGTGCCTCATTAGATCGGCTCCGTTTGATTGAGCTTTGATCTCATTGTTCATCATTTGATATGTGGTGTGTGTGCATTAATTGATATTATGTGTTTTGTAGTTAAATTTACATATACGTATACTCATATTTGGTTTATGCACATTTTTATTTTATAACCAATATTAATAATTCTTTCCAATGTTTAATTAAGATTCACTCACCAACTTTTGTTGACCCAAAACCCTATTTTTACACATGATACAGGTGGACAAGTTGAAGCAAGGAACACATAGGGATTTGCCTTAGAAGAAAAATAAAGAATTCTTGAATATTGTGAACATGTTGTGCCTGTGTGTTATTGTAATTTGTTTCTTTAAATTTGAAATAATAAATATGCAACTTTATAGTAAATGTCATGAGCTTTGATGAAACCCAATCATGCCCCGGACTACCATTTCCGCTGCGGGTCAGGGTGTGACAGATTGGTACAGAGCCTTTGACTATAGGGATATATGATAGGTTATTAGACCCTTAGAGCCTATACTATAGTTGATTAGATTTTAATTGCTTGTGTGGTTACATGCGAACTCATGATGTTTATTTGTTTCATATTTATTACACACACAAATGCATGCGCACCCTTCCACTATCATTTTGTGTGATACTTAATGAGTTATACATATTGTCAAACATAACATGCTTACATATACATTCATCATGCATGTATTCAAATCATTTTCATACTTTCTTTATTCAAGATTTTGTGGTTTTTTCGTTTTTTCAATCTCATCAAAGTAAGTTCTACGATGGGCATGTAGTAATTGGAAGGGTACAAGTACCGGTAGTCGAAACGTCCTGTCTAGGTTGGCATTCGTATGAATCTATATAACGGACTAGTTTACCTACCTAGGGACTAACGATGAGAGTACGAAGGACCTATTAGGCCAAAGCATGCCACACCAAACGTCATTCGAACTAACCCCACTTTGAGTTGTCATTGTGTCTATAGTAGGACACCCTCCGACTTTATACTTTGCAATCATGTTTTACGATTTTCATTCGGGTGGCGTGAATGTTGACAGGCCAACACCAATGTAAACCCTAGCCCAGTAGTCATGGGGGCCCACATGACTACCAAGGCCACGTATGGGGACATATGGGGGCCCAAACATGAGCAAAGCCCAAGACATCCTATGGATGTAGCAAGTTTATTTTTTTCTTTCTTCATTTGTTTTTTTTGTGGATATTCATTATATACGACACATGACACCCATACGTCAAACTCATACTCTCGATACGTATTCCTTGTAGATGTCTTCTAGTCACTCTCGTAGAGTAGGAGATCAGGAAAATCCCGCGAGCGCATGGCTGCCCAATTCACTCAACAAATGGCCACTTTTATTCCCGATATAGTAGTTCAAGTCCAACAAGCCCTTGCCGCAAATCCTATCACCCCAACCAATCAAGAAGGCCAAAATATCATCAACCCTCCTCTCAACACCACTAAATGCACCTACAAGCATTTCAAATCCTGCGATCCCCCAAAATACGAGGGGACTGAAGGTGTCACCACTCTCCTCCATTGGTTTGAGGAGATGGAAAACACTTTTCTTAATTGCGACTGCCCCGATGATCGCAAGGTGCGATATGCTACTGGTCGTTTGTTTGGAGTAGCACTTACATGGTGGAATACAGAAAAGGGCAAGCGCGGTGCTGAGGATGCTATGACTTTGACTTGGGAAGAGTTAAGGGACCGTTCCTCAACAAATGTCTTCTAAAGAAATTGCGGAGATGAGGAAGCGGTGGTTCAAAGTTACACCAGCTGAGCGAAAGTTTAAACGTCCCTTAGCGTTCTTTACGCGCGATGCAGATATTTCATTAGGGGATATAATTAGCCGGGGATGGATCGAGGAGATTAATATTTATGCTATTAAAAGGGAGTTTGGGATCCAGTATTTCAAATACTTGAGCGATATCAAGTCCTTGCCGTATTAGGATATAAAAGAGCTCGTGCAAACAAAGATGATTAATCTGAAGATGAAGTTTCACGACCAACGGCTATGGAAATTGATCAAACTTGAAGCTACGCATGGATTTACACACTGGAAACGTCATTTCCTGAAGCTAATTACAAAGACCGACCTGGTAACACAAGAGAAAGACGTAATGTTAATCGTTAAGAGGCCGAAAGTGATGAAGAATATGCCTCTGATAAAGATGGAACAAGATTTCTTCAAGATCTTCAAATGGTGGCACTATGATTCAAATACAGGTGAAGCTTTCATATGTGTGCATCGAGATGATGATTCTTTGAAGATCACAGAGGAGCTTCCCAAAGCCGTCATAGCACACAAACGTATATATGGGCTATGGCGTGGCATTCGAGTACTACACCCGATGTGGCTAGTCAACTGTTTGAAGAAAGACACTGAATGCTTGTTTTATAGCAAGATCAGCTTTGAAGAGAGAGATAAAGAACAAGCACTCCAGTTTCAGAAGATAGTTAATGTCTGTTTTGCCAACGACGTTCATTCCGGCACAGCATGGAACACTTCCTGGAGGAAACTGGAGGAGATTGAGCAAAGGAAGAAAGATAAGAAGGAAGAAAGAATTGCAGAGCGAGCACATATTGCGTCGCTAAGTAGTTTTCGGTTTGGCAATACAGTTAACCGACCTCCTCCTCCTATAGATCAAATGCCAGTAGCTTTTGAGGAGCGTCGTAAGCTGCTGAAGCGTTTCTTTGGTCGATAAATGTCATATTTTTTTGAAGATTTTTGAAGACTATCCAAGACTGCGACAACATCCAAGGGAGAGTTTGTTGGTGTATAATGTCTATTGCCTACGTCTAGGATATGTTGATTTTGTTTATAGGGCTTATAACGTCAGTTTGTATATGTTAATGTTATGTTTTATATGTTTAGTAGAAGAGTCGTACGAGTGAGTCATATGACTCGTAGGAGTGACACTTTGTCACTCGTACGAGGCAATCACTCGCACGAGTTATACTCTGTCACACACTCTCCTGTGCGGGTCATGTCGACTTATAAATAAAGGAGTGTTGTGTCAGAGTTAGTATGGCGAAGCCTTGCTGAACTGTTTACTTGCACTGTACTTGTTCACATATATCAATACATTCAAGGCATTTCAGAAGTAGATCTCACTTGTTTGTTTGTCAACCTCACTAACAATGAATTTCCCCTCTATTAGTTGAGTCAGATCGGTCCGGGTGCTCATCAAAGGAGAGCCGATCCCCCTGTCACACCCCGACCCGCAGCGGAATAAGAGTCGGGGCATAATTGGGTTATCACCAAAGCTCATGACATTTACTAATATGTTTCATATTTAATAAAGTCAAAGTTACATTTCCAAATATCCAAACATGTTCATACAATACCAAGGAAATAAACCAATCATAACAATCCAAACTCTAAATCATTTTATTCTTCTAGTCCAATCCTATGTGTTCCTAGCTGCTGCTGATTCACCTGTATCATGTGTAAAAATGGGGGTTTTTGGGTCAACATAAGTTAGCGAGTGAACCTTATTAGATAAACATTTATTAATGAATTACTTGTTAGTTTATCAATGAAAAATTGTACATAATCATAAATGAGCAAATGTAAATAATCAAGCAGTGGTAATTAGCAAAAACAACTATAACATACAATAACATATGATAGCATACATTAACATACCAACAACATACGATAAATAACATAAATGAACTGTGCGATCAAGGCTCAATCAAACGGAGCCGATCGTATTGCATGTACTGAAAATGTAAAATGTCTGTGCGATCAAGGCTCAATCAAACGGAGCCGATCGTGTGTGGGCACGCCAGGTTCAACCTCATAATAAAATGGGGAACATGCTCAACGCTCATAATGTAATGGGGAGCGGCGGCCTATGAAATTGCATGTACTGAAAATAATAAATTGCATCCAATAATAACTACACAACAGTTGAAACAAACTGAATACACATGATCATGATATGATGTATGCACAATGGTTTAATTATAATATATATAGCAAGACACATGATACACCCCAAAACGTGATTAAAACGGGGAATTTGTAAAGATTCACTCACATTGGGTGCGTTGGATTGGAGATGGTGAGATGCGCACGAATTAGATGAGCGGAACAACGAGAAATACTAACCTAAATAATAGCGGAAAAATATATTAAATGAGTGAATTTTATTAAGGATTTTAATGAAATTTTTAGATATTTCTTTGTGAGTTCAAGGCTATTTTCTATCTTTAAAAATGTTATTTTTAAGTATTTTTAATTGATTTTATAAATTAAATTAAATAAATAAAAATATAAAAAAAATTGTTTATTTAGCGTTGACCGTTGACCGTTGACCTGTTGACTTATTGACCGGTTCGGTCAGCGAATTAGTTTGCGCCGGGTGAGGCTCGAACCCGAGACCTCCCGTACGCGTGCACGCAGCTCTACCAACTGAGCTACGTGTCTAACCCGAAATAATCTTGTTTTTAATTATATTTATATACTTATTCAGTTTAACCGAAATTCTTTTAATTGCAAAAACATTTTAATTCAACAAACCTGCCAGTGACGGATTTCGAACGCGCGACGTGTGACTTAATGTTGCACACAGTCCACCGCTGGACTGTGTGTCTAACCTGGTTATTATCCCGGTTTTTATTATACTTAACAACTAACTGAGTTAACCCGGTTTAGTTTTTAAACAAAAAGGCATTTTATTACATAAGGAGTGCGTGTAGCAGGGATCGAACTCGGGACGTGTATGTTTTTTGTTTGCACACAGTCCACCGCTGGACTGTGTGTCTAACCCGTTTATAATTCCGATTTTAATTAATCTTATGTCATCTCTGAACTCGTCTTCTTCATTTCAAACACAGACATCAATCAAAGCAACTGATACGCGATTAATTTAGTTAATGAACAAGATGAACAATTTGAAAGCATTGAACCGAAAAGTTTGGGGAAAGAAAATACCGAACAGATCGTCTTCTTCAGAGAATCCGGCGAAGCTCGTCGGCTCTGTTTTGGAACCTTCGGCTGTGAGAATCAATTAACAGGTTTAAGGGATTAGATGTGAAATTGAACTAATGAGTATTGATTATCAGCATGTTTGAATGAGCATACCGGTAATCAGCGAGTTTCCGACAAATCCAGGAGTTTTCCGGTGAAAACAGAAAGTCCAGCAATGTCGTCTGTGGTTGATTATGAGCGATGGGTTAATGTTAGTAAGGTTCTAACAATTTATTGAAACAGTAAAGTCGAGGTATTTTACCGGTTTGAGGATGAATACGGTTTTCGGCGACTTTTGCAGAAAATTCCGGCGAGTTGATTTAGACGTTCTGACGGTCTGAAAATGTGACGAGAGTGAAATGGAGTATTGGTATGACGTTTCTGAGTCGCGAGAGTCGTCTTGAATTGAAGTAATCTGGACTTGATTACTTTTCGGTTATAAAAACCGATAATGATGAGACTTGATGCTCAATCAATTCCGACTTGATTAAAAATCGTCGGTGCAACGGTAATAAACTGAATGTGCGAGTAAATAAGCGATTTGACGATTGATTTGCCGATTTCCGTTTCTTAGTTGGAGCAACCGGTTTAACGAGTTTGTGTATAAATCTCATTTGTTTCCTAGAGATGACAGAAAACACAAAGTGGCGGAGTGGTGATGTGAGTGTGTGTTAAGTCGCTGAAGTTGTTCTGGCTGACCCGAGTTCGAGTCCCGGCAGCATCATATTTTTTTTATTTTTTTTGTTTTAACTTTTTATCAAATATACTTTTTATAGTTTAGTTTATCTATTAATTATGTATCATTTTAAGTCAAAATAATCATAAATATTCAACGTGATTTTTATAACTTGATATTCGATTACAAACGGAGCGGGTTTGGAAACCCGTTTTTGACAAATGTTACAGTATCCCCTACTTTTAGAAATTTCCTCCCGAAATTTAAGTAATAGTAGTAGGAAAAAGGTGCGGGTATTGTTCGCGCATTGAGTCTTCACCTCCCCAAGTAAACTCAGGTCCCCGTTTCGACTCCCAGCGTACCCTAACAATTGGAATGCGACTTTATCGCAGACGTTTTTCCCCGAAGTACATGATTCTATACAGGTCTTTCAATAATATGCATAGATTCATCAATCTGAATATCTTCCAGAGGGATGTGGAGGTTTTCGTGACACTTCTTCAAGTTTGATACGTGGAATGTGGGATGAATCCTGTTGAGTTCTTCTGGTAGATCAAGCTTGTAAGCTATAGGTCCTACTCTTTCGAGTATCTTGAAAGGCCCTACGTAGCGCGGTGCTAGCTTGCCCTTTTTGACCAAAACGAACTACTCCCTTCCACGGTGATACTTTTAGAAGTACATGATTACTAATGTTAAACTCTAAAGGCTTCCGTCGTTTGTCTGCATAACTCTTTTGACAACTTTGGGTCGCTAAAAGATTGTTTCGGATTTGATGGATCTTGTCTGCGGTTTCTTGGATCAATTCTGGACCAGTGATTTGAGCTTCCTCAATTTCGTGCCTACATATAGGAGATCGGCACTTACGACCATATATGGCTTCAAAGGTGCCATGCCGATGCTTGAATGATAGCTGTTGTTGCATGAAAATTCAACTAATGGGAGATGAGCGTCCCAATTTCCCTTGAAATCTATGACACATGCTCGAAGCATATCTTCAAGAGTTTGTATGGTGCGTTCAGATTGACCATCAGTTTGAGGGTGATAGGTGGTACTGAGATCTAATCGTGTGCCCATGGCGGCTTGTACTACTTGCCATGTTCGTGAAGTGAAACGACCACCACGATCAGAAATAATGCTTAACGGTACACCATATCGGCATACGATTTTGCTGATACAAATACGAGCTAGCTTTTCGCTTCTTGAAATCTTCGCGAATAGGAATAAAGTGAGCTGGTTTTGTAAGTCGGTCAACTATTACCCATATAGTGTCATACCCACCAGAAGTGCGAGGTAACCTGGTAATGAAATCCATGGTTATATTTTCCCACTTCCATATAGGTATTTCCGGTTGGATCAGAAGTCCTGAGGGTCTTTGATGTTCAGCTTTTATTTTGGAACATGAAAAGCACTTGGAAACAAAATCAACAATATCCTTTTTCATTCCAGGCCACCAGTAGGTGTATCAAAGGTCTTGATACATCTTGTCGGCTCCTGGGTGTATAGAATATCGTGTTTTGTGCGCCTCATTCATAAGAAAAAATATCACGAAGGTTATTGTGGTCAGGAATCCATATGCGATCTAGACAGTATAGAATACCGTCGGATTTAGTTTCAATTTTAAGTTCAGCTCTACGAGACAGCTCCTTGCGTACGTCTCCTTTCTGTTACTGAAACATGCTGAGCTTCTCGGATTTTGATCTTTGATCTCTTACGATTTTATGTATAATTGTTTTGAGGGAACTGATACATTTGTAATGATATGGTATGTATCATAAACAAAAACTTCAACCATGACGATATTTAAACCTACACGGAACTTTTCATAACTCCTGGTAACGCTTTTGATTCTTTGCCAAGAATACTTATATATAGGAAGTACCAGCGGCGTATCCACCATATCCTTGTCAAATTTTCATTGGCTTTATCAGTAAATCATGATCAGTTCTATGTGACTCTAAAACATAAACAACACAACAAACAAAACTTGAGTCTCAATTCTGAAATGATACATGACTAAATGTTGACAGTACCTCTCTCGTTGGTTTTGATGAAGGGGTCAGTCTATGTAAAAGTGTGACACAACCCAACTTCTTTAAATGATGAGATTGAGATACGTCGAGATGTATGATGATATAAATGTTAAATCAATGAGTATAGAACAAAACTGTAATATCAAATCGCATTAAAATTCTTGGATACATAATTTCCAAATTTTACAACTGGAATACGGAAAGATGGAGATAACATAAAGAAAAACATTAAAACTAGACGATTAGAGTTGAGTCTTGATTCTTGGCGAGGAGAAATTAGTTGGGTGATTCGTTTGGGCCGTTATTATTTTCAACAGTATTGGTGTTGATGTTATAAGCTCTTCCTCTTGCAGGTGGTGGAGCTTGGTTAGCTTGATTCACCGGATTTGCTTGAGCTTGGGCATGAATGATGTTCACCAAACGTGGACAAGTGTTTCTAAAATGGCTTGGATCTCCACAATTGTAGCAAGTCCCCATAGGTTGTACCATGGGATAGTTGGGTTGATAGTATGTTTGTGCTAAATGTTGGGTAGGTGGTAGTAGTAGGGGTTGTTGGGCTTGACCCATTATTTGTTGGTGGGTTTGGGTTGAAGGCTGGTGACGGTTTGTTCGCTGAGGTATGCGACAGGTTTGAACAGTATGACCTGCACGACCACAGCCGGTGCAATATTGGCAAGGATGATCAGGAGAATGGTGGTATTGGCAACGGTTGCATTTTGGTAATGGGCCAGAGTATGGTCTTTTGTATGGTGCAGGTGAAGGGGCGACTTGGGTAATGGGTGCAGCAGGAATAGGGTAATTGGTTTGTGTGACGGCGAAGTTTCTTGTGCTTCGATTCCTTCTACCAGTAAACTTCGAGGAGGAACCAGAATGGTTTGAAGTTTGAGCCTCAATGGGGGCTTTCTTCTTCTCCTCTTTGAATTTACCGTTTCGAATGCGATTTTCGGTCAGTTCAGTGGCTAGTTCCATAGCAGCTTCAAGTGTTGCTGGTGAAGTGCTGAGAACTGAATCTTGAATTTTCGAGGGAAGACCTCGAATATAATGCTCGACCAAGCGATAAGTTGGGGTGAACAAGTTAGGGACCATTTGGTTCAACTCTAAGAACCTCTTGTTGTAGATGGTATGATCTCCCTCCTTTTGCTTTAAAGAATGAAATTCGTCCTCCAACTTTTTAATCTCACTCCTAGGACAGAAACGCCTAGTCATGATTTCCCTTAACTCCTCCCAAGTTAAGGCCATTGCATCTTCAGTTCCCCTCTTCCCTTTCTCAGTATTCCACCAAGTGAGAGCTACCCCAAATAGTCTCCCGGTGGCGTATCGAACCTTGCGATCCTCAGGACAATCGCAGTTGAGAAAGGTGTTTTCCATCTCCTCGAACCAATGTAGGAGAGCAGTGACACCCTCGGTCCCTTCAAATTTAGGAGGACACAAGACATAAAATGTTTGTAAGAGCACTTGCTGGTAGGAGGGTTGTCGATGTTCTGGTCATGTTGTTGGGGAGGGTTAGTAGGATTTGTAGCGAGAGCTTGTTGTACTTGGACCACAATGTCAGGCAGTATCGTGGCCATTTGTTTCGCGATCTGTGTGGCCAAGCGTTCCTGAGACCTTCCTGATCTTTTACCCCTTCGTTGTTGTCTAGACGACATCTACAGGAACGTACATAAGAAGATTGTGAGTTTATGGAGTCTTTTTAGGTGTCATGTGTCTTTAAGAAAATGAAAGTAACATAAATATCAATAATGCAACTACATCCATAGGATGTCTTGGGTTTGCTCATGTTGGGCCTCAAATGTCCCCCATACCTTCACCTATATAGTCATGTGGGCCCCCATGGCTATTGGCTTGGTAGGATTCACATTAGTATTGGCAATTTAACACTCGCATCACCCGAATGCAAACCACAAAATATGTTCATGAGATGTTTGGTCGGAACGTGTCCAGGTGTAGACACAATGACAACTCAAAGTGGGGTTAGCTCACACGACGTTTGGGTATAGCATGCTTTGGCCTAATAGGTACTTCGTACTCTCATCGTTAGTCCCCAGGTAGGCAAACTGGTCCTTTATTTTGGATTTATACGAATGCCAGCCTAGACAGGACGTTCGACTACCGGTACTGGTACCCTTCCAGTTACTACATGCCCGTCATGAGAACTCACTTTGATGAGATTTGAAAACACAAAAATCATTGTAAAAGCAATCATGATGTGGTGTGTGCTTTCATGGATGTGATATGTTATGAGTATATGATTCATGATAGGCATTATATGATAATACATACTTATGAACATGCTTGCATAATATTGAATGTAACATTTAACATAAAACATATAAACATCATGAAATTTGGCATGTAACACACAAAAATCCTTATAAGTTTCTAATCAACTATAGTATAGGCTCTAAGGGTCTAATAACCTATCCTATATCCCTATAGTCATGGCTCTGATACCAATCTGTCACACCCCGACCCGCAGCGGAATAAGAGTCGGGGCATAATTGGGTTATCACCAAAGCTCATGACATTTACTAATATGTTTCATATTTAATAAAGTCAAAGTTACATTTCCAAATATCCAAACATGTTCATACAATACCAAGAAAATAAACCAATCATAACAATCCTAACTCTAAATCATTTTATTCTTCTAGTCCAATCCTATGTGTTCCTAGCTGCTGCTGATTCACCCGTATCCTATAATGGGGGTTTTTGGGTCAACATAAGTTGGCGAGTGAACCTTATTAGATAAACATTTATTAATGAATTACTTGTTAGTTTATCAATGAAAAATTGTGCATAATCATAAATGAGCAAATGTAAATAATCAAGCAGTGGTAATTAGCAAACACAACTATAACATACAATAACATATGATAGCATACATTAACATACCAACAACATACGATAAATAACATAAATGAACTGTGCGATCAAGGCTCAATCAAACGGAGCCGATCGTATTGCATGTACTGAAAATGTAAAATGTCTGTGCGATCAAGGCTCAATCAAACGGAGCCGATCGTATTGCATGTACTGAAAATGTAAAATGTCTGTGCGATCAAGGCTCAATCAAACGGAGCCGATCGTGTGTGGGCACGCCAGGTTCAACCTCATAATAAAATGGGGAACATGCTCAACGCTCATAATGTAATGGGGAGCGGCGGCCTATGAAATTGCATGTACTGAAAATAATAAATTGCATCCAATAATAACTACACAACAGTTGAAACAAACTGAATACACATGATCATGATATGATGTATGCACAATGGTTTAATTATAATATATATAGCAAGACACATGATACACCCCAAAACGTGATTAAAACGGGGAATTTGTAAAGATTCACTCACATTGGGTGCGTTGGATTGGAGATGGTGAGATGCGCACGAATTAGATGAGCGGAACAACGAGAAATACTAACCTAAATAATAACGGAAAAATATATTAAATGAGTGGATTTTATTAAGGATTTTAATGAAATTTTTAGATATATCTTTGTGAGTTCAAGGCTATTTTCTATCTTTAAAAATGTTATTTTTAAGTATTTTTAATTGATTTTTAAATTAAATTAAATAAATAAAAATATAAAAAAAATTGTTTATTTAGCGTTGACCGTTGACCGTTGACCGTTGACCTGTTGACTTGTTGACCGGTTCGGTCAGCGAATTAGTTTGCGCCGGGTGAGGCTCGAACCCGAGACCTCCCGTACGCGTGCACGCAGCTCTACCAACTGAGCTACGTGTCTAACCCGAAATAATCTTGTTTTTAATTATATTTATATACTTATTCGGTTTAACCGAAATTCTTTTAATTGCAAAAACATTTTAATTCAACAAACCGGTGCCAGTGACGGGTTTCGAACGCGCGACGTGTGACTTAATGTTGCACACAGTCCACCGCTGGACTGTGTGTCTAACCTGGTTATTATCTCGGTTTTTATTATACTTAACAACTAACTGAGTTAACCCGGTTTAGTTTTTAAACAAAAGGCATTTTATTACATAAGGAGTGCGTGTAGCAGGGATCGAACTCGGGACGTGTATGTTTTTTGTTTGCACACAGTCCACCGCTGGACTGTGTGTCTAACCCGTTTATAATTCCGATTTTAATTAATCTTATGTCATCTCTGAACTCGTCTTCTTCATTTCAAACACAGACATCAATCAAAGCAACTGATACGCGATTAATTTAGTTAATGAACAAGATGAACAATTTGAAAGCATTGAACCGAAAAGTTTGGGGAAAGAAAATACCGAACAGATCGTCTTCTTCAGAGAATCCGGCGAAGCTCGTCGGCTCTGTTTTGGAACCTTCGGCTGTGAGAATCAATTAACAGGTTTAAGGGATTAGATGTGAAATTGAACTAATGAGTATTGATTATCAGCATGTTTGAATGAGCATACCGGTAATCAGCGAGTTTCCGACAAATCCAGGAGTTTTCCGGTGAAAACAGAAAGTCCAGCAATGTCGTCTGTGGTTGATTATGAGCGATGGGTTAATGTTAGTAAGGTTCTAACAATTTATTGAAACAGTAAAGTCGAGGTATTTTACCGGTTTGAGGATGAATACGGTTTTCCGGCGACTTTTGCAGAAAATTCTGGCGAGTTGATTTAGACGTTCTGACGGTCTGAAAATGTGACGAGAGTGAAATGGAGTATTGGTATGACGTTTTTGAGTCGCGAGAGTGGTCTTGAATTGAAGTAATCTGGACTTGATTACTTTTCGGTTATAAAAACCGATAATAATGAGACTTGATGCTCAATCAATTCCGACTTGATTAAAAATCGTCGGTGCAACGGTTATAAACTGAATGTGCGAGTAAATAAGCGATTTGACGATTGATTTGCCGATTTCCGTTTCTCAGTTGGCGCAACCGGTTTAACCGAGTTTGTGTATAAATCTCATTTGTTTCCTAGAGATGACTATAACACAAAGTGGCGGAGTGGTGATGTGAGTGTGTGTTAAGTCGCTGAAGTTGTTCTGGCTGACCCGGGTTCGAGTCCCGGCAGCATCATATTTTTTTTATTTATTTTGTTTTAACTTTTTATCAAATATACTTTTTATAGTTTAGTTTATCTATTAATTATGTATCATTTTAAGTCAAAATAATCATAAATATTCAACGTGATTTTTATAACTTGATATTCAATTACAAAACGGAGCGGGTTTTGGAAACCCGTTTTTGACGAATGTTACACCCCCTCACATGAAGGATGATAGAATAAAATTTAATTTCAATATAAAAAAACTAGTTATTAAAGTCAGTAATACATAACCAATTAAAAAGTTAACCTAAGCTAGGAAATCAAAAGTAATACATAAATAACTTGTCTTCACCAATTGATCTAAGAGATTAGCCAAACATAGCCTTTGTTTGATAAAAACTCTTACGATCAATCTTGGATCCGAGACTACTACATACTCTAGGATGGATGATGGATGGATGATAGTGGTATTGTGGTGGTGGTGGAGTGGTGGCAGGTTGTGAGAGAAGTGGTTTGCCAAGGGATGAGTTGGAATGAAACCAAGCACCTCTATTTTTGTTTTTATATTATTTACAATCCTATTCGACATGGTTCATTTAGAACACTTTTTAAGAAAAATAAATATTTTTGGGTATGACATGCCTTTATAAAATTCTATTTAGCTATATACAAATTCACACACCTCACAAGTGTGACACTTGGCCGTAAATGCATAAGTGAAATGCTCGATACCGTTATGTAACTTACTCCTACCATATGCTTGACAACCAGTTAAATCTTCTCCTTTTTAACATCTTTGTAAATATCAAGAGGACTTTTAAAAAAGGGTAGGTTTTGGCTAGGGGTAGGATGGTTTTATTGAAAAATAGCTAAAAATGTAAAATGTCGGTTTTCTTTTATTAAAAAACCCACATTTAAGATATGAATTTGAATACTAACCGAATTTATAAAAAAAACTCAAGAACATCGTTTCGTGAATAGGTTAAAACTCAACCTATATTTGATTATCTAGATTTCCAACATTGAAAGTAGAAAAACATTAATAAATCCATATTTGAATCAGATTATTTACTATTTTTACTATTTTTAGTACATATTCAATATATATTTACTCTTTCTTTTTAGTTTTCGGATACGGATAATCCGATTATCCAATTTTTTTAGAAATTCATATCTAAATCCGAATCTAAAAATTCAGATTGCCCGGTTTTCGGATATCCAAAATTTTGGATATGAATTTGTGAGTCCCAAATGCTATCCGGATCACAGTGGTTTGATTGTTAACACCCAAACACCTATTGATTAAGTGTTTGAATTAGAAAAAGTTAAGAAAAACCAAAAGATGAAGATGAAGATTCTTGTTTGGATCAAACAACAAGTGTTTAATTACTCAAATGATATACTCACTAAAAGCACCTGGATATTCGGATTTAGTACAAGAATATGAATCACAGCCTAAGAGAAATCACCAAAACCTTCCAAGAACCTTGGACTAGAGTTTTCGATTAATAACATATATACACACACATACCATCTGGCGTAATTGATAATTACGGTAGATACTTAAATACGCCATGTCTGGCTCAAAACCCAATAGTTACACTTTCAGCCCTTCTAGTTTTGCTAACTATTATAATCAAGCTACAAACTATTAAACTCAAGTATCAACGGTCTCAAAACGTCCTAACAATATCCCTCTAGACTGTTGCATACTTGAGAGTCTTCATTCTTCGTTCTGAGCTTTCTGGGCTTGTGGCACTCATTTCTTGGTGTTGCATTTTGGTTAAGAACAACTTTACTAGTTGTTGGTGGGTCCTCCATAGTGAGTTCATATGTGGATGAAGTCGGAGGTGGTGGTATTTCTTGAACATCGGACGCAGATGACGGTATTTGGTTTGAGGAGGAGATGATTGTGGTTCAACAGGCTTTTCTGCAGCATTTTTCTTTCGCACTTCAGCTTACACTTTCTGTTTATCGATCCTGAGCATAATTTCCATCATTTCTTTCTTTCTCTAGCTCTCTCGACAGCTCGTTGAAAGAGCATGCCTTCCTCCAAGTATTCGTTTCCTGCACCGTGAATCTTATGCCCGTAGAGGATATTCAAGTCAGACAGACAAAACATAAACACATCCATCGGATCAAGAATTCTGATGTCTTCATTATCGTTCGATCTGATCACAGCTTCACCAGTTTGGCCATTGTAGAACCACTTCTTGAAGTTGGTGAGCATTACTGAATGTTCTGGAGGAAGCTTCACCTTGGTAACCACTTTTGCTGGATTAATTACCCATGTAACTCTGCCTTTTCCAGTTATTGGGTCTTTGGTGGTTTTTGATACACGTCTTCTCGGGCATTGAGGCTTGAATACGGTGAATCCACGCACGCATTCACGAATATTAGTCTTTCAAAGTCGCCTCCAATGCTGCTGTTTGTGGGATTGATCATATCGTGTTTTCTCAGTTCCCGAATATCCCACATTGGTAAACTTTGCATATTATTTCCAGTTTGGAAATGTTGGATTACACTGCCTCTTTGCTTCACAATGAATCGCCCTGTTAGGTTGCAGTTTGTCCAGCTGATGATTTTGTTAGTTACCTCAGTTTTCTCAACGGTTACCACTTGATAGAAGTCTAGCAGTTTAGCTCTTTCTTTCTTGAACCATTCAGGGTGTTGTGGAGCAACTTTTTCTCCTCCATCTGTTTCATAAACCACTTCGTCCTCTAAACCCCATTTGATGAACTTGGGTGGCATCTCAATTCTATCAACCTCTTCCTCTTAACTATCTCCATCAACGTTCACATCCACAGCCAATTCAAGTCGATGAGCTTGCGTTTTTCTTCCTCTTCTCTGAATTTGTCAAAGTTGAAGAGGTCTTCACCAGTGTATTTTGGTTGACGATCAGCAGTGGTGTACAAATCTTGAAGCATTTCATGCAGTTTGATCATTCCTTCATGCTGAAATATTAAGAACTCTGCTTGCGTCGATCACATAATTTTGTAGTTCCTTGTTTTTCTTTCGCTGTTCCTATAGTTTTTCTCTGAGCGCATTGGTGTCATTGACCTGATTCTTCAACAGGCAGAACTCTTTGGCAGGAAACGACCAATTTCTCTTGATAGACAATCATACAGTTCTTGAAACGGTCATGGTCTTGCTGGAGCTTGTTGAGGAGGTGCTTGAGTAGTTGGCGTTGATTAGGGTGGAGCGCCTTTTGAAGATCCCTCTCCAGTTTTTCTCTTTTTGTGGGCAGGGGACAAGCTCGGAGTAGCCTCTGTAGGATCAGAAAGTAAACCTTCAACAAACTGATCCAGCTGTTCCTGTTCTGATGTAACCACAGTCGGTGTCTCAGACTCAGTCATTTATCTTTTTTTCATCCTCCATTCTCTCTTTTCTTCTTCCCTTACAGCATGGATAGCTTACATCCATTCAATTTCTTCACTAGTTGACCCGATAGGAACATTATCACCAATAATTCTTTCCGGGTTGGGTGTGTCTTTCTTACTCTTCTTTGACCCCCCCTCTTCGACTACCTTCTTTCCTTTGTCTTTTCTCTTTCACACCAATTGTATTTCTTCTTCAACTTCCGCTTCTTGCTCTTCGGCGTCCTGTTTTTCTCGTCTTTATTTGGCTTTCCTCACACCTTCTCTGTACTTGTTAAAAGCTTCAAGTACTAATGGAAGTCTCTCTTTTCTGTACATCCAATTATGTAACATCACCCATTCTTCAGTCTTTAGCTCAATGATTTGCCTTTCGGTGGGTAACTGAAACTGATACAGATTTACGTCGTGAGGCAGATCTTGATGTTGATCATTGATAAGTAGTTGGACGAATCTTGGATACATGGCCCATGTAACTCTGTTGGCATTGTCAACCATGCAGTAGAAAATCGATCCAAAAAACGTTGAACGACTGATTTATACATTAGTTAAGCATAGCAGCCGACCATTCCAAGTTTAATCCATCGTACCCGCCTTTTCTGTGTGCCATACTTAAAGTGAAAGTATACAAAATGAATCTCCAATATTTTGTTAGCCCATTCTTCTTGATCTCGTTCTTTCCTCTGAAATCTCCAACATAGTTCATCCCTCTAAACCCCTGTAGTATCTCCTCTTTACTTAGCTTCATGGGATCCCTTGCGTTGTCTCCAAGACTTAGTACTTTTTGAACCCGTTCTTCTGTCATAATCACTTCTTTATTCCGAACTATTGCCGTGATTGTTTTGACCTTGTTGATTGTCTTCACTTTCATTGTTCTCCAGAATTCTTCTATGTGAATGCGGTAGATCTTTGGATTCGCTTGAACTGCATAACTTATCTTGCTTCTGGACAACCAGTCCATTACATCTTCGAAGTCAAGTTCTGGTGGAACTAGAGTAATAGGCTAGTTGTGCTTTCTTGTTCCATCCCATGTTATATGTTTTGCCATTTTTGAAAACATAGAAACAAGCCAAGTAAGATCTAGGTCCCGAAACATAACTGTAAGGTTAGTTTAATATTTACAAATAAAATAAAATATAATATAATATAAACAATATAAAATAAAATAAAATATAGTCCTAGATATGCTATTAAATGCGTTGTCATGTTTTCTGATCACAATACAATTACGCCGGTTTTAATAGTATTTACGTTGGCCAATAAACTAAAAACGCTCAGACATTTACAGGTGAGGTTAAAAGCACCAATTATTACGCTATGTACTTGGGTGCGTAATTGTCTGTTTGCGAGTTCTAGATCAGCGTAGTTGTCAATTACGCCGGTTGCTCGAACTCACGTTCGAGACTTAAATGCGCGATACAGCGACTTCACTTAATTACGCCATTTTAAAATAAGTACGTTGTATTCAAGATGTTCTTCACCAACCCTGTAAAACCCCAAACTTGTCCGATTCTTTTCATGACGAAACATTGCATTCACTTAGTAAGCTAATCTATTATGTTATCCGAAGCGACCCTATGTAATACATCACCATACCTTGATTGACAAGAGATATCAGATCTTTGTTTTAGAGAATTTGAAGGTATTTGATAAAGAAGATATTTAAAAGCTTTACAAAACTAAAAACTGATAAGTATATATATATTTGAAAAAAATATCGTCCAGTGAAGGATCAAATCGAGCTCAAAATCTGATTTAGTAAAGAAATCAAGATGAACACACACAAAATATATAAGTTTAAGACCCTTGATTGATTTGCATAAGATGAAT
This sequence comes from Scalesia atractyloides, assembly GCA_947069175.1. Classification (NCBI taxonomy): domain Eukaryota; kingdom Viridiplantae; phylum Streptophyta; class Magnoliopsida; order Asterales; family Asteraceae; genus Scalesia; species Scalesia atractyloides. The sequence continues at coordinate 53,162,162 of CAMTDV010000116.1, forward strand.
ACAATTAGCCCCCAAATCTCTCTAGAAAGTGTGTTTTCTAACCCTAATAATCTCTTTCTATTTATAGCCTATACCACTTAGGCTATTTACATTTAGGCCCCAAGAGATAATAACTTACCAAAAGTAGCACTAAGCATGAAAAACTAATTAGCTAAGATAATAAATATATTTGTCTTAAACAAAATATATTTAATTAACTGAAGCAATAATAACTATCAGATCTTGATCTTCCACACGCCATATCTTTCTTCGATCTTCCCATGTCGACTTGCGCATTGACGTTGACTTTGTTGACTTGACTCGTTGATAACATTAGACTACACGTTTTAGACCAAACAATTTCCCCCTTAGGCTAACGTTATCAAACTCTTGTATCATCTTTAGAACCGTCAACTTCATACGTGTTGTGATCTTCAATTTGGCAAGCTTCAGTCTCAATTTTAGACCCAACAATCTCTCCATAGACTGATGCTTTCCAAATTTTCTTTACTGAAGATCTTCTTTTGACACTTTGCTCTTTGAGTACTTTATCTAGATAAGCTCCCCTTTTTGAATGCATCATCTTTAACAAGCCCGAACAAACTTTTCTACCTCTCATTTTCTTGAGTGAATCGGAAGACGTAGGAGCTACAATCTTTAGGAAACATGTGCTCTGTTCTGGTATCTTGCTCAACTGATGATCGACCATCATTGCAGCAAATAGTCGAAGTAGCCTGTTCACAATCGCAAACACAACTCCAAGTTTCCTTTTATATAAATTCAACATACAAACAAAACCGTATTCATCTGTAGTGTGCAAATAAATGAGTATCTCAAACGGTTTTGAGACACAATTGATATGATATGGAAGACTTGGAAAAACAACTACACATAAATCAAAATATTCTTGAATTTTAGATTTTTTTAACTTCCAACCTTTGAGATATATAATGGATCGGATACGAGATCATACCAACTTGAAAAGCTTAGGCACACTTCAACTTTCTTTATGATAGTTACGACTCAAGAACGATTGCAGGTACGTTTGTCCATTTAAATCTATGCACCATTCTTTCGACATACATTAGGTGATTAATCATCATGTTTTGGGTAAACTTAGGATGAAGCTAGTGGACCCCACACGTGTTTGATTAAACTTTTCTGTCCTCATGGTCTTTTGAGATGACTACCATAACAACGTTAAAATAATGTATACTAGGTGATGAGAGCTCCAAATCTATGTTTCCATAAGCAGAGGATATGATCACCTTAAATCAGATGATGAGAGGTTCAGGTCTATGTTTCCATAAGCAGAGAAGATGATCATCTGATTAGAGAGCGTAGCTAATATAATATATTTACTTAATGTATGCACGCGCTTTGGCATATCTTTTATTCCTATTGCACGACATTAACATTGCGTTTCTTTTTGCTCTTTTTGGGTTGCACACATTGGTGTCTTTTCAATAAGTATATATATATGCACAACATTGCGTGTCTTTTTGAACGCCTAAATCTGATCTCGCAACCCCTTTTGGACATAATCGGTTCATGCAATCCTACAACAAGGCGGGTATCCACATTATCATACGATCTTTATCTTTATCACCAAGATGCAGTTTACTTGTCTGAAATGCTAAATCTACCGGCATATCGTTAACTTGGAGCCGCATCTTCCATCAGATCCTATTCATGTGAAGACATAATCAAGTTAGTTCCTATCATTTCTCATATAAGATCATAATTATGTTGAAATAATTGCATAGCTTAGTCAAGAAAGTATTTTAATACTTCCCCTGAAGTTTTATTTTGTACGACTTACTGAAAAATGAAAAATTATAAAACATGTATTTACAAAATAAAGTCTTCCACATCAAGCACATAAAACGTATGTCAGCAAGAGAATGAGCGTGTTACTGCGGCGCGACCAGGTTAGATACCATGACCAAAACTGTGAATTTCCTCTTCAAACTTGTATCTGGAACAACCACCGATAATAACCGGTGTTACTAACAGTCCTCCTTGGATGTTCCTACACTCATAAGCAATTCAATAAGAAAGTGGAACCCAAGCCATTGTAGTCTTGGGTTGTCCTCTTTCATCAAAATAAGAAACCTCCCGATATGCCAAATCTTTTCCCTCATTGATTTCTTTTATAACCATTGGTTTGACTCACCAAACCTGTGTTGGTTTAAATAAGTTGTTTGTGAAAGATTTAAAGTTTGAAATAATTTTATTTTTAAGACCCGGAGGGAAAGATTGAGGATTTGATGTGTTGGTCCTTTTCATCTTTGAACCATGTGAAACCGGCTTCACATGTGGAGATCTGGATGGAAAGTTTTTCATCTTATCTTTCAAAGATGTGTGATTTTTACCGTTTGATAGAGAAGCAATACTGGATGCCTTTACAATCTGGATCATGTCGTTCTGGGAATTGCTTGAGCACATGACCTTCTTTTCCACACTTAAAACAAGCCTTGAATGGCTTTTGATGCTTTAAAGTCTCGTGTGATGCAACTAGGGGTGGGGATTGCTTTGAGCTTGACTCAACATGTTGACAAACGTGAGGTTTGACAACTTCAGATGATCTTTTGATCTTTGACTCTCCAAGACTTTCATTTGTCTTTGATTCATCATCTGAACTCAGGCAATCTTCTATATGCAAGTCTTCCTCAAGTGAAACTTCATTTACTAGACTTGCGGAGTCATTTGGGGCTGTTGGTTCTTAAACACCCGATGGTTTAAGGTTTTCAACATTTTTACCAACATCTGTTACTGAAGTTTCCGAGTCATTTGAGCTTCTCATTCTTGGTATGATTGAAAATCTGAATCGCTTTGAGAATTATTGCTGCATGATGGTGTAAACTCTGGAATTTTTTCAGTTAAGAACTTTCCAAACCTGTTCTTTTCAAAAGCGGGCACAAAAACTGGTGGTACACATATAGATTTGTCATTAAAAAAGCAGATTTTAAGTTAGCACATTCAACACTCACGTCACAAGCATCAATTTTAGGTCTACGCCTATTACAGTTATCTATCTTAGTTAAAGACTTATTACATTCATCCCTAAGAAAAGTTTTGTTTGTTTTATCACAGTTCCTGGCGAGCCAGTTAACAGTAGTATAACTGTCGCGTGAATAACCTATTCCTATTTTTGTGCCACCACTTCCTCATCGCACACATCCTCCTCACACTCAGTTGGATCTGTATTGCTTTCAGAAACGTTAGTATTTTTGTCATTTTCAAAATCGACACTTTGAGCAATTAATCAGTTTTATCAATTAAATCATTTTCTAGATGAGGAGTTGGCATGGGTATATAGTTTTTGCTATGAGGAGGTGGAAAGATTCTTCTTTCATTTCCAAGCTTATCTTTGTACCCAATGCCATCTTTCACGTATGTTGGTCGTTGGCGTTTTTAATATCAACCAGTGCCTTCTTGCTTACATTCCATTTGTCGATGGTGAGTTGCAATTCATTGTTTTCATTTATAGATTTCTCGAGTTTTTCAGTTAAACCATTTATAAGGAAATCTTTTCTGAAAACAAATTCTTTTAAAGTTTGCATTTTAGCTAAAGTTGAGTTCAACTTTCTCTGATATGCAGCTTCATTCTGCTTTAGTTCTTTGTTAAATTGCAAAACTCTTTCTTTTTCTCTGATTAGGTCACGGTTGAGGGATTTATAGTGAGTCACAACGTTAACACATGGTTGTGAGCACAATTTCACTTTGAATTCGTAGGTATGTTGTTTACCAAGTCTTTTTCTTCTTTCTCTTTGGCGGACTTGACCTTGATTGCTGCGGCAGGAGCTTGATCTTTTTCCTTCTTGACACTGCTACTAGCTTCCTCCTTCATACTTGAGCATCACCGACCACAGTAGTCTTTTCGATAGACCGTGGAGCCTTTGTAGAGCTTGCTGAAGCATTAAAGTAAGATGCACTAGTACTTTGAGAGCTTAAACCACCGGAGGTTATGGGGACAAGGAATGCCATCTTCTTGGTGAGCAGCAGCAACAGTGGATTGGACGGATTTTTGAGAGTATCCTGCTTGATTCATCTCTTCTTGAGCACGTCCATTTCAAAAGCCTTTAAAGTATTGATTAGATCCGAAAGAGTGACTGAACTTGTACTGGTCAAGAAAGTTCTTTTGAACATCATGCACTGTAAGCTCCACTCTTTTGGAAGAGAGTCCAAACGCTTCTTGATTGAGGCATAGTTGGTGACGAGATTACCAACTTTCTTCATTTTTGTCAACATGTTTAGAAAGCGGCTGATGTGATCTGACAGACTTTCTCCGTGAATACTTCCAAACATGTGATATTCCATTTGGACAAGATCTTGGGTTATGTGTTGGTTTTACATACAACTTGTGCAATACGAGTTAACTGATTCAGAAACATTTTTTTTAATCCCGAAAAATATTTATATCAACTTAAAACCAAGTTCGAAATTACTTTGAAAATAACCTCGTATCGGCACCGAGTTTCAATAGTACTTGGCCAAATAAACTGGAAACACCCTGGCCTGATTAAATTTTGCGAACACAGGTTATTTTAAATGGCCCAAAGATAAACTACTGATACCTGGCTCAAAACTGATCAAAATTCTAGGCCACACAAATAAAATTTTAAGACCCGGCCTACAAAAAAAATGAAAATATGATACTCCGCTTAAAATTTCTTTTAAACTAATGTAGTTAAATGAATGAGAATTCAAACCAAGGGACTTCAAAACTTTCTTGAACTCAAATCAAGTTTCGTCTTTTCAAATTTAAAAATAAAATAAAATAATTACTATAGATTTTAAAGAATTATTAACATGATTCAAACCTTAATTAATACTTTCTATATGTTTGTGTGTCCCATTAACGTTTGTTGACAAACGAATGGCCAAAATGTTAAATTTTATGTATCATGATAATTGATTGATCCAATTTAAAAAGAATTTTATTAAACATGGTCTGATCCAATTTCAACTCACTTTTTTTAAATGAAGAATATGGATCTCAAACAAGAATTAAACGGAATTTATAAAAAGTTTTTGACTTCTCCTTTAGTTCCCACACTTCTGCGACATACAAACCCTAAACATAACCAGCCATAAGTTTTAACAATTCTCTCTCTATCTGCGATGAATCAAGAACACCATACTCAAACTTCTTCTACTTGTATTTCCTTTCTTTTAACGTGGTGGTGGCTTTGGAGAGTGGGTGTTGAATGATGGGGTGGTTGGGTTGTGGTGATTAGTATAGGTGTTGTTGTCCTGCGGTCGTTGACAGGAGCTGAAGATTTAAGACGGTGGATGTTTCGCGGTGGTCTGTGGTGATGGGAGATGGTGATCTGATGGCCGGTGGTGTAAGGTGTAGTTGATGTTTGTTGAAGATGACAAATTATAAATGTTAAAAATCTGATTCTCCTTTTTCTTTAAAGACGCTGGGCCGAAATAATGGTGGTGACAGGTGGTTGTATGGTTGTGAAGTGGTGGTGGTACAGTGATGATGGTCGGAGTTGTGATGGTGGTAGTTGATTGTGGTTATGGGTGATGAGTGGCCGAAACAATAAAACCCTAGAAACCTTTCTGTTCCTACTCCTTTCTTTAAAAAAAATAAATACGCCAGCAGACTAATATACGCTAGATAGCGTTGCTGGAGAAACACTAACTTACCGGCGTATTTACCGAATACGCCGGGAACTTGAACTCTCGTTCAAGATTTAATGTCCCGGAAAATTTGAAAAAGCCTGGAAAAGCTTGCCTGTAAGACAAAAACGCTAGCTGAACAAATACACCTGGAACTCTTCAATAAAAACACCCAGATCCAAAATAAGCTTAAAAGAGATGAAAAACCATCTGATTGATCTAAAATGCGTACAAATGGAATGAAAAACCACTACGAATCTCCAAATCAGATTGTGAACAATCCTCAATCAACAAACAACAAATTCAAAACATTTTAGATCTTGATTTTGAAGAAAATAAGTGATAAACCCAAAAGGTTCAATTTTTTTTTTGTTTTAAATCAGATTTTTAGATGAATTTGTGGATTGTTAAATCCCAAATTCGAGTACCAAGCTCTGATACCACATTGAAGCATCAAATCGAGCTCAAAATCTGATTTTAGTAAAGAAATCAAAATGAACACACACAAAATATATAAGTTTAAGACCCTTGATTGATTTGCATAAGATGAATACAATTAGCCCCAAATCTCTCTAAAAAGTGTGTTTTCTAAACCCTAATTATCTCTTTCTATTATACTATCACTTAGGCTATTTACTTGGCCCTAGAGATAATAACTTACCAAAAGTAGCACTAAGCATGAAAAACTAATTAGCTAAGATAATAAATATATTTGTCTTACACAAAATATATTAAATTAACTGAAGCAATAATAACTATCAGATCTTGATCTTCCACACGCCATATCTTTCTTCGATCTTCTCGTGTCGACTTGCGCATTGACTTTGACTTGTTGGCGTTGACTTTGTTGACTTGACTCGTTGATAACATTAGACTACACGTTTTAGACCCAACAACAGTGTAATTATTAGTTACGCTGGATATTAAATACGCCACCCCTATATATATGGAGGATTTTCAAACCTAAGAAATCCAATCCAAATACGCTCGAAAATTTTAATCTTTCTCAAAAAAACGTGCCCTTTTTTGCTAAAAGTTCATGCAGAAATTAAAAAATAGTGCAAAACCGAAAATAAGTTTGAGAAAATAAAAACATTTGCAATTCGGACACCGGAATTCGTTTTTCGAACTGAGGGATTTTCTTTATCACAATTTTCTTTCATTTGCAGATCCTCGACTTTCCTACAAAAGATCATACTGGCAACACTTGGCAGATTATAATTTTAATATTAATCAAGGCATAAGAAAAAATGTGAGTATGTTTGTCCTCTTAAGTCCATGCCTTATTCTTTCAACATGCTTTCGATGAGCGTTTTATCATGTTGTGGTAATATTGACAAGAATTGCAATGGCCCCCACTCAAGCTAATTATGCCCGTGAGTCCCATGTCAGGACATACCCCCGTGATCAAGTATACACAAAGCTTCCTGATAACAGGTGATATATTGAATTCATTCATTTAAAGAGATACAAGATCAGCGCATCAGTGAACAGGTATGTATGTTCGTACAGTCAAAGAGACCAATGCTGTCCTGACTAGGGTTAGGTAGATACTTCAATGTGGTACGATTTCTATTGATTAGCTCGTTTGGTTGAGCCTTTTCAATTTTAGGGTTTTTGGCCCTTTGGCTCTTTTGAAAAGATATCATAATCGTGTCTAGGTTTGCATATATCTGGATGCAACAGAAGAGCGACTATGATATCCCCAAATGATAAAACAATATAAAGACCCAAAATCTCGGATTTTGGCAATATATTAACGCAAGATTTAAGACCATTAAGCCATATGCCGCAACATGTTACCCACATACAACACAATATTGTGGGTATCCAGTATTCTTGTGTAAGCTTTCTCTTTTGTCGCCTAATCACAGTTTACTCAATGGTTTTGCTGAATTTACTGAAACGTCATTGCTTGCCACCTTGATTTTCTTTTCTTTTCTGTTTCAAGGATAGACAAAGTGTTAGCCGTTTTCTATCATTTCTTTACCAAACAGGTGTCATAAAGGAGATTACAGCTTTCTGGATATCTTCACCCTAAAATTTTGTTTTCGTGTATCCGTTGCTTGAAAATGAAAATTTAATTTAAACAGAAAATATTTCTGATGGGCACTATTATAGGATACTCGTTTATTTAGAAAAGCGGGTTGTTTTTTTTTTTTTTTACAACCGGTTATTACAACGAAGTTCATTTCCACTCAAGGAAATTTAGCATTTCCAACAAGGTTACCAACTACTTGAAACGAATTTTTTCGAAGGCTTTCGTGAAGATGTCGGCTTTTTGTTGCGTAGTATTCACTGGCACCACTAGAATGTATCCTTTCTCGTACGCATCTTGAATCGCGTGAATGTGAATCTCGATATGTTCAATTCTCGAGTGATGGATTGGATTCTTCACAAATCCCAGACATGCATCGTTGTCGATGAATATAGGAGTTTTCATGACATTGATCCCGTAATCCAACAACTAATTTTGTATCCAGAGAACTTGTGAATAACAACTGTAGGTCGCCGTGTATTCAGCTTGAGCAGTAGAGGTGGAGACTGTCGTTTGCCTTTTGTTTTGCCATGATATGAGACGATTTCCTAAGATTAGGCAACCCTGAGACTGATTTTCGATCGACTTTACAACCTGCATGGTCACTGCCAGAATAAGCAATTAAATCAAAATTACTATCATGAGGATACCAAAGTCCAAGCTTGGTGTTCCTTTCCGATAGGGAAGATTCGTTTGACTTAGTCTCATGAGATTCTTTGGGATTCGTCTGAAAACGAGCACAGATACAGAATACCCACATAATGTCAGGCCTACTTGCAGTTAGATACATCAACGAGCCTATCATTGAGCGATAGAAAGACTTGTTCACGAGTTTTCCTTGAAGGTCAGGAGTCAGTTCAGTCTGAGTCGCAAATGGTGAGTCCCAAATGCTATCCGGATCACAGTGGTTTGATTGTTAACACCCAAACACCTATTGATTAAGTGTTTGAATAAGAAAAGGTTAAGGTAAACCAAAAGATGAAGATGAAGATTCTTGTTTGGATCAAACAACAAGTGTTCTTTATGTAATCCCAAATGATATACTCACTAAAAGCACCTAGATATTCAGATTTAGCATAAGAACATGAATCACAACACAAGAGAAATCACCAAAACTAGTCCAAGAACCTTGGACTAGAGTTTTCCATTAGTAACATATATATACACACAGACCATCTGGCGTAATTAATAATTACGGCCAGATACAAAAATATGCCATGTCTTGCTCAAAACCCAATAGTTACACTTTCAGCCCTTGTAGTTTTGTTAACTATTACAATCAAGCTACAAACTATGAAACTCAAGTATCAACGGTCTCAAAACGTCCTAACAGAATTTTTTGATTCCGTTTTGGTCGGATATCTAACATTAGAACCGACAAAGAGAAACTACTGGCTGGTGTGGTGTGGATACCTCTCTTAACTTGAAAAAAGAAACAATCGAAACCATCTCCGTCATAACTGAGCTGACAGGCCACTGTCTAACCTGAGATCCAAGTCAGAGGCCCGATATAGGGCACATAGTCAACGTGCTTACCCCACTTGTGGAGAAATGGAAACCCATGGAGAATGAAGCTATGGAATATTGTGGTATTAATTATAGTGTGTCGTTGACTCAATTAGTCAAAGGGTGGCAAGAGTTACTGGATTTGCTTATTCCCTCACTTCTGCTGATGGTCGATGAATCGTGTTTTGGGGTTGTAGACGAACACGTTCATTTCTAAATGAATGAACACGCACATAAAATCTTGTTCGGTAAGTGCTTTTGAACACTTCGTTAACACTTATTCGTTGGATTCGTTTTTAGCCCTACCCATCTATAATTTTAAATTTGGCTCATTTTATGCTAAATTTCTTGATTTTATTAGATTGACTGATAGAGCGTAACTGAAATATAGCCATTATATAAATTAAAATATGACTCTCATATTATTAAAATATTGCAGAAATAGGTCCATAAATTCAAGATTTTGTTTCCATCTGATATCTATAATTCTATATTTTATTTTCATCTGTTATCACTAATTCTATATCTTGTTTCCATTTCTTATTAGTTATTTAATGTTTTGTTTCCACCTGTTATTAGTGACAGGTAAAGTGGCAACAAAGGCCAATGTATTCAGCTATGGTGTCGTTCTAATAGAGCTACTAACCGATTTAATGGCTTTTGACGAAGACAGACCTGAAGAAACCCAATACCTAGCAGTATGTTTTTGATTAGGGGGGTTCAAGATCATATTATCCCGTTTTCAAATATCCAAAAACCGGATATCCAAAAATTTCAGATAGTGGGGATTAATATCAGAACTCGTATGCGAAATTTCAGATATCCGAAATTTCGGATATTTAAACGGATATCCGAATTTTTAAAAAAATCAAAAAAAAGTTTCGTGTATAGATTAAAACTCAATCTATATTTGATTATCTAAATTTCCAACATTGAAAAACGTACAACATTCATAAATCCAAATTCGCATCAAATTATTTACTACTTTTACTATTTTTCCTACATTTAAATTACACATAGTACTCATATAGTGTGTGTGTATATATATGTTTACTATTACTTTTTAGTTTTCGGATGTCGGATAATCCGATTATCTAAAAGTTCTAGAAATTCATATCCAAATTCGAAAATCCGGGTTATCCGGTTTTCAGAGATCCAAATTTTCGGATATCTAATATTTCGGATACGGATTTTCTGATAATTCAGAATCAGTTACGGATCTGGATGTTTTTAACACCCCTAATTTTAGAGCATTAAAACTAACATTTTTGGATATCTAATGGCTGCTGTGGATGCCTCTCTTAACGTGAACGAAGAAACATTCAAAACCATCTCCGTCATAGTTGAGCTGGCAGGCTAGTGTACAGCCCGAGAGCCAGGTCAGCATCCCGATATGGGGCACAAAGTCAACGTGCTAGCCCCACTTGTGTAGAAATGGAAATGCATGGAGAATGAAGCTGAGGAATATTGTGGTATTGATTATAGTCTGTCATTGACTCAAATGGTCAATGGGTGGCAAGAAGCAGAAGGTAAAGTATACAGTAACTATGTGGATCTTGATGATAGTAAGAGTAGTATTCAAGTAAGACCTACTGGATTTGCTGACTCCTTCACTTCTGCTTCTGCTAATGGTCGATGAATCGTGTTTCAGAGTTCTACAGGAACACACTCATTTCCTTAACGAACGAACACAAACATAAAGTCTCATTCAATAAGTATTCATGAACAGCTAATGAACACATATGTTTCTTTAACAAATTAACATCATCAAGGTCTTGTTTGTATTCGTTCGGTTTGTTTGTAGCCCTACTCATCTATAATTTCAAATTTGGCTCATTTTATGCTAATTTCTTGATTGTATCAAATTGACTGATAGAGCATAACCGAAATATAACCATTATATAATTTAAAATATGAATCTCATATTAATAAAACTTTGTTGAAATAGGTTCGCAAATTCAAGATTTTGTTTCCATTTCATATCAACAATTCTAGATTTTGTTTTCATCTGTTATGACTAATTCTAAATTTTGTTGTGTCCATCTGTTATCATTGTCAGGTAAAGTGACAACAAAGGCCGATGTATTCATCTATGATGTCGTTCTTATGGAACTACTAATCGGTTTAATGGCGTTGGACGAGGACGGACTAGAAGAAAGCCGGTGCTTAGTAGCATCGTTTTGGATAACGGTGTTAAAGATTGGATATTCGAGAATTTTGGATAGTGAAGACTAATATCCAAAACGGTATCTGAAATTTCAGATATTCAAAAATCGGATATCAGAAATTTCAGATATTCAAAAATCAGATATCCAAAATTTCGGATACTTATTCGGATATTTAAACACATATCCGAAATTATAAAAAAATCATTTGGTGCATAGATTTAATCTGAACGCTCGCTCTCTCTCTCTCTCTCTCTCTCTCTCTTTATATATATATACACACACACTATTTGTTTTTAGTTTTCGGATATCGGATGATTATCCAAAATTATCAAAAATTCGTATCCGAATCGGAAATTATCGGATTATGTGGTTTTCGGATATCCGATTTTTCAGATATCTACAATATCAGATACGGATTTTCGGATAATATTTTGTTTCGTATCCAGATTTTTTTGAACACCACTAGGTTTGGAGCATCAGAACCGACAAAGAAAAACTAATGGTTGTTGAGGATGCCTCTCTTAACGCGAATGAAGAAATATTGGAAACCATCTTCGTCATAATTGAGCTGGCAGACCATTGTACAGCCCGAAAGCAAAGTCAGCGGCCCGATATGGGGTATGCAGTCAACGTGCTGGATCCACTTGTGGAGAAATGGAAACCCATAGAGAATGAAGCTGAGGAATATTTTGGTATTCATTATAGTCTGTCGTTGACTCAAATGGTCAAAGACTGGCCAGAAGAAGAAGGAAAAGATTACAGTAGCTATGTGGATCTTGATGATAGTAAGAGTAGTATTCCTGCAAGACCAATTGGATTTTCAAATTACTTCACTTCTTCTAATGGTCGATGAATCGTGTTTCGGGGCTCTACACGAACACGTTCATTTCTTTAGCGAACGAACACAAACATAAATTCTTGTTCGGTAAGTGTTCATGACTGAATGACTACCTGTAATAAAGCACAGGCTAATACGAGCCGACCAGAAGAAGCAAGGCTTTAGATTACCAGATCCTGGACACAATCTTCCTAGAGATGGAGAGCCCCTGCCTTTTCTAGCCTCTCCTTCTTGCTTGCTTACCTAGCTCTTGTCTTAGTGACTCTTCCTCTTTTCTAGGTTTTTCTGAGTGTGAAAACGGTAGATTTTTCATTTGCCAATGAATTGGATCCGCCTCGATTCGATCAATAATGGGATTCTTGGCTAGAGAAAGGTTCTGTGACATGGACGCCCAGCCCAACTCGGTCGGTTGGCCCACCTAAGATATTCAAAAATGAGTGAACACATATATTTCTTTAACAAATGAATATGAACAAGGTCTTGTTTGTATTTGGACAATTCGTTTGTAGCCCTACCCATCTAAAATTTCAAATTTGGCTTATTTTATGCTAATTATCTTGATTTTATCAAATTGACTGATAGAGCATAACTGAAATATATCAATTATAAAATTTAAAAAAAATGACTCTCATATTAATAAAACTATGCAGAAATATGTTTGTAAATTCAAGATTTTTTTTCATCTAATATTAGTAATTCTAAATTTTGTTTTCATATGTTATCACTAAATCTAGATTTTGTTTCCATTTGTTATCACTTATTTTAGATTTTGTTTCCATCTGTTATTAGTTATTTAAGATTTTGTTTCATCTGTTATCACTGACAGGTAAAGTGACACTGACATGTAAAGTGACAACATAGGCGGATGTATTCAGCTACGTTGTCATTCTTATGGAGCTTCTAACAGATTTAATGGCATTAAACGAGGACAGACCAGGAGAAAGCCAATACTTAGCCGCATGGTTTTGGATAGGGGTGTTCAAGATGTGATGAACTAGTTTTCGGATATACGAAACCGGTTATCCGAAAATTCCGGATAGTGAAAATTAATATCCGAACCCGTATCCAAAATTTCAGATATCCGATACGGGTTCGGATATTTAAACGGATATCCAAATTTATAAAAAAAAAATATCATTTCATACATAGATAAACTCAACCTATCGTTTTGTGCATAGATTAAAGCTTAACATTGAAAACAAAAAAATGTTCATAAACCCACATTCAAATCAGATTATTTACCTTTTTTCCTATATTTAAACAAAACATAGTACTTATATAATATATATTTACTATTTCTTTTTAGTGTTTAGATATCTGATTATTCTATCCGATATCCGAAATTTTTAAAAATTCATATTCGAATCCGAAAATTCAGATTACTAGGTTTTCGGATATCCTAAATTTTGGATACGAATTTTCGGATATTTCAGATTCAGTTTTGGTTTCGCATTCGGATTTTCTGAACACCCCTAGTTTTGGAGCATTAGAACCAACAAAGAGTAAACCACTAGCTACTGTGGATACCTCTCTTAACACGAACAAAGAAACATTCGAAACCATCTCCGTCATAACGAAGCTGGTAGGCCATTGTACAGCCCGAAAGCCAAGCCAGCGGCCCAATATCGGGCACGCAGCCAACGTGCATGCCCCACTTGTAAAGAAATGAAACCCATGGAGGATGAAGTTGAGGAATATTGTGGTATTCATTATAGTCTACGGTTGACTCAAATGATCAAAGGGTGGCAAGAAGCAAAAGGGGGAGGTTACGATAGCTATGTGGATCTTGATTAAAGTAAGAGTAGTATTCATGTAAGACCAATTGGATTTATTGATTCCCTCACTTCTGTTGATGGTTGATGAATCGTGTTTCGGGGTTCTACACGAACACGTTCATTTCCTTAATGAATGATGACAAACACAAAGTCTTGTTTGGTAAGTGTTCATAAATAATTCATGTTTCTAGAGTTTGTTTTCATCTCTTATCACTAATTCTGGGTTTTGTTTTCATTTGTTATCACTAATTCTTGATTTTGTTTCCATCTATTGTCAGTGACAAGTAAAGTGACACCAAAGGCCGATGTGTTCAGCAATGATGTCGTTTTTATGGATCTACTAATAGGTTTAATGGTGTTAGACGAGGACAGAATAAAAGCAAGTCAGTACCTAGCAGCATGGTTTTGGATAGCGGTTCAAGCCGGTAGGAACGGGTTTTCGAATATTCGAAAACCAGATTTCTGAAAAATTCCGACAATGAAGATTAATATCTGAAATTTCAGATACAAATTCGGATATTTAAACAGATATCCCAATTTATAGAAAAAATAAAATAATAACCGTTTTGTGCATCGATTAAAACTTAACCTATATTTGATTATCTAAATTTCCAACATTAAAAACAAAAAAACATTCATAAATCCACATTCGAATCAGATTATTTACTATTTTTACTATATTAAACTAAACATTGTACAAGTAAAGTGATAACAAATAAATCCACATTCGAATCAGGTTATTTACTATTATGTGTACAGCTACGGTTTCGTTCTTATAGAGCTACTAACATGTTTAATGGTGATAGACGAGGACAGACCAAAAGAAAGTCATTACCTAGCAGCATGATTTTGGATACGGGTGTTCAAGCTGGTATGAACATGTATTCGAATATTTGAAAACCAGATTTCCAAAAATTTCCGATAGCGAAGGATTAAATCCGAATCTGTATCCGAAATTTCGGATAACAATTCAGATATTTAAACGGATATCCAAATTTATAGAAAAAACAAAATAAAAATCGTTTTGTGCATAGATTAAAACTCAACCTATATTTGATTATTTGAAGTTCCAAAATTGAAAACAAAAAAAACATTCATAAATCCACATTCCGATCAGGTTATTTACTATTTTTCCTATATTAAACTAAATATTGTAAAAGTAAAGTGACAACAAAGGCCGATGTGTTCAGCTACGGTGTCGTTCTTATGGAGCTACTAAACGGTTTAATGGTGTTAGACGAGGACGGACCAAAAGAAGGTTAGTACGTAGCAGCATGGTTTTGGATAGGGGTGTTCAAGCTGATATGAATGTCTTTCGAATATTCAAAACCAGATTTTCAAAAATTTCCGAGAGTGAAGATTAATATCCGGGCCTGTATCCGAAAATCGGATACAGATTCGGATATTTAAATGGATATCCCAATTTATAGAAAAAATAAAATAAAAATCGTTTTGCGCATATGTTAAAACTCAACCTATATTTGATTATCCAAATTTTCAACATTGAAAAAAAAACCTTGCTAAAGTCACATTCAGATCTGGTTATCTACTATTTTTACTATTTTTCATATATTAAACTAAAGATTATACAAATAAAGTGACAACAAAGGCCGATGTGTGGAGATGCGGTGTCATTGTTATAGATCTACTAACAAGTTTAATGGTGCTAGACGAGGACAGACCAAAAGAAAGTCAGTACCTAGCAGCATGGTTTTGGATAGGGGTGTTCAAGCTTGTATGAACGTGTTTTCGAACATATTTCCAAAAATTTCCGATAGTGAGGATTAATATCCGAACCTGTATCCGAAAATTCAGATACAGATTCGGATATTTAAACGGATATCTCAATTTATAGAAAAAATAAATTAAAAATCGTTTTGTGCATAGATTAAAACTCAACCTATATTTGATTATCTAAATTTCCAACATTAAAAACAAAAAAGAAACATTCATCAATCCACATTCAAATCAGGTTATTTATAATTTTTACTATATTAAACTAAACATTGTACAAGTAATTAAATACATAGGACGATGTGTTCAGCTACGGTGTCGTTCTTATTTAGCTACTAGCAGGTTTAATGGTGTTAGACAAGGACAGACCAAAATAAAGTCGGTACCTAGAACATAGTTTTGGATAGGGGTGTTCAAGCTAGTATAAACGTTTTTCGAATGTTCGAAAACAAGATATCAAAAATTTCCGATAGTGAAGATTAATATCCTAACCTGTATCCAAAATTTCGAATACAGATTAGGATATTTAAACGGATTTCCCAATTTATAAAAAAATAAAATAAAAATCGTTTCATACGTAGATTAAAACTCAACCAATATTTGATTATCTAAATTTTCAACATTCAAAAATCCACATTCGAATCAGGTTATTTACTGTTTTTACTACATTAAACAAAACAGTGTACAAGTAAATTAACAAAAGAGGCCGATGTGTTCAGCTACGTGTTGTTCTTTTGGAGCTACTGACAGGTTTAATGGTGTTAGACAAGGACAGACCAAAATAAAGTTAGTACCTAGCAGCATAGTTTTAGATAGGGGTGTTCAAGGTAGTATGAACGGGTTTTGAATATTCGAGAACCAGATTTTCAAAATTTCCCGATAGTGAAGATTAATATCCTAACCTGTATCCGAAATTTCGAATATGGATTCGGATATTTAAACGGATATCCCAATTTATAGGAAAAAATAAAATAAAAATTGTTTTGTGCATAGATTAAAACTCAACCTATATTCGATTATCTAAATTTACAGCATTAAAAAAACTTTCATAAATCCACATCGAATCAGGTTATTTACTATTTTTATTATTTTTCCTATATTAAACTAAAGATTGTATAAGTAAAGTGACAACAAAGGCCGGTGTGTTCAGCTACGGTGTCGTTCTTATTGAGCTACTAACTGGTCTAATGGTGTTAGACGAGGACACACCAAAAGAAAGTCAATACCTAGCAGCATGGTTTTGGATAGGGGTGTTCAAGCTCGTATGAACGTGTTTTCCAATATTCGAAAACCATATTTACAAAATTTTCCAATAGTGAAAATTAATATCCGAACCTGTTTCCAAAATTTCGGATACGGATTTGAATATTTAAACAAATATCCCAATTTATGATAGAAATAGAATAAAAATCGTTTTGTGCATAGTTTAAAACTGATCCTATATTTGATTATCTAAATTTTCAACATTGAAAAAAAACCTTGATAAAGATTCAGGTTATCTACTATTTTTACTAGTTTTCCTATATTAAACTAAAGATTATACAAGTAAAGTGACAACAAAGGCCGATGTGTGGAGATACGGTGTCGTTGTTATAGATCTACTAACAAGTTTAATGGTGCTAGACGAGGACAGACCAAAAGAAAGTCAGTACCTAGCAGCATGGTTTTGGATAGGGGTGTTCAAGCTTGTATGAACGTGTTTTCAAACTGATTTCCAAAAATTTCCGATAGTGAAGATTAATATCCAAACCTGTATCCGAAAATTCGGATACGGATTCGGATATTTAAACGGATATCCCAATTTATAGAAAAAAATAAATTAAAAATCGTTTTGTGCATAGATTAAAACTCAACCTATATTTGATTATCTAAATTTCCAACATTAAAAACAAAAAAAAAACATTCATAAATCCACATTCAAATCAGGTTATTTATAATTTTTACTATATTAAACTAAACATCGTACAAGTAATTAAATACATAGGACGACGTGTTCAGCTACGGTGTCGTTCTTATGTAGCTACTAGCAGGTTTAATGGTGTTAGACAAGGACAGACCAAAATAAAGTCAGTACCTAGCAACATAGTTTTGGATAGGGGTGTTCAAGCTAGTATAAACGGTTTTCGAATTTCGAAAACAAGATTTCAAAAATTTCCGATAGTGAAGATTAATATCCTAACCTGTATCCAAAATTTCGAATACGGATTCGGATATTTAAACGGATTTCCCAATTTATAGAAAATAAAATAAAAGTCGTTTCATGCGTAGATTAAAACTCAACCAATATTTGATTATCTAAATTTTCAACATTGAAAAAAAAACATTCAAAAATCCACATTCGAATCAGGTTATTTACTGTTTTTACTACATTAAACTAAACAGTGTACAAGTAAATTAACAATAGAGGACGATGAGTTCAGCTACGGTGTTGTTCTTTTGGAGCTACTAACAAGTTTAATGGTGTTAGACAAGGACAGACCAAAATAAAGTTAGTACCTAGCAGCATAGTTTTGGAGAGGGGTGTTCAAGGTAGTATGAACGGGTTTTGAATATTCGAAAACCAGATTTTCAAAATTTCCCGATAGTGAAGATTAATATCCTAACCTATATCCGAAATTTCGAATACGGATTTGGATATTTAAACAGATATCCCAATTTATAGGAAAAAATAAAATAAAAATCGTTTTGTGCATAGATTAAAACTCAACTATATTCGATTATCTAAATTTACAGCATTAAAAAAACTTTCATAAATCCACATCGAATCAGGTTATTTACTATTTTTATTATTTTTCCTATATTAAACTAAACATTGTATAATTAAAGTGACAACAAAGGCCGATGTGTTCAGCTACGGTGTCGTTCTTATTGAGCTACTAAGCGGTCTAATGGTGTTAGACGAGGACAAACCAAAAGAAAGTCAATACCTAGCAGCATAGTTTTGGATAGGGGTGTTCAAGCTTGTATGAACGTGTTTTCGAATATTCGAAAACCATATTTACAAAAATTTCCGATAGTGAAAATTAATATCCGAACCTGTATCTAAAATTTCGGATACGGATTCGAATATTTAAACTAATATCCCAATTTAGTAAAGAAATAAAATAAAAATTGTTTTGTGCATAGTTTAAGACTGAACCCATATTTGATTATCTAAATTTTCAACATTGAAAAAAAACCTTGATAAAGTCACATTCGAATCAGGTTATCTACTATTTTTACTATTTTTCCTATATTAAACTAAAGATTATACAAGTAAAGTGACAACAAAGGCCGATGTGTGGAGATACGGTGTCATTGTTATAGATCTACTAACAAGTTTAATGTGCTAGACGAGGACAGACCAAAAGAAAGTCAGTACCTAGCAGCATGGTTTTGGATAGGGGTGTTCAAGCTTGTATGAACGTGTTTTCGAACAGATTTCCAAAAATTTCCGATAGTGAGGATTAATATCCGAACCTGTATCCGAAAATTCGGATACGGATTCGGATATTTAAACGGATATCCCAATTTATAGAAAAAATAAATTAAAAATTGTTTTGTGCATAGATTAAAACTCAACCTATATTTGATTATCTAAATTTCCAACATTAAAAACAAAAAAAAACATTCATAAATCCACATTCAAATCAGGTTATTTATAATTTTTACTATATTAAAGTAAACATTGTACAAGTAATTAAATACATAGGACGATGTGTTCAGCTACGGTGTCGTTCTTATGTAGCTACTAGCAGGTTTAATGGTGTTAGACAAGGACAGGCCAAAATAAAGTCAGTAACTAGCAACATAGTTTTGGATAGGGGTGTTCAAGCTATTGTAAATGGTTTTCGAATGTTCGAAAACAAGATTTCAAAAATTTCGGATAGTGAAGATTAATATCCTAACATGTATCCGAAATTTCGAATACGGATTCGGATATTTAAACGGATTTCCAAATTTATAGAAAAAATAAAATAAAAATCGTTTTATGCATAGATTAAAACTCAACCAATATTTGATTATCTAAATTTTCAACATTGAAAAAAAAACATTCAAAAATCCACATTCGAATAAGGTTATTTGCTGTTTTACTATATTAAACTAAATAGTGTACAAGTAAATTAACAACAGAGGCCGATGTGTTAAGCTACGGTGTTGTTCTTTTGGAGCTACTAACAGGTTTAATGGTGTTAGACAAGGACAAACCAAAATAAAGTTAGTACCTAGCAGCATAGTTTTTGATAGGGGTGTTCAAGGTTGTATGAACGGGTTTTGAATATTCGAGAACCACATTTTAAAAATTTTCCGATAGTGAAGATTAATATCCTAACCTGTATCCGAAATTTTGAATACGGATTCGGATATTTAAACGGAAATCCTAATTTATAGGAAAAAATAAAAAAAATCGTTTGTGCGTAGATTAAAACTCAACCTATATTTGATTATCTAAATTTACAGCATTAAAAAAACTTTCATAAATCCACATCGAATCAGGTTATTTACTATTTTTATTATTTTTCCTATATTAAACTAAACATTGTATAAGTAAAGTGACAACAAAGGCCGATGTGTTCAGCTACGGTGTCGTTCTTATTGAGCTACTAACTGGTCTAATGGTGTTAGACGAGGACAAACCAAAGAAAGTCAATACCTAGCAGAATGGTTTTGGATAGGGGTGTTCAAGCTCGTATGAACGTGTTTTCGAATATTCGAAAACCATATTTACAAAAAATTCCGATAGTGAAAATTAATATCCGAACCTGTGTCCGAAATTTCGGATACGGATTCGGATATTTAAACTAATACCCCAATTTATGAAAGAAATAAAATAAAAATCGTTTTGTGCATACTTTAAAACTGAACCTATTGAAAACAAAAACAAAACCATTCATAAATCTACTTTCGAATCAGGTTATTTACTATTTTTACTATATTAAACTAAACAATGTACAAATAAAGTGACAACAAAGACCGATATGTTCAGCTATTGTGAATAACAGAGCTACTTACATGTTTAATGGTTGTAGACGAGTATAGACCAAAAGAAAGTCAGTACCGAGCATCATGGTTTTGGATCAGGGTGTTCAAGCTGGTATGAACGTGAATTTAAATATTAAAAAACTAGAGTTCCAAAAATTTCCGATAGTGGAGATTAATATCCGAATCTATCTCCGGAATTTCGGATGAATATTTAAATGAATATCCCAATTATAGAAAAAAATAAAATAAAAATCGTTTTATGAATTGATTAAAACTCAACCTATATTTGATTATCTAAATTTCAAGAATTAAAAAAAAAAACATTCATAAATCCACATTCGAATCAGGTTATTTACTACTTTTCCTATATTAAACTATACATTGTACAAGTAAAGTCACAAAAAGGCCGATGTGTTTAGCTATGGTGTCGGTTTTATAGAGCTACTAACAGGTTTAATGGTGTTAGACGAGTACAGACCAAAAGAAAGTCAGTACCTAGCAACATGATTTTAGATAGGGGTGTTCAAGCTGGTATGGACGGGTTTTCAAATATTCGAAAACCAGATTTACAAAAATTTTCTATAGTGAAAATTAATATCCTAACCTTTATCCGAAATTTCAGATACGGATTCAGATATTTAAACAAATATCCCAATTTAAAGAAAAAAATAAATAAAAATCGTTTTGTGCATAGATTAAAACTCAACCTATATTTGATTATCTAAATTTCCAAAATTGAAAAAACAACATTCAAAAACCCATATTCAAATTAGGTTATTTACTATTTTTACTATTTTAAACTAAACATTGTAAAAGTAAAGTGACAACAAATGCCGATGTGCTCAGCTACGGTGTCGTTCTTATGAAGCTACCAACATGTTTAATGGTGTCAGACAAGGACAGACCAAAAGAAAGTCAGTACCTAGCAGCATGGTTTTGGATAAGGTGTTCAAGCTCGTATGAACGTGTTTTCAAATATTTGAAAACTTGATTTTTAAAAAATTCCAATAGTGAAACTGATATCCTAACATGTATCTGAAATTTCGCTACGGATTCATATATTTAAATAGATATCCCAATTTATAGAAAAAAATAAATATAAAAATCGTTTTGTGAATAGATTAAAACTCAATCTATACTTGATTATCTAAATTTCCAACATTAAAAAACATTAATAAATCCACATTTGAATCAGGTTATTTTCCTATTTTTACTATTTTTGCCTTATGAAACTAAACATTGTACAAGTAAAGTGACAATAAACGCCAATGTGTTCAGCTACGGTGTCATTTTTATGGAGCTACTAACATGTTTAGTCGTGTTAGACGAGTACAGACCAAAAGAAAGTCAGTACCTAGCAGCATGGTTTTAGATAGGGGTGTTCAAGCTGGTATGAATGGGTTTTCGAATACTCTAAAACCAGATATCCAAAAGTTTTCAATAGTGAAGATTAATATCCTAACCTGTATCTGAAATTCGGATACGGAATCGGATATTTAAACGGATATCCCAATTTATAGAAAAATAAAATAAAAATCGTTTCATGCATAGATAAAAACTCAACCAATATTTGATTATCTAAATTTTCAACATTGAAAAAAACATTCAAAAATCCACATTCGAATCAAGTTATTTGCTGTTTTACTATATTAAACTAAACAGTGTACAAGTAATTAACAACAGAGGCCGATGTGTTAAGCTACGGTGTTGTTCTTTTGGAGCTACTAACAGGTTAATGGTGTTAGACAAGGACAAACCAAAATAAAGTTAGTACCTAGCAGCATAGTTTTGGATAGGGGTGTTCAAGGTTGTATGAACGGGTTTTGAATATTCGAGAACCACATTTTAAAAATTTAGGAGGATCACAAGACTTGAAATGTTTGTATGAGCACTTGCTGGTAGGAGGGTTGTCGATGTTCTGGTCATGTTGTTGGGGAGGGTTAGTAGGATTTGTAGCGAGGGCTTGTTGTACTTGGACCACAATGTCAGGCAGTATCGTGGCCATTTGTTTCGCGATTTGTGTGGCCAAGCGTTCCTGAGACCTTCCTGGTCTTTTACCCCTTCGTTATTGTCTGGACGACATCTACAGGAGCATACATAAGAAGATTGTGAGTTTATGGAGTCTTTTTAGGTGTCATGTGTCTTTAAGAAAAATGAAAATAACATAAATATCAATAATGTAACTACATCCATAGGATGTCTTGGGTTTGCTCATGTTGGGCCTCAAATGTCCCCCATACCTTCACCTATATAGTCATGTGGGCCCCCATGGCTATTGGCTTGGTAGGATTCACATTAGTATTGGCGATTTAACACTTGCATCACCCGAATGCAAACCACAAAATATGTTTACGAGATGTATGGTCGGAATGTGTCCAGGTGTAGACACAATGACAACTCAAAGTGGTGTTAGCTCACACGACGTTTGGTATAACATGCTTTGGCCTAATAGGTACTTCGTACTCTCATCGTTAGTCCCCAGGTAGGCAAACTGGTCCTTTATTTTGGATTTATACGAATGCCAGCCTAGACAGGACGTTCCGACTACCGGTACGGGTACCCTTCCGGTTACTACATGCCCGTCATGAGAACTCACTTTGATGAGATTTGAGAACACAAAAAAAATCATTGTAAAAGCAATCATGATGTGGTGTGTGCTTTCATGGATGTGATATGTTATGAGAATATGATTCATGATAGGCATTATATGATAATATATACTTATGAACATGCTTGCATAACACTGAATGTAACATTTAACATAAAACATATAAACATCATGAAATTTGGCATGTAACACACAAAAATCTTATAAGTTTCTAATCAACTATAGTATAGGCTCTAAGGGTCTAATAACCTATCCTATATCCCTATAGTCATGGCTCTGATACCAATCTGTAACACCCCGACCTGCAGCGGAATAAGAGTCGGGGCATAATTGGGTTATCACCAAAGCTCATGATATTTACTAATATGTTTCATATTTATTAAAGTCAAAGTTACATTCCAAATAATCCAAACATGTCCATACAATACAAAGAAAATAACCAAATAAAATAGTTCCAAGCTCTAAATCATTTTATTCTTCTAGTCCAATCCTATGTGTTTCTGACTGCAGCTGGTTCACCTGTATCATGTGTAAAAATGGGGTTTTTGGGTCAACATAAGTTGGAGAGTGAACCTTGTTAGATAAACATTTATTATTGATTTACTTGTTAGTTTATCAATGAAAAATTGTGCATAATCATAAATGAGCAAATGTAAATAATCAAGCAGTGGCAATAGCAATCACAACTATAACATACAATAACATATGATAGCATACATTAACATACCAACATCACACGATAAATAACTTGAATGAAACTGTGCGATCAAGGCTCAATCAAACGGAGCCGATCGTATTGCATGTACTGAAAATGATAAATGTCTGTGCGATCAAGGCTCAATCAAACGGAGCCGATCGTATGTTGGCACGCAAGGTTCACGCTCATAAATGTAATGGGGAACATGCTCAACGCTCATAATGTAATGGGGAGCGGCGGCTTATGAAATTGCATGTACTGAAACTAATAAATTGAATCTAACAATAACCACATAAACAGTTGAAACAAGCTGAATACACATGTTCATGATATGATGTATGCACAATGGTTTAAATATAATATATATAACAAGACACATGATACACCCCAAAACGTGATTAAACGGGGAATTAGTAAAGATTCACTCACATTGGGTGCGTTTGATTGGAGATGATGAGATGCGCACGAGTCGGGAGGATTGAACAACGAGAATTACTAACCTAAATAATAACGGAAAAAATATAGTAAATGAGTAGATTTTATTAAGGATTTTAATGAAACTTTTAGATATATCTTTGTGAGTTTAAGCTATTTTCTATCTTTAAAAATATTATTTTTAAGTATTTTTAATTGATTTTTAAATTAAATTAAATAAAGAAAAATATAAAAAATTTGTTTATTTTTGCGTTGACCGTTGACCGTTGACCATTGACTTGTTGACCTGTTGACCGGTTCGGTCAGTGTGCATGTATGCGCTGGGTGAGACTCGAACCCGAGACCTCCCGTACGCGTGCACGCAGCTCTACCAACTGAGCTACGTGTCTAACCCGAGATAATCTTGTTTTTAATTATATTTATATACTAATTCGATTTATTCAAAATTCATTTGTTTTTAAAAAGATTTTAAATCATCGAACCGGTGCTGTTAACCAGACTCGAACGCGTGACGTGCGAGTTAGTGTTGCACACAGTCCACCGCTGGACTGTGTGTCTAACGTGGTTAATATTTCGGTTTTTATTATACTTAACATCTAACGGAGTTAACCTGGTTCAGTTTTAATCCAAAAAGGCATCTTATTACATAGAGGATGCGTGTATCAGGGATCGAACTCGCGTCGCGTATGAAATTTGTTTGCACACAGTCCATCGCTGGACTGTGTGTCTAACCCGTTTAAAATACCAATTTTAATTATACTTATAATGTTATTACAGTTCATCTTCTTCGTTGGATTTTACCGACAGCAGATTACACCATTAAATCTTGTTAATTCGATTGTTAAACATGACACAGACTAATATGAGATAGCAGAAATGATAATTAGAGGTAATCATACCGGTGAACGATTTATTACAGAGTTCCGGCAAGGCGTCGGTCTCTGTTTTTAAGAACTTCAACTGAGCAAATCAATTGATCGTTTTGATTAGCTAAGCATGAAATTGAAGTGCTAAACAAACGTTAAAAGTGTGTTTGAAGGTCCTTACCGTTTCACAGACGAAGATAAAGATTTCCAGAAATTTTCCGGCGAACTGGAATTATCTGATAACAGTGTCTAAAATCGATTTCAATTGAAAGGTTTGAGTTAGAAATAGCTTAACAATTGTTAAACTATGACGGTATTGAAAGACTTACCGTTTTGATGAAGAATACGGTTTTTCAGCGATCTTGCAGAATTTTCCGGCGAGTTGATTTAAGCTTTCTGATGGACTGTAAAGTGTGCGGAAAAGTAATTGAGGGTCTTGCAGAGTATTTTGAGTCGCAGGAGAGGTCTAAGATTGAAGTAATCCGAGAATTGAAAGTTGTCGGTTATTAAACCGATTCACTTCCGAATTCAAGTTTCATTCACAGCAGAATTGATTGGAATCATCAGTTTATCGGTTATACTCATTGAATCGCGAGTATCCAGATCGTCTTTGAGTGTTTGATAACCGATTTCAGTTACAATTGGTGTAATCGATTGATTTACCTTTGTCTATAAAATCTATTTGTTTCCTAAAGATGACAGAAAATAAACAAGTGGCGGAGTGGTGATGTGTGTGTGTGTTAAGTCTTTGGATTTAAATTCCGGCTGACCCGGGTTCGAGTCCTGGCAGCAACATTTTATTTTTATTTATTTTGTTTTCACTTTTTATCAAAAATAATTTTTATAGTTTAGTTTGTTTATTAATTATGTATCATTAAAAATCAAAATAACCATAAATACACAACGTGACATTTATAACTTGATATTCGATTACAAAACGGAGCGGGTTTTGGAAACCCGTTTTTGACAAATGTTACAGTATCCCCTACTTTTAGGAATTTCGTCCCGAAATTTAAGTAGTAGTAGGAACAAGATGTGGGTATTTTTCGCGCATTGAGTCTTCACGTTCCCAAGTAAACTCAGGTCCCCGTTTCGACTCCCAGCGTACCCTAACAATTGGAATGCGACTCCGTCGTAGACGTTTCTCTCCAAAGTCCATGATCTCTACTGGTCTTTCAATAAAATGCATAGATTCATCAATCTGAATATCTTCCAGAGGAATGTGGAGGTTTTCATCAGCGAGGCACTTCTTCAAGTTTGATACGTGGAATGTGGGATGAATCCTGTTGAGTTCTTCTGGTAGATCAAGCTTGTATGCTACAGGTCCTACTCTTTCGAGTATCTTGAAAGGTCCTACGTAGCGTGGTGCTAGCTTGCCTTTTTGACCAAAACGAACTACTCCCTTCCACGGTGATTCTTTTAGAAGTACATGATCACCAATGTTAAACTCTAAAGGCTTCCGTCGTTTATCTGCATAACTCTTTTGACGACTTTGGACCGCTAGAAGATTGTTTCGGATTTGATGGATCTTGTCTGTGGTTTCTTGGATCAATTCTGGACCATTGATTTGAGCTTCCCCAATTTCGTGCCAACATACAAGAGATCGGCACTTACGACCATATAAGGCTTCAAAAGGTGCCATGCCGATGCTTGAATGATAGCTGTTGTTGTACGAAAATTCAACTAATGGGAGATGAGCGTCCCAATTTCCCTTGAAGTCTAAGACACATGCTCGAAGCATATCTTCAAGAGTTTGAATGGTGCGTTCAGATTGTCCATCAGTTTGAGGATGATAGGCGGTACTGAGATCTAGTCGCGTACCCATAGCGGATTGTACTGCTTGCCATGTTCGTGAAGTGAAACGACCATCACGATCAGAAATAATGCTTAACGGTACCCCATGTCGGCTTACGATTTCGCTGATATAAATACGAGCTAGCTTTTCATTCTTGAAAATCTTCGCGGATAGGAATAAAGTGAGCTGATTTTGTTAGTCGGTCAATTATTACCCATATAGTGTCATACCCACCAGAAGTGCGAGGTAACCCGGTACTGAAGTCCATGGTTATATTTCCCACTTCCATACAGGTATTTCAGGTTGGACCAGAAGTCCTGAGGGTCTTTGGTGTTCAGCTTTCACCTTGGAACATGTAAGGCACTTAGAAACAAAAACAGCAATATCCTTCTTCATTCCTGGCCACCAATAGGTATATCGTAGGTCTTGATACATCTTATCGGCTCCTGGGTGTATAGAGTATCGTGTTTTGTGAGCTTCATTCATAAGAATTTCACGAAGATTGTTGTGGTCAGGAATC
Organism: Scalesia atractyloides; assembly: GCA_947069175.1. Lineage (NCBI taxonomy): Eukaryota > Viridiplantae > Streptophyta > Magnoliopsida > Asterales > Asteraceae > Scalesia > Scalesia atractyloides. The sequence goes on from CAMTDV010000116.1 coordinate 53,189,717, forward strand.
CAGATACGATCTAGGTAGTACAGAATACCGTCAGATTTAGTTTCAATTTTAAGTTCAGCTCCACAGGACATCTCCTTTCGTACATCATCTTCCGTTACTGAAACGTGTTGGGCTTCTCGAATTTGATCTTTAATGTCGGTTATAATTTGAGAATATAGAAGACGAATGGAGTTCGCATAACCCTTTCGACTGAGTGCATCAGCCACCACATTTGCTTTGCCAGGGTGGTACCGAATTTCACAGTCGTAGTCATTTAGAAGTTCGACCCATCTTCGTTGCCTCATGTTTAACTCCTTTTGTATATTTCACACTTAGTACCATAGAGATAATGTCTCCATATCTTAAGAGCAAACACAACGGCTCCAAGTTCTTGGTCATGGGTGGTGTAGTTCTTCTCATGCGTCTTGAGTTGTCTCGAAGCATAAGCTATAACTTTTCCTCTTTGCATTAGAACGCAGCCTAATCCTTGCCCTGACGCGTCGTAATAGACTACGAAATCATCACAACCTTCAGGAAGAGTGAGGATTGGTGCATCACAGAGTTTTTGTTTAAGGGTTTGGAAGGCTTCTTCTTGTTTGGGTCCCCATATAAAAGGTTTTCCCTTATGAGTTAAAGCCGTGAGTGGTACAACAATGCGTGAGAAGTTTGAAATGAAACGACGATAATAACCAGCCAATCCAAGAAAAGATCTTACTTCAGTTGGTGTCCGTGGAGCTTGCCATTCTTGTACCGCTTTGATCTTTGAGGGATCGACATGTATTCCCTTGTCATTGACTACATGTCCGAGGAATTGCACCTCTTTTAACCATAATTCGCATTTGGAGAATTTGGCGTAAAGCTTTTCATTCTCTAGAAGTGTAAGGATGAGTCGAAGATGACACTCATGATCAGACTTAGATTTTGAATAAATAAGAATGTCGTCGCTGAAAACTATAACAAATCGATCAAGATAAGGTTTGCAGACTCTGTTCATTAGGTCCATGAAGACTGCTGGAGCGTTGGTTAAACCAAATGGCATGACCATGAATTCATAATGGCCATAACGAGTTCGAAATACGGTCTTTGGGACGTCTTCTTCATGTACTCTAAGTTGATGATAACCAGATCGAAGGTCGATTTTGGAAAAGTAGCTGGCACCTTGAAGTTGGTCAAGAAGATCATCAATGCGAGGTAAAGGATAGCGATTCTTGATTGTTAATTTGTTGAGCTCTCTGTAGTCGATGCACATACGGAACGATCCATCTTTCTTCTTTACAAAAAGGACAGGTGCACCCCAAGGCGATGAGCTAGGACGTATGAATCCTTTGTCAGTCAACTCTTGTAATTAACTGGCTAGCTCTTGCATTTCAGAGGGGGCTAACCTATAAGGAGACTTTGCAACTGGTGTAGCACCAGGTATAAGATCAATACGGAATTCGACTTCTCTAACTGGAGGAAGTCCTGAAATGTCGTCAGGAAAAACTCGCGGGAAATCTTTTACTACTGGAATGTCTTCAAGTTTCTTCTCCATGGTTCCCTTTTTGATGATATGAGCTAAAAACGCGACATAATTCTTGCGAAGATATTTTTGAGCTTGAAGACAAGACATTAAGCTAAGCCCTTTCGACGAGGTTTCTCCAAAGATTCGAAGAGTCTGACCGTTTGAAAGAGGAATACGTATAAACTTTTCGCGACCTATAACTTCTGCCTGATGTTGACTAAGCCAGTCCATACCGATTATGATATCAAAACTTCCCAGCTTCATAGGAATAAGGTCCACTGATAAATCGTGGTCGTTTAGGGTGAGTGTACAGTTGCGTATAATAGAGTTTAATGAAACTGGTTTCCTGTCAGCAACTTCTACCGTTATGGATTCCATGAGATTATCCCGATTTTGGTTTAAGATAGGTTCAAATTCTAAGGACACAAAACTTCTATCCGCACCAGTATCAAATAACATAGATGCATATCTACCATTTATAAGGAACGTACCGTTAACCACATTGCCGTCAGCTCTAGCCTGATTAGCGTTGATATTGAAAGCTCTTCCCCTTGCAGGTGGAGGAGCTTGGTTCGCTTGATTCACCGGGTTGGCTTGGGCCTGAGCATGAATAATGTTTACCAACCTTGGACAAGTGTTTCTGAAATGGCTTGGGTCTCCGCAATTGTAGCAAGCCCGCATAGGTTGACCCATAGAATAATTGGGTTGGTAATATGTTTGGGCTAAATGTTGGGTGGGTGGTAATAGTAGGGGTTATTGGGCTTGACCCATTATTTGTTGGTGGGTTTGGGTTGAAAGCTGGTGGCGGTTCGTTCGCTGAGGCATGCGGCAGGTTTGAACAGTATGACCTGCGCGACCACAGCCGGTGCAATGTTGGCAAGGATAATCAGGAGAATGGTGATATTGGCAACGGTTGCATTTTGGTAGTGGGCCAGAGTATGGTCTTTTGTATGGTGCAGGTGAAGGGGCGACTTGGGTAATGGGTGCAGCAGGAATAGGGAAGTTGGTTTGTGTAACAGTGAAGTTTCTGGTGTTGCGCTTCCTCTTATTAGCAAACTTAGAGGAGGAGATGGAATGGTTTGAAGTTTGACCCTCAACAGGGGCTTTCTTTTTCTCTTCTTTAAACTTCCCGTTGCGAATTCGATTCTCGGTCAGTTCAGTTGCTAGCTCCATAGCAGCTTCAAGTGTTACCGGTGAAATGCTGAGGCTGAATCCTGAATTTTCGAGGGAAGTCCTCGAATATAGTGCTCGATCAGACGATAAGTTGGGGTGAACAAATTTGGAACCATTTGGTTCAACTCCAAGAACCTCTTGTTATAGGTGGTGTGATCTCCCTCCTTCTGCTTTAAAGAATGAAATTCGTCCTCCAACTTTTTAATTTCACTCCTAGGACAGAAACGCCTAGTCATGATTTCCCTTAACTCCTCCCAAGTTAAGGCCATTGCATCATCAATTCCCCTCTTCCCTTTTTCAGTATTCCACCAAGTGAGAGCTACCCCAAATAGTCTCCCGGTGGCGTATCGAACCTTGCGATCCTCAGGACAATCGCAGTTGAGGAAGGTGTTTTCCATTTCCTCAAACCAATGTAGGAGAGCAGTGACACCTTCGGTCCCTTCAAATTTAGGAGGATCACAAGACTTGAAATGTTTGTATGAGCACTTGCTGGTAGGAGGGTTGTCGATGTTCTGGTCATGTTGTTGGGGAGGGTTAGTAGGATTTGTAGCGAGGGCTTGTTGTACTTGGACCACAATGTCAGGCAGTATCGTGGCCATTTGTTTCGCGATTTGTGTGGCCAAGCGTTCCTGAGACCTTCCTGATCTTTTACCTCTTCGTTGTTGTCTGGACGACATCTACAGGAGCATACATAAGAAGATTGTGAGTTTATGGAGTCTTTTTAGGTGTCATGTGTCTTTAAGAAAAATGAAAATAACATAAATATCAATAATGCAACTACATCCATAGGATGTCTTAGGTTTGCTCATGTTGGGCCTCAAATGTCCCCCATACCTTCACCTATATAGTCATGTGGGCCCCCATGGCTATTGGCTGTGTAGGATTCACATTAGTATTGGCGATTTAACACTTGCATCACCCGAATGCAAACCACAAAATATGTTTACGAGGTGTATGGTCGGAATGTGTCCAAGTGTAGACACAATGACAACTCAAAGTGGTGTTAGCTCACACGACGTTTGGTATAACATGCTTTGGCCTAATAGGTACTTCGTACTCCCATCGTTAGTCCCCAGGTAGGCAAACTGGTCCTTTATTTTGGATTTATATGAATGCCAGCCTAGACAGGACGTTCCGACTACCGGTACGGGTACCCTTCCAGTTACCACATGCCCGTCATGAGAACTCACTTTGATGAGATTTGAAAACACAAAAAAAATCATTGTAAAAGCAATCATGATGTGGTGTGTGCTTTCATGGATGTGATATGTTATGAGAATATGATTCATGATAGGCATTATATGATAATATATACTTATGAACATGCTTGGATAACATTGAATGTAACATTTAACATAAAACATATAAACATCATGAAATTTGGCATGTAACACACAAAAATCTTATAAGTTTCTAATCAACTATAGTATAGGCTCTAAGGGTCTAATAACCTATCCTATATCCCTATAGTCATGGCTCTGATACCAATCTGTAACACCCCGACCCGCAGCGGAATAAGAGTCGGGGCATAATTGGGTTATCACCAAAGCTCATGATATTTACTAATATGTTTCATATTTATTAAAGTCAAAGTTACATTCCAAATAATCCAAACATGTCCATACAATACAAAGAAAATAACCAAATAAAATAGTTCCAAGCTCTAAATCATTTGATTCTTCTAGTCCAATCCTATGTGTTTCTGACTGCAGCTGGTTCACCTGTATCATGTGTAAAAATGGGGGTTTTTGGGTCAACATAAGTTGGAGAGTGAACCTTGTTAGATAAACATTTATTATTGATTTACTTGTTAGTTTATCAATGAAAAATTGTGCATAATCATAAATGAGCAAATGTAAATAATCAAGCAGTGGCAATAGCAATCACAACTATAACATACAATAACATATGATAGCATACATTAACATACCAACATCATACGATAAATAACTTGAATGAAACTGTGCGATCAAGGCTCAATCAAACGGAGCTGATCGTATTGCATGTACTGAAAATGATAAATGTCTGTGCGATCAAGGCTCAATCAAACGGAGCCGATCGTATGTTGGCACGCAAGGTTCACGCTCATAATGTAATGGGGAACATGCTCAACGCTCATAATGTAATGGGGAGCGGCGGCCTATGAAATTGCATGTACTGAAACTAATAAATTGAATCTAACAATAACTACATAAACAGTTGAAACAAGCTGAATACACATGTTCATGATATGATGTATGCACAATGGTTTAAATATAATATATATAACAAGACACATGATACACCCCAAAACGTGATTAAACGGGGAATTAGTAAAGATTCACTCACATTGGGTCGGTTTGATTGGAGATGATGAGATGTGCACGAGTCGGGAGGATTGAACAACAAGAATTACTAACCTAAATAATAACGGAAAAAATATAGTAAATGAGTAGATTTTATTAAGGATTTTTATGAAATTTTTAGATATATTTTTGTGAGTTTAAGGCTGTTTTCTATCTTTAAAAATATTATTTTTAAGTATTTTTAATTGATTTTTAAATTAAATTAAATAAATAAAAATATAAAAAAATTGTTTATTTTTGCGTTGACCGTTGACCGTTGACTTGTTGACCTGTTGACCGTTGACTTGTTGACCTGGACTGTGTGTCTAACCCGTTTAAAATACCAATTTTAATTATACTTATAATGTTATTACAGTTCATCTTCTTCGTTGGATTTTACCGACAGCAGATTACACCATTAAATCTTGTTAATTCGATTGTTAAACATTACACAGACTAATATGAGATAGCAGAAATAATAATTAGAGGTAATCATACCGGTGAACGATTTATTACAGAGTTCCGGCAAGGCGTCGGTCTCTGTTTTAAGAACTTCAACTGAGCAAATCAATTGATCGTTTTGATTAGCTAAGCATGAAATTGAAGTGCTAAACAAACGTTAAAAGTGTGTTTGAAGGTCCTTACCGTTTCACAGACGAAGATAAAGATTTCCAGAAATTTCCGGCGAACTGGAATTATCTGATAACAGTGTCTGAAATCGATTTCAATTGAAAGGTTTGAGTTAGAAATAGCTTAACAATTGGTAAACTACGACGGTATTGAAAGACTTACCGTTTTGATGAAGAATACGGTTTTCCAGCGATCTTGCAGAATTTTCCGGCGAGTTGATTTAAGCTTTCCGATGGACTGTAAAGTGTGTGGAAAAGTAATTGAGGGGCTTGCCGAGTATTTTGAGTCGTAGGAGAGGTCTAAGATTGAAGTAATCCGAGAATTGAAAGTTTTCGGTTATTAAACCGATTCACTTCCGAATTCAAGTTTCATTCACGGCAGAATTGATTGGAATCATCAGTTTATCGGTTATACTCATTGAATCGCGAGTATCCAGATCGTCTTTGAGTGTTTGATAACCGATTTCAGTTACAATTGGTGTAATCGATTGATTTACCTTTGTCTATAAAATCTATTTGTTTCCTAAAGATGACAGAAAACAAACAAGTGGCGGAGTGGTGATGTGTGTGTGTGTTAAGTCTTTGGATTTAAATTCCGGCTGACCCGGGTTCGAGTCCCGGCAGCAACATTTTATTTTTATTTATTTTGTTTTCACTTTTTATCAAAAATAATTTTTATAGTTTAGTTTGTTTATTAATTATGTATCATTAAAAATCAAAATAACCATAAATACACAACGTGACATTTATAACTTGATATTCGATTACAAAACGGAGCGGGTTTTGGAAACCCGTTTTTGAAAAATGTTACAAAACTAAACATTGTACAAGTAAGTGACAACAAAGGCCGATGTGTTTAGCTACGGTGTCATTCTAATGAAGCTACTAAAAGGTTTAATGTTGTTAGACAAGGACAGACCAAAAGAAAGTCAGTACCTAGCAGCATTGTTTTGTATAGGGGTATTCTGCTGGGGTGAACGTGTTTTCGAATATTCGAAAAGCAGATTTACAAAGATTTCCGATGTAACATCCGTCAAAAACCGGATTTACCAAACCCGCTTCGTTTATTAACCGAACAATCAGTTAAAAATTTCGTTGCGTATTTAATGCTCAAATTAATTTTAAACGATACATAATTAATAAGAATATTAGAATATAAAATTTATATTTGAAAATGTATTAAAAATAATGATATAAAAATATTCGAACCCGGGTTAGCCGGTAAAGTTTCAAAGCCTTAACTCACATACATCAAACCACTCCGCCACTTGTGTTGTTTGTTGATTTATTGAAACATTTAATACATATAATAATACTGGAAGTCGAATTCAGTCACTCAACGCGCCCAAATCCGCATTCGCCGGAAAATACGCGATTTTCGACCGTTTTCCTTTGACTCCGGAATCAAGCAAGTATAACGGATGATAAACGTCGGTTATAACCGAAAACTCGATTCAATTTCATTCATGAGTCGTGAATTTCATAACCGAAAACTTGAATTCATATGCACGTAAAGATACCTTCAGTCAGGAAAAACCCAATTCGTTTATTCGCTCGAATTAGCTCTCAATACACTCGCTAACCTCCCTACAAGTCCTTAATCGACAAGAACAACTCGCCGGAAACTTTCTGCAACTCGCCGGAAAACCGAACCCATTTCATCACTGTGCCTTACTCTAAAAGCAGAACATCTAGAGCTCATACCGAAGCCACCCACACTCACCTCAAGCTTCCTGAAGACCCTCTGCCGCAAGATACACATCGCCGGAATAACCTGCTGTCAACGGAATCTCGCCGGCGAAACAGGGGATCTCTGTCGGTATATCTTATACCTAATCTCTCTCATTTTTTTATTAATCTCATATGTAGTTAATCACAACTTACTAAAGAAATTGATTAATTTGTCGAAACAATCGGACATTGGTTCTGGGTTAAGTTTAACGAAGAATATGAAGTTTTCGGTTATATATATATTTAATTTAAATCACGTTATATCTCAGGTTAGACACACAGTCCAGCGGTGGACTGTGTGCAAATAAACACGCATACGTCCCGAGTTCGATCCTTGACACACGCACACTCGCCTTAATATAAATGTTCTTTTTTTAAAACTGAACCGGATCCACTCGCAAATAGATGTTAAGTTTAATGAAAACCGGAATAATAACCAAGATAGACACACAGTCCAGTGGTGGACTGTGTGCGAGTTTAAATCATACGTCGCGGGTTCGAGTCCAGGCTACCGCACCGGTTCTGGCAATTATCAAACTTTTTATATAAGGACATAAATGAATTTATCTAGTTTGTATATAAGTATAACAAAAACCAGATTATTTACCCAGTTAGACACACAGTCCAGCGGTGGACTGTGTGCCAAACTAAACCACAGGTCCCGGGTTCGAGACCTGTGGCGAGCACCGAGTCGATACGTTAAATCGTTTTTAAAATAAGTGATTTTCGGATTAATGTAATTAGTATATAAATATAATTAAAAACATAAATATTTCGGGTTAGACACGTAGCTCAGTTGGTAGAGCTGCGTGCACGCGTACGAGAGGTCACGGGTTCGAGTCTCACCTAGCGCACACATATAACCGACCGAACCGGTCAACAAGTCAACGGTCAACGGTCAACAAGTCAATGGTCAACAGTCAAAAATCAACATTTTTTTATTACTTTTATTTATTTATTTAAATTAAAAATACTTAAAAATAAAATTTTTAAGTTAAAAAATAGCCTTAAACTCACAAAAATATATCCAATAATCCTACTAAAAATTGATTAATAAAATCCGCTTATTTACCGAACCATTATGTTATTATCTAGGTTAGTTTCACTCGTGGTTAAATCCAACTTCGTGCGCATTCAACATCATCAACCGAACGCACCCAATGTGAGTGAATCTTACAACTCCCCTTTTTAATTACACGTTTTGGGGTGTATCATGTGTCACTTAAACTAATCCGTTTATTCAAACTCGTGCCATACAATATTATGATTTGAACTTAGAATGTAAATATTGTTTGTAGTTATGTATTACATATTGTCTAGTTGTATGCAAATCATTCATTAGGCCCATCAGTTCGTAGAACAACGCGTGCCTCAAAACTCATTCATTAGGCCCATCAGTTCCTCGTGGGAGACGGGTTGAGCAACGCGTGCCTCAAAACAATCTATTATTGTATGTGTGTGCATTATTTAATAATTAAATGTTTTGTGAATAAGTTTACATCTATATTTACTCATATGTGGTTATGCACTTTATTTTATAATCAATTCAATAAACTTGTTCAAATGTTTTTCATAGGATTCACTCGCCAACTTTTTGTTGATCCAAAAACCATTTTTACACACGATACAGGTGAACAGGATGAAGCAAGGAAAACATAGGATTTGCCTTAGAAGAAAATAATGAAGTCTAGAAAGATTGTGTAGAACATGTTGTAATTATGATTGTATGATTTCCTTTAAATTGTAATAATAAATATGAAACGTTATAATAAATGTCATGAGCTTTGATGAAAACCCAATCATGCCCCGATCACCTTCCGCTGCGGGTCGGGGTGTGACAGATTGGTATCAGAGCTTTTGACTATAGGGATATAGGATAGGTTATTAGACCCTAAAGCCTATACTATAGTTGACTAGATTTTAATTGTTTATGTGGTTACATGCAAACTTATGATATTTATTTGTTTCATATTTATTACATACACAAATGCATGCAAACATTTCCAATATTACATTTTGTGATACATAGTGAATTATACTTACAGTCAAACATACATACTTACGTATACATTCATCATACATATTTCAATGTTCACATATTCAAATCATCTTCATACTTTCGTTATTCAAAGATTTTGTCGCATTTTTCATTTTTCAAATCTCATCAAAGTGAGTTCTGCGACGAGCATGTAGTAACTGTAAGGGTACAAGTACCGTAGTCGAAACGTCCTGTCTAAGTTGGCATTCGTATAAATCCAATATAACGGACCAGTTTGCCTACCTAGGGACTAACGATGAGAGTACGAAGGACCTATTAGGCCAAAGCATGCCACACCAAACGTCGTTCGAACTAACCCCACTTTGAGGTGTCACCGTGTCCACACCGGGATACATTCCGAATATCATACGTTACATACTTATTTCTCCTTTTTCTCCGGGTTTTAGTGTACGTAACCAGGCTAACACATGCGAACCATATGAAAAACCCGGTATTCATGGGGGCCCACATGATTACGAAGGTGAAGTATGGCGGCATGCAATGCCCAATTACGAGCAAAGCTCAAGACATCCTATGGATGTAGTAGATTTATTATGTTATATTTATTTTATGAATGTTCATTCCTAAATACGACCCATGATCCCAAAAACATCCAACTCATACTCTTGATATGTATTCCTTGTAGATGTCTTCTAGCCTCGGTCGTAGGAAGATGAGAGCAGGAAAAGCCCGCGAGCGCATGGCTGCCCTAATCGCTCAACAAATGGCTGCCGTAATACCCAACATTGTAATTCAAGTCCAACAAGCCCTTACGCTAATCCCGACAATCAAGAAGATCAAAACATTGTCAATCCTCCCCCAACTACCACCAAATGCACCTACAAGCATTTCAAATCCTGCGACCCTCCAAAATACGAAGGGACTGAAGGTGTCACCGCTCTCCTCCATTGGTTTGAAGAAATGGAGAACACTTTTCTAAATTGCGATGGCCCCGATGATCGCAAAGTGCGATATGCTACTGGTCGTTTACTTGGAATAGCACTTACTTGGTGGAATACAGAGAAGGCCAAACGAGGTGTTGAAGATGCTATGACTTTGACTTGGGAAGAGTTGAAGGAAATCATGACAAGACGGTTTTGCCCAAGGAGCGAAATCAAGAAATTAGAGGATGAGTTCTATTCGTTGAAGCAAAAGGAAGGCGACCACACCACATACAACAAGAGATTCCTCGAGTTAAATCAAATTGTTCCCAACTTGTTCACTCCTCTTTACCGTTTGATCGAGCACTACATTTGAGGTCTTCCATCAAAAATTCAAGACTCTGTAATAAGTACCACACCTGCAACTTTGGAAACAGCAATGGAGTTAGCTACAGAGCTCACCGAGAACCGCATCCGGAATAAAGACTTCAAGGAGGAGAAGAAGAAGGATAAAGCATCAACTGAAACTTCAAACTCCACCCAAACCGAATCCCCTTCTCAACCCATTTTTAAGAGAAAACGAGATGGGCAACTTTTCGCTGTCACCCAATGTAATCAACCAATTTCACAAGCCATACCCATCCAAGCTATCCCAATCACTCAAGTAGCACCCAACTCAACTTACCCAAATAAGAAACCATACCTTGGACCTCACCCTCAATGTAACACCTGTTTTTATCACCATCCATCTACCTTACCTTGTCAAATATGTGCGAATTGTGGACGCTATGGTCATTTGAGCAAGGTTTGCCGCACCTCTCAAAACCAAATCTCTCCCCCTACTCAAAACATGATCCAAACATATCAACAACCCCAATACCCCATGTTACCTTATGTTCGAGCTTGTTTTAATTGTGGCGACCCTACCCACTTTAGAAACACATGCCCTCTATTGGTTAACATCATAAACGCTCAAGCTCAATCAAACCCAGTTAACCAAGCAAATCAAAGAAACCTAACCACTAGGCCACCAGCAAGAGGAAGAGTTTTCAACATCAACGCCAATCCTGTTGAAGATAATGACGGCCCAAACGAAACCACCCAACTAGTCCCCTTCACCAAAAATCAAGATTCAACTCCAACCGCTTAGTTTTTTTTCGTTTTTTTCTTCATGTTATCTCAATTTTCCCGTATCCCAGTTATAAATTGGAATTTTATCCAAGAATCTTAATGCAAATTACTATTTCAGTTTTGTTTTATACTCATTGATTTAACATTCATATCATCATACCTCACGACATATCACAGTGTCATCATTTAAAGAAGTTGAGATGTGCCTCACTTCTACATGGACTAACCTCTCCATCATAACAAACGAGAGAGGTACTGTCACCATTCAAACGTGTATGCTATCAGAATTAAGACTCAAGCTATGGTTGATTGTGTTTATTTATGTATTAGAGTCACATAGAACTAATCATAACTTGCGGATAAAGCCAATGAAAATTTGACAAGAATATGGTGGATACGCCGCTGGTACTTCCTATATATAAGTATTCTTGCCAAAGGATCAAAGGCATTGTCAGGCGGTTATGAGAAGTTCCATGTAGGATTTAGTAATGTCTTGGTCGAAGTTTGTTTTATACTCACTAATTTAGTATTTACATCATCATACATCTCAACGTATTTCAATTTCATCATTTAAAGAAGTTGAGCTATGTCTCACTTCCACAAGGACTAACCTCTCCATCATAACAAATGAGAGAGGTACTGTCATCATTCAAACATGTATACTATCAGAATTAAGACTCAAGCATTGGTTATTGTGTTTGTTTATGTTTTAGAGTCACATAGGACTAATCATAACTTACTGATAAAACCAATGAAAATTTGACGAGAATATGGTGGATACGCCGCTGGTACTTCCTATATATAAGTATTCTTGTCAAAGGATCAGAGGCATTGTCAGGCGGTTATGAGAAGTTCCATGTAGGATTTAGTATTGTCTTGGTTGAAATTTGTGTTACATTCACTGATTTAACATTCATATCACCTCATCATTTAAAGAAATTGGATTGTGTTCCATTTCTACATAGACTAACCTCTCCATCATAACAAACGAGAGAGGTACTGTCATCATTCAAACATGTATACTATCAGAATTAAGACTCAAGCTTTGGTTGTTGTGTTTGTTTATGTTTTAGAGTCACATAGGACTAATCATAACTTACTGATAAATCCAATGAAAATTTGACGAGAATATGGTGGATACGCCGCTGGTACTTCCTATATATAAGTATTCTTGCCAAAGGATCAGAGGCATTGTCAGGCGGTTATGAGAAGTTCCATGTAGGATTTAGTATTGTCTTGGTTGAAATTGTGTTATACTCACTGATTTAGCATTCATATCATCTCATCATTTAAAGAAATTGGATTGTGTCACCATTCAAACATGTATACTATTAGAATTAGGACTCAGACATTGGTTGTTGTGTTTATTTATGTTCTAGAGTCACATCATAGAACCAATCATAACTTACTGATAAAACCAATGAAAATTTGACAAGAATATGGTGGATATGCCGCTGGTACTTCCTATATATAAGTATTCTTGCCAAAGGATCAGAGGCATTGTCAGGCGGTTATGAGAAGTTCCATGTAGGTTTTAGTATTAGAAGTTTTGTTTTAGGATATAACCTTATCTTTCCAAACATATCAAAACTCTTACGCATGATATCATACTTAGTGAATCAACTCTGCTTATCAATATTTTTACCGTAGGCAACAAAAAGCGATTCCTGTAGCAGGGTACTCAACCCTTACAAGGAACGTTACCGCCTCAAACAAAATTTGAACTCTTACTCCTTTCTAAGTATGTAACTGTCAAATTAAACACCATCCTTTTTAGACAAATATGTCACTACTTAAATTTCGGGACGAAATTTCTAAAAAGTAGGGGATACTGTAACATCCGTCAAAAACCGGATTTACCAAACCCGCTTCGTTTATTAACCGAACAATCAGTTAAAAATTTCGTTGCGTATTTAATGCTCAAATTAATTTTAAACGATACATAATTAATAAGAATACTAGAATATAAAATTTATATTTGAAAATGTATTAAAAATAATGAAATAAAAATATAATACTGATGCCGGGTTTCGAACCCGGGTCAGCCGGGTAAAGTTTCAAAGCCTTAACTCACATACATCAAACCACTCCGCCACTTGTGTTGTATGTTGATTTATTGAAACATTTAATACATATAATAATACTGGAAGTCGAATGCAGTCACTCAACGCGCCCAAATCCGCAGTCGCCGGAAAATACGCGATTTTCGACCGTTTTCCTTTGACTCCGGATCAAGCAAGTATAACGGATGATAAACGTCGGTTATAACCGAAAACTCGATTCAATTTCATTCATGAATCGTGAATTTCATAACCGAAAACTTGAATTCATATGCACGTAAAGATACCTTCAGTCAGGAAAAACCCAATTCGTCTATTCACTCGAATTAGCTCTCAATACACTCGCTAACCTCCCTACAAGTCCTTAATCGACAAGAACAACTCGCCGGAAACTTTCTGCAACTCGCCGGAAAACCGAACCCATTTCATCACTGTGCCTTACTCTAAAAGCAGAACATCTAGAGCTCATACCGAAGCCACCCACACTCACCTCAAGCTTCCTGAAGACCCTCTACCGCAAGATACACGTCGCCGGAATAACCTGCTGTCATCGGAATCTCGCCGGCGAAACAGGGGATCTCTGTCGGTATATCTTATACCTAATCTCTCTCATTTTTTTATTAATCTCATATGTAGTTAATCACAACTTACTAAAGAAATTGATTAATTTGTCGAAACAGTCGGACATTGGTTCTGGGTTAAGTTTAACGAAGAAGATGAAGTTTTCGGTTATATATATATTTAATTTAAATCACGTTATATCTCGGGTTAGACACACAGTCCAGCGGTGGACTGTGTGCAAATAAACACGCATACGTCCCGAGTTCGATCCTTGACACACGCACACTCGCCTTAATATAAATGTTCTTTTTTTAAAACTGAACCGGATCCACTCGCAAATAGATGTTAAGTTTAATGAAAACCGGAATAATAACCAAGATAGACACACAGTCCAGTGGTGGACTGTGTGCGAGTTTAGATCATACGTCGCGGGTTCGAGTCCAGGCTACCGCACCGGTTCTGGCAATTATCAAACTTTTTATATAAGGACAGAAATGAATTTATCTAGTTTGTATATAAGTATAACAAATCCAGATTATTTACCAAGTTAGACACACAGTCCAGCGGTGGACTGTGTGCCAAACTAAACCACAGGTCCCGGGTTCGAGACCTGTGGCGAGCACCGAGTCGATACATTAAATCGTTTTTAAAATAAGTGATTTTCGGATTAATGTAATTAGTATATAAATATAATTAAAAACAAAAATATTTCGGGTTAGACATGTAGCTCAGTTGGTAGAGCTGCGTGCACGCGTACGAGAGGTCACGGGTTCGAGTCTCACCCAGCGCACACATATAAACCGACCGAACCGGTCAACAAGTCAACGGTCAACGGTCAACAAGTCAATGGTCAACAGTCAAAAATCAACATTTTTTTATTACTTTTATTTATTTATTTAAATTAAAAATACTTAAAAATAACATTTTTAAAGTTAGAAAATAGCCTTAAACTCACAAAAATATATCCAATAATCCTACTAAAAATTGATTAATAAAATCCGCTTATTTACCGAACCATTATGTTATTATCTAGGTTAGTTTCACTCGTGGTTAAATCCAACTTCGTGCGCATTCAACATCATCAACCGAACGCACCCAATGTGAGTGAATCTTACAACTCCCCTTTTTAATTACACGTTTTGGGGTGTATCATGTGTCACTTAAACTAATCCGTTTATTCAAACTCGTGCCATACCATCATATATTATGATTTGAACTTAGAATGTAAATATTGTTTGTAGTTATGTATTACATATTGTCTAGTTGTATGCAAATCATTCATTAGGCCTATCAGTTCGTAGAACAACGCGTGCCTCAAAACTCATTCATTAGGCCCATCAGTTACTCGTGGGAGACGGGTTGAGCAACGCGTGCCTCAAAACAATCTATTATTGTATGTGTGTGCATTATTTAATAATTAAGTGTTTTGTGAATAAGTTTACATCTATATTTACTCATATGTGGTTATGCACTTTATTTTATAATCAATTCAATAAACTTGTTCAAATGTTTTTTATAGGATTCACTCGCCAACTTTTTGTTGATCCAAAAACCATTTTTACACATGATACAGTTGAACAGGATGAAGCAAGGAAAACATAGGATTTGCCTTAGAAGAAAATAATGAAGTCTAGAAAGATTGTGGAGAACATGTTGTAATTATGATTGCATGATTTCCTTTAAATTGTAATAATAAATATGAAACGTTATAATAAATGTCATGAGCTTTGATGAAAACCAATCATGCCCCGATCACCTTTTCCGCTGCGGGTCGGGGTGTGACATCCGATATAATCGGTATCGAAAATTTCGGATACGGATTCGGATATTTAAACGGATATCTCAATTTATAGAAAAAATAAAATAAAAATCGTTTTGTGGATAGATTAAAACTCCACCCATATTTTAGTATCTAAATTTCCAAAATTGAAAACAATTAAAATTCATAAATCCACATTTGAATAAGGTAATTTAATATTTTTACTATTTTTCCTATATTAAACTAAACATTGTACAACTAAAGTGACAACAAAAGCCGATGTGTTCAGCTACAGTGTGGTTTTTGTGGAGCTACTAACCGGTTCACTGGTGTTAGACGAGGACATGCCAGGACAGGCCAATAGCAAGTCAGTACCTAGTAGCATGCTTTGAGATAGGGGTGTTCAAGCTAGTATGAATATGTTTCGAATATTCGAAAACAAATTTTCAAAATTTTCCGATAGTGAAGATTAATATCCTAACCTGTATCCGAAATTTCGAATACGGATTCGGATATTTAAACGGATATTTACTATTTTTACTATTTTTGCCTTATGAAACTGAACATTGTACAAGTAAAGTGACAACAAACGCCAATGTGTTTAGCTACGGTGTCGTTCTTATGGAGCTACTAACATGTTTAGTGGTGTTAGACGAGTACAGACAGTCAGTATCTAGCAGCATGGTTTTAGATAGGGGTGTTCAAGCTGGTATGAACGGGTTTTCGAATATTCTAAAACCAGATATCCAAAAGTTTCCGATAGTGAAGATTAATATCCTAACCTGTATCCGAAATTCAGATACGGATTCGGATATTTAAACGGATATCCCAATTTATAGAAAAAATAAAATAAAAATCATTTTGTGCGTAGATTAAATCTCAACCTATATTTGACTATCTAAATTTCAAACATTGAAAACAATATAAAATCATAAATCCACATTCGAATCGGGGTTTACTACTTTTAGTATATTAAACTAAACATTGTACAAGTAAAGTGACAACCAATGCCGATGTGTTCAGCTATGGTGTCGTTCTTATGGAGCTACGAACTTGTTTAATGGTGTTAGACGAGGACATCCAAAAGAAATTTAGTACCAAGCAGCATGATTTTGGATAGGGTTGTTCAAGTTTGTATGAACGGGTTCAAAAACCAGATTTCTGAAAATTTCCGATAGTGAAGATTAATATCCGAATATTCGAAAATTCGGATACAGATTCGGATATTTAAACGGATATCCCAATTTATAGATAAAAATAAAATAAAAAATCATTTTGTGCATAGATTAAAACTCAACCTATATTTGATTATCTAAATTTCCAACATCGAAAACAAAAAAAAAATTCATAAATCCACATTCGAATCAGGGTATTTACTATTTTTACTATTTTTCCTATATTAAACTAAACATTATAGAATTAAACTGACAACATAGGCCGATGTGTCCAGCTACGGTGTCGTTCTTATGGAGCTACTAACAGGTATAATGGTGTTAGACGTGGACAAACTAAAAGAAAGTCTATACCTAGCAGCATGGTTTTGGATAGGGGTTTCAAGATGGTATGAACGGGTTTTTGGATATTCGAAAACCAGATTTCCAAAAATTTCCGATAGTGAAGATTAATATCCGAAATTTAGGATACGGATTCGGATTTAAACGGATATCCCAATATATAAAAAAAAAAATAAGAAATTTTTTTTTGTGCATAGATTAGAACTCAACCTATATTTAATTATATAAATTTCTTGAAAACAAAAGAAACATTCATAAATCCACATTCTAATCAGGTTATTTACTATTTTTCCTATATTAAACTAAACATTGTACTTATAATACATTTGTATATGTATACAATTTTTTAAATTTTGGATATCGGGTAATCTATTATCTTAAATTTTTAGAAATTTCTATCCGAATCCGAACGAAGAAGGAAAACCTGAGAATCATGGATTGACATATGCTTGAAACGATTGAACAATACACACATTTAAAAAGATAAATAAAGATAAATTTGCTAAATACAATGCAATTTTGAAAAAAAACGACAATAGATATGGTAATTGCGATTCAAGAGGGAAAACGACAATAATTGGAAAAGCTTGAATCGAATGCACATAAGTAAAATATAATTCTTGATGTCGATCGAAGATGATGGGTTGATTGTTGAGCGAAAATGATGGGTTCGTTGTGATTTCCGAATGGACTTGAAGAGGGGAGAAAGGGATCTAGGGAAATTAAAGGTTCTAGCAATATGGTATCCATGGAAGTGTCTTTTGATTTCCAACGATGATGTGGTGTATATTTAGAATATGTTAATAAATTGTTGTAGTAAATATTAAGGTTATTACATCGGTTCGTTATGACGGTTGACAAAGGTAAAAGAGTGTGCCGCTTGCAATTTGCCATGTCCAACTTTATTAAAAAAACAATAAATCAAATATTGGAAGGTGAAACATCACGTGTTCGTTCGTTACTTTCTGTAAAATAGTATATTGTAGATAGCTTGAAATGTTTTTTGGTATGTGGTATCGAAGACTTTCTGTTAAAAAAATTTATTTGGGTTTGCTTGAAACGGTCATGAAAGTTGTACTCTTGTAGAATTTTGGGTTCTTAGTGTAGTAAAATTGTGTTCATATGTATCTTTTCCATTTTTCCGGTATGCCTTCTTTGTTGATCGAATTCTTGTCGTTAATGTTATCGATTTGGTGATTCACTGAATCGGGGTTTGAAGAACTAAATCAATGTAAGTACTAAGGATAGTGACAAATCCTTGATTCAAAATCACGAATGGAAAATTTGATGGGTACGAAACGGTTTGGGTAATTACAAACATTACGTATATTTTTTAAAATACATAATGCAATTTGGGTGTTAATATTCACACACTCCTGCCCTATATCTCTCTCTATATATACATAGATATATATTGAAGGAGATAGAGTGAAAAGGGTGTGGGAGTAAGCTGACCCTACAATTTTCCACACTGAAAAAAAGAAAAAGAAAATCATGAGTATATATAGCTATGTGATAAGCAAATCCTTCATTTAGCTATGAAATCTACTTTTACTCGTTTATTATCCTTTTTCTCATTGATAGTTACTTATACTAATGTTATACGCGACGTCATATCACGCATGCGTGTATTTTTACTCATGTAGGGGTTCCGGTATGTATTATTAGTCGTGTATAAAAATCAATATATTTAAGCTTTAGGAGAATAAAAGTAATATCACATGACGATGCATAAATTATTCTTTCATAATCATATATGTATAACAAACTCATAAACATAGCTGCTACATGTCATTTAAGAATTGTTTCTCAGCATATCAAACTTTCACAGAGTTCATCACTCATTTGGGTGGGCTTAGCAGGCTGTAATTGCTTTCGGTGGTGGCAATAAGTTTTAGCTGCAAACGCATCAAATTAGATGCATTTCAGTGGATCATATGGGTCAGATTGGATAAGTAGAAACTAGGTCATTTAATGCAAAACTGCAGTATCTAATGAATGGCCAGGAAAAATCTCTAAAGGCCAAAAGTTTCCCAATCGGAATCAGTAAACTTAAGTCAAGAACATGACTAGGAGAGTGATGGAGGTTAATTCACTAGTTGAGATTCTAAAGTGAACATACAAGCGGTGGCGGAACCAGAGGGGGTTGAGAGGGCATTTGTTGAACTCGAATACAGATGTCTATCATTACCTATATTTGTGGTGCTGAAGTTATATGGGCCAGGTCACTTGCTGTAACGTTTTGTATTTTTTTATTCTTTTTCATTTTTTTAATTCGTATGTTCATTTCAAATTTTATAATTCGGGACTTGGTCATAATGGAATCGCATTGTATACCCTGATTGTTTAACCATACATACATAATGCACAAACAATCACGAAATACGCATTTTATACAAAAATTAAGCCATACTTTAAGTTTATAACCTCTCGGAATATAATCAAACATGCTTATGTACAAATAAAACCCTAAGAATGTGATTAACCTTTTGTTTATTAACTCAAGATGCCAAAATGGTTTTTTTTTCTATTTTTAAAAAGCCTTACAGACCGCAAGCCAAAGGCCTTAAGGTCCACAAGGACCTAGTCTAGCATATCCTTTGGCAACCGCGAATTTTGGCTCAAAATCGCTTGTCCCTCCTCCAACTTCCAACTACCTTCATTTAAAACTTAAAGAAACAACCCTTCCCCGCCTCCTAAATCCTTTCAACACCCTCAAATCACTTCCAAACTCTCTCAATTCATCAAAAATCTCAACTTAGACAGATTGTTCAAAGCTCCAAAACAATGAGTTTTGAGCATTTTCTTCAACTTTTCTTCTAGTTTTCTTCTTCTTTCTTCCTTGGATAACCTCTAGGAACATTACCACCTGGTATGTCACCATTTTTGAGGTCCAAGTGAGGATTTTGTTAAACCTTTTAAACTTGTTTTTTTTACTTTACCTTATTTTCTTGTAACTTTTTTTAGTAAATATTCTGTGTGTCCGCCACTATGCGAATAGGCTAAATAGAGCATGTGTTGAATATTGTATAGATGATATACAAACACATGACTTTGGAGAGGACGAGAGAGGTTCTGTACGGATGTAACACGTTCCTAGAGATGTAACACATTCATACGGATATAACTCATTCGTGCGGATGTAACTCATTCGCACAGACAAGCGCATCCACATGGAAGTGTACATCTTTCCCAACCTCATGTATATATATGGTGTCATGTGTTCGTTAGTTGATAAGTTTTGAAGATTCTAGAGGGGAAATGCTTCCGGCTTGTAAACAATGTAAACTCTTTCGGTATGAATGGAATCATTCGATTTATGACTAATCTAACGAGAATTCTACTGAATTAGTTATATCCCGTCCAAACTTTCGTCTAAACCCGCCGGATCGGTACTTTTAATTGGTATCAGAGCTACGATAACGATTCAATGGATCTAATAGTTGATGGAATCACCTACGCTCATGATTTATGGGTTTTTAGACGTAAAACATCTAATAAACAGTCAATTCACGGTTAAACAAAAAATTGAAACCACAAGATTGATTAATAATGAATTTCGACCATGGCTGTGAAAGAATCATCATGAAATTCGAAGAAATAAAAATTATAGATCAAAAAATGTGAACAACGACATTTTGAACGGACGAGTGAGTTTCGTGCGCAGGAGGGTCACATCTGTATGAATGTACTACGTCCGCATGGAAGTAACCTTATCCGTTTGAAAAATTATGCTTTATTCCCACGACCTAGTCCTTCATCCGCGTGAACCAATCTTCATCCGCATGGATAAGCATTCATCTCTGCAAACCAGACTACGTCCGCACGAACCAAGAATCATTCGTTCTAAAATTGTTACATCCGCACGTAGGAGACATTCACACAAATGAACCCCTTTCATCCGCGCGAGTGTGTCAAAATGCCTAAAAAGATGCATTTTTTGATCATGATGACGAGACGAGTGTCTAGAAAAAATTTTGGTGATTGAATTTATTTTTGAGATTTTAACGTTAAATATGGGTTGTTTGGGGACACCGTCGGAGGTTCTAGAGAATAGATATGATGATGAGATCATAGAGTGTTGAAGTTAGTGGGGTACTCATTGATACCTATGCAGAATGTTTATCATTTGGTATAATTACAATTAATGGGCCAACAAGAAAAATCTGCATTAATGAAAACGCACTTTTGTGGACCGAAATGACACATTTTCCACATAGTTGAGTTTTTTAGTGAATAGAGAGGACTGTATTTGCCAAGTTTGAGGGAGAATTCAGTGAAGAATTAGAGATGTCAAAATTTGCCAAAAATGAGGGGGGATAAAAATTTTCAAATATTAGACATTTATGGAAATTCAGACGATGCAACAGTATTCGGGTGGTTCCGACTTCAAAGTGTCTGGGGATGCAGAGCATCTGGATTTGTTTATCTGTGATCATAAAAGTTCAGATTCTTCAGATCGTGACCAGATTGATTTCTTAGAGTTTGAGTCCCGAGTCTTCGTACAAGCCGGTTAGCAGGATTAGTGTTAGGAGTGATGCATTAGAATTGTTGATATAGAGGGCTTTCAAGATATTAGATACACGATAACTCGATGATAGTCTAAAGTGTCAGAATGGTTAATCTTCGAACATATGAGTTGTTTTCTGGACTAACCGCCAGGAAGTGATGATGTTCGTTGATAAAGTTGCTGCCGAGACTAAAGAAGAAGAATGTACATCTGTTATCGTGACTGAAGATAAAGAATGTGAATCTGATCATGGAAGAATGTTTCTTAGATCAGTGTGTGTTACCAGATGATTTGTTATCCGATGGAGATTTGCTGATTGTGGAGATTACCGTTTCCACTGATCAATCATTCAAGAGTGTGCTTAAAGGTGATTACGGAAAACAGGATTTTGGATTTTCGTGAGTATTCACAAACTTGAAGATTACTGGTGTGGTGTTCAAAGTTTCTATCAATTTCCGGTTTGGATTTTTTGAAGATTCAAAGATTGAGCTAAAGTGGTATATCAAAAACCGAACGTGGATGTGGTTAATGTTGAAACAGAGAAGCTGCATTGATTAGTTCAAGTTGGTGATTATTTGTGAAGCTTGCAGGTTAGCAAATCAGAGGAGGTTAGGAACCGTGCAAACAAAGACCTAGAGATTTATTTCAGGGGAATGTATTGGAAAAAATGCAAACCCGAATCATCAATCAAGGGGGATTGTCGTATTATCATATGCATGATTGAAGTTGTAGAATATCAAACACGGCTCTCATATTTGAAGGTCAAGATTCGACAGTGACGTAGAAGGGGGAAATTGTTAGTGCATATTCTGTGTGCCCACCACTTTGCGAATAGGCTAGATAGAGTGTGTGTTGAATATTGTACAGATGAGATATGAACACATGACTTTGGAGAGGACGAGAGAGGTTCGTACAGATGTAACATGTTCCTACAGATGTAACATGTTCGTACGGATATAACTCATTCGTGCGGATGTAACTCATTCACACAGACAAGCTCATCCACATGGAAGTGTTAGTCCGTCCCAACCTCATGTATATATATAGTGTCATGTGTTCGTTAGTTGATAAGCTTGTAAGATACCGAGGTCGTGCGTGGACACAAGAGCTTCTAATACCGGAATATCGTTGACGTCTAATCTAATCAATTTTTTAGAAAAGATTTTTAATAAATAAACATAGAGAAATAAACTAGATAATAAAATAAACAAATAGACAAGATAGAATGACTTGGTTCCGACTCGTCATTTGTGTATCCTTTGATGATTACCCCTTAAGAGATATCTTAGTTAAAGTGGCATGTCTCTCTTTTAGAGGCAATGCTACCCTCAGCCATATTGGTCTGAGTCAGCAGGGATATAGTCCCGAAGGCCGGAATATTGGAAGATAATTAAGTTATTAATGGAAAATTCTCATGTCCCTCTTTTGGAGGCAACACTACCCTCGGCCATATTGGTCTGAGTCAGCAGGGATATAGTCCCGTAAGGCTAGTTTAAATTTTTAATAGTAGTTATTTATGGATTCAAGTTGTTCTTACTTCCCCGATTTGATGTTATCTGTCTCAAAGGAAGTCCTAATAAGCTTGAATCAAGTCCTCGCATGATCTATACACTGAATGAGGCAACAACTTTACCCATACCAGCCTTCTAACCCCTTTCTAGGCAGTTAATGCGCTTTATATAGACTATAAAGACACGACTGAGTGAATCAACAAAACATGAAGAGATGATAGGATAACATTCACTTTCAATATAAAAAAACTAGTTATTAAAGTCATTAATACATACCCAATTAAAAAGTTAACCAAAGCTTGGAAATCGAAAGTAATACATAAATAACTTGTCTTCATCAAGTGATGTAAGAGATAGCCATGCATGGCCTTTTTTGACAAAAACTCTTATGATCAATCTTGGATCTCGAGACTACTACACACACTCTAAGGATGGATGATGGATGATGGTGGTATTGTGGTGGTAGGTGTGAGATAAGTGGTTTGCTAAGGGATGGATTGCAATTGAACCAAGCACCCCTATTTATAGTTAGAAACAGACAATTCACACGGCCCCGTGCCTGTTGGGCACTGTAACGCTTCGCATTTTTTGTACTTTCCTTATTTAGAAAGAGTAATCGTATTTCTATTTATGGAAACTTCTATTATATCTTATTCGTATTTCAACTCCAATTTTATAATCCGAGACTTTGATCGTAATAAAAATTCATACTTTATACATGCTTGTTATACTTATAATTTAATCGTTTATACGCAAACAGATACTTATTATACATGCCTATACTTATACATACATTCTTGATACTCAAATTATACTTGCATACACGTATACTATACTTTATCACACATTAAATACCTAAAAACATGCTCAGTTATGAGTTTCTAGCTTAAAATAATAGAATTATCAAACTCTAGGGATCAAACTGCAAATTCTAGAAAGTTTGGTAAATTCAGCGGGTGGTGCACGACCATGCAACTGAGACGCACGGCCATGCACACTGCGATCCACATGACCATGAACCTGATGTGCACCACCCTGCGATCCGCACGACCGTGCACTTGATCTGCACGACCGTGTAAAATAACTAGGTCTGGCATAATCTTTTAAATAGGGAATTTTAGCTCCTTCCCTTTTCCAACTCCCAACCACCTCCAACTTCATTAATTATCTAAATTCTAATTCCCCAATTATAAATGGGAGCCTTCATGCACTCCTAAACATTTTCCAAACATTCAAATCACTCTCAAATCTTCTTGGTTACTCTCTAATTTCCAAGACTTGTCAAAAAGGTGCAACCATTCTAAGTGAGTTTTAGCTCACTTTTCTTCTTATTTTCTATGTTTTCTTCTTTCTTTCTACTTGGATAACCTCTAGGAAGGTTTTCACAAGCTTGCCTTGGCAAACTAAGGTGAAACCTCACCACATTTGAGGTCCAAAGTAGGATTAAAATTCTGCTTTCATTTATACTTTTGTGTCTTGTTTTTCTTGACTAAAACTTGTTGGAATCTTGTGCCCACTTGTTCTTAAACCTATCGAAGGTTATGAGACTTGTTAGGAATAGATTTTTATGAGTTTAAGAGGTGCAAACACCTCTAAATTTTCTATTTTTGCAAGGGTTTATGTAACCCACAAGTGAATGAAACCATCTGAGCTTGCCATGAAGTTGATGGAAAAACTTGTGTTTTGGTATAGGTGTGAATACATGGAAGCCTTGGCTATCCTAACTTCATTCCACCACGTCACTTGATGTTTTTACCTTGCTATCTCAAGTAGTTTGCTAGACTTAAAGTAACTTAACCCCGTCTAGCCTCCGACACTTAGTTAACTCCTTACATGAAGGGAATGACTCACCCGGGTTAAAGCTTACTTGGCTACTTGATATAGTAAGAAGTTGTACATTTCCTTTTCATTCATGACCATCCGAATCATCCTTGTGATGATTTGTGTATTGGTGAATCATACAATGAGGTTAATCATCCATGCTTGACTTACATGACAATCTATGATACTCTTGATGGACTTATCTTAGAATTATTATATAAACTATATAATATATATATACACACATAACCGAATCCTTGAGGATGACCGACATGGTTACTTGTCATGGTAATAGGTTATATTATCTAAGACTTGAACCTCTCGTTACCATTCTAATGGGCACTTAGACCATGAAATCACAACAAGCCGTACGTGATATATAGTGTCAAAAATGAGTGTTTAAGGCTAGATAATTACTTTCTTGAATACATACTTTTACATATTTTAATTCCGAATCTGAATCCTCCGTTATTATCCAAATACTCAAACACCTACATTTCCTCATGTAGGATAACGCGGTGTTCCATCCTTCAAACTCTCCAACTCTTCACGGGATAACCAAATGGAAGCTTTACAAAACCGTAAATACACTCGAAAGCCTTACGCTTTACACTTTTAGGTGCAATGTGTTTAACCTATCAAAATACACGCAAACACACTTATACTTTATGAAAACACAAACAATCCATTATACATGCTTAAATTCGTGATAATTGATTTGTATTCTTGGAACATTCTTATGTGATTCACTTGTCATTAACTTCGTACGAGCCTCCCCTTAACATGTATAGCGCTATAGGAGTAATGCACCACCCATAGTCTTTGTGGTCATGTTAAGTCTTTGATTCTTGTGGTAATTAGAGGGTTGACTTGTAAAATTGCATGCCTTGATACATTAATCTAGTTAACAATTTTTGCCATGTGGATTCGTTTAAACCTTTTTCATACTTATGCTATATTAAACTTGTGTACTCGCCAATGTCTTGTGTGTTGAACTATACTTTTAAACGTGTTGCAGGTTGATGATGTTGATATCGATGAAATCTAGTAGGGACGACTTAGAAATGCATCTAGAATTACTAGATTTTTTTATTGTATTGTTATTGAGTTTTGTTGTACTTTGAGCACTCCAATCGTTGTACTTTGATTTCTTGTGATGTACTTGACAATTTTATTTATGAATGAAATCGCTTTGAATTAAATATTGTCATAATAGTGTTATGAAGTCTCGAGCAATCTCGTTCATCTCATTCCGATGTTTCCGCCATCTGTTGGGGTGTGACAGGCACGACCCCATGCCTCCTTCTTCTCTGTCTTCATTTAATGATCTGTGTCAGTCCGGATGCTCACACGGCCACGAGTGTCAACGGACAGCCCCGTGTGTCACACCCCGACCCGCAGCGGAAAAGGTGATCGGGGCATGATTGGGTTATCATCAAAGCTCATGACATTTATTATGCGTTTCATATTCATTATTACAAATTAAATGGAGAATTACAATAAATGTTACAACATGTTCTAACTAACAATCTAAACTTCTTTGTTCTCTTCTAAGGCATATCCTATGTTTTCCTTGCTTCAACCTGTACACCTGTATCATGTGTAAAAGGGTTTTTGGATCAACATAATGTTGGCGAGTGAATCCTATGGAAAACATTTGAACAAATTTATTTAAATTGATTATGAAATATGTGCACAACCAAACATGAGTAAAAATAGATGTAAACTTAATCAACAATCATAAGATATTAAATAAAACACACATGAACAATAATGGAACATTTAGAGGCACGCGATGCTCAACTCGTCTCTCACGAGGAACTGAGGGGCCTAATGAATGAATTGCATAACATGATAATATGAATGACACAACTACAACCAATATAAACTCAATGATACACACATGAACAATAATGAATTTGATTTGAAGCACGCGTTGTTCAACTCGTCTCCCACGAGGAACTGATGGGCTTAATGAATGAGTTTCATATGATTTGGCATAAGGAAATAAGTAAAACACAACAATATAAACAATCTAAGTTTAGGTCATGATGTGGTATGGCACAAGTTTAAATAAATAAGTTAATTATTTTCATAACACATGACACACCCCAAAACGTGTAATTTAAAAAGCGGAGTTGTAAGATTCACTCACAGTGGGTGCGTTCGGTTGATGACGTTGAATGCACGCGAAGTGGTTTTAACCACGAGTGAGATTTAACCTAGATAAATCGCATTATGGTTTGGTAAGTAAACGGATTTTATTAATCTATTTTAGTAGGATTGTTGGGTGTATTTTTGTGAGTTTGAGGCTATTTTCTAACCTTAAAAATGTTATTTTTTAAGTATTTTTAATTGATTTTTAATTAAAATAATTAAATAAAAAATAATAAAAAATTGATTTTTTTCTGACCGTTGACCGTTTGACTGACCGTTGACCGGTTCGATTCGGAATATAGGTGCGCTGAGTGAGGCTCGAACCCGAGACCTCCCGTACGCGTGCACGCAGCTCTACCAACTAAGCTACGTGTCTAACCCGTTATATATCTGATTTTAATTATATATATATATTAATTAGTTTAAACCGAAAATCATTTTATTTTAAAAACAGTTTAAATCAATTCGGACGTGCACTCCACAGGTCTCGAACCCGGGACCTGTGGCTTAAACTAACACACAGTCCACCGCTGGACTGTGTGTTTAACATGTTATATAATTCGATTTTTATTATACTTAAATACAATTTAGTGATTTCCTTTTCTGCCTTATTTAAAAAGAATAGATAATTGTCCGAGTCGGTGCAGAAGACCGGACTCGAACTCGTGACCTGTGATATAAACATACACACAGTCCACCGCTGGACTGTGTGTCTAACTTGGTTATTATTCCGGTTATTAATATACTTAACATATATTTGTAGCGACTCCGGTTCAGTTAATCAAAAAAATGATTTTTATTAAGGCGACGTGTGTGAAACGGGATTCGAACTCGAGACGTTTGTATGCTTAATGTGCACACAGTCCACCGCTGGACTGTGTGTCTAACCCGAGTAATAAGTTGATTTTAATTATACTTATAAACTACCGAAACATCGTCTTCCTCGTTGAGATTTAATCAGAATCGGTAACAGTCTGGTTCGAAGTTTTTAAAACATGTTATTTAGTGTTTTCCAGTTCATTATGGTGAGATAAAGGTGAAAAGAAAAGGAAAATAAGCGAAAAGGTATACCGACTGGACCCTCTGTTTTCCGGCAGAAACTCCGGTGACAGCAATCAACTCCGGCGTCAGGTGTCTTGCAGCAGCAAGTCTCCGGAAAGCTTGGAAAAAGTATAGGTATCTCTGGTATAAGCTTCAGAGGCTCAGTGAGGCTCGGAAATGAGGAAACCGGTTTTCCGGCGACGAACAGATTAATTCCGGCGAGTGGAATTACGCCGAGAAAAGTGTAGTTTTGAGCGAAAAGGTTTGCAGTGGGTTGAGGGTGAATTTATAGGGGAAAATCGAGATGTATTTGGTCTGATTTCCGACTGGATTCGTCGGTTATAAAAAAACTCCGGCGGTTATAGAAAGTGTCGCGGACTCAAACGTCGGTTATAACCGATGTCCTAATAATAGTTTACGTTATAACTGAAAACTTCATTAAAAGCTCGCGAGATTACCGGGATTCCGACGACTGAACTTTTGGGCGCCGGTTTTGAATTCGTAACGTCACTTTATGAATTAAATGATTTCAATATTTACCAAACAGAACAAGTGGCGCAGTGGTTTGTGTGTGTGTGTTAAGACATGTTTCCGGACCGGTAGTGACCCGGGTTCGAAACCCGGCAGAGTACTTTTATTTTTATTTTGCGATTTTCAACAGTTTTTCAAAAACTAAATATATATTCCCGTATAATAATCGATTACGTATCGTTTAAAAATATTTTGGGCATTTAATTCGCAACGAAATTTTTGACTGACTGTTCGGTTGATAAACGGAGCGGGTTTGGTAAATCCGTTTTTGACGGATGTTACACCG
The DNA here is from genome assembly GCA_947069175.1 of Scalesia atractyloides. NCBI lineage: Eukaryota > Viridiplantae > Streptophyta > Magnoliopsida > Asterales > Asteraceae > Scalesia > Scalesia atractyloides. Next base: position 53,218,855 of record CAMTDV010000116.1, read on the forward strand.
TGGCCTTTGTACTTACTGTACTATCTAAGATTTGCATATCTGGGAGTTGACCACGGCCCGTGTCGATGGGACACGGCCCCGTGTCTCTTGTTTGCTTCAATTTGTCTTTTTCTTCATGGAATTTGGAGCGGGGCACGGCCCCGTGCTTGTCTTCTGATCTGTTGTTTTTGGCTTTGGGGTGAAGCTCGGAGGGTCGGTATGATGTATCAACTTTCCTTCTTTTGTATTTATACTGATTTTTTCCGTTAATTTGTTCCTTTTGTACGTTTAAGCTCTTTTAATCCTGAAAATAAAAAGTAAACAAAGAAACACACTTTTTCCAACATTAGTACTAAAAGGGTTGATTTTTATACCTTATTTGATATAATTAATATGTTACAATGGTGCATATCAATTTACATAGATGTTTGTAAACATCTGTGGAATCTTTTTTGATAGGAATGTTATATGTCACTATCTGGGTGATGTCAGCATATCACTGAACATATCTTTTTTGGTAGGAATGTTACATCTGTTAGTGATCTATCATCACACACTTCACCTTTTCTCTTGTACGAACTGATTTGTTACGTGATGAGCTGAGGGGGAGTCTGTAGTGTAACGCCTCGCTTTTTGTAACTTTCCTCAATTAAAAAGTTTGCCGTGTACTCTATTCTTGGAAACTTGTATTCCCTTGTAATTGTATTTCTTTTCCAATCATTGTAATCCGAGCCTTTGATCATAATAAAACTTGATCATTCACATAAATTATACATTGAATATGCATACTTGTCTTACATTCGAATTATATACGTGCAAACTCAATGCATTCATCTCTCACGCAAACTCATACTTGTTTTACATACCATCAGTCGTAAATACTTGTTCTAATACTGTTATATGTGCCAATACTTGTGCATACATTCGCGATACTCGAATTATACTTACCTACGTTTTACATACTTAAAAACATGCTAAATACTAAAGTTTGGACATGAAATGATAACAAATAAGAAGTTCAGGGTTACTTTGTAACAAAACAAACTTGTGCTGGATAAAAGAGACGCCGCATAACGCGACCCTTCCCCCCTTTCACCTTCGCGTAACACGCAAGGGGTCAATCCGCACAAGGTTGTTTTGTGTATGTAGATTGGCCATTTCCCTTCCACCTTTTCTCTTCCCCAATTACCATTCAAGCTTCTTTAACACAAAACCCTACCTCCTCTCTAAATAAACAAGCCTCCACTCACCCATTTTCACTTTCCAAACTCATCAACACTATCAAAACACTCTCAAATCAGTAGCAAACTTCAGAGAAGTCAGATTGTTCTAAGTGCCAAGGTGAGCACTTTACTTCATTTTCTTCACTCTTCTTTATCTCATCTTCCATTACAAAGCTTGGAACACCTTTAGGAGTGTTTCCATAGGTTTATCATGTTAAACCAAGATGGAACATCACCATTTTGAGGTCCAAACTTTCTGTTTTGGAAGATTTTTATGTTAACTTTTATTAAACTTGTATTTTGTTATACAATCTTGTGCTTCCTTTGCTGCTAACCAAGTCTATGGTTAGTATGCTTGTCCAAGATTGATTCTTACAAGTTATAGGTGTAAATTAACCCTCTAAGCATTCTGTTTTACTAGGGTTTATACAATCCACAAGTGATGAAACCATCCAAGCTTGCCATAACTCTTAAGGCAAGACTTGTGTTTTGGTAAAGGTGTGAATACTTGGAAGCCTTGGATTCATAATCTCATTCCACCGCCTCACTTGATGTTTTCTATGATAAAGCAACGAAAACTTGTTCAACTTTCATTTGAGTAACAAGGCTACGACACATCCCCAAACGTTGCCATGTTCGGGATGCACGCACCTAGCTTGCTTACTTGGTTGTTCATAGTCTTAGTGGACTTAGTATGTTAGTAGATTAATTTTCATTCTCGTTATTCATGACCAACCGGGTTTACCAACAAAGTTGGTAAACTTTGTGCTTTAGTGAATCATACAGTGAGGTGTTCAAACCGCATGCTTAACCTCAATGAATTCTATGATAATATATGTCGAAACTTATTATAACATATACGATATACTATATAAATATATATTTAACCGAACCCTTGATGTAAATCAGATTAAGATTACTTGTCATGGCAATAAGTTATATTGTCTAAGACTTAAACCTCTCGTTACGATTCTAATGGGAAACTTGACCCATGAAATCACATCAACCCATATGGGGTTTATAGTGTCAAAAATGGGTGTTCAATACTAGATAATTACTTTGTGTATACATACTTTAATTCCGAATCCGAACTCGCTACCAAATCCGAATACTCACACACCTTCATTTATCCCATGTAGGGTGACCTCGGTGTTCCATCCTCTAACTCTCCAACTCTTCACGGGATACCAAAGGAAGCTTTGCAAAACCGTGAGTACACTCAAAAGCCCCTTTTTAGCTTTACACTTTTGGGTCCAATATGTTTAACCAATCAAATTACACATTCACACTTATACTTTATGCAAACACAAACAATCCATTCATGCATGCTTAAATACGTGATACTTGATTTGTATTCTTGGAACACTCTTATGTGATTCACTTGTTATTAGCTTCGTACGAGCCTTCCCTTAACATGTATAGTGCTATAGGAGTAACGCACCGCCCGTAGTCTTGTGGTCATGTTAAGTCTTTTAAATTCATGCGTTAATCAGAGGATTGACTTGTATAATTGCATGCCATGATTACATTAATCTAGTTAACTATTTTTGCCATGTGGATTCGTTTAAACCTTTTTCATACATATGCTATATTGAACTAGTGAACTCGCCAATGCCTTGTGTGTTGAACTATACTTTTAAACATGTTGTAGTTGATGATGTTGATATTGACGAAATCTAGTAGGGACGACTTAGAAGCGCATCTAGAAATACTAGATTTTGTTATTATATTGTTTTTGAATTTTGTTGTACTTTGAAATCTCCAATTGTTGCCCTTTGATTTCTTGTGATGTACTTGACAATTTTTATTTATCAATGAAATTGGTTTGAATTAAATATTGTCACAATAGTATTATGAAGTCTCGAGCAATCTTGTTCGTATCACTCCGATGATTCTGTCATCGGTTGAGGTGTGACATGTAGAGTCAATCAAGTTGTAAAACATTTGAATCTTTGAAATTTAATGAAAAAATAATAATGATAATGACTTCATATTTGTGAATTGTATTGTGATGATCAATATTTGTATACAAATATCAAACTCAGTTCCAACAACACCAAACCAAGTCACCAACTATCTCTATGTTTAGGGACTTGTGTTAAGCTTTATTCTAGAAAACATGAGGTTCATATGCCTCCTCATACTAGACCCTAAGTAATCTTCGAGCCATGAAAATGATGAGCCACACCAAGTCTTCAATGATACAATATTGGAAGTACTCGTCTTAGTTAACACTCAGTTGGTTACTTAGCATATTAGATAGATATTTATGTATTCATACTTATATTCATAACTATCCGAATCATCTATGGGATTTTGTTCATTGGTGAAATCTTGAGGTTAGTGGATATATCCAACCTATGCTTGACAATACATGGCTAGACTAATATGTGGCTTAGATATAATAATATATAAATAATATAAATATCCAAAACCGAAACATGATATCAACCGAACTCATGGTTGAATGTTATGTGTTAAGGTGGAAAATATCTTAGATTCGGATTCGTTTGGTTGGACTTCTAATGGTGACTTAGTACCCATGAAAAACACACTTAATTATAGTTTCCAACTTAAGTATCCAAAACAAGGTATTTTTATGTACTTTCATACGCATATAATTTCCGTTTACTTTCCAACCTCCAACTCATCAAACTCATATAGCTTTGTTTATCCTTTTTAGGGTAACTTGGTGATTCTATCATCTCAAATCGCTCACTCACATTTGTGGAACTTATCTTCACAAACCGTGAGTATACTTAACTCATTTTTAGTTTTAAATAACTATTTGGGTTGTAACATGTAAACATATTACACTACTAGAAAAAAAGACCTTTAATGACACATGAACCATGACACACACTAATTTTATGACATGCAAAAGCATATGTCATTAATAACACGTCATCGTTTATAAAATGTGAAGATTTTATGACATGTATTTTTGTGTGTCATCGTTTAAGTGTCATTTTCAAGAAGATAAAATATCTGAAAGAATGTGTGTCATCTTTGTGTGTCATCTTATAATTTTAAGTAATTATATTTTTTTTAATAATTAGTTTTGTTTGAAATTCATTTTTAACAAACATACATGTACGATTCCCTTGTGCTAGCATATGTTATTGACCATTAACTCATTAAATTCTTTTGACATTAAAACATATAATTAATTTCTATACATACATCAACAATAACCTTTTGTAGGTGTAAAATTTTTATTTAATACTTTTATTTTTATGTAATTGTTTATGCACATCATAACTAAAAATACAAGTCATATGTTTTATAAAACTCTAAAAGTAGAAAAGGGTTAATTCGTTAAAAAAGAGAATGAAAAAATAAATTAGCAAAACTCAATAATAAGAAGTATAAATTATAGATAGCAAAAAAAAAGTTTTTAAGACCCCGTGTGTTGTGACAGGATTGTCAAACCGAACTAAAAATAGGCGTAAAAACGTTAAACCACGCATGCGTTTTGAAGGGGTGTAACTCAAAAAATTTAGATTGAAACGTATAGCTTTATAGTAGAAAAAACAAATAAGTGAAACCGATATAAAAACCTACGTTAAAAAATCATGGGTAATTAACACCTATATCTCATATGATAATTGTCAATAAAGTAGCAGAACATCAATAGTTTATGGAAGCGTTTTGTAATCAAAATTGGTTCTTCGTATTTTGGGCTTGGTGTTGAGAATGAATGAAACATCTTTTTTTAAATAAATGAAATTTAGGCCTACCGGTGTGGTGTCGTGGAAGGGAGGGGGCAAGCCCCTTCACGCCGCCGCACACCACCCCATCCAACATAACTTTAGGCGTTGTCCATTGGGGGCTTCGATAATGATAATGATGATAACTGGAGAGCCGAGCTTTGGCTCGTTTTAGGTGATACTGAAAGGAGCTTGAGCCGAACTTTTAGCTTGTTCTCAAAATAGCTAGATCAAAGCTCGACCTCTGGGTTTTATTAGTGAGTGGAGCTCGAGCTCAAATAAGTAGGTTTGAACCGAGCCGAACTCGAGCTTCATAAAAATATGACGAGCTGGCCTCGAGTCTAGTGGGGTTCAGGCTTGGCCCGGCTCGTTTACACCCCTACCAATACTGTTAGATAGTATTTATATTTATTGTATTTTCCTTATTCTTTAGGTGTCTTGTTGTAGTTTTCTCCCCTATATATTGTTGTATGTCTTCTATTCTTTTCTTCAATGAAAATCATCTTTTCATAATTACACAAATACCCTAACACTAAACTAACAACCGCCGCTCCAAACCTCTTCATTCAAAATTTAACCTGCCTTTCGTTCTAAATTTTGAGTTCCCTCCAATACCATCCATTCCCCCACACTGAGTTTTCATCTTCTTGCTTCCTTGACCGCTGCCAGACGGGGGAACCAAATATATTATGTATAGAGTACATCAGGTCGTTCAAATGTTGTTGAGGCTTTTTATACGTTTCTTTTTGTTCTTCATTGATTTGTTTCAGTAAATGTGATGTTAGGCAACTGTGATTCCCCTTGCTCTCTTGTCTAACTTTACTTTCAAAACATATTTAAGAACCAAATATATGTCCCGAGCCTTATGTTGTATCATATAGTTGCAATTCTTATTTGGTGATGATGGTTTTGGTTTCATGGAATGGACAAGAAGAGGAAGTCAAGAACAAAGCAGCCTCCTAAGAAGCGGATGGTCAAACTCAACATTGTTTTTAGCTTCCCCTTCTGCAACCATGTTGAATGTCGTAAGTATCTGATTCCTTTTGGGTGCTGGCATGTGATTTGCCAAGACTAATGTAGTGTTTAGATGTACGTTTTGTATGTGAACTAATAGTCTGATTTTCATAAAATACTAACAAACATTTCATCAATGTTGTTTATACAAAATATCAACGAAAAATAAAAGTTGCCACAAACGTCGGTCGTTCTTGCGAATTCCATCAACATCCATGTAATGGATCTTTGATTCCCTGATCCTAGGAAAAAAATAAGAAAAAAATAAACAAAGAAAATGTTAGAACTCATGGCAAAATATATATTAACTAGAAGCTTTTTAATGATGGAGTGGATTCTGCAATTGATTCATCAAACATAGTTTTGGTTAACCAATTGATTCATCAAAATATGTTGTAGAAAACGAACCTTGGCAGAATGATCAAAGGCGGTTGTCAGTCATGTGTGAACTAGTTAAATGAACGAATTCTACCTACATTGTGTATGAAATAGCTTGTTTTGTTATATATGTATTTTTTTTTTGTATTATGAGAAATTAATTGTTATATATATATGCATACTTTATTTTGTATTATAAGACATTAATTGTCATTTAACGTGAAAATTAGTAATTTCACAAAAAAAAAGTTATTAAACACCTAAAACCATGACACGCATTCATGTGTCATCTTCATTTGTGACAGTGGCTTCCTTGACATGTATTGCATGTCGTAAATACATGTCCTAAATATGTGTCATAAAATATGATGTCATCTTCAATTTATGACAGGGTCTTCCTTGACACTCTTTTGCGTGTCATATCTACCCTTTAATGACACACAATGCGCGTCATTAAAGGTCTTTTTTCTAGTAGTGTTAATTTCACACACACACACACACTTAGAAATAATCTTATGCTAACATTCAATACGTATGCATGCTTAAATTGATATGCTTATTGTGATTCGATGCTTGACATTTCATGCTTAGTATTATATCATTAACCTTGCAAGTCTCCCTTAACATGTATAGCGCTATAGGATTAGAACACTGCCCGTTTGTGGTCATTGTTAAGTTATACTTTACGGTCTTGTTTACTTCGGTGACAAGAATACGCTCACGGTCTTATTCGCTTCGGTGATAAGATTACGCTAGGGGAAAATTTGGATTGATGTTTAATTATGCATGCTAGTATGTACATGATTAGTATACTTTAACATGTGAATTTGAGAACCAATCTTTTGTATGCTATGTAGACAAACTAGTATGCTCACCGACGTTATTTGTGTTGACGGATATATTATTTACGTATTTTGTTTCTTAGTATGAAATTTCCACTTGTTGCTCTTTTTCTTGAACAATGTAACGTGTTATTCGATGAAATGTTTGAAATTTGAACTTTATTATATTGTCACAATTTAGTGTTATTGTATTTGAGGAATCTATTACGTTTCGCCTCAATGTTTCCACCATTGGTTAGGGTGTGACACTTGCTTGGATAGAAGTATATTAAGAAGTCTTAAATCAGATGTTAGGAAAGTGCAAATATGTGATCTTTGAACACAACAATGGATAGCTTTCTTTACATCCTGCTGTGGTTGTACTAGGTGGCTGCATTTTCTTTATTGTCATGTTGTTTTGTCTTTTGTTTTGCTTTCGTTTATCCTTGATGTATTGGGCTCAGTGGCTTGCTAGGTCGGTTTGTTTTGTGAATGAGAAAGCCTGGTATTTTTAAAAAAATAATAAATAAATAAAATAACAGTGGCTGCATAAATCCATCTTTTAACAGACAATTAGAGACTTAAAACACATTGACAAATTAACAATCATCCAAAATGAATAATCAAAGTAATCTCAAATCAATGTTTTTTTTTTTCAAAGTATGATAACAGAGGTAATTGTTTATCTATTTTTAATCATTAATGTGTATAAATGTGTTAGGCAACTTACTTTTAAAACTTTATTTAAAATAAATAGTCACTACTCGTTGTTGTACTAATTGTGTTATACTAATCATGTTTAATATAGTGGTTTAAAAAATGTGCCTCAAGCAATGTGAAGCAGTTGATAGACGGAAAGAGTGAGAGTTTGAGATAGAGAAGGAGATACATATATTTTTGTTTTTCAAGTTTGAGCGTATCAGTGATATAGAAATAAAAAGATGTTGTGTAAGATTCTACGATTTAAACATAGAGCTTGTTTGATTGTATATAAAGAATAAAGTGTCTCATATATATTAAATATTTCATAGGTTTTGTTTTATAAACGAGTTGAAGTTAATCCGCGCTTTGCTACGAGAGATGTTGATTATGATCGTAGCACGCGAATTGACATTAACTTGTTATGGTCTTTTCGCTCTATTTTACTGGTGGTGTTGTCCTGTCCTCGCCGTGACGTGTTGCTGTGGGATGTTGATTTTATAATAGGAGCACGCGAATTGACATAAACTTGTTGTGGTCTTTTCGCTCTATTTTACTGTTGTGGTCTTGTCCTTGCCGTGACGTGAACGACATATAAAATCAGGAATTTATTCTTGTTGTCAATTTCTTCGTCCACATATAACATCATGAGTTTATTCTAGCGGTTGCTTTTTCCGATGAAGAAACCTTATAATTATCACTCGATCTGAATCGTTTTTTAAGTTCTTAACTTCTCCGCCGCGTTCCGATCACATCCCTTTTATCATACTTGACGATTAAATCAACATGCCGCATAAACCGATGCGATAGTTCACATGGCAGTTACATTGACGGGTTGTGATCCCCCGACAATAATTTGTTTCTGTTTTTTTAATTTCATTCTTGAGAAAATTTATTTAAGAACAACCAACATATTAATTCAAACTCGGGTATCATCATAACTTCATAAAGCCTTTGCGTTTAATTTTTCTGCAATATTTAGTATTCCTAAACGTTGTGCCCAAAATGTGTCTACAACGATAACCATTTGGGTTTTGTGATTTTTTTCAGTTTAATTATTATATAGTATTATGCAGAACCGTGATTCAAGTAAGATAAAAACCGGCAAAATGGAATAGGAATATGTTTGAATCAATTTAACAAAGTGTAAAAAAATGTCTTAAAAATCTTAAAGTAATTAATATAAATCTAACATAACTCTGTATGTATAGTCAAAAAGAAAAATAAGAATAATTACCATGATATATGATTTAATAGCCTAATCGGAATTGTAAAGCATAATTGTGATTCAAGAAGTATGAAAACTATAAACATAGAAACAGCATATGCAAGAATCTACTGAAAGAAGTTAGAAATTGTTCGTTGCAGCGGAATTGATATTATAGTTGTCATTCAAGAAATGAATGAAAGGATTAGAAATTGTGTGTATGATATATATATATATATATATATATATAAACTTTCTAACCAACGCGACTTTTAAATGAAGGGGTACAAACCTCAAGTTGGTAAGGGATATAATATATCTAAAAGCAGTTTGAATGGTTGTGACATTTTTAAAGGATGTGATGGTTATGACTTTTTGTATATATATTTGTAAGCGTGTACTATCTATTAAAATAGTTTGAAGGGGTGTGATCCAAACATTGTGTCTTAAGTTACTTGTTGTAGGATTATATATATAATTATGTATTTCTTTAATTATCTTATTCTTTGGTGTTTGAGGATTAACAAGATGGAAAATGTTACCAAAACTATTTTTCAGTTAAAATATTTTTTAGCAATAATTTTTTATATCTAACTAGTAATACTACATAACTTTGTATTTACAAAAATTTAAACGCACGATCACTTTTGTAAAGACAAATATCATACCACTAAACTACTAGAACTCGGCTCATAGAACACTTTTCTTAAACAAATTAATCACATACCCTTTTGTCCACTCTTTCAAAATTAACTCGCAAGTCGTGATAGAAGATTTAGGAACGTAGCTTTTTGTACTCCCATACTGAATATTCTCGTGAAACTAAAAATATTATTTGCATTGGACATGGGCTTCTTTTTAAATTCATGTAATTGGGCTTCAGTTGGTGCATACATAAAGTTAAGTAGAAAAATTAGAATTGGGTTTTAGTTAAATTAAGTTGCATTTTATATGGATTCTAAAATTCAATATTTAAATAAAAATTGCATTTTGTGTGCATATAATAATTACGATACACGTTCTAAAAAAAAGAAAGAAATATAACTTATCCATGGACAGGTTAGGCAAGGCCCAATCTTATAATTTGTTATATTATTAGAACGTGTAACTCACACACCCGCTAAACTACTTTTAAGTTTACACAATATCGATCATGAAACTAGAACGATCAACCATTTGGAGAGGAATGCATTTACTACAATCCTTGATACCATTAGACTACACCTATAAGCCTTTGATCCTGATCTTTAAATAACATATAACTTAAAAATACCTAATGTTATTGGCTGTACCATTGGCTTTCGTAGCTTCCTGTGAAAAATGTGCTCGTCGGTATATACCGAAGATCGCTCTAATGATTTTTGGATGGCAGAGATGATTACCTCATTTTTTGTGATTTTAGAGATTATATATCACCTGAGAAATGATATATTCTAGGGTTGTATTTGATGCAAATGCAATGGTACCCGAGATTGAACGGAACAAGTCAACAAGGGCAAGACTAGATGAAGCAAAGCTTCGGTTTGAAAAACTATTGAAAAACCAACGGCTTTTCATGTAGGAATCATGTGAGTGCAACAAATTTAAGAATAATTCTTGCTCATTTCTTTAATTCTGTTGTTCTAGATTTGAAAACTTAAAAGACCTATAATGTTACTCTTAAAATACAAAAAAGTTTAATTTTTAGTTTGTCTACAACAGTATCAAACCGAATTGAAAAAACCGGATACGGTTTTTTTAAGCTAAATTTTATAGTATATTTATGGTTATAAATGTATAAGTAATCGAAATTAACAAATCTAGATTGCCATAAAAGTCAGCATACATAGTTCGTTATATTTATATATACAACAAAGAGTTATATGCTTGGTTGGTCCCTGTGGTTTGCAAAAATTGCAGACTTTGTCCTAGTGGTTTACTAGTATCAAAACTTGTCAAAAATGAACTCGCTTGGTCCCCAGCCCTAACATTAGTTAAATATCTTTGTTAAAACAACCCATGTGCTTGGCACATGAGGGTAATTTGGTCCTTTCAGTCCAGCCACTATAAAAAAAAATTAAATACCACCCCACCCCCTTCTTCTTCCCCAACCCACCAATCTCCTCCACCAAATACCCAAAGGATTTGGTAGCTTCATTGCCTCTAAAATCATGACAGCCAAGTTTTTAAGTCCATCTTTTGTTTCAATCTTCAAAACAATTGCAGAGTTTTAGCATAAGTCCTTGAAACTAGTATTTTAGCATCAAGTCCACAGGATAAGTGTAGAGGTTTGTCACGTAACAGAGATGCTTCAGTTGGGTTAGTGCCCTGCATATATTGTCCCAAACAACAGGTGTGTTAATTGCCAAATAAAAAAGATGGGGAATCCTCCTCTGCATCGTCAACCGCAGCAGCCGCCGCCGCTATCACCGAGAAATTCCGCCGGAAAAATGAACTACCACTCACCGGTTGATATGGGGTTAGCGGTGGTCGTTTCGATCAACGTCCAACTGGAACCGCCGGCAGTTCTGCACACTTGCAGATATGCAATATGTGATATCTCATGCATCTATTGATTCTAAAGAAAATGGCGGTGGTGAGTGGGAGTTCCGGCAGCAAATGGAGGCGACGGTGAGTGAGAGTTCTTTGACAATAACAATGGTGGAAATCAAGAATCTTATAGGGGATCTAAAGCAATCCACTGTATAATATTGAAGATTTGGTGATTTGTTTGTTTGTTTGATGATGGAATGGAAGATTTGGTGGTGGGGGCGTGGTACCAAAAATTGCAGATGGTGGTGGTGGTTTGGGGAAGAAGAAGGGGGTGGGGTTGTATTTAACTTTTTTTTATAATGGGCTGGACTGAAAAGACCAAATTACCCTCATGTGTCAAGCGCATAGGGTGTTTTAATAGAGATATTTAACTGATGTTAGGGCTGGGGATCAAGCGAGTTCATTTTTGATAAGTTTTGGTACCACGCGTGTAATTAGTAAACCATTAGGACCAAGTCTGCAATTTTTGCAACCCACAGGGACCAACCAAGCATTTAACTCTATAACAAATTATATATTGAAAACATTGGTGTACGACAAATAGTTTGTTATATTTATATATAACAAATTATATATCAAAAACATTGGTGTACGACAAATAGTTTGTTATATTTATATATAACAAATTATATATCGAAAACATTGGTGTACGACAAGACCCAACTTGTTGTGTAGTAAAAGAATGATGAATCTTGCACGAGACTTTGGTCATCAAGTATGCATATTCGCATTATAGAATACAATTTATATAAATCGATATGACGACATCCATATGTGTGATTCTTATAGGAAAATTCTGTGTGCTAGACAATTTGTGCTTTTAATTTCACCACCATTGCTGTGTATTTTCACACAATTTCTTGGAAATTTATGGGCTATAATCCAATAACTACCTTCACATGATCGGATCATATTTTTTGGATTTGGTGTCACGACATAAGAATAATTTAGTTTTGTTTAATAAACAGGTTATATTCGGGTTCGCATATTTAACTCATTTAACTATACGCATTGTGTGTGAGTTGACAAACTGCACTTGATGATGTAAAGATGTCGACCTGTCAACCTGTTTATAACTCATTTATTACAATCCAATAACTTGTGTACTACTTAATTACAACCTATAAACTAGTTTACAAACAACTAACACGGCAATCAATTTAACTTGTTTAGATTAAAAAAATCCATTTCTTCAGATTCTAATCACACATGTTCAATACTTGAATCAAACTTCAAAAACTATTCTAAAAATTTCAAAGAAACAAAGGTTCGACAATGTTTAGGCAAATAAACAAATTGATATTTCATTCCCCAAGTCAATAATGAGACTATACATCTTTGGGTATATAAGAGACATCTAATATTTAATTAAAGATATAAGGTTCGACAATGTTTTATTACTATCATTGCCATTTTCACACAATTTCTTTGAAATTTATGGTTTATAATCCAATAACTACTTCACACAACATAAGAATAATTTGGTTTTGGTTTAACAAACATTTTATGTTTGGGTTGACATATTTAATTCGTTTAACTAAATGTATAGTGTGTGATCACTTGACAAATTTCACTTGAAGTAAATATGTTTAGTGATGGAATCAGATTTTTATGACTGGAGTAGCAATATAACTTTTATATACACAAAGTTAGATGTAATATAACCAAATAACCAATGTAACGATATTATGTTACTGTAAGCTAGACTTTTCTACCTATTTATATTTGTTTTGAGTGTCTTTTTCTTATCTTAAATAAATAGATCTCTACATTAAATTAGATAATGTATTTAATAGAAACTTTAAGTAATTAAATTAAATAAAAAGAATAACATAAGAAAAGAATTTATACATATTTAATGCTAAATGAAATAAATTAATAAATAAATAATTAAAAGTTGGAATTTATTCGTTGATATTACAGACTTTAGTAGTCTTCCAAGCAAAAATAATAGAAGACATACCATTAGAAAATAGCTTTAAACAATAGCTTTTACATAGATTTTTAGTTGGGCTGGTAGTAAGTTTTAAAAAACCAAGTAATAACAGCACTCGTAATAAAAAAAATATTTTGGCAGTGTTTTTTAGATGTCACATGGCACTTGTCCTAAACTTTTTCTCTTTTGCCCTTTCACAAACAAAACATCACCACATTACTTCTTTTCATTCATTTTTTTTTTCTTATTTTTTCTCATATACATCACCACACTCTCTCTCCTCCGCATCACTTTCTATCTCCTTAAAAACATCTAAAAATATCTCGATTGTGGATGCTCTAAGTAAAATAGAGTGTGCATTTTGTTATCTCTTCATCTTCATCTTTTAAACCTAAGAGCATTCACATCCTATCCATCACTTTTTACCATATAATTATACTAAAAATAACTATATTTTTCTCTTCTTCTAATTAAATATTATTTTTATACCTTTTTCTCTCACCTCTACTTACAACCATTTTCAAAATATATTAAAAAATTATAGAGTGTGAACAATGTCCCCCCAAATATACAGATGAACGATAAAATTTTTTCTCTCCTCCGCTCACAACCACTTTTTATAATATAAAATCATTTCTCTCATAATTTGGTGAAGATGATGTGAATGCTCTAACAACAAAAGTACGGCACACCCTTCCTGATAAACTTTCGCCGCCCTAGAACCTGACCGGAGAAAACTATTACGACCAACTTACTTCTTCTCTTCTACTTTTCTTTAAACTAAGGTGATAACTGAAGGGTTAAAGTATCAATAAACCTCACGTGAGATCTTGGGTCAGAATGGAGTCAACCTGTGACCCTCCTGACCCCCATGTGGTTCCTCCACTAAACAAGTCGACCCACTAACCTGTTTATGACCCGATCCAACAACTTGTTTACAACTTAATTACAACCTATTAACTAGTTTACAAACCACTAACATTATAATCCATTTAACTTGTTTAGATAAAAAAAATCCATTTCTTCAAATTCTAATCTCACATGTTCGATACTAGAATGAAACTTAAAAAAGTATTCTAAAACTTCAAGAATCAAAACAATTAAACAAATTGATATTTCATTCCCAAGTCAATAATGATACTATACATCTTGGGGTATATAAGAGATCTCAGATATTTAATTAAAGATATAGTGTGTCTTTTAATCAGGCTTAAGATATTTTAGAAACGGCCATTTTTTTTCTCTTAAGCACGTCTTTAAATTAGAACCCAAGACAAAGTTTTACATAATACTCAAGGTTTATATATATAGATTTGATGAAGAAATTTCTTAACATTAAACAAAAGATTCAAAGCTAGAATCCATCCCACTAAAACGAGTTTTATAAAAAAAAAATTAGTTAAATAAATCATACACTTTGGAAAACTTAAATCATTTGTTGAAAAAACAAGTATAGAAAGAATATCTATTTTTTCTTAACATACAAGTAGTAAAAAAAATAGTTGGAATGTTTTCAATTGATTATATACTAATATTAAGTACTCAAGCATTGCAGCGGGATAAAACCGT
The DNA here is from genome assembly GCA_947069175.1 of Scalesia atractyloides. Lineage (NCBI taxonomy): Eukaryota > Viridiplantae > Streptophyta > Magnoliopsida > Asterales > Asteraceae > Scalesia > Scalesia atractyloides. Next base: position 53,233,923 of record CAMTDV010000116.1, read on the forward strand.
GCTAATTAGCATCAATGTCATACCACTGTCAGTGACCACCAACACTGGAAAAACTCGTAAAACAATAAAAAATAACGAAAAGTAGACGTAAAAACGTTGAACCACGCATGGCCATTGCAGCGTGTTAATACGAACCGTAAAAAATTAAAAAAATAACTAAGTCGATCGAGGACCCGTGCGTTACAACAGGGCCGATAAACGGAAAAAAGTAGACGTAAAACGTTGAAACACACACGCACGTTGCGACGTGTTAACTAGCAAAATTTAGCCCGAAATATAAAACGGAAAGTTTATAAAATTGAAAAGTATAGGGTCAAAGTTGAAAGTAAAATATATTGGGTTAAATTATAAAAAATCAAAGTACAATGGTTAAAAGTAAAAAAAAAACTAAATTAATAAATAAAACAAAAAGATATTCACTATACTCATATGATACAACCATTAATGCCTAAATAACTTGGTAATTAATTAAGCTATGTATACAACTATGAGATCACAATACATCTACAAAGCATGGTGTACAAACACTAATGCAACAAAGTGTTGCAAATTTTATATTATATATATTAGCAACTTAAATACTGTCAAATATTCATCATGTAATATTTCATTCTAACACTAGGGATTGTTTCTAAATTGGTCAGTATTTTTTAAAAACTTAATCATTAAGAGACTTCATAAACCATTAAGAGGTCTCTTTTAGGTGAACTAAACATACTCTTTCTTCGACGATTAAGTGGTAACTTCTTAACAGAATCCCTAACAAGCTACCAAAAACCCCTTAGGGTGGACGGGGCACTCCCCAAATGGGGAGTGGTAAACTTTTTTTACCCAATAATATTATGTCATGTCAATTCACCATTACACTCAATCACTAGGAATGCTCAAATCATGGGGTGTTTGATTTTTTTTATATTTTTTATTTCTTAGAAAATATGCATCAATAAATAAAACAGATTTTAAACAAAACATTAAAATATAAAAATACATTTTAAAACTAAAACTAATTTAACTAATCGTCGTCGGAATCCGCCAAAAGGTGGGGTAAATCTTGTTCTCCAAGATGCTCCACAAGATCATATTTTAGTCTATAATGCGTGTCTTCATCAATGAGCTCGTTATAAACATTTTAATCGAAAACGGGCTCAACTGGAGGATCACGAATACGTATCGGTGCAATCGTGTTTCCGTCGTCTTTCAGAATCATGTTATGCATAATAATGCACGCATATACGACATTCCTAATCTTTTTTACACTCATAGCACGCATTGGTCGATTTAGTACACCCCATTTTGCCTTTAGAACACCAAAAGCCCGTTCCACGTCTTTTCTTGCCGCCTCGTGTTGCCTCTGAACTTCTTTTCTTTCAGACTGTGAGGATACGGAAATGATTTCACAAACACGGACCATGTAGGGTAGATTCCATCGGTAAGATAGTAGTATCCACGCTTGTACAAGTGGTTGTTCACGTAAAATGGGCATTTTGGTGCAGTTCCATTCTGTTGAGTAATAAATAACGGAAATTGATGGAGCATGTTGATGTCGTTTTGTGAACCTGGCGGACCACAAAAAGCATGCCAAATCCACAAATCTTGAGAGGCCACCACTTCGAGCATAATTGTCGGGTACCTATGATCCCCCTCATATATTGGCCACGCAACTCTGTTGGATACATTCTCCAAACAAATTTGTACAATCAAAACTACCTAACATCCCTGGAAGGTGATATATATCCTCATGAGCCTGATACAAGAGCGCGATCTCGTGGCATGTTGGTCTACGTAAGTACTCGGAAGTGTATAAATTACATACCGTTTCGCAAAAATAATCTAGACACTCTCGGGAAGTCCTTTTGGCCATATCTAAATACTCATCGTTCTCGTCTGGAGGGTTCTCGGTTGCAAGTTGCTTAATCGCCGATGTAACTTTCTGCAACGGTGTAAAACTCTTCTTATTCTTCCATCCAGGCCCTCTTGAAACCACGAGTTATTTGCTTGCACGTCGCTCACAATTTTAAAAACAACCTTTTCGACATACGAAACTTATGACGGAAACATCTTCGTTGAATTTGGGCTCCTCGACAAAATAATCTGACACAAGGGTTTCGTGGCCTTTCTCTCGATCTCGACGGACAACTTTCTTTTTTCTAGAAGTACCAGTGTCTTCCAGCGCGACGGCTTCCTTAATCAGATTTTGGAAAAAAAAAACTAAACTACCATCGCTTGAAGAAGAATCGTCGTTTTCACTGATATCAAATGGAATGAATAGCGGGATATGTCATCCGCCATTATAAAGGGGTTAATTTTTGGAATGTACAAGAAAGGATTTTGTGGAATAGAGGTGAAAATTGGTGTTGGAGATGAATGAAATGTGTGGGTTTTTAAATAAATAAAGAATTTTTTTTAAGCAACGGTCTAAACTCAAATGGTCAAGGCTCGGTGAATACTCAACGAATTGGGGAGTCCCCGCATCGCCGGAAGGGGATGGCGGCATTGTCTCCGATTGGTGAACCCACTCAAACAACCCACTCATCGATTACACCGCTACCACCCTTATAAGATGAGATGGTGATCACTAAAATAAGAAGAGACGGCGATCGAACACTACTCTTTTAGTGAAAAAAACAAAAGGTTACCACTACCTTATTAACGAGAGGCTGTAAAGATTATCATTATCTATATAGAGACATTCTTAGTAAAAGCAAAAGTCTTGATCGGAATTAAAAAAAATAACATAAGGTGGATTACTAAACATTCAATCAAAATATTTTCGTTCCATCAAAATATTAAAAATCTTTGTGTTGTTTTGATGATATTCTTTTGCTTTAACCTTGGTCGTTATTGCATTACAAGTTTACAACCAACAATATCTCGCAAAGTAACATTCTTATAAAAGAAAAAGCAATTTACAAACTGGTCATAAAATTTATTAATAACTAGGACTTGAGAGAGGCTTAATATCTAGGGCTGCACATCAGCGTCTAAGGATTGATACTCGTTTTTACCGAGTTTATTACACTACGGTCGTCACATTTCTCGTGTTGTGCGGTTTAGCTTGGTAATTCCATGTTAAAACCCAATTGTGTGAAATACATATTATATATATATATATATATATATATATATATATATATATATAGGATGAGGATTAAGGAAAACTACTACGAGTTGTGAGAACTTAGAGAACTCAGCCTTCTCGCGCGAGTTTTGGCTCCATTTTTTCACACCCCTAGATTAAATTGTTATAAAGACGGTCGTAAAAAATGAAGCAGTTTTTCGGGCCCTTATAGTTGTTGTAAAAGGTTGATGACTTTCAGCTGTTGTAAATAAAAAAAGTAGTTTTTTTTTTAAGTTGATTCTTTTAGGATTTTTGGTAAAAACAATTTTCGAAAAATCCTTTCGTAAGGCCGAGTTCTTTAAGTTCTCACAACTCGTATAAGTTTTTATTTTACCCTAACCTTATATATATATATATATGCAATTGGTAACATTGAGTTGCTTTGATATGTTGTGTCTAAAGCTTTGTAGGTTTTTTGTATACATGAGTTGAACCTATGGCTTAAAGTTGTATTTTATCACTTTTAAGGTACTTTGAGATAGATTGTGATACATGTATATATTGGGTGTAAGGATGCTCACCGTTTGGCTTGGCAATGTTTGATGCACCCATGTCGTGCCTTTAAGCTTTGATCGTTGTTTGGGCGTTTTGTCATTGTACATAAAGCCTAACCGATTTGTTGCTAATTAATAAGATGTAAATATATTGTAAATTGGCTATGATGTTTAAAATCTGGTTTTTATAAATTGAGAAGGCGTAAACAAGCAATCAGTTAAACCCAGATTTCTGGGCCTACAATATCGATTTTACAAGCACGTTTGACTCATTAATTTTTTGTTGAAACAGTTTGGACCCTTTTATGTGTATTTGCATTAACGAAAAAAATCAATGCAAATACACCTAAAGGGTCCAAACTGTTTCAACAAAAAATTAATGAGTCAAACGTGCTTGTAAAATCGATATTGTAGGCCCAGTAATCTGGGTTTAACTGATTGCTTGTTTACACCTTCTCAATTTACCCTCTTTTTTTTATCTATAGAAAGTATTAGCACGAATCTCCTCTACCTAAAGTTGTATTGGTTGATACCCAGCCTATTGTTGCTCACCATCATCATTGTCTTCTTCTTCCTAGTTCTCCTTCGTATTCTTCTTCCTAGTTATCGACCGATTTATAAAAAAATAAATGTACGGACCAGTCTCCAACTAATTAAGCATATGGGATAATTCATGAATATTGACTATGGATGACCAACATTTTCTCTCATAAATCATTACTCTGACCAACATTTTCCTCAACATTTGCATAAATATAAAATATAATACAATAGTTCACACACAACATGCATATATGCATGGTATAATTTTTTTCAAAGTCAACAAAAATCTTTCTGTTACCAACAAGTTATACATAATAATATACACATGTGTTTAGTTTTAACATACAATGATTCTCTACATGCATATTCATATAAACCACCATTATTCATTCAAATTGTGTGTGTATGTGACAGAAATATTACATATTACAACAATTAAGTATCTTAATAATTTTTTTTCCTTATATGCATATCATACACATACTATATGTGTGTATGTGACAGAAATATTACATATTTCAACAAATAAGTATCTTTATAATTTTTTCCTTATATGCATATCATACACATATATTAGGGGTGATTAATCAAACACATAATTACCTTTAAATAATGACTCGAATAAACTAAATATTGCAATTATACGTAATGTTTAACAAATATAATATAAGTTAAACAACGAACATGATATAATTAACTATATATTATTTAGCAAATTTACTTCTACTCACAGAATCACTATTCGTTTTCCTTTCATTTTAATCCCTTAAGTTTCATCTTCTACATTTGTCACAATATTTTTTTTACTTTCATCTTCTACATCACAACCATTTTTCATTTTTAACTTCAACACCTTTCACTTTCAACTTTATTCCCCTGTGTTTTTCATATTTTACAAATTTGCATTTAACGTTTAGGTCTAAAATTTTCAAGTTAACACACTGCAACGTGAATGTGTGGTTCAACGTTTTTATGTCTATTTTTTTTCTGGTTTAACAGCCGACGTAGTTATTCTTTTATATATTTTACTTTCGGTCTAATTTTTTTGAATTAACACACCATAACGCACATGCATAGTTCAATATTATATATATATATATATATATATATAATTTAACGATCCCATTACAAAACAAAAATCCTAAATACTAATTAAAGGTTAATGACCATCTTGCCTATAACAGTTAAAGAAAAGTAACTGTATATTTGTATTATATGGATTGTTTTCATCACTTAATAATAGGTATAATATATTTTTATATATTATTTAAAATATGTAGTTGAACATGTAAATTTCAGTAGAACTTTACTCGTTACACTTTTTTCCGATTTGGGACATGAATATCTTAAATGTCCAGTCAAAGGTAAGGTATCTTTTCCCTTATAAATTTTAAACAAACTTTCTCAACCAAGGGCAATACAGTCATTTCCTCTACAAACGCAAAAGATAAACCAAAGCATTTTACTAATTCACAGAAAAAACCACGAAGCGGCATCCGCGTCATTTTCACGCGCCACCGATCGCTACTTGGGCCCCAAGTAATCTCAACAATAAGCATCTCCAACCCGACCCAAATTACCATTTTACCCTCCAACCGCCTTAATCTAAACCCCTGCCTCTTTATACGATATATATGTATATATGTCCCCGTTTCAGCTCACACCTGTTTCAACATCTATACACACAAAAATGTTTGAAGAATTCGAAGGCAAATCGGTTGAGTTTCCGGTGGTGTTCTACGACGGCGACCGCCAAACCGACGTAGGAAACATAACAATCAATCCAACGCTTGATTTCAAGCAGTTTCAGAAGATGCTGAAGGAAACCGTCGGTATATCGTATAATAATCTGACAACTTACTTAATCGACAACAATTCGTCACCAGATCGCCGGAAAATTCTCATCACCGGTAAGGTTAACTTTGCGGTTATAGCTCTGGAACAAAACTGTTACTTCCTTGTGGTGTTGAAGCGGTCACGTAGAGATCGACGGAGAAAACCTAATAACAATAATATTAATAAACAGGCTCCGTTTGTTCCGATTGTACCGACCGTGAAAACTGATTACTCGTATTTGAATCTGACTGATTTTGATTTACTCGATTCGTACGGTTACGGTTACGGTTATGGTTATGGTTATGGTGATCGGTTACTGGATTTGGAGACGATGAAACAGAATGATATCAACTCGGTTTTGAATTGGAATTATTCGACGGTGAATTCGAGTTTTACTACGGTTGAAGAGGCGTACGATAGCGGAAGGAATCGATGTAAAGAATGCATGAGGGCGGAGAAGCAGGGGCGTAAGGCGGCGTTTCACTTTTGTGTTTATGACGACGTCGTTTCGGGTGGTTTCCGGTCGCCGGTAGGGCCGATTTGTAGGCCGGTGTGTAGTAAGGGTTAGGGTTAAGGAGTCATGTTAGATGTTTAGATGTGATTTGTGTTAGAAGTGGGGGTTAATTAAGATGGACATTATTGTTAATGACTTGATGGAAGTTTATATGCTTCAAAGACTTGTACGTTTGGCTTGTTGATTTGTGTTTTTATGTTTTGTTTATTGAGTATAGAGAAAAGAATATAAAGGTTAGAAGTATATCAGAACATATCTTCTATAGTACATAATAATAAATAAATAAATGGTATTTAGCTATAATTAGGTTCAGATATTTGATTTGGCATGAAGTAATGTTTTAATAAAGCCATTGGTAATTTGGTACATAACTTAAGTTGTGTTATTAATGGTCACACTAATTTAGTTATTTACGTTATTAGTAATATACGTGAACTCATGAATCACTAAGAAACATGATAATATCTCAAAATTCACTAGTGTTAAATGGTGCCAGTAGCTCTGGAGCAGACTTTATAGAAACCAAAATGCAGTTGACTTTGGACATGGAAGCCAAACTTTTAAATGCATAAAGGGTTGAGGTTAAGACTGAAATTGCAATAGCTGCTAATTTGAAAGTACAAAATCATGTTTAAAGATTGTGTACTTAATTGAACATAGTTATAGAAGTTGATTGGGAAGAATTGACATGGTGACAAATTGGGGTGTCAGAGAAGATGGCGTTGGGGGACGGATGAGTTAACATGGAGACTCACGATATAGGGAAGGAACTGACATGGTGACAAATTGGGTTGTCGGAGAAGATGGCGTTGGGGACGGATGAGTTAACATGAAGACACACTGGGGTGTCGCGGACGAAGGATTACAACCTTCTAGTCTCAAGAGACCAACAATTGTCGTCAATTGTTTGCAAGCTTGTGTCAGTGATATACCTAAACTTGAGGCGGACTTGCGAATGATACCAACAAGGCCACAAGTGTCGCGAAGAGGATGAGAGTGGGGATTTAACCTAGACATGAAAAAGGAGGATGGGTGTGGGTTTTAACTTTAAGTTCTTATAATAAACATGTATAAAAATTACTTAATGAAAACTTAACAAGTTATTAGTTTCAGTTAGTTAAAGAACCAAATATGTTATGACTACACAAACACTAAGGATGATATGCACAATTTCTTAAAAGTTGTTTCAAATATAGAATTTTAATTATTTACCGTATGGATCATTTTTTAATATACTCTTAAAAATTATGAAGGCATGTGGGTCCTGTGAATTAAATTAAACTTAATGAATAATAGTGAAAAATTAACCCTAAACTAATTTTTGCACATATTAAGGTTAATATGAACATTATTTTCAATGATAGTACAAGCATAAAGGACTTGTACGTATGGCTTGTTGACGTGTGTTTGAATATTTTATTATTGTTATCAGATAAAAGAATATTATAAGATAACATTCTTGGCCTCCAAGTATTGAGCCTCGAAGAATATATCTACTTACACACTATGAAATCAAATTCAATTTTAAGTAAGCAAATTAAGATGTAAAAAACTTGATGATTTTGAACTGTAAATAAAGAAAAGAGGTTATTTGGTGATTTGACCGGACACTATGTTCTTGTGTGTAAAGATCAAATGTAAAGGAATATTAACATAAGATTTTTCTTTTCTATCTATTTAAGCATGATATTTAATTGTAAAATATAAAAAACGTGTATTTATTCTAGTAGAGTAATTATATGTAATTAGTTTAGAGTGATTAGTAAATTAGTCTACTATTGTAAATACATGATTTTTTTAGATTATGGGATTAAAATAAACGCTTGAGTAGGTAGGGAAAAAAATTACCTCCACTTCTTATGTTTAGACCTATTTATATGTTAACACCCATTTTTTACACATTGCTCTTGTTCTTATAAATTGTTGATATAATTTAGTAGATAACATATAATTTAGTAGATAACTAACTGCCATGTTAACTTGGTACCTTTTCAGCAATTTACGTAAACACATAAATCTTTGTTTTTGTACTTAATTAATGTATGTGTGGTGTCATGTAAATAATTATAGCTTGCGTACATTGTTCTTTTATCTTAAAACTCCATACTCGTGTCCTTATTTTTCTCTAAAATTAAATCACCATAACCTAATTAACAATTTAATACCTAAATCTTGATTACTAACTATTTAAAATTTCTTCTATTAATATTTCTAACCTTTTTATTATAATGATTCTTATTCTAACGTAGACTTACGTTTGTTTGTTATAAACCGACCTTTAATTTAAAAAAAAAATGTTTGTTTGTCATTGAGTCAATGATGTTCATAATCTTTTCATCACTCGTGTGACACAGTTTGCTTGCTGATAATTCTTTAGCACCCATATCAATTCACCACTTTTGTTCAATTTCTACAAGCTAGTGAAGATTTGGAGATCTTTAGGTAAGAAAGAAAAAGTTACACACTCGTAAGAGGATATATCAAACTAAGATTTTCAAGATCATGATACTGACAAACCACGAGTTACCAAACAGGGCGATCAAGAATGTGTGTTGGTGTTAAGGCTTCCAATAAATCAAAGCTGCTTAATGATGTGGTTTTAATTTTTAGTAGCTCTGGAGCAACATACTTCAAGCAACCCAAATGTGGTTGACTTGAACAACATGTTACCCCAACTTTCAAATGTATAAATGATTGTAATTAAGGCCAAAATTGCAAGAGATGCTTATCTGAAATTGAACAATCATGTTTAAAGATTAAATACTTATTACATATAGTTCTAGAAGTTGAATTGCAATCACAAGAGCTCCTCACTATAGTGACTCAAAGTTACTCACTATAGGGGACAAGTCGACTTGGAGACAAATTGGGGTACCAAAGAAGATGGTGTTAAGGAAAGAAGGACAACAATCGACATACAATTTGAGACGATGTTTTCACGACATGGGTTGCCAATTACTCTAGTGACCTTGAGGAATATCGTCACTTATGATGTCTCCAATGCTCTTACTATACCTGGAGGTGATCCGCAAGAATTTTTTTCTTACGTCGAAGGAAAGAGATGTCACACCCTAACCGATAGCGAAAATATCGGGGCGGGACGAAATAGATTGCTCGAGAGTTCATAACACTAATTTGCGACAAGCATTTAATAAAATCAAATTTTCATTGATACTAAAATGATAATACATTGTTTTGAAAGGGAAAGTACGACAAGTTGCATATAATGAAACGACATTAAACGAAATACATAAGTTTAAATCTAGGTTTGTTTCTAATCCACCTTAAGTAGTGTTCTTCATCAACTAGTTTCCTGTAACATGTATTAAAATAATGATCAACAAAAAGTTGGCGAGTATACAAGTTTCATACATAGCATAATAGTGATTAAAAAGTTGTCTCATATCCAACATGGTAAATTGCATACATTGTTCGTTATCATACTAGCATGTTTTAACTATAAGTGAAACCAAAGTGTACCGTAATCATGCATACCATTGTCGTCGAAACGACAAGGTTGTAAAATAATTTACTTAACAATACCACAAAATACGGACGGTGCGTTATTCCTATAGTGCTATAATTGTTAAGAGAGACTTGCAAAATTAGTGAGCATATAGAACACAAGAATGAGTATAGCATGTAATAACAAGTATCATGTTTTTGATAGATAGAGTATGTATGTTAACAAGTTTAATCGTGAGTATGTGAGTTTGTAATAATGTGTACATGTTGCACCCAAAGTGTGTAAAACGGTAAATGGGATCGAGTATACTCACGGTTTTGCATATAAATTCCGCGTATGGGAGTTGAAGCGTAAGGGAGTGGAGAACACCGAAGTTACCCTACATTGGGGAAACGAAGGTGCGTGAGTTTAAGGAATTTGTGGAGAGTTTGGATTCGGAATTTAATAATAAAAGTATGTATGTAACGAAAATATATCTTGTCTAAATACTCGTTTGGACACTAAGTTTGTACGTATTTTCAAGGGTCCTAATTTGCTCATTAAAATCACAAACGAGGAGTTTAGAATGAATATAATATAACCTAAGTTCATGACATCTAACCATAATCCGACTAGTATCAAGAATTCGCTTAAATATATGTTATATTTTATATAGTATAGTATAGTATAGTCCATCATGTATAATCATATAAATCATGTAAGTCAAGCATGTAGGTAAGATTAACCTCTTGGTATGATTCACCAAAGCACAAGTTTATCAACGTAGTTGATAAACCGGTTGGTCATAAATGAAATATAAAAAAATATAACTAACTAGTTCGTCAAGTAGCCAAGTAAGGATAACCCAGGCGTGCCGTACCCAACATAGCAAATCTTGGAGGCGAGCGGGGTTATGCTACTTTGATTCTTGGAAGCTACTTGATGTCATTAGTCAAAAAAAAGTGTGAATAAGTGATATTTTGTGGAACTAATTCGGATAGCCAAAGCTTCCATGGTTCACATATGACTCAAGCACAAGCCTTTCAACATGGAAGGTTGAAGCTTGGATGGTTTTCAATCACTTAGAACATATATGAGCAGAATTTAAATAAGGTTTTAAGCTTGTTTCTTGGTAGAAATCAACCACAACACAAACTCATAACTATAAGCTTAGTTGGAAGCAAGATGGGTACAAGATAACACTAAGTTTAAGCATTATATATGATAAACAAAAAGATAAATTAGAGCAAAATTCTATGCTACTTTGGACCTCAAATATGGTGAGGTTCCACCTTAGTTTTCCATGGCAAACTTGTGGAAACCTTCTTAGAGATTGCCCAAGTAGTTTGAAAGAAGAAATGAAAAAGAAAGATGAAGAAAAGTTAGTGAAAACTAACTTAGAACACTTGGAGTTTTCTTCTTTTCTTGGAAGACTTGAGGGAATTTGAGAGTTCGAGAGAATATTTATTGTGTGGAAAATGTTTAGGAGGTGGTAGAGGCTTGTATATATAAGTGGGGATTAGGGTTTGGGAGTGAATGAAGGTGGAAGTTGATTGGAGGTGGAAAAGCTTTTGGTTTTGCTCACTTTTAGTCATTGTACTTTGTAACTAGGTTAGTTTATATCGTTTTCTTGTATTTTAGCTTGTCGTAAACGTTTTCCGTAGAAACACATATTTAAATATTGATTGCGTATATAACACATAGGAAAGGTAACACGTCTATGTATAAAATGAATTTCCATTATAATCAAATCCTCGATTACAAGATTGTAAATGAACCACGAATACGACACGATTACAAGTTTCTAAAAATATAAATGCGAATACAACTTTTTAAATATGGAAAGTACAGAAAATGAGGAGCGTTGCAAGAGAGAAGAGAAAGAGAGAGCGAGGGAGAGGAGAGAGATAGTAATGTGAGGGAGCGGGGAGTGAGAAAGGAGGAGAGAGGAGTAGGAAGCGAAAGAGTGGAGACTAATGTGAAGGTTAAGGACGGTGATGAATACTCGTAGGGATAAAGATCGCCTTAGGGGTCATGTGGTCCAAGTACAAGTAAACAACAATTGTGCAACCTAAAATTGAGACAAACTTGCAATTGAGACCAACGATTGTTGTTAGCAATGGCATGAAACTGGTTGTAAAAAAGATGATGGTGGGAGTTTTGACAAAGTCATTAAAAAAGGGGTTGTGGTTTTTTGCTTTTTTTTTTACTGTAATAGTGATTTTATGAAAACTTAAACACATTTTTTAACTTTAGTAAAAGGACCAAAGATACGTTTAAAATAACATGCGTAATTTTTCAACAACTAGTACTAAACATGAAACTTTTACTTACTTTATGGACCATACGTATAATTTTTTAAAGGTATTGAGTCCTATTAAATGAAGAAACTTCGTGTTTATAGGTAAAGAATAAGTCAAAGTTACGTAGTCTAAGTGGTAGCAAATTGTGTAACCTTAAACTTGCTGATATAATTATGTTTTTTAACGACGAAATTCATTAAATAAATTCTAGCAAGGAGCTAAAAACAACAACAAAACAAACAACTTATAAGAGGCGTTTAACCCAATTCAACCCAGCTAAGTCCATATGCTTCGATCTATTCTTAATTTAGAAAAAGCTCAATGATTTTATGTCCTCAAAAATTTTTACAATAATCCTTTTCTTTGCCGAAAAACCATCTCGTTCTTTGATTGCCACAAACACTACGTGTACTCATTTGTACTATTCTAGCTCCTTGTGCTTGATAGAAGAATATGTTTTGCTTTCAATGTTAGTTTCTCAAGCCATCCAAAAAAAAGATTAAAGTAATAAAAACTCAACCTTATTTGGAATTTTATGATGTTCTGTATTTGCACGTATAAAGGTGTGGCAATTTGTAAATATTTTGATTGTGAAATTTTATTTAAATCCTCTTGTTATTTAATGTATAGTTTTACATATAATTTACCCAGACAATTTTTTTCTCACCAAATTCATAATTTGTAAGTTTCTAAGAACTAGATTTATCACCCGCCGCGATGCGGTGGGGATTCATTTCATGCGCATCATAGTTAATAAAACCCAAGTGTTTGTTACCTTCCATAGTCACATCACTTAGTCTATGTATCAAGGATGTAAAAATGCTATGTGTGAAAATTGATCACTAACTTACCATACCAACACCTAGTGTGTTATGTGGATACGTTGCACAAAAGGTGTGCTTCTATTTAAGGTGTTGTATGGCGACAACTTCTTTTGGGATTCAGCTGCCTAGACCTCATCATCTACAACCATCAAAAAAGTTTCTTTTGAGGTTTCATTCGTTATGCGCCTTCTTGGCGCTATGATTTTGTCCATAAGAGACAGTGGTAGCATGATGTTAGTCGGTTGTCTAATATGTATGTTTGAAATCATTGATGTAAGTCCCCCACTTAACAGCTTTTCTCTTTCTTTCTTCTTACGGACACCATCTCTTGCAAATCCTATAGCGAACTCATGTACTTAACCTTTTTCTCTTCGTTGTTGTACTTTGTCTGATGGTTTCATTTTACAATTTCGATTGTGCGTACGAAGTTTGTCTACATTTGCTGGTGTTTGTTACTATTTCCGCTTTATTCTATGGTTATTTCATACATTTGGTTTACCCTTTTTGTTCTTGTGGAATACTTCAGGTTTTTTTTCCATAATGGTTGATTTTACGATTTCGATTGTGTTACGAATTTTATCTACGCTTTTTGTTCTTTGTTTGTATTGTCGTTTGGGTAACAAATGTGTATGTTACGTTCTATTTTTGGACTACAATTATTGTTGTTGGGTTTTGTGTTTATCGGTTGCTTTTAACCGTTGGCTATGTTACGCTATGTTTTTTTGGCCTACAATTCTTTCTGTTAGGTTTTGGGTTTACCGATTGCTTTTGATAGTTCATCTCTGGTGTTGGCTTTGATGTTGTTCTGTTGGTTTTTTGTGTTTTAGCATGCAATCACATAGTTGCGTGTGTTTCAAAGTTTTTGGATTTTGTGTGTTTAATGTTGTTTTGTCGATGATGATTATTGTCTAGTTTTCAGAGACTGTTTATACATGCATTTACATACTTTTTTGTTGATTGCGTGGCTTTCAATGTTATTTGATTTTGGTTTTTTCATGTGGTTTGGTCTTTGATGATGACTTATGATTATCAGAGATCGTTTACAATTTCCTTTTCGGTCTATGATGCGATACCGAGACGTTTGTTCTTCAATGCTTGTGTTTTCCATTTTGTTCGGTGATGAGGATGACATTTAAGCTAGATATAATTTGTTTATTATTGCAAAATGTTTGTGTATTGATAGGTGTTCAGTGTTTGTGGATGATTGTTTACATGTGCGAGACTGTTTACGATGTTCGCTTTTCTTGCATATGTACAAAAGATCTTAATATTGTGACGTTTCGAATTAGTTATTGGTGTCTTTGGGTCTATGATGCTATGTTGAGACCTACTGTAAGTCTTTAACATGTTTTTATTTAGTTGTTAAGTTCTTACAAGTTTATCACGTTTGTGTTGGTTGTTTTGGTATTGTTGGTTTCACTTCATGTTAGCTTTGTACAAGTTAGCGTACCTATGTTGTTTCTTCTCGGCTATTTTGTTTTACATCTTTATGTGGTTGATGATGCTCTTAGCTGGTGGGTTGGAATAAGGTTTGATGCTTTGATGTTTCGTTGTTGTTTTTGGGTGGCAATTTACGTTTATGTTGTAGATGTGTCTTTAAAAAGAATAATAGTTACCAAATTGTGGCTTAAGTGTTGAGGTTGTGAAGATACTTTTATCTAGGCATGTCATCTAAAGTGGCTTTGTAAAACCAAGGTTAACTTCGTACAGGTTAGCGTACCTATGTTGTTTCTTCTCGGCTAATTTGTTTTACATTTTTATGTGGTTGATGATGCTCTTAGCTTTTGGGTTAGAATAAGGTTTGATGCTTTGATGTTTCGTTGTTGTTTTTGGGTGGCGTATTTACGTTTTATGTTGTAGATATGTATTTAAAACGAATAATAGTTACCAAATTGTGGCTTAAGTGTTGAGGTTGTGAAGATTCTTTTATCTAGGCATGGCAACTAAAGTGGCTTCAACGAAGTAAGCGGTTGCAGCTGATAGTCTGAGCCTCAAAATCTATGTTATATAGTGTTAATTACTAACAGTTTAGTACATTGCATATTATACCTTTACCCTTTGTTGGTTTTCCTTACTTTAGGTGACTTAATCCTTTTGTTGTTTGGTTTGTACTATTGAGTTTGTGGGGGCTTATGATGTGTTAATGATTGTGACTTATAGCTTTGTTGCTTTACCATACGCTTATGGAGTCTAACCTACTTATTGGTTGTGACAAGCATCACTTCATTTTTGGTTCTTGATTTACGTTACTGTACTTGGCACGATTTATGAGTATTTGATGGGCATGTTTTGTTGAAGGATGTCTTTTTAACGCATGGACCCTTCTGTTTTACAACAACTTGAGAGGACTTTTAGAAGATGTTATTGAATCAGATCGACTGTTGTCCAAGAAGCTTGACGACTTAACCACGAGGGTTGTTAGTATACACGAGAAACAAGCGGAGCTACAAGTCTCCATTGACGCGCGTTATGCGTGCTACGAAAGCCAAAAGGATGTTGAAGTCTAGCTTTGACATTACTTCTTTGCGTGTATGTAAAATTGATTATAAATTTTGTTTGTCATATACAATCAATTCTTTTGTTATTAAACATAATATTTCGTTTGAATGTTTCCAATCGTATTAATATATAACAACAATTTTATAGCTTTATAGTACTTTGTATGTTCTTACTTTGTAAAAATTCAATCATAAGAATACATGTCATATTTTAACAAACAATGAATCAGATGGGTAATCCTAATAAACCAAGGTTAAATAACATCAACAAAAGGCAAAGGTGATGATTATATGGAACTTAATGTAGGCTTATCGTTCACCCATAATATATTTTGTGTTTTGTGTTTTTGGGGATAATATTTTATTATATGCTTTTTCAGTACTTTCTTGTATCATATGTTATATCTTTGTACACATAGAAGACATGGCGTATTCAGATGTTGCGCCACATCACGGACGGGTCCAAATACTGGTTTTCTCTTAAATATAAACTTGTATGGATTTTGAGTCCTATAAAATAAAGAAACTTCGTTTTAGAGTGAAGAATAGATCAAAGTTAGGTAATCTAAATTGAAGTAAATGGTGTAATTTTGATATTGGTGATGGAGTTATGTACTCTTGTACTTATGTGTATTTTTCTAGCTCGTTGATTGAATTGAAGAACATGTTTTGCTTTCAATGTTAGTTTCTCCTGCCATTCAAAAAATAATAAATGGTGTACTTTTGATCTTGGTGGTATAACTATCTACGATTCTTTATAATTTTTTATCGGCTAAATCACATCACTTATGTCTTCAAAGGATTTGAACTCACGACTATTTGTTTGGACAATACATCATTTTACCATCAGCCTATCTCCTTAAAGATATGGAATTCTTCGTTAATTAAATATAGTTTTACATACACTTAGGGTAAATTGCATTTTACGTACTTTAAGTTTTAGTGAAATTTCAGGCTTGTCCTTTAACTATCGAAATTATAGCGGATGTATTATATGTTCTAGTTTCTTTATAGACGGTGTCCTTTCTCCCTAAAATATTACAAAAATAAGAACGTCGCTATAAAAAAAATTAAAATCTAAAGGACACCTGCTGTAAAGAAATTAAACATAAAGGATATTCGTTGTAATTTCGTTAGTTAAAACATAACTTCTGAAATTTTGCAGAAACTTAAAGAACGTAAAATGCAATTTAAATTGCAATTTATATTTACACGTTTTTTCACCAAACTCATAACTCTGTACAATTTTAAGAATGTGGGTAATCCTAAGTGTAGGATCGATAACTTTTGCAATTTGCAAGTATTAAAGTATATTTGAACTCTAATTACTTATATGATATAATTTATTATAAGTATCATAATTTTTTTTTTTATTTACCTTTTATTATAATTTCGTTATTCGTTATTATTTATCTTGTTATCAGTATCGGAACTTTTTTTTTGTTATTTATCTTTATTATAATGTCGTTCTTCGTAATTATTTATCTTGTTATATTATTTTTAAATTGATAAATTGATTGGAATACCTCTTAACAATTCTGGACTATAATTATCGAATGTTCACCAGTATTCTAAAGTTTTTGAATATTGTTGGTCAACAAAAATCAACATGCAGTCCTACCTGCAAGAGAATTGCTGATCACGTTTCTTCTACTGTACGGTCGCCCACGTCTTTTGTTGTTTACTCATAGTGTTTAATCCCTATCATCAAATTTAACATGTAATTTCCCTAAAAACAAATATATATATATATATAATATATATATATATATATAATCTTTTTCATTACTTTTTCTTTCTTTTTCACACACAACCACTTTTAAAATATATAAAAAAATTATAAAAGGTAAACAATACCCCTCGAATATATAGATGAACATAAAATTTTCTCTCTACTTCACTCAAAACCACTTTTGTAATATAAAAATCTTCTCATAAATTTTGGTAAATGCGTTGTGAATGCTCTTAGCCTACCGACTAAAACAATACCCCTCAAATATGCAAATGAACGTAAAATTTTATCTCTCCTTTACTTATAACATTTTTTATAATATAAAAAATCCTCCCACAAAATTTGGTAAATGTGTTGTGAATGCCCTTAGCCTACCAACTAGTATCTCACATGGATTATACTAAATGTACTCCTCCCTTTTATTTGTCATACATTCTCTTTAAAAAATAAAAATCATTAATTTTAAAATGTTTTTTAACCTTAAAATATAAGTTTGAAGGTTAGATCTTAGTTCTTTTTCTTCACTAATATTTTAAAATATTTATTTTTTAGGTATCGGGAAATTTTATGTTTGGTTTTGGGTAATGAAATGGATGAGTTAATAAAATGAACAAAGGAATTGAAGAGGTATGATCCTAAATCATATGTGGACACAAGTCAAAGGGACCACACCACTCCATGCTGGCGTCCCAGTCACACGAGGCATCCAGAAGGTTTTAGAAACTTCAGGAAGAAGACACATGGCGACAAGAAGATTGTAACACCTTGCTTTTTTGTACTTTCCTCAATTAGAAAGTGTAATCGTATTTCTATTTATGGAAACTTGTATTCGTATCGCATTCGTATTTCATTTCCCAATCTTATAATCCGAGACTTTGATCGTAATAAAATTCATACCTGATACATACTTTTCTTACATGCATTTAATTGTTAAATACATGTTTACATACAAACTGATACTTGTTATACGTGCAAATACTCATACATTCATACTTGATACCTAAAATATACTTACATATACATTATACACTTGAAAACATGCGAAAATATCAAGTTTTACCATGAAATGAAAGACAAACTAAGTTCAAGGAATAAAATAGCATAATCCGCAGATTCTTGTTTCTAGCTCATCGATTGGGCAAAAGTGTGTTTGTTGGATTGTACTTCTTGCATTTAATACTCAACTAACAACCCCCCAACCACCACCAACTTCATTAATTACCTAAACCCTAATTCCCCATTATAAATAGAATCATCCTCCCACACTCATTTCACACCTCAATCATCTCTTCTCTTCTCTCTAAAAACTCTAAGAGCTCTCTTCTTCTAAAGATTCAAGGTTTCAAAAGATAATTCGGTGTTCCTCTAAGCCCTTCAAGCAAGTAACAAGGGAAGCTTTCGCAAAACGGTGAGTACACATGACCCCTTTTGTTTTACACTTTTGGGTGCAATACGTTATACTATTAAACACACGCAATCACTTATACTTTATGCAAACACAAACAATCCAACCATACATGCTAATACGTGATACTTGATTTGTATTCTTGGAACATTCTTATGTGATTTACTTGTCATTAACTTTGTTTAAAGCCTCCCTTAACATGTATAGCACTATAGGAGTAACGCACCGCCCGTATTCTTGAGGTCATGTTAAGTCATTCAATTATTACGGTCTTATCGTTGCGACGATGAGATAACCTAGCGGTATACTTTGGGTTGACTAATATAATTGCATGCCTTGGTACATTAATCTAGTTAACTATTTTTTTCATGTGGATTGTTCAAACCTTCTTTACATATATGCTAGTACTCAAACTTTTATGCTCGCCAATACTTTTGTATTGAACTATACTTTAAACCGTATTTGCAGGATTTTGACGATGTGATGCACGGAACCTAGTAGGATGCCTAGAAACGCACCTTAAACTTTAATACTTGTTGTATCTTATTTTGATCCAAACTTGTTGTAATTTCATTTTCAAACAATGTACTTGATATTAGCAATAAAATGAAATTTTATTATTTAAATACTTGTCACTTATTAGCGTTATGAAGTTTCGAGCAATCTATTTCGTCTCACTCCGATGTTTCCGCCCTCGGTTGGGGTGTGACAAAGATGCTCTCTTCAAACAAAAAGAACAACAGGTGGCACCAATAGTGAGACGCAAGCATCAATTACAAGATCCTTGGAGGAAAAGGCGACAGCCAGTAAAACCGAATGCTGACCTGGAGCGAATAACTGTGCGCCACGTCACCTAGAGGCCTGACATCGTCAAATTGGACAGGACAGATATTCCTCCTGGTCGGATAGCTGGCAGGTATTAGCTAGCTGGCAGGTTTCCTCCTCCACTATTCTCCGGCTATAAATAGGAGGCTCAATCCACAGGTTTAAGGGTTCGAATTCTTACTCTCTCACTATACACACACACTTATCCTCAAAGAGATTACTTATTCTCACGCCAGAGGGTGGTTACAAGGAGAACCCACATCTTCTCCTCCTTATAACGAGTCACCAGTGATGTTTGTTTTGCAGGAGATTCAAGAAGAGTTAGTCATTTCGCAAGTGAAGAACAGAATTGAACCCATAATACGAGACGACCCGACTATCTACCTAGTGCTATTTAGTGTTTTCTTCATTGCGCCCACCATGGTTCTATTTGGTTACCATGTGGGAATGGAGTACATCATTACATGTGTTGTTTGGTAGGCAGGAAAAAAACGAAAGAATAAAATCGGCGATAAGTGGCGCGTGGTGGGTGGTGGTGGGTGGTGGGTGGTGGTGGTGTGGTGGTGGGTGGTAGCTGTGGTCGGTGGCGGAGGGTGACGACGGCGATGGTCAGGCGGCGGCAAAGCGGGGTATCGGGTGTTGGCGACGGTGGTGACACTGGTGGTGGGGGACGGCGACGGTTGGTGGTTGTGATTGGAGCTGGTGACGGTGGTTGATGATGGCGCCAGTGGTTGGTGAAAGAGGGTGGCGGTGGTGGTTGGCGGTGGGTGTTGGCGGAGGCAGTGGTGGATGAAATGGTTGCAGGTGGTGTGGTAGTGGGTGATGTTGATGATGAAGGGTGAGAGGGAATGGAATGGAAAAAAACAGGGGTGGTGGATGGAATGAATTTGAGGGAATGAAATGTCTTATGTAATGAGTGATTCCATTACCTTGACCAACCAAACACATGATTTTTTATTCCTTCACAATAGTCCTTTCTATTATGCCTGTTATTCCTGCATGCCAAACACTACCTTAGACTAGAATTTCATGACAATATGTTCTCCCGCATCGCTAGTGCTAACACAACAAAAGAAACATGGGAAAACCCTAGTGTCACACCCCAACTGATGGAGGAATCATCGTGGCGGACGTAGTAGATTGTTCGAGACTTCATAACGCTAATTTGTGACAAGTATTTAAAGGAACAATATTTCATTTCACTTCTAGAATTCGAGTACATAGTTTGGAAGCAAAGTACAACATCGA
The DNA here is from genome assembly GCA_947069175.1 of Scalesia atractyloides. Lineage (NCBI taxonomy): Eukaryota > Viridiplantae > Streptophyta > Magnoliopsida > Asterales > Asteraceae > Scalesia > Scalesia atractyloides. Next base: position 53,254,708 of record CAMTDV010000116.1, read on the forward strand.
AATTTAAAGGACAACAAGGAGATCAAAAGTACAAAGTACAACGTAAGTCTAATTAGAGAATGGGTTTCTAGTTCATCCTACTAGATTCCATGCATCCTCATCGTCATCATATTCCTGCAACATATATTAAAGTATAGTTCAACACATAAGGCATTGGCGAGCATACAAGTTATGTAAAAGGTTAAACATTGACATGGCATAAACGTTACTTGAACTATCATACAATGCTAGTAATGCGACTACACATGTCAACCCAAAGTTTACCGCTAGCGTAATCTAATCATAGCAATGACTAGACCGTTTTGTTTACTTAACATGACCTCACGAATACAGGCGGTGCGTTAATCCAATAGCGCTATACATGTTAAGGGAGACTTGTACACAGTTAATGACATAGTATAGCATTTGATTCTAGCATGAATAAGTTTTGTAACGCCAATGAAATATTTAACCATAAAAACAAAAATAAAGTTCATATTTCATAATATAATATGAAATAAACATCCATGTCATAAAATTTAAGATTTACCAAAACATGTAAACTATTCGTTTTACAAAAGATTTAAAATAGGATACGGAAGTTAAGTTCTTCATTGTGTTCGATTCTTCTTGTCGCTTGGTCTTCATCCTTGATCCCCTTATCAATCACCTATAGATCAAAATTTTATCGTTTATTTATATATAATGAGCGTATAACGTATCGAGTTAGACCCAAATACCCAAAACAACAAACTAAAATTTTGTTTAAGTACTCGCCGTAAGCTACAGTTGGGTTACCGTAGCTTACGGTAAACTCCTTCTGTCCGAGACAGCAGGTCTCAACCGTAAGCTACGGTTGAGGACCGTAGCTTACGCTGCAGATTAGCTGCAGATTTTCACCTCTTGGTTCATTTACGAAATGTCCATAACTTTTATTTTTCTCGTCCGTTTAGCTTCAAGTTTGTTTCTATATGATCATAAATCGATCACCCACATTCTTAGCTTTAAACACTTCATCCAAAATAGTGAGTTCTTACACTTAATGCTATCAAAGTAAATTAATTCAATTATTTTGACCCGTTAATCAATTCGACCACGTTTCCTTTACTCTTATGATGAGAATTAGCTCCTTGCGGAAACTCAACTCTCCTATATGTTTACTAACTCCATTTTACGCATCCGTCACTTGGCTTGCGCCTTGTTATACCTTCTTCTCTTTTAGTTTACCCATTTGGCTATTTTAGCCAAACAAGAAACCTCTTCCTAACCGCATCATGAGTTTACGGTTCACGATCTGCGTTTCCGTTACCCGGTTTACGCGTTCTCATATTTTTAGTTCATTATGTGGATTCCACCGCTTACAAACTAATTCCAACTTATGTTGAACACCAATTACTAGTTTGACTCATTCGTGCGAAATCCGTCGCTTAAGAATGACTAGATTTTTCCTTAAATATTTTTTCGGTTATTATCACACTAACAATCAAGTAAATGAATAAAATTATACAGGGTGTATACCACGTACCTTAAAGTTTCCCTTTCAGTCGCGTGTCAGCCTCGGCTTGGCCACTTGACGCCTTCCCCAAATTGCGTATAGAGTTCAACCCAATTCATCGCTTAGAACTCATAGTATAACATATGACACAATTTATCGAAATCTCATTTATAAGATCTATTTCTGAAATCTCTCGTTTCATTCAACTATTAGTCTTGATTTTAGGCATTTTATAAACACCTTATAGGCATGGATCTTTTCATTGATTCTATTGAGTCTCTATCACATGAATTTGTCATGTTTTACTTCAAATGAAATAATGTGACTAACATGTTTAATAACATCTCGAGTTCATTATAGTAATATCAATTAGAGTATCATATTTCATGTATTCAACCCATTTTCTCATACCCACTTACATTCCCATGGTTACATTATTCAAACACTCAATTGATAGTATTTGACCTAAAATTCTTCATAAGGTTTGTTCTTAAGCATGTATACTACTATTATTTCACTTTGATTTCAACAACTTATGCAAGGATTGAAATCTCTAAAACTCTATGATTCTTCATACATCATCAAATTTCAACATACCTTATGATCCCCTAGTAGTGGTGATCGATATTCTATACTCATGCAGAAATTTGGGACTCAATTTCGTCTTCAATTTGATCTGTTGGTTTGAAGTAGGGTTTCACCTTCTTCTCCCTTTCTCTACTCGAACTCAATACACAAACTTGTGTGTTTTTATTTATTTATTTTTTAATTTCCTATTTATTAAACTAGATATCAAATTAACCATTTTAGTCCCTTATGTTTGGTTGTTGTTCCATTGCCCACAATTTAATGTTTATTGAACATTGACATGTTACTAACCAGGTTACTTATTCTTAGTTATTACACTCTATAGTTTTTACTTGGGGCAATGCCATATATTTGTGTGTGTGTATATATATATATATGCGAAATTTTAATCATATAAGTTAGTTTTTTTTGGGATGTTACAAGTTTGCAAGGATATTACACATGTATGATTGAATGTTTATGTTGTGATTTAAGCATAAAGAGTTGTGAAGATATAGCATATAAGTTGCACCCCAAAAGTGTAAAGATAAAAAGGGAGTCGAGTATGCTCACGTTTTGCAAGCTTTCCTAACAATCCGGGAGCTGATAAGTTGAAGTGATGAACACCAAAGTTACCCTACATGAGGGAAACAGTGGTGTGTGAACATTCTGAGTTTGGTGAAGGATTCAGACTTGGATTCAGAAAATACAAAAAGAAAACTAAGGAAATGCCACTTCGTACGAAGTGATTCTGCACTTCATACGAAGTGACTGTCCACTTCTGTAACACCCTGTAAAATCGTGTCCAATAGTATAGTGACACGTGTTGTATTTTTAAATATAGTCTATTAAAGGCCAATATAGACTAAAGGCGTCAACATGCTCAAACTGAGCCTCTGAGTGACGGTCCGATTCCAACATGCATAAATAACAGCCTCTGAGTGACTGATATTCAACATGCTTAAATCATTAGTCTCTGAGTGACTGATATGTCAACATGCTTGAAATTTGGCCTCTGAGTGACTGATATGTCAACATGCCCAGCCTCTGAGTAGATCGGAATCAACATGCTTATAATAAGCCTCTGAGTGATCCTTTGTGAAGTCCTAACTCTCATAAGTGCCAAATATTGGACGAGTGAGTTCAATTTTTGTAAATATGTGAAAGTTGAATAATGGAGGGATTAAAAGTTCAACATGTTAATTTATACCTCTGAGTGACCTTTTAAAGAACCGAGAGCTCGACAATGTCCGGGCATAATCCCGGTATGCCAAGTATTGGCTATGGGGGCTAAAAGTGCCAAAAAGGTGTTTAAATTTTTTTTAGAAGCTTTATAAAGTTAAGGGGTTAAAAGTGTCAAAACTTGAAACTGGCCATATGGCAGTCGCGGGCTGCGAGAGACCTGGCCTAAGTCTCTCGCGGGGCACGAGAAGCCCTCTGCTGCTGAAAGTTTTGCTTGGTCTCCAAACAAAACTCCAAAAAACCATTTGATCGAAACTATGGACATGTAATCAGCTATGTCACGTTTTGGGACACTTGTAAGCTCCCTCTTACACCCCTAAACACCTGGCTTCACCTCCTTTGAGATCTCCAACTATAAATAGGTGATCAAGTTCACCATTTGAACTTGCACCTTTCTAAATCTAACTCTTCTCCCTGCTCTGGAAGATCCTAGCTAAAAGGAGAATCCAACATAGTTCTTTGCACCATAGGAATCACTGGTAAGTGTTCCTTCCTTGTGCATTTTCGTTTATAGGCTTTTATAGCCAACAGCTAAGCGTTTTACGAAAACGCTTTGACTTTCAGTTAAGACCATTATGGTCCAGCCATTGTTCGAAATGAACATGGCTAAGTGATCGTAATAAGGTAGGTGTTAGTCCCTATAAAGGCACATCCTGAAGATCACGTTTGCTAGACCAATTGATGAGTCAAAGTAAAGTTATTAAAAAGTCAAATATGTCATTTTTCGGAAAAATCATAAATTGATCTTATACATGTTATGAAACATGTTTTGACACTTAAAAAAGTTGTAATAATTATTAGACAGTGTAAAAACATGTTCGGGTAGTCAATTTCAGTTCTAGGGTCGGTTCGCAACCGAAAGTCGCGAAGTTTGACTTCTGCTTTGACTTTCGATTCTGACCCGATTTAGATTAGTTACCTACTGATCTAAAGTTGCATTATGATCATAATATAATGTAGCATAACCCTCTGAGGTTATATTACATGATCATAATCAGAATCCAAGTTTATGTACAAGTTCCATAATTATGTCATCTTTGACCAAAATGTCCTTTTTGTATAAAACAAGGTTTTAAATGGTAATGAACTTGAAAATGATTTCTACTGACGTAATATTATAAGTAGGATTATTTGGGATGTTAAACTAAGTTATAAACTGATTTTTCAAGCAAGAAGGAAGTGTGGTGCACGTATGTCGGTACGTACAGGACAAAGGTCGGGATCGCTGCCACCTTTGCCCAACTTCTACCCCATAATACAAGAGGACCCACAAATGGGTGGACCCTCTAATATTTCACCTATAGTGGAACCAACACCAACACCTGCTATACGACAACCATCGCCCAATCCCCACATATCCAGACACGTTTGGATATGATCCTTTTAACTGGTCTACACCAGTAGACTATCAAGCATGGTCGCAAGACCTCTATATGCAAGCATTTATGCACAATACACTTCACCCATCTCCTTTCCCACCTACTATCCACCGACTGGATATCCAACTTATGGGTATCAGTATCCGGTTATGCCACAACCACAACTACAACCTCCGCGACCACTTGAGGCCATTAATGAGGCCTTAGAACGGAATGAAAGAGATGCAGCAGCAAGCGGAGAAAACGGAGAAGAAGACAAACAAGTTCTTCAAGAAACTCTCCAAGTTGGTCAAGGGAAAGAAGGACGAGTAAAGTCTCTTCTACTAATATGTAGTCCCTGCGAGGAAATTGTTATTTCTTTAGTCCCTGCGTGGACATGTTTATTTCTTAAAAAGTCCTTGCATGGACAGTTTATTTCATTTTTCTAGTATTGTAATTTCTAAATTTGAAATTTAATGAAGTAATTTGGAATCATATTTTATGTATTCATCCTTTTCAAACAAGCGTCTCGATTTTACTCGAAATTTATGCTCTGCGATACAATTATAAAAAGATCTTAATGGTTTTGATTAGCCAAGTGGCACAGACCACACATTTGGCCAAATTATAATTGATAGTTAAGTACGAAGGGGTCTTGTATCAGGATAGTTAAGGGAAGTTATCCTTCTATCCAGAGGTGGTGGACTTAAGTTCAAGCATCCAAGACATTAAGGTCAATGCGACCAGGACTATAAATCAACCATTAAGGTACTCTTATGTTAACATTAAGAATGTTCATACTCTTGGTAGTGTAACTTGAGTAATCACACTAGCCTTCAAGGTAAAGGACTATGTCCTGACCTTATATAGCCCATGTGTTCAATTTGATCCCAGCTAATATCATCAGTGCGATGATAATAAACATCCATTAGTGATCTATTGTCGTTGGGGCTATGATTAAAACATCCATTAGTGATGTATTGCCTTGGGGCTATGATTAAACATCCATTAGTGATGTATTGCCCTTGGGGCTATGAGTAAAACATCCATTAGTGATGTATTGCCCTTAGGGCTATGATTAAACATCCATTAGTGATGTATTGCCCTTGGGGCTATGATTAAAACATCCATTAGTGATGTATTGCCCTCGGAGCTATGATTAAACATCCATTAGTGATGTATTGCCTTGGGGCTACGATTAAAACATCTGTTAGTGATGTATTACCCTTGGGGGCTACGATTAAAACATTTGTTAGTGATGTATTTCCCTTGGGGCTATGATTAAAACATCCATTAGTGATGTACTGCCCTTGGGGCTATGATTAAACATCCATTAGTGATGTAGTGCCTACGGGCCACATTTCATGTCCATTAGTGACATGCCTATTTGCCATTTTCTATGTCCAGTAGTGACAGGCCTATGTGCCATATTTATGTCCATTAGTGACAGGCCTATGTGTCATATTTTATGTCCTTCGAGACAAGCCAATGAGCTAAATAAAAAAAATTGTCAAATTATAACAATGACAGTTGTGACAATGCGATCCACTGTCTAGTAATATATGGACTATGTCCAAATTGTAATTTGCCTTTGACGGTCCTATTAAGACCTAGGCCAAATATAGTTATGTTAAGCCTAAGAGTTGTGATGTTCTTCACACTAGTTTAGGCAATGGATTGTGATATCCAATGTTAAAAGCCAATATAGTTAATTAATACCATGGCTAAGAGAAGTTTTATTTGGTGTATAGAACCAAATATCAAGGATGGCTAACTCCAATGAAGCACAAAGTAGCCACCGAAATGTTGAATCTAACAAAGCGAAAACAGAGATATCGATAATGATAATTTTCAAGCTCGCATTGATGCGGCAGTTGAAAAGGCCATGGGAAAGGCCATAGAAAGGCTTAGAGAGTAGAGTGCCACTCGCTCTAGATCATTATCTATTCCTCCATCCTTAGCTCATAGGGAGAGCTCCGTTCACTCTTCAAATGTGAAGAGTGGACCAAAGAAAATAGATTTTGCTGAAAGGTCCCGTTCTGTTAAAGACAAATGTACCTATAAGTACTTTGTCTCCTGCAAGCCCCGAGACTTTGACGGGAGAAAGGAGTTGTGGAAGCTCTAAAATGGCTAGATGAGATGGAAACGATTGTAGATATCAGCAACTGTGCTGATAAGGATGTGGTCAAGTATGTATCACAGTCCTTTAAGGGTGATGCCCTAATCTGGTGGAAAGCCATGATCCAATCAACAGGTAAAGTACACCTGTATAATTTCGGGTGGTCCAAGTTTGTGGACCTTGTTAAGGAAACATACTGCCCACCTCATGAGGTGGAGAAATTAGAAACCGACTTCTTGTCCCTTTCCATGAAAAACCTAGATTGTTGGAAATATGTTTCCGATTTCAATTCCCTATATAGGTTAGTTTACTATTTGATTACCCCGGGGCCCAAACGTATTGCGTGTTTATTAATGGGTTAGCTCCCGAGATAAAGGGAATGGTAAAGGCTGCTCAACCTACTACCTATAGGTCCGCTGTTGACCTATCTCTCTCCCCCACCCTTCATCTAGTAAGGCAAAAGTCAATTAAGTCTGAAACTGACGGGAAAAGGAAGAGGGAAGATGATAACTCCCATAGGTTTAATAAGAAGAATAAAGGGAGATTTGAATTCAAAGGGAACCAAGGCAAAATGGCTGTAATGCCAACATGCAAAACTTGCAATCGGAGACACTAGGGACAGTGTAATTTTGGTTCACAGGCCAAACCCTGTGGCATCTGTAAGAGAAAGGGGCATAAGACCCTAGAATGTAAAGATATTAAGGATGTCGTCTACTATGTCTGTAATGAAAAGGGGCATATTAAGACTAACTGCCCTAAAATTCTTAAGAATAATAATGCAAAGCCTGGAGAGGCCAAGAAGGGGAATGCTCGAGCCTTTCAATTAACTGCAAGAGAGGCTTGTTAATGATGACAATGTCATAACAGGTACATTCCTTAGTAACAATATTTATGCTAGAGTTCTTTTTGATTCGGGTGCAGATAGATCTTTTGTTGACCATAAGTTTAGAAAACTAAACATGCCCTTAAGAACTCTAGATAAAACTTATGAGATAGAACTTGCTGATGGAACGATAGAAACACATCGTCCATTCTTGATGGATGCTCTATATCCATTAAGAATCATTCTATCCCTATCTCTCTTTTGCCAATGAAATTGACGGGGTTCGATGTTGTCTTAGCCATGGATTGGTTATCTCATAACCAAGCCCGCATTGCCTGTGATAAGAAGCTCATCAAATTAGGACCCATCTGGTGAATTGATCACCATCCCTGGAGACTCACACTATGGATTGCCAGACAAGGTGTCGTTATTTAAGGCATCCAAGTGTTTGAGGAAAGGCCGTGTCATTTACATGGCACAAGTGACTATAAATGAGCCTAAGCCAAACATGGAAGACCTACCAGTTATCTCGGAATATTCAGATGTCTTTCCAGAAGAATTACCAGGCCTACCTCCAGACAGGCAAGTGGAGTTTAGAATTGATATTTTACCAGGATCAGCACCCGTAGCTAGAGCTCCATATAGGATAGCACCAACGGAAATGAAGGAATTGAGGACGCAGCTAGACGAACTCTTGGAGAAAGGCTTTATTCAGCCTAGTTCCTCGCCTTGGGGAGCTCCTATCCTCTTCGTTAAAAAGAAAGACGGTTCGATGCGAATGTGCATCGACAACCGAGAGCTAAACAAGTTAACAATCAAGAACAGATATCCTCTGCCCAGGATCGATGATTTATTCGACCAACTTGAAGGGGCTAGTTACTTCTCCAAGATCGATTTGAGATCATGATATCATCAACTGAAGGTTAGAAGTGAAGATGTTCTAAAGACAGCCTTCAGGACCCGTTACGGTGATTTTGAATTCTTAGTGATGCCTTTTGGACTCACGAATGCACCTGCAACATTCATGGACCTCATGAATAGAGTCTGCAAGCCATATCTAGATAAGTTTGTCATTGTCTTCATAGACGACATACTTATCTATTCTCGTAATCAAGCTGATCACGGGAAACATCTTCGGTGCATCTTAGAACTGCTAAGGCAAGAGAAGCTTTATGCTAAATTCTCTAAGTGTGAGTTTTGGCTTAGGGAGGACCAATTTCTTGGACATATGGTAAGTGAGCATGGTATCTAAGTGGATCCCGCCAAAATTGAGGCTATTATGAATTGGTAAGTGCCCAAGACCCCATCGGAGATTCGTAGTTTCTTAGGATTGGCAGGTTACTACAGAAGGTTCATTGAGAACTTTTCAAGAATAGCCACTCCTCTAACTACCTTGACCCGTAAGAATGTTAGGTATAATTGGGGTCCAAAGCAACAGGAATCTTTCGAAGTTCTTAAACACAAGTTGAGCAATGCTCCTGTGTTATCCCTACCAGAGGGTGTTGAAGACTTTGTAGTCTACTGTGATGCATCGCACACTGGCATGGGTTGTGTGCTAATGCAAAAAGGCAAAGTAATTGCCTATGCATCATGACAGTTAAAGGTGCACGAAAGGAATTACACACCCAAGATTTAGAATTGGGTGCCGTTGTATTTGCACTAAAACTATGGACACATTACTTGTATGGCACAAAGTGTATTATATACACTGACCATAAAAGTCTCCAGCATCTGTTCAATAAGGAGGAATTGAACATGCGACAACGCCGATGGATGGAAACACTTAATGACTATGATTGCAAGATTCGCTACCATCCAGGCAAGGCAAATGTAGTTGCTGATGCCTTAAGTCGCAAGGAACAAAGTAAACCTATAAGGATTAACGGCCAGAGAATTAAGCTCAGAAATAGCTTAAATGAGAAGCTATTAGATGCGCAAAAGCAAGCCCTATTAGAGGCTAATATCCTTAATGAGGGATTAGGCGGAACTGTGGATCAGTTAGCGCCTGGAAAGGATGGAATCTTTAGATTCAATGGAAGAATCTGGGTTCCAATCTTTGGAGGACTTAGGGATCTAATCCTCCAAGAAGCGCACAATTCAAGATACTCAATTCACCCGGGAGGTGACAAGATGTATCAAGATCTAAAGAAGAATTATTGGTGGATGGGTTTAAAGAAATCCATAACCACTAATGTAGCTAAGTGTCTGACATGTTCGCAAGTTAAAGCTGAACACCAAAACCATCAGGACTTCTACAACAGCTTGAAATTCCCACATGGAAATGGGAAATGGTAACTATGGACTTGATTACCAAGTTACCCAAAACCAAAAGTAGAAATGACACTATATGGGTCATAGTGGAAAGACTGACTAAGTCAGCACATTTCTTGCCAATTAAGGAAACGTATAATTCAGATAAATTGGCTTAAGTTGTATGTGGACAAGATTGTGTCCCTACACGGTGTGCCAGTATCTATTGTATCTGACAGAGATACTAGATATACAGCTCACTTTTGGAAAAGTTTCCAACAATCTTTAGGCACACTATTGAACTTTAGTACGGGTTACCATCCGCAGACTGATGGTCAGAGTGAGCGTACTATCCAGACACTGGAAGACATGCTTAGGGCATGTGTGATTGATTTAGGTGGAAGTTGGGACAACCACTACCCCTAATAGAATTCTCCTACAATAATAGTTATCATACTAGCATCAAGGCTGCTCCTTTTGAGGCCTTGTATGGGAGAAAATGTAGAACGCCCGTGTGTTGGGCAGAAGTTTGGGAGGCCCAACTATCAGGACCAGAGATTGTCCTGGAGACCACGGAAAAGATTGTCAAATCCGTGATCATCTCAAAGCTGCCAGGGATAGGCAGAAGAGTTATGCTGACAAGAGGCGTAAACCTCTTAAGTTCAAAGTAGGGGACAAGGTCATGCTGCAAGTATCACCCTGGAAAGGTGTGATGTGTTTGGGAAAGAAGGGCAAGTTGAGCCCAAGATATATTGGACCATTCGAAATAGTCGAATGTGTCGGCACTGTAGCTTATAAGCTCAGGTTGCCCGAGGAGCTTAGTGGAATTCATGATGTATTCCACATATCTAACCTTAAGAAATGTCTAGCTGATGAGTCGCTAGCAATGTCGCACAAGGATGTTCAAATTGATGAAAACCTGAGGTTCGTTGAGAAACCGATTTTGATCGAGAATCGACAGGTTAAGAAGCTCCGAAGAAAAAATGATACCTAAAGCAAAGGTTAAATGGGACGCTTTTAGATGTCCTGAGTATACATGGAGGTTGAGTCAACTATGCAACAAAAGTACCCCCATCTTTTTGAATAAAATCTAGAGGTCGAGATTTCTTTTAAGGGGGTGAGGATGTAACACCCTGTAAAATCGTGTCCAATAGTATAGTGACACGTGTTATATTTTTAAATATAGTTTGTTAAAGACCAATAAGTACTAAAGGCGTCAACATGCTCAAACTGAGCCTCTGAGTGACGGTCCGATGTCAACATGCATAAATAACAGCCTCTGAGTGACTGATATGTCAACATGCTTAAATTTATTAGCCTCTGAGTGACTGATATGTCAACATGCTTGAAATTTGGCCTCTGAGTGACTGATATGTCGACATGCCCAGCCTCTGAGTGAGATCGGAATCAACAGCTTATAATAAGCCTCTGAGTGATCCTTTGTGAAGTCCTAACTCTCATACGTGCCAAATATTGGACGAGAGAGTTTAATCTTTGTAAATATGTGAAAGTTGGATAATGGAGGGATTAAAAGTGTCAACATGTTAATTATACCTCTGAGTGACCTTTTAACGAACCGAGAGCTCGACAATGTCCGGGCATAATCCCGGGTATGCCAAGTATTGGCTACAGAGGGATAAAAGTGCCCAAAAGGTGTTTAAAAAAGTTTTTTTTAGAAGCTTTATAGAGTTAAGAGGTTAAAAGTGTCAAAACTTGAAACTGGCCATATGGCGGTCGCGGGCCGCGAGAGACCTGGCCTAAGTCTCTCGCGGGGCGCAAGAAGCCCTCTGCTGCAGAAAGTTTTGCTTGGTCTCCAAACAAAACTCCAAAAAACCATTTGATCAAAACTATGGACTTGTAATAGCTATGCCACGTTTTGGGATACTTGTAAGCTCCCTCTTACACCCCTAAACATCTGGCTTCACCTCCTTTGAGTTCTCCAACTATAGATAGGTGATCAAGTTCACCATTTGAACTTGCACCTTTCTAAATCATAACTCTTCTCCCCCCTTGGAAGTTCCTAGCTAAAAGGAGCATCCAACATAGTTCTTTTGCACCTAGGAATCACTTGTAAGTGTTCCTTCCTTGTGCATTTCGTTTATAGGCTTTTATAGCAAAAGTCAAGCGTTTTACAGAAAACGCTTTGACTTTCCGTTAAGACCATTATGGTCCAGCCATTGTTCGAAATGAACATGGCTAAGTGATCGTAATAAGGTAGGTGTTAGTCCCTATAAAGGGCACCTCCCGAAGATCACGTTTGCTAGACCAATTAACGAGTCAAAGTTAAGTTATTAAAAAGTCAAACATGCCATATTTCAAGTAAACTCTAAATTGATCTTATACATGTTATGAAACCAGTTTTGACACTTAAAAAAGTTATTAATAATTATTAGAACATGTAAAAACATGTTCGGCTCGTCAATTTCAGTTCTAGGGTCTGTTCGCAACCCAAAGTCGTGAAGTTTGACTTCTGCTTTGACTTTCGATTCTGACCCGATTTAGATTAGTTACCTACTGATCTAAAGTTTTCATTATGATCGTAATATAATGTAGCATAACCCTCTGAGGTTATATTACATGATCATAATCAGAAACAAGTTTATGCACAAGTTCCATAATTATGCCATCTTTGACCAAAATGCCCTTTTGTATAAAACAAGGTTTTAAATGGTAATGAACTTGAAAATGAGTTTCTACTAATGTAATATTATAAGTAGGATTATTTGGGATGTTAAACTAAGTTATAAACTGAGTTTTCAAGCAAGTCCTTAAACAATGACGATAAATGACGGTTTTAGCCCTTATGGCTCATAAAATAATTTTAATCAATATTTTCAAGATAAATCATTTACCTACTGATATGTTTATTAAATAACATATTTAAAACATTTTAATCTGACCTTAACATCAGTTTCATATACATCGCATAAAGACGTCATTTTACGACATAAGCGCCGCTTCGGCGCATAGTATGGTTTTAAACCATATTAATGGACCAAGACTTGTTACCTACTGATTTTAAAACTTATTTTTAAAAATATTTACAGTAGGTACATGTTATAAACTCAGAATCCCAAATAATTTCAAAACTATGTGTAAAATGACTAAAATGCCCCTACGGTACATAGTTTGGTCATAAAAGATAAATTACACATAGAATTGGTATTCTACTGATATTATATCATAAATAAGATATTTTTCCAGAATACTTATAATTATAACATTAAATTATATTCAAGTTTCTTTTATACGGTATGAAAATACCGAAATGCCCTTATAAGGCATAGTTTCGTTTTAAAACCTTAACGGACATATAAGTTGATATCCTACTGATATTATAACTTATTTAAAATATAATGGCATATAGAACTTGTCCTTAACTTATCCGGTTACCTGATATCGCTAATATGCGCATGGTTAAGTATATGAAACTATTTTACGAAAATTAACCGAAACGGGTTTAACCTTGTCATTTAAGTTTCAAAATCCAAAATGTTTATAGTTTACCCATATTATACAAGTAAAAGTACTTGTCGGGTTTAAACTACATTCTATCCGATCATCGTTTAATCAAGCGTTATACGTCTTGATCATGTACACTACGGTCTAAGTCTATGACTTGAATAAAGACCGTCAGTATTAATTGGTTAGCTTATGCCATAATCCAGACTAGAGCCTTGCCGGTAAATGCTATCTGCAGTTGGCACTTTTTTATACGGCTGAGTTATTAAAATTTAAAAGAAGTCTAGCTAAGGTAAATACTCTCGACTTATTTTCCCTATAAGGGCTTGGGATACGGTAAACTATTACCGCTTAGTCAGAAATGGATCAATTGAATGCCGGATTGTGGCTAGTAAATCCGCATATTCTGTTTTAATTAGTTTTGTTTGATAACTTAAACATCGGGGGTTAATTTACCGTGTCCTGGATATCCTCGGCTCATTAGATTAGTTAATGGCCACGACCTTAGCGCGGGGTGTAGGCATACACCTGACAGACGCTCAAATGCAAATCACCCAAGATGTTGGGGATAACTCCTCTATGAGTTCTAAGTGGTGTGTATTTAATCATGTCTCGGTCTCTGTACTCGGCCCTGTATGTATGGACAAACATGTTGAATCTGTTAACAAGGTTACAAAGTAACTTTCCCAAGTTATAAAAGATTTTGTGCCCTGTACACTTAAAATCATTTTAAAATGTTTTCAAAATGAGTCAGTTGGGTGTATTTACCAGTGAAAGTTGACGTATCGTCCAAAGACTAAATTGCAGGTACAATACGAAATAGGCCGGAAGCTGCTCGGTAGTGATTAAAAAGATCTTGCAAATCCTTAGATCTGCCCTAAAGTCTGTTTTATATTCTTTCTTTGTACATTTTATGATTAGCCTATGGATCTTCTATTACGAGCCGGTATATTATTTTATTTTGAACATTTGGTTTGTAATAGTAATTTTACTCCAAGACTTCCGATGTGCCGTGTTTAATTGGCTATGATGTTATCAAGTGACGTCACAACACTCCCCACCCGGGCCCACCGGTATATGGATTTGGGTTGGAAATCCGGGTGTTACAACTTCGTGCGAAGTGATAGTTCTATAATGATGTTGCTCGTTTTATACTCGTTTTGACACTGATTTCTATGAACGAGAAGTTTAGGAACGAGGCAGAACAGTCCAGGGTCATAACACTTAATTGATATTCGATAGCATCATGGTCTTGACCAGTATTTACAAGAAAGTACGTAATATATATATGGTTTGTGTTCTTAGTTTGGAAGATACATCATAGATGTCAAGCAAGGAGGTATGCAACCTCGTTATATGATTCACCAAAGCACTAAGTTTACCAACATAGTTGATAAACCCGGTTGGTCATGAATATACAGAAATTAAATAAAAATGTTCAAGTGAGGTGTGGAACTTAATTCATGTCACATCCTCAAATTTCCACGTGCGGAGTTTTACCGCGAGGCATGCGACGTACCAGGATCTAGCCACTAATCATGTCGAACAAATAGTAAATATTCAAAGACAAAGTCATCATGTCCAACATGAATAGTGAATTCCAATTAAATCATTTCAAACATAGTATGTATTCAGCGGAAGCAAATGTAAATATCTCAAACAATCAAAAACAAATTGTTTTAAAGCGTAAAGTTTTGTTGTTTGCAATCAAGTAACACGCCCCATGACACTTCAAGCTCCCCAGACTGTAAGTTCCCATGCAATGATTATCTAACGACCTGCAAGCATGCAGAAAAGTGTATCAGCGATTAAGCAGGCGAGTTCACAGTTTTATTTAACGAAAACGGGTTGGTGTTTAGTTTAAAGACATGTCGTTAATAACTCGATACCGGGTGACGTATGTTTGTTTGCCCTAATCAATGCCTATCAACATTGGCCATGTGTTTAAGGTTCTTAGTTAACGCCCGGCTCCCAGCACGGTATGAGGTTTGTCAAGCCTAATAGCGCTATCAACTAATACCACGTTGCCTCCCAGGCAACTAGCTTGGTAGTAAGTAGGGACTTTCATGATAGAGTTTAAGTTTATTAACTAACATCGAATTTAGACTACAACATTTAAAAAAATATACTCCAAGGAATAGTAGTTTGTCCCTCCGGTGTGCATGCATGTAAAAATGAACTCACCTTTGAATGCTCGGATTAAGGAATGGAAAGAAATACGCGAGATGGAACCGGTTAATCACGTCCTAACATGATTACCGTTTAAGAGTTAGTGTGTATGCTCACTGGAAACACGAATCCTACACGTATCTAGCACGTAGCACATTTGATCATACAATAATAATCATCATGCATGCATCTATCACGATATCACTTAGCGACAATAAAAGTGTCATGAAAGATTTAAAATACTCTTCAATAAAAATTCAGCAATATAGTGCATTTTCGGACAGTTTCTGGAGTGTTATCCGGAATAGTTCGTGTACAAGAAAATTCCCGAAATATTATAGAACGTGTCAATCGAGCATCGACTATTGTGTAAAAATTTTGTGACCAAACTCCCTACAAATTTTCCGCGAAAAATCTTGGCACAGTGATCAGATTGGTCACTTTTTGACTGCAGCTCACGGAAAAATTCATTTAAAATCCTCATTATCCGATCGACATAATTCCAGTTGGAGGTTCGCAGAGACATCTATGGCCATCTACAATATAAATTTCATGGTCTAACAGTAAATATTTACCCAGTTATAACTGAAAACATAACACGTAAAATCTGCAGAATAACACAGCTTTAATTGCTGAAACGAAATAATTTATTTAAAATAGAAAACGACGTCCAAAAATTGCGATTCCAGAGCCATTAGAAGCGATTCATAATAAACACGTTATAGATTCAAGAAAATTGAGATTTCGTTATGTTACAACCCGGTTACAGTCGATTAAAGTCGGCTGTAACAGTTGGACAGAAGCTTTTTTTCAATTTTTGACCTTCTAATGCAAGTTACATTGGTTCCGTTAACATGTTTAGCAAACAACAACAAACACTTAAACATCACATACAGCAAGTCATCATCAAAAATCAGATTATTAATCCCAAAACATCAAGAACTATCCAGATTTAAACCCGCAAACAATACCCTATAACCGAACGCATAAGCGATCTAATCGCCTCACAAACATCATTCCTAGCAACACATACTATGGGTATTAACATAGAACATTATAATCATCAAGAATATACACAAAAGCAGCCATGATAACCTGATTTAACAACCGAACACATGCATAACTATAAGAACTTTAGTTATAATGCAAGATATGAATACCTAGTGAAGAAAGGGGTATGAATAAGCCTTGAAACCGAAATCTGGATGCTCTTGGGGTCCTGTTTTTGCGTCGCCAGCAGCAAGAGAAAGAAAGGATCGGTGGTTTAATGGATTTATGGTAGGGAAGTGATAAAATAAATCATGCAGTTACATATTATTTTCAAGAAACGTTATCTAATATTGAGGGTTGGGATTTGAGTGGGGTTGGGTCATGATAATTGAAATGTCGGTTGCACCCAACAATAAATGCAAAACAAAAAGAATAGGAGGGTGGGGTGGCAGCAATTAGATTATAAGTATGTATGTTATTATTATTTTTTTACATATAACCAACTAATTATAAAATATCATTAATCAACTCTACTAATATAATGTATAATAATCAAGTTATGGTTCGGGCCTCATAAGTTTCGAGTTACGCGAGTTATGCTATGGTTCAAACGGTTCGGGTTGGACAAAAATCTAAGATTCAGTTTCTAATTT
The DNA here is from genome assembly GCA_947069175.1 of Scalesia atractyloides. NCBI lineage: Eukaryota > Viridiplantae > Streptophyta > Magnoliopsida > Asterales > Asteraceae > Scalesia > Scalesia atractyloides. The sequence continues at coordinate 53,271,815 of CAMTDV010000116.1, forward strand.
ATCGTTTGTATAATATAAGTTTATAATAAAATTTAGTTAAGTACAATTAACTCTTCAATTAAAAACAAGTACAAGACTCGATCTATAAATACAAAAACGAACAGTTCTAACCTCGAAACTACGAGTTGTCACAATTCGGGTAGCCAAGGCTCCCAATGTTCTCACACTTGATGGAATACAAGTCCAATCCTAATGAGGATGATTAACTTGGTTAGCTTCTACACTTGGTATAAAAGAAAAAAAAGAAAGAATCATAAAAGAAATGACAAGGTAATAGTGAGCTGAACTCACTTAGATGGTCTGAGAATAGTCTGCCAAGAATTCAGAGATTTTATAGTTAGAGTGTGAAGATTCAGAAGGATTGAAGGTGTGAAGTGTGCACTTATTTAGAGGAAATAGTTGCTGCCAACTCCACCTCGTACGAAGTGGGTTCAACTCGCACGAATGGTTCGGCTTGGGGCTGTTTTTTATGTATTTTAGCCAGTTTTCTGAGTATTTTCAAGCATAAAGTTGTAACGTATTAGTATTGCACGTATAATATGTATCGATTTGCATGTAAATACGTATTTAAACGATTAGTTGTGTGTAAAACAAGTATGAATAAAGTATAAGTTTTCATTATGATCAACGTCTCAGATTACAAAGTTGGAAATGAAATACGAATAAGACACGAATACAAGTTTCCATAAATAGAAATACAATTACACTTTCTAAATAAGAAAAGTACAAGAATGCAAGGCGTTACACTTAGATAGGAAAATTTCAAGGAGATACGCAAGTTTAAGAAGTGAAGCTTGAGGATGGAGTTTGAGAACTTCTCAATGAATGAAAATGAGATCATTGGATAGTACTTTTCCACGGTTATGACGATTGTGAGCCAACAAAGATCATATGGTGAACAATCAGAGGATGGTGGAAAAAATACTTAGGATTTTAAATCCTAAGTTTGATTATGTTGTGCTATCAATTGAGGTGGTATATGATCTTGCTACTCTCACCCCTGTGAAATTGATGGGATCGTTGTAATCCAAGAAGAACACCTGAAAATCACCAAGTGAGAGTGACATGATAAGTAGAGATCGTGGTAGAGGTGCATTTAAAGGAAGGGGCAGAGTTCAGGAACCGAAAGAAATGAAGTTCCTTAATGCTACCTATGTAACAAGCTTGGTCACTTAAAAAAGATTGTTGGTTTAATTAAGATGCACAAGTGTACCTTACTACGAATTAAGAAAATGAGGAAGAACAAAATGAGAATCAGCACTTGTTTCTAGCTATACAAATCCCTCAATGACCAAATTTAGGATGGAACTAAAGAGAAGGCACAATAATTTCTCTTAGTGACCTACCTGACACTACTAGGAAATAGGCCTTTAATGGCATGTACTAATTTTATGACATGCAAGAGTGTCTGTCATAAAAAGTCATCTTTTCTAAAGTCTGAAGGATTTATAATACACATTTTCTTATGTCATCGTTTAAGTGTCAAAATAATGTAAAAAACACGGAGTACACTACAAACATGGTGGCCCTCCTCTGGTAACACACATCACTAGCATCTTCCTGTATCCGAGTTATCAGGTTGGTTATGAACTTAAAATCCTAGGGGTTTAATTTTAGATCTAATGGCCCTACACCGGGACAAACACCACCACCACCTGCCCATATTTGATTCTCAATCGTTAATTGAAAACATTTGCCGCCATAAGCATCAAAAATAGGTGGGTTATCAGATCTTTGAATCATATGGTTTTAATTTTTGTTTAAAGGTACTCGGTTTTCATAACATCCATATTAGGGATTTTAAAGTCCTTTATTTCCTCTAATGAATCGTGGGTAATTTCAGTGCAATTATATTGTTCGTTTTGTTATTTTCGAATGTGGCTTACTATATCTTTCATGGATAGTGTTATGTACTCGTTTAATCTTGATGCTTACCGTACAAAATAATCAACAGTTGTTACTCACCATATTTCTTCACCATTCCATGTCACTGAAATTTTGATAAGAAGTTGTCAGCTGTTACCTCCTCTGGCTTCCCTTCTTCACTTTTACATGTAAAATTCACCTCCCCCCTCCCCTAGTTTAATGATGTTGATAGAATTTGTACGAACTTAGAGTTTTTTTAAATTTTTTTACTATAGGGTCACATTAGCCAAGTGATGCAGCCGAAAATGAAACTAAAACTAACTAGACTAAGAGAAACTTGCATTTGAGATCTCTCAATGGGTCCAACCCGTTAAACTCAAAAGCTCCGCCTTAAGTGAACAAGAAATAATGGCTAAGATCCCACATTTAAAGCTCGCCATGTTACTGAAAGTTAAATTAAACAATATAACCATTTCAGATAATTAATTTCACACCTAAAACACCACCTCTACAAACATTATCAAGAGCAAGACCTCCTAAAATCAAAAGTACCGACTAAGACCATGTGTAGTGGCAAAGGAATGTTAGATATTTTAGTGTAATCGAGATTGACTTGGTGTCCAAAGCGAATTATAATACATATCAAGCAAGTTAGGAGGTGCAGGGAGTGCACGCTTGTTTGAGTTACTATAAGTCAAAGTGTAGGGCGGAGCCCGTGTACTTAGGGGTTCAAGGGGTAAACACCCCTTGGTGGGGGTCCGGGGGCAAGGCCGCTGGGAGCAGGGTCCAAGGGGCTGCGAGGTCCAAGAGCAGAGCCCCTGGCAGGGGTCGAGCTAAAAAAATTTTTATTTCTATTTAATTGCTCTATTAAAATGCCTTAGAAAATTTATTTTCCTAAAACTCGTCATGATTTTTAAATAACAATTATAGGCATTTGTGGGCAGTTTTATATTAAAAATAATAACTGCCAACAGGCAGTTACCAGCCTTCATCCCCAAAAATTCGAAACTTGGTCTTGGTTACACATGGTTCAAACAAATTATGCACCAAAACATATTGTTGTTCTAATTTTCGAAACTAGAGTTGTATCCGATTAAATTATTAAAGAGAACCACCGAAATAATTTGATCTGAGAGTGAATACACGCCTTCTGATCATCCGGTTTTCTGAAAATTCCCCAACAAAGATCAAATTATTTTCTATGAAGATGGCAAGCGGATCTATGAAGGATATGACAAGCAAGTTTGTCAAACTGGAGAAGTTCGAAGGGCAGGATTTCCGTCGATGGCAGAAGAAGATGCACTTTCTTCTCACAACCTTGAAAGTGGTGTACGTGTTGAAAACTCCAATCCTAGAGGTAGTGGAGGAAGGAAATCTGGAACAAATCAGGAAGCGGTCAAAGTGGGAAAACAAAAACTACATCTGTGTTGGCCACATCCTGAATGGTATGTTTGGTCCCCTATATGATGTTTATCAAAAATTAGAAAATGCAAAGTTACTGTGGGACACTTTGGAAGCGAAATACATTCTAGTAAGAAGTTTCTTGTAAGTAATTTTAACAATACAAAATGGTTGATGAAAGGCCTGTCATGGAACAATATAATGAATTGTTACGAATTCTGGGGCAGTTTGCTCAACATGACATGAAGATGAATAAATCCATATCTTTTTCTAGTATCATTGACAAGTTACCTACTTCCTAGAAAGATTTTAAACATAATCTGAAACATCAGAAATGCGAGATAACTTTGGTTGAACTTGGAAGCCACTTCAGAATTGAAGAAGGCTTAAGAGCACAAGAAAAAGTGTTGGTCAATGATGAAAAGAAACGAGCTGGAACGTCTTCTGTGAACATGGTTGAGATGGGTGAATCATCCAAAGGAAACAGTAAGTTCAAAGGGAAACGGAAGTATCAAGGAAACAACAATTCAGGTACAAACAAAAAGTCGAAGTACCCTTGCTGGAAATGTGGTAAGGTTGGTCACTTTAAGAGGGACTGCAAGATGATGAAGAATAATAATAAGTTAGGTTCAAAGAACAAGAATGAGGCTGGTTCTAGCGGGTCCAAGGACCCGGGCAAGCAAGGTCAGAATTTAGTACAATTTAATAATTCGGTTCAGAATTATGTATCACTAATTTCTAAAGTATTTTATGTGCAGGATGATGATATTGCTTGGTGGGTTGATTCGGGTGCAACAAGCCATGTATGTAAGGATCTTCGTTAGTTTAAAGACTTTCAACCAATTGAAGAGGGATCTATCATCAAGAGTGGGAATGTTGCAACTGAACCAATCAAAGGAATAGGAACCGTGCATCTTGTTTTTACTTCTGGGAAATCTTTACTTTTGAACAACGTTTTGTATGCGCCCGGAATTCGAAAGAATTTGTTAAGTGGCATTGTGTTGAATAATTGTGGGTACAAACAAGTGTTGGAAAGTGACAAGTATATCTTGTCAAGACATGGTACATTTGTAGGTTTTGGTTATCTTTGTAATGGCATGTTTATGTTGAATGTTGATGTTTCTTTTATGAATGAATTTGTCTGTGTTGCTTCAACTAGTAATTTCAATGACATAGCTTCAACTAGTAATGTGAATTGCATAGCTTCAACTAGTAGTAGAAACAACTTGACTAATTCGGAATTATGGCATGCTAGACTAGGATATGTACATTATAAAATAGTTAAAGAAATGTAAAAAATGAGCTTAATTCTGCCTATTAACATAAACAATGATAAATGCCATATTTATAAGGTGAATAAGATAACTAAAAAGCCTTTCATGCAACGTGTTCATAGGGAAACTAAAATGTTAGATTAATACATAGCGATCTATGTGACTTTCATGTTACACCATCTCTAGGTAATAAAAAGTATGTAGCAACGTTTATAGATGATACTACTAGATTCTTCTATGTTTATTTGTTGCATGCTAAGGATGAAGCTCTTGAAAAGTTTAAGATCTATAAACAAGAAGTAGAGCTTCAGTGGAGTGGGTTGATCAAAACCCTACATACGGATAGAGGTGGTGAGTATTTTGATCGGTGTATTTCCAATCAACTGGAATAACACACCATACACCAGAACAAAATGGTGTGGCGGAAAGGAAGAATAGGACTCTAAAGGAAATGGTCAATACCATGTTTTCCTATTCGGGCCTAAGTGAGGGCTTTTGGGGTGAGGCTATGTTGACAGCCTGTTATTTGCTAAATAGGGTTCTAAATAAAAGGAACAAGGCCACCCCTTTTGAGCTTTGGTATAAAAAACCACCTGAGCTGCATAAACTGAGAGTTTGGGGTTGTAGAGCTATGGTAAGGCTCACTGATCTTAAGATAAGGAACATAGGGGAAGAGGTAAAGACAACATTTTCATTGGGTACGTTGAGCATTCATTTGCTCACGGGTTCTATGTTATAGAACCAAATGAATGCGTGTATATGCATAGGATAATTGAGGCAAGATCTGCAGACTATGATGAGAATAGATTCTTTTCAATATCTAGGCCTAAAGACATAGTTCCAAGCTCTAGTAACTCTTAAATGGCTGATCAAGTGATTGATACTCCGCCAGAACCTAGGAGGAGTGGTAGAGCAAGAAAAGTTAAATCATTTGGTGATGAATTTCAACTATATTTGGTTGAAGGATCTAGAGATGAAATTAAAATTTAATATCAATATTGTTTCAATATTGTGGAAGATCCTAAAACCTATAGTGAAGCCATGGCATCTCGGGATGTAGCTTTTTGGAAAGAAGCTATAAATGATGAGATGGATTCTATTATGCAAAATAACACTTGGAAATTGTCTGATCTACCCCCTGGGTGTAAACCACTTGGTTGTAAGTGGATCTTCAAGAAGAAGATGAAAGTAGATGGTTCAATTGATAAGTTTAAAGCCCGATTGGTTATCCAAGGCTTTAGACAAAAGGAAGGAATATATTACTTTGATACATATGCTCCTATAGCAAGAATATCCACTATTAGATTGTTGGTTGCTTTAGTTGCAATACACAATCTTGTGATTCACCAAATGGATATGAAAACCGCTTTCTTGAATGGTGATTTGGATGAGGAGATATATATGAAACAACCATAGGGTTTTGTTATGCCTGGCAATGAACATAAGGTGTGCAAGCTAGCTAAGCATTGTATGGCTTAAAGCAAGCACCCAAACAGGGGCATCAAAAGTTTGATGATGTGGTTTTATCTAATGGTTTTGTATTAAACCAAGTGGACAAGTGTGTATATATCAAATTTGATGACTCTAGGAAAGGAGTCATAATTTGTCTATATGTAGATGCCATGTTGATCTTTGGTACTGACCAAGATCAAGTTAATAAAACAAAGATTTTTTTGTCATTTTGTTTTGACATGAAAGACACGGGGGAGGCGGAAGTGATCCTTGGTATAAGGATCAAAAGGGAGAACAATGGCATATCGATCTCTCAATCTCATTATATTGAGAAGGTATTGAAAAAGTTTAATTTTCATGATAGTTCTCCGGTTAGCACTCCAATGGATCCTGCTTTTAAGCTCTCACCTAATGAAGGTGTAGCTGTAAACCAACTTGAATATTTAAGGGTCATTGGATCTCTCATGTAAGCCATGATTAGCACTAGACCGGATATAGCTTATGCTGTTAGAAAGCTTAGTAGGTATACTAGCAATCCAGGTGCAAGTCATTGGCAAGCTATGAATGGAGTATTTAGGTACTGGAAAGGAACCATGAAATATGGTTTGACTTACACTGGATTTCCTTCAGTTTTAGAAGGTTATTCGGATGCAAGCTGGATTAACAACAAGGAAGATCATTATTTCGCAAGTGGATGGACTATTCTGCTTGGAGGAGGTGCCATATCTTGGGTATCTAAGAAACAAGCTTGCATAACTAATTCAACAATGGAGTTGAGTTTGTAGCATTAGCCGCAGCTGGCAAAGAAGCTGAGTTGCTAAGAAACTTGATTTATGAGATTACATTGTGGCCTAAACCTATATCACCAATATCTATTAGATGTGATAGTGCTGCTACCTTGGCTAAGGCCTATAGCCAAGTGTATAATGGGAAGTCTAGACACTTAGGTGTTAGACACAATATGATTCGTGAGCTCATCATGCATGGGGTGATATCGATGGAGTTTGTGAGAACTCAACAGAATTTAGCGACCACTTAACCAAAGAGTTATATAGAGATCTTGTGCACAAGACGGCTGTAGGAATGGGATTAAAGTCCACATGAAATTTATCGTGTTAAGATACCCAATTCCCACCTAATATGACGTTAGGTGCTGAATTCAATGTGAAAAGCTTAACATCTAGAAATTGGAACAATTAGTAGCATCATCCCAAGGTATGTGTTCAGACCTACAATTTAAAGGAGGTTGAAGGTTTTCTTCTTAATAGTTCTTTGAAAAATTGCATATGCAGGTGAAATAATAAAGAGCTACCTATATGAGCATGAAGTTTAGCCGCTTCAAGAAGCTAGGACTTGGCTTTGATATGTTCATTGAAGGATGGGACACAAGCTAGTAAAATAGTGTTAAGAAAGAACATAAGAGTATGTAAACTTGTGTGTATATTATCTTCGTGTATTCACTGAATAGAAAGGGTTCAATCTTTAGCGACACCCCTATATTCGAATTTTTGGAATGTGTAATATACTAATGTGAAATTTAATTGTCCCGATATTTCATTTATGCATAAGTTTGATTGTTGTAAATTTGTTTAAGTTAATCAGGGATTACGCTAAAATGGGGGAGGAATGTAAGATATTTTAGTGTAATCGAGATTGACTTAGTGACCAAAGCAAATTATAATACATATCAAGCAAGTTAGGAGGTGCGGGAGTGCACACTTGTTTGAGTTACTATAATTCAAAATGTACGGCGGAGCCCGTATACTAAGGGGGTTCCAAGGGGGAAAGCCCCTTGGCGGGGGTCCGGGGGTAGCGCCCCTGGGGAGCAGGTCTAAGGGACAGAGCCCCTGGCTGGGGTCGAGCTGAAAATTTTTTATTTCTGTTTAATTGCTCTATTAAAAATGCCTTGGAAAATTTATTTTCCTAAAATTCGTCATGATTTTTAAATAAAAATTATAGGCATTTGTGGAAGTTTATTTAAAAAAATAATAACTGCCAACAGGCAGTTACCAGCCTTCATCCTTAAAAATTCGAAACTTTGTCTTGGTTACACACTGGTTCAAACGAATTCTGCACCAAAACATACTGTTGTTCGAATTCTCAAATCAGAGTTGTATCCGATTAAATTATTCAAGAGAACCGCCAAAATAATTTGATCTGAGAGTAAATACACATCTCTCTGATCATCCGGTTTTCTGAAAATTCCCCAACAAGGAATTAGGCGTTTTTGCCCCATAATGCCTAACCACGTCCACCACACCGCCCCCCTAGGTGTTTTCTTTCAAAAAGTGGCTTACGGTTTCATTTAAACCGCCTGTTGATCAAAAAGTTAATTGAATGGGCCAATAGAAAATTAGAAAATAAAAATAGGTAATAATTGAATTGGATTATGAAGCATTATAACATACACCCCTTTTCAATTTACATTCCATAATACCTCATATACCACATGTCAATTCATGTCTAAAGTAAGTTTTTTACAATTGGTCTGTTAGAAAAAAAGAAGTGGAAAAGCTCTCACAATTGGTCTGATTAGAAAAAAAAAATTGAAAAAAGCTCTCAAATTCAAGGCCAAACCTTTCAAACAAAAAGTAACAATAATATACATCAGCATATTATTTATTACCCAAACAATATAGCTATATTATAACTTTGAAACAAATGGTGTATTGGGGCTGTTTTGTAACAAGAAACGACAAGCTACAATACCTGAAAAGTTACATTTTGAAACTAATGAAAGAAATCCACCTTCTAAAGCTATTTTTGCTAATAAGTTTGTTGAAAATCAATGTACAATTTTAATTTAAAATTCTAAGTTTGTCGCTTAATTTAAAAACCGAGAACGCATGACACGAAAAATGACGGAACTATTTGTTAATTGATTTTATGTATTTAAAATAAATGGGTTCAACATTTAATTTTGATATATCTGTATTTATAATATAAGTGGGTCCCACTTGATTTAAATGCTTTAGTTATTACTTTTCAATAATAAGGATAGTTTAGTCATTTCACACGCAATTAACTGGAAAAGCTAATGTCCATCTAACTAGCGAAGCATCCGGTTAACAAAAGTGTAAACCACAAAAAAAAACATGTAACTTAAAAAAAAAAGTGAGAACTAATGGTGAAATTTGAGTAAAGGGAGCATTTAGGTACACTACTCTTAAATACAATATAGCTCAAATTGCCCTTCTAAGTAGTGTAACTCTTCGTACTAAAGGCCAATGAAGCCGTTGTAGAAAATGATAAAGATATCATAATTCGAAATATGAGACCAGAGGAAAGTGCACTTGCAAAAGAAGAACAAATGAGACTTAATGTAGAACATGCTAAAAAAAGGATAAGATGAGTGTATAAAAGAAAAACAATTGGCAAAGATTGCAGGAGATGAATCAACTAAAGATTACAGGTTCAGGGCCGACCCATATGAGTATAGAGGTAAGGCAAAATGAAAGTTTAGGAAGTTTATAACAAAATGAAAATGATTTGGATAGTATAGTTTTTTGAAGAACCACCATAATTTGCTTAATTAATATTGATTACCAACAAATCACACATTACGACTGAATAATATGTTATCTGAATCTTAGAAGTATAAAATATCAACATCATGACATTGTAAATCTAAGAATTGCCAAACATAAAATCTTGAGCGTACTCGAATAACGTTTTAGAACAACAAAAATATTAAAAACGCCATATTATTAGATGTTCAAACTACTTTGCATGTTTTGTGTTCGTTCGTATCCTTATTTGATTTGCTATCATTTTGTTTCATTATGTCACAATTACATACTTTGGATTGTTTGACCTTTTATACGTCTTACATGCATTATGATTAATCGTCTACACCACCTGGTCTTCAGCTTGAAATGGGCCATGGAGGCACAAGTTTGGTTAATGTGGTTGACTTTAATTGGTGGAGGTGGTTGATTATTATTTAATTGTTTAGTTGATTTAAAAAAAACAATAAAAAATAAAGGGGTTGGGGTAAAAATCGCTCACAACTACCCCATGGTTTTTGAGGCTTGGGGTACAAATCCCCTTCTGCTGACATGACAGAAACGTGATGGCCACGCCCCCTTCACCCTCTATCACACCGTATAGCCTTAGGATACGTGCGTTTGTGCATCCAAATCAGGTTTTAGAAACGAGTATACATTCTTTTATAAAAAAATAAAATAAATAAAGTGTTTATTATTGTTTTTTGTTTAGTTATTTTTGTGGAGCATTATATTTTAGTTTATTGTGAGAAAATTTAAAAATGTGAGTAGGATAAGAAAGATTATGGAGGTGACATATGTCCCTTTTTATTTTGCTAGCTTAAGGGTATAAGTGTAATTTAACTAATAAAATCTAATTATGGAATGAATATATGCAACCGATTTTTGGCAGTTGTTGTAGGGTTTTCGAATTTGAAATAAAAACCTAACTCATAAAAACACCACAGCATGTATATTGAAGGCATACATCTTATAAAGAACAGAAATATAACTCATAAAAACACTCTAACTCATAAAAACACCACATCATGTATATTGAAGGCATACATCTTATAAAGAACAGAAATATAACAAAAATAACACCATAACTCATAAAAATACCACAGCAGTTATAATACAGGGAACATCTTATAAAGAACGCCCTAACATTGAATATAACATAAATAACACCCGAATATAACACCATTCAACACTTTAATCAGAATCAAAACAGAAGTAACACCCTAAATATATAAAAACAGAAATAACACCCTAAATATATAAAAACAGAAATAACTCTACATAAGTATATCAATATGGTATTCATATTAAAGATAAAAAAACACTCGTTATTATGGTGTAATTTTTTTAAAATGGTTACGTATAAAAAGTTATTGATGTTTAAAAAAGAAGGGGGGAACTTTGCATGTGTATTAATGTTAATTTCTTAATTTAAAAATATTAAATTTACTTTTATACCCTTAATTCAGAAAATTAGTTAGTTTAATAGTCAATATTATTTACAGAATTGTCATTATGATCTCAACCATTAGATTAAATATCTAATGGTTTTAGATTCTTTCTTATCCTTCTCACACTTTTAAATTTTCTCACAATAACCTCACCCTATATATATATATATATATATATAAATTAATTATTATCTACGTTACTACTTACAATTGGAAGTTACGTTAAATTTGTCTAGATTGTGAAACACAATATATGAGTTTTGTAATTGTAATTATTTATGTGAATGTCACTTGTAATTCATTGTCATATGATAAAATGGAACTATTAACCAAATGATAAAAATGGAACTATTAACCAAATGTGTTGTCCACTTTCATTGAACAAATCTATGTGTTTCATACCTTTGAAAACTTTTAAACCTAATCGTGTATTGGTTTTACATCCATCAGGTTTCGGGTATATATATCCTAGATGTTTCAAGTATATCCGTCGTATTTATCATTGTGCCTTAAGTAATATTTTTTCCATGATACTTACCTCCATTGACTGTATATTGGGTATCGTAAAGAGAGCTTTCCAAAAGCGATTCAAAAAAGATGATTGTAAATCAAGATATCAATGAACAAGAACTCCAAACTTAGAACTTTGTGGTAAAGCAAGTGGTCTTACAAATTCTGCACATATCATGTTGTCATGTTTATGGTAGACTTTCAAGGATGTTAAATGGCCCAACTTTTATATAGCATAACTGTCCACTTAATATTTTGGGCCAAAATGTCAATTCATATTTTGGGCTTCAATTCACAGTATTCGACAATATGTCCATTGCATTGTAGATTTGTACCACAAAACACCATCTTGAATATTTATTAACCACCAACATTAAGCAATTGTGAAAACCGCATTAATGTGTGATGATGTGATTATTGTTAAGACTTAGTTTGCGAGTGTGAAATTAAATTTATTAAATACTATAAGTATTTTTTAATCTATTGTATACTTCATTAATTTATTATATATTAAAAAGAGGGGTTGAGTTCTTTTAAAAGGCTGCTATTGCAAAAAAATTTAAAATTTATGTTTAAGAGAATAGAGGACGCGATGTGGTGTCTTTTAAGAAAAAAATAATAATTTAAAGATGGGATGGTTTGATTTAGGGGCGGTAATTCTTGACACGACCTGTTAACCTCATCTAAATTCGACACGAAAAAAACGGTTTGGGTCAACTAACACGACCTGTTTTAAAAAATTGGTCGGGTACGGGTTGACCCGTATTATAAACAGGTAGGGTTTGGGTTGACCCATATAAAAAATGGGTTGACCCGTTAACCCGTTTAACAATTTAGAAAAAAAAGCTTTTATATTTTTGTTTTTTCCATTTTTATTTTACATGGTTAGTCATAATGGTGTTAGTTTTGACACATTATAATATATATTTGTCACACTCATTCAACATTAAACATGTTATCGATAATCTGCTTAAAACCCAACAATTAGATTATAGATCGTCAACTTGTATGACTCGTTTAAAAATACGGGTTAAACAGGTCGGGTTTGGATTGACCTGCATTTATATGTGTGAGGGTTAGGGTTGAAATTTTTTACCTGAATAATAATATGGGTCTGGTTCAGGTGAACATTTAAACCCGTCAACCCACAACCCGACACAATTAACACCCCTAGTTTGATAGATGGAATGTGAATGCTCTTATAATACACACATATGTGAATTTCAAGGGAAATGTACTTGGACTAGAATAAATGTGCACGTCTTTGTAGTACACATAAAGTTACACGCAATATTGTAATAGATTAGACGCACTAATTTTAGACTAGACTAACACTTGCATAATAAAAACCTATTACAATAACCAAAACCTTTAAAACGTTATTTTTATTAAATAATAATAATAAGATGTCCTAATAGGGAGGTCTTTGATTATAATTCATTCATGATTATTTTTAATAAGTAGTATTAAGCACCCCGCGTTGCGGTGGAGCCATCAACACTGAACTTGCGGCGTGTTAATGCGAATAACTTAGACAGAAACATAAAACATAGAAAAGAATAACTAGGTTGACCTAGGACTCGCGCGTTGCGACGAACCTATCAAACTGGAAAAAATAGACAACGTAAAAATGTTGAACCGCACACACGTTGCGCCGTGTTAACTCCTAGAATTTAAAACGGAACTAAAAGCGAAAAATTTGCGTAAGATGAAAAGTCTAAGGGACCAAAGTTGAAAATAAAAAAATTGTGAGGTTAAATTGCGAAAGACGAAAACTTTTGGGTTAAAAGTAAAAAAATCAAAAAGGTTAGGTTAAAGTGAAAAATCAAGTTTTTTTTTTCAAAAATCCCCCCAAGTATTGAATACAACCACTCTATATATATAAATGTTGGAAATGTTTGGAAAGTCCCATAGACTGAAAAAGTCACTTTAAACAAGAAGATATATACAATTTCACATGAGGATCTGCAAATATTCAAGAAACATTTATAATTGAGAACCACCAATTATTCAGGAACATTTTATAGACTGAGAATCGCTTTATCGTTGCTTGTGTTAACTTTATGAAGAATTTCTGTATGGTATCATTTTCATAATCAAGGTAGAAATATGTTGTTAGAGTATTTAGTGATACACACCTGCCACTCCTCTTTTTTTTTATATTTAGGGCATAGTAAGGATGAGCGTGGTATCGTATCATATCGAACTGGTTCTGGTATTTTTAGTAGGGATGAACGTGGTACCGGTACTAAAAATACCGGTACCGAAAATGTTTGACACAGTACGATATGATCAGTATCTGAAGATAAAAATCGGTATTTAACCAGTACTAACATTTCAATTCACTAATTTCATTCTTAATAAACTGTTCAATAATTTAAATATATTGTTACAGCAATTTTGTAGCCTTGTAATTTCCATATCAATCAACATATTCCTTTTCACCTTTTTTTTAATCAATTTGTCTCTTTCGCCAACCAACCATCAACTTTAGTCTAAAATCACATTAAGAACCAACTTCTATTTTTCATCATTATATTTTTACTTTCATCCTTTGTTTGAGTGTTGCTTTAGATATACTTAACCCATATTGTTACACACACAAATTATCCTTCAATGTGTACTTTGTAGTGATATTTTCAAGTGTATTGTAGTTTATTTTACTTTGCAGTGATATTTTCAAGTTTGCTAATCAAGACTATGTTTTTTTTCTAAAAAAAACTACATTTTCCAGTCACATAAGACAATAGTGAGCAGAAGTAGACATTGGTGGATCCAAGAGGGGTTCCAGAGTTCGCAAAAACCCTCTCGATTTGAAAAAAAATTAGAAAAAATTAGTGTAAACCTTGTATGATTTGAAAAAAGTTAATGAAAATTATTGAAAATCTAACAAAAGAAACCCTTGAAAAAAAATCTTGAATCCGTCATTAAAACTAGAGGAATCTACTGACTTTGCAACAAATTTCTTCTAGTAATAAAATGTGTCACTAGAAAAAGAAAGAGAAGAAAAGCGAGAACTAGTTTAATTTCAAAAGTATTGTATTTTTTTAATAATATTTAAAACACATGCAAATATTTGTGTATTTAATTCTAAGGTAACGGATTTTTCAAATGTAAATATTTGAAAATAACTCTAAGTAGATATGTATATATTTTCAGTCAAATTTATATTTGTAAAACAGAAAACTTAACGAAACTGTGCTTATCAATTAACTTAACAAAACTCTGCTATCAAGTATGACAAATTATTAAAAAAATAAAAAGAAGAAGAAGATTTTTCCTAAATGAAGTTAGAAAAAAAATGACGCATTTTAGATTCGTAAGATGAGAAACCAAGGTTATAAACACTAGTTACATTAACTTTAAAATTAAAAAACCATTTATATATTTGAAAAATACAATTTTTTTTTAAATTAAGAAGAAGATTTTATATTAATAAAACATTTATATTTATTTAAAAAATACAATATTTTAAATAAAAATTTCAGCAAAAGACGAGGTTTCGCACGCATCTCATGGCAGCATTTGGAGGATACTTTTACTGACAACCGGAGAATTTGATACTATCCTCCATATCAACTTTGGGAATCTCAACTTTATATTCATTATCTCAAAAAATTTGCTTTTCCGGATATCAAACTCAATTTTCTAATCCAAATGATTTAAAAGTTATAAACATAGATTATTTTTTGTTACTTCAAATATAAGCATTTTAAAAACCTTGCACGATTTTAACTTCCATTATTTTAAAAGGCAATTAAATTTAACCAAGATAACTTGAGTTGGTTTAAAATAAATTAAGCATTTTGAGATTTAATTAGATCATGTAGCCACTCCATTCACATTGGTGCAAAATAGGTTGTGCTAGTGAACCTTGACATGAAAATTACACTTGAACTTTAGATTCGTGTCAAATGTATGAACCGGACATGCCATGTTTATTCAATTGTTAACATTAACATGACCCTTTTAACATTTTTAGTTATCACTATCTTTATGCTATATATCAAAACTCTGAAAAAATTTTCAGTTATAATAAAAATTATATTATACATATATACAAAAAAGCAACTCAAGTTGCATCATCGCATAGGTTCATCAAAAGGCACTATTTCATTCAAAGTTACCCTTTAACACCAGATATCCAAACCACCTTAACAAAATAATGTGTGGCTATTATCAGATTTTATATATAAAACGGCACCATTTCATTCAAAGTTACCTTTTAACATCGTTTCATTCAAATAAGATTTCGATTGTTTATCACTCTAGAACTTTAACCCCATTTCTTCCCTCTCTCAGATCTTAAACAAACAGATTTGTTCAAAGATGTGTGTTCAATCTCAAAAACATGTATATTCAATCTTAAAAACAAATCGATTCGATGTAACGATAAAATATCATATTTCATCCACAAACGATGAACCAATTTACGTTTGAAAAGTAAAAAAACGTTGTTTGTACCCTTCCAACGATACGGAACAATAACCGTCGCCTCTTTGTAAAGTAAATAACTTCTTTTCACCATCTTCATTTCTTCACATGTGTCATTTTAGTTTTTTTTATTTCTTTCTATTGTGAAAATTACATTCGTCCTACTTCCAAATATAAAAAGTTGTATGCACGAAAATTAAATCATTGTAATCTTATTTTTTAAATTTCAACTGGAATATGATGCAAATGATTATATTTTTAGGTTTCTTTTTTGTTTGAAATAACGAGTGTATCGTAACCAACTAAATTCCTCTCCACCGCAACGCACATTGGCCAATGTCTACTAAGTTGGTTTGCATCATAAATAGGCTTTGATGATTTCGCCTCTCTTATATTAATACCAAAGACATTCATAATCAAAATCACGCTACAACGCGCGGGTTAGCATGAGTTTGTAAGTATACATAAAATAAATAAATGCGAGTGCTTTTGATGTGTCCAAAACTTTTCAAGCTTCATTAAGCATTAGTCCAATGATTAAGTTACCTAAGGCATGTGAAGCGTCTAGATTCGTAGAAGGTTAAGCTATAATGGTCGTACATTAGGCGGACCTAATGTTTAAGCGTCGGGGTCAATTTGCACCATAATGTTTTTATGTCATTTATAACATTGAAATTCAAACGACCCCGTAGGTTTTTAGGCGATGAACTTTACATAGACTATGAGGTCTGATCCCCTTTCCTCCACCTCAACACCTTCTTCTTCCCCCATCAAGAAGAAATGGTCTCCCCATCCATCCATTCCAATAATATAGAGAGAGAGAGAGAGAGAGAGAGAAGCAGTTCAGGATAAATGGGGAGAATTCCCTGAAGGCACCAAAGACAAGACCCGACGGAGGGGTGTTCCCCGTCGGGGTTCCCCTCCACGTCACCTTGCCGACGTCTTATTCAAATCCACACCCAGCCGCCGAATGGAAAAAACACAAGTCATCTGAATTGACTGGCAATCATGTTGTTTCTTCATTAATAGGACTCATGTCTAATTCTATACCTCTCATTTTTTTCGTATGATTAAACATTAAGAACAATAAAAACAAATAGAGCTGCATATTTGGGACATGATTCACACGTTAGACCTATGATATAAACACAAGGGATACAACCAACTAGTAATGATAAGCTAATAAGCAATAATTAGTTAAACATGTGTGAACAATTTGTCTTAAACCAAGTTTTACAATCGCTGGAAACAAATATAAAAAAAATAAAATTGAAATCGAAGTCACATTAGACCAAATCAAATTGACACCCTACTTGCACCAAAAAAAATCCAAAATTTGAACAGGCAACAAAATTCATCGTCTCGGCTTGGTAAAAAGAGTTAGAAAAAAAGTTCAAAAAGCTACAAAAAAAATTGAAAATTGTGAACCTGATAAATTCCTTTTTTTTTGTGTGTTCACTAATCATACGCCTAAGTTAAATTCTTTTAAAAGAAGATATAAATTATTAGTTTTGAAAATGAAAATATAAATTATTAGTTTTGAAAATAAATAAATCGAATAGTGGTGTAATTAATCCGTGTAAAATTTAGAATGGCATTAAATTAAGAGCCTAAAAGTCATCTTGGGCTTACCGTGAGTTTTTGTCATCATGAAAGGCATGGGCCACGCTCACAATAAGTGTCTGCTAGTAACACAAATAGATACAAAAAAAGCCTTGTAACATTTTTATTTCGTAAAGATATAATTTCCATTTCTGAATTTCTTTTTTTTCAAATTTGTTTTTAGTGCTATTTTAACATATTCAGAAAGTTGATTGAATTCCTTACCTTTTTCAGTTTTTAAAATACTTTAAATTTATTATTATCAATGCATAATATATATTTATTTACAAATTAAAAAAAAAAATTTATCAATGCATAATATATATTATTTACAAACTAAAAACAACATATATCATAGATATTGGATCAATGTGCAAATGGCATTTTTCTAGCTTTACATGATCTGAACAATAATGTAAAATTCCATCGTATTAATCAATCAAATCTTTGAAATTGATAAATCGTGACGCTATACGTCTTTTTCATTAGCGTCGCTATAATAAATATTATATTTTGATCTTTTGTTGATTACAATTGAATTTCAAAAGTTATAAAAAACGACTTAATTTCAGGAAAGCATTTGATTTTTCGTCAAAATAAAGTCAAGGAAGGACATATATTTTTGTTTGAAAGAAAGTTTAGCTTTATAAAAATTTCAGGAACAAAGAACCTTTTATGAAGTATGATATATTAGTGCTGTTGGTATCTATTTTTTTTGCTAATATTCCACTAAACTAAAAAGAAGAAAAAGGCCCTCTTTTTCATGAGTTGATACCTACACCAGAGGGGACTTTTTTCGTTATTTCATCAACCAGAGAGAAGAAAAAGCCCTCTTGTTTATTTACATATTGTCCCAGTAAAGTTAAGCAACCTTCATAATTATTCAAAAATTATAATTTTAACATAATTACATTCCCTCTTTATGAAAAATTATGACTTAAATGTATCAAACGTTTAATGATAAAAAAATATATAATTTTTTTGAAAATATTTATAAGTTTGTTCAAACCTAAATTATCAATACCCTTTTGTAAAAAAAGTTACTTTATAATGTTGCTTTTTTTATGCTTTAGAAAAAAAGAGTAGCGGTTTTACGCGTCTCTTAACTAGTTAACTTCGATCCAAAGGTTAAAATTTTTAAAGCTTTGATGTTGGGTTTGTGAGCCTCTATTAAAAGGATTTCTTTATAGCTACTTTTTTCTATTAGCAATGTGTGATGATGTGCTTGTTTAAGATTCTTTAAGTTTTGATGTTTTTAGCCTTACTTTTTTCTATAGACATTTTTATATCACTTTCTTAGTCCATTAATGTAAGAGGACAAATCCTTTTTTTCTTGAATTCTATGAAAATTACATTTTTTTTTGTATATCAATGCAGTGTGACAATTTATTAGACTAAGTTACTTAAAAATATTTGCACAGAAAACTCCAAATTAAAGTTTTGGTTGAGAACCCCAAAATGTTTAGTCGCGCATAGGAGCTACCTTAGATGGTGTCAGGGCTAGAACAAGTGATTCCTCGGTCACTGGTATTTGTCGGATTTTTTAAATAAAAATTTGGCTTGGACTCCCTAATTGTAGATAATAGAGAAAAGAACCTTGCAATAACCCACTGACTAAAAAGTTCTGGTTCCACACTGGATGGTGTAATAAATTTTTTGATTTGTTATACAACACACATGTATCTGACTCATTTTCATCTAGATGTTATGTATCTGACATTTGAGTAACATCAAAACGTTCTAAAAAATTATGTTATAAAAAAATAATTTTGAACTAGTCAATTAACACACCCATAATTTCCACGTTGTTTAAAACATAGAATGTGAAGGTAGTGATGGTTTGAGACACACAAGTGACAATGTCGATATTGTTAGGTTATGAAGTCGGCCAAGTGTATATGTAGATGCATGTGAGCACATGCAAAGCACAACTGTATTTGTCGTTTTACAATTCTCTTTTTTTTATAGCGACAATGAACGCTATACCTTGGACTTGTGTAATGTATCAATCATTGTACACGTCATTAACTAAGGAAAAGAATTGAATATAATACTATTTTACTAGTTTATTATCATAAATCACCGAATTAATCGTTGTTAAAAATTCACAGCCTTAATTAGTTAATTGATTGTGGTGTTTTCTTGATTATTTAAAGGGAGTGTAATTATAAAAGCACAACTAAGGTGGTATTCGGTTTATGAAAGGGGAAACAAAAAGAAAAAAAAAGAAAAAGATTGTTTTATGGATTAGAAGAGAAATCCAAATCAGATTTAATTAATAACATATCATCAAAAGAAAGACATAGGGCAAACTCCTAAATGAAAGTAATACTTTTTCAGGTATGTTATATGTTTATGATGATATATAAAAATCGGTGCATTTGGCATTTGGCTTAGCTTCCGTCTTCACGTAGGGTCTAGGGAAGGATCAGATCGCAATATAATGTACGCAATCTTACCCTAAACTTTGTTCAAGAAGCTGTTTCTCATAACTAGAATGCATGACCTCAAGTCATAAAGCAACGACCTTACCGGTTCTCTTATATTGATATATTAGAAGTTATTTTTGAAAGTATGAGATATGTAAATCTAGATGGTTATATATATTTTCATGTATCGAGCTTTAATCTAATAAATTTTGGCCTATGCGAATCCATTGTTATAAATTTGAGAAAATGCATTTCATTGAGTACATTGTTCGTATATATTTGGATTTCACATTCACATTCTTTTATTCTTCATATAGTTTATACTAAAATTTTTCACATTTTATTGTTTAAATAGATATAAGTGATCAATCAACTCAAATCTATGTAAGATATTTCATTTGTAACTACTAGTTAGCAATTCAATATATTTGAGGTAATGAGCTCTAGCCGATTGTGCATTAAAGGTACAATTATCTTTGAAAATATCTATTTGAATCACATGTTTAGTGATGTAGACATCGAATGCATAGCAAGACATTGAATGTTTAGCATGTTTCGTCGAAAGAAAGAGACGATTCATAGAGAAGACCCAATGTGTTTATTTTACTAGGCGTTTCTCCTGATATTTTTTAACCATGTATAAAAACCTACTAAATTAACTATTTTCTGGTCTTCTCCATTAACAAGCCTTACAAAACTATCAATATTGTAGTATATTGTTAGCATTGGTGCTAAGTTAGCAAGAAGACAACAACTTCTAGATATTATGCAACTTAGTAAAAGATAAGTAAGTGTGAATAACATGTTTAACGTGATGTTGAAACAGCACATATCGTTACATATATGATGTATAAATTAAAGTTTTATTCTTTTGGCCATAAAGTGAAATTTGAGGATAATATTTAGCAACAATTGCCATCATCTCTGTTCTTTTTATATAATGCAGTCGTTAAAAACATTAACAATAGCTAGGACAACCATTTTAAAAGGTATAAAGGAAATAGTTTTCGATACCTTATAGGTTTTACGTCAAGAGTGTTATAATACTAAGATTATGCAACTTCTGAATTATTAGAAAGTCAATTGACACAACCATTTTAAAAATTACACTAAGCTAGAAGTAGAAAGTATTACAAAAGATTGTGGTGTAAAGAGAGTGTGCTAGACTACTGGTTAGGATCATTATCTTATATATTTAGAAAAAGTACAACGTACGAGAGACCTTATCGTACGATCGTACACAATTAGGAAATCGCATGTTATAAAAAAAGGCGCATGCGTATAATCTGCAAAATTGCATGTTGTTTTTTTTATGAAATCGCATGGTGTATGCAAACAATTACGCATGTTGCTTGGGTATAACAAAATCGCATGTTGATGAACAAATTCGCATGTTGAGGCTGAGTCGGTACGCTTCGTACGCTAAGGACTTTTGTACGTTAACCGGCCTATCTCTCTCTCTCTCTCTCTCTCTATATATATATATATATATATGGATGGGTTAAAATGAGAGCCACCTTGAGTTGTGAGAACTTTGCGAATTAGACCATCCAAAAGGTTTTTCTGAATTTTTGTTTCTCAAAAGTCATATAAAAGATCACTTGTTTCAGCCTAAATATTTTTTTTAAAATGCAGCATATCCACATTTACATGAGCCATAAAAAAATATTTATTTTCAGCAAAATTTACGCCAACGCGTAAAAAAAACTTGCATCAGTCAAAACTACTCACTCAATAATTTTTTTTACTTTTTTTTACAGATGTGTTTATAATATTTTCATCTACGTTTGTGCAAAAAAATTTGGCCCAACTTGCGAAGGAACAAAAAGTTCTCATAGTTATCGCAACTTGTGATGGTTATCATTTGAACCGAGCCTTAAATATATGTGTGTATGTATATATTATATATATATATATATATTATATATATATATTGTGTGTGTGTTTAATCAATAAAGACTTTATTTATTTAATGTTAAAGTTATTGTACACAAGTTTTATCATAATAAAATCATCAAATAATAATCAAAATTTTAAATTCTCTTTCGCAAAATAACTCATATTTTTTCTAACTATAGAAATACTCACATTTTCATTATTGTTCTATTGCTATACATTTTTTTTTAAATGTTAAATTTCTAGAAGGTTAAGCGACTGAATTATATACACATATTTAAAAAATAATGAACTAGAAAAACATATATAAGAACACGTCACAAGGTTTCTTCCCTCAAATAATAGAGCACAAAGATTTGTTGACAGGAGTCAGAAGCTCAAAGGCACACACTTCAAGCCACCTGGAACAGATTTAACAAACTTTAATATAATAATAATAATAATAATAATAATAATAATAATAATAATAATAATCATAATATTTACTGGTTGGCTAGTAGTAACCTTCTAAAATGTTCTCCACACCTGTGGGGTACTTCATCGGCACCGGCCAACTGCTTTTACGGAGGGCCCTCCTTCAATTGGACGCCCCACTCATTCCTTTCCTTTCTCACAAGCTCCCTTCCTCTCGTACGGGCACGGCCTTCTATACGGACAGCTCTTGAATTTAGTGACGGATCCCGAAAATGTTCGTAGTGGTAGCGTTTTATAGAAAAGAGGTAACGAAATCAAAAAAATGTTAAGTTTTTTAAAAATTTACAGTACCGTCGGAGCGCCAAAGAGTAGCGGAGGTTACCCCTACCAATAAGATAGGTTTGCCCTGCTTGAGTTCATTTCTTGTCACGTCTGCAAACGGCAAGCCTTTCTTTCACGTCCCTACTAATGACTCACGGAGTGATGTAATGCACATGGTTTAAAATTATTGAACTAAAAATTTGTAAAAATATATATGTTGTTATATGTATTTATACGCGTCTTTTACAGAAAAAGCTAAATTTTAAAAGTAAGACTGTAAATAGTTATGGCATTTTTAGTGTCATCCAAAAATCTTGTTGCTCGTGCTTTCTTGAAAAAAATCATTTGAAATTGGCTCTTATGTAAACTAGATGAGCTCATGAGCATGAGCCAAGATAAGCTACTCGTTGACTCGTTTAAGTTAAAGCTGGAAATTTTGATATATATAACTCAAGATATAAAATTATGGGGTGTGGAGGGGTTTGGGTTGGTGGCATGGCCCGACACGTGGCGAATGTAGGATCCACAAGGTAATTCTTGAAATCAAAGGGTGTGGGTGGCGTGGCTACGGCTGGCGTGGCCAACCATGTGGATTTTTCCTTTTTTTTAACTATTTAAATTTCATTTAATTAAATTAACACACTAACTAAAATAAGATTGCATATAATAATTTTAAAAAGTACAAATAAAATTAAAAAAAACTACTTAAAATTAAAAAAACAACTGCATAAGATAAAAAAAACTTCATGGTTTATCCATGTTATATTTTTGCAAAATCTCTTTTTCATTTTCAACGTCATTGCCAATTCGGCGTTGATAAGGTAATCGACGTTGATGGCAAGAAACTTCATCTCTGCGTGTTTTTTTCTTTTTGAAATGCCTTCTTTTCACGAGCCGCTTGGATATTTTCTTCACCTCCATCTTTTGTTGTTGGATGAAACTGAATGTGTCAATTTTCGTCTCAATTTCTTCCAACTATTCGGTGTACAACCCTTTACCCGAAGCCGAACCCGATCCCGAACCGATCTGCCTCTTTGAACCTGCTTTTTTCTAAGTGTCTCTATCGGGTGGGCGGGAAGCAGAATCATCAT
The DNA here is from genome assembly GCA_947069175.1 of Scalesia atractyloides. Taxonomy (NCBI): domain Eukaryota; kingdom Viridiplantae; phylum Streptophyta; class Magnoliopsida; order Asterales; family Asteraceae; genus Scalesia; species Scalesia atractyloides. The sequence goes on from CAMTDV010000116.1 coordinate 53,295,462, forward strand.
AATCATCCAAAGTAAGATCAAGCTCTTGATCACGAGCATCGGATTGAGCTTGGGACGAGGGTGTTCTTGCCTTTTTGGATAAGGTTGATTCACTAGCAGTAGGGACTCTCGCTTATTTAGAAGCGTACCTACATACATTCCAACAATGCATGTACTTGAACTCGTGCTTCTTGTTATCCTTGTATGATACCATGGTATTCTTGATAAAGTCGGCCTCAGTTTCACCGCTCGTTGGCGAGTTCTTCGCATTATGGAAACAATCGTTTAACGCGGTGACATGTGTATTTATGTCACTCCACTTGGATGAGAGGCTATCATTTTCACGATAAACCTCCGTGTTGTTCATTTGCGTATGGAATGTTTTCTTTATGGAATCTCAAAAATCTTGGCGGTGACGTGAATTCCCTATTCCAAAAAGAATTTAAGCATTATAAAAAAATTATAATAAAACTAAAAACAATAACATTGTTATATAAAAATACCATTAATCGGATTTTCCGATTCATCGATATAACATCTTGTCAACGTAGTTTTTCCTTGAGGCGTCCCCTTAGTTTGTGTTCTTTGAAGGACCGCTAGTGCTTTTTTTTCATCCAATTTTGGTGACTTCTTTTTTTTGCCGGTTTGGATGACGAAACCACCAACGTCTTGGGGTTGTGTTTCGGGTACAGAATCAGGTTGGGAAAGGTTAGTTGGAATAGATGAATCATCGTATGGAAAGTTCGTGAATACACGGTTTCCTATATATGACGCGAAACTAGCTAGATCGGGACACGGTGAGCATACTAAACCGTGTGGATGGCTGCGTGTAAGGGGTATATGGGGCGGGTTTGGTGGTTGACGGTTTTGTGGTGGGCTAGGGTTCGGGTTCTCTTGGTAACCAAAGGGGTTGGTTGGGTCAAGATTTCGGTTAAATGGATGCGTTGTAGAGGATTAAATGGGTTGAATTTATAAAAAATATAAAGATAGAAGAAGGTAAGAAGTAGAGAAGTGGTACAAAAAATGTAAAGTGAGTGGGTATTTATAATGTTTAAAAAGAAACAATTTTTATTTAATAAAGTAGCCGTTGGGCAACGGCTAAGCCAAACGGTCATCTATCCCCAGCCAATCCAAGCTAGCCACCTCATCTCTCTCCTCCGCCCTACGCCAGGCTTCAAAGCCACATTAGCGGGGAACGCTTGCCTGGTAAAGCTAAGCCGGTGTTGCTTGACATCCTCCGCCCCAGTCAACGCCTCACACACCGCGTTCTAACACCATTATATGAAAAATATGAATTTTTGATTTAATATATGTCAATAAGTGTAAAAATATATATTTTTTCTTAAACAAACAAGTTGGCTTGATGAACCATGAGTCAACTTTATTTTCTTTTTATTTTTATAAATTAAGCTCGAAGTCTTGAACACATATTTTAGCTTGATTAGATAAGTAAGTCGTATCAGTTCTACTTGATTTACAAACAAATCAATTTCGAGCCTAAGGCCACTCGGTGTGGGGCCGTCCCTGCCCCCCCCCCCCACCCACCATGCCGGATGGCCCGTCACCGTCGATGTAGTCTTCACGCGGACGTTGGGGACGAAGCATATTTTATTATATTTTAAACATAAAGCCGTTTGTAACGGCTAGATTTAAAAAAATTTATTTTCAAATTAATAATTTTACCTATAAATACACCAATATCATCCCACTTTTTTACACAATTTACTCCCTCCATCTCTCAAAATTATAAAATCATTCCCGTCTATTTATAATTCTCCAACATTTTTTAAAAAAATATAGAGATGTCACCTTCGTCGTTGTGTTCATCATCTTCGGACGACGCCGAAGTTTTTGTTGCGAACTTCGTTATGCAAGCAGCACAGATGATCATGGAGGAGGAGGAAGAGGAAGAAACCTCGTCACAACCACAAACGAGGGCGGCCGCCTTAAATCGACAACGAGAAGGTATTTAAATCGTTTAACGTATTTAATTTTCTAGTGTGTCTTTATTTTGATGTGCTTTCCTAATTTATACAACTCGTTGACAATCAGCTGGGCATGATAGTTTAGTAACCGATTACTTTGCCGACGAACCCGTGTACACGGACGCGATGTTTAGACGTCGGTTCCGAATGAGTCGTCGACTTTTCTTACGTATAGCAGACGACTTGGCGCAGTCTGATCCATATTTCACGCTTCGATACGACGCCAGGGGTCGTAGGGGATTCACACTTTACAGAAATGTACCGCGGCGATTCGCCTGCTCGCATACGGGACTGCACCCGATTCGTTAGACGAGTATTTAAGGATGTATGAAAGAGCTTCACGTGCATGTCTGCACAAGTTTTGCAAATGGATCGTGACGTTATATAGCAAAAAATATATGCGGAAACCAAACGCAAACGACGTCCAAAAATTATATCAAGCGCACAAAGAAAGACATGGTTTTCCAGGAATGCTCGGAAGCATTGATTGCATGCACTGGGCCTGGCAGAACTACCCTACTGCCTGGCAAGGTCAGTGTACTCGGGGGATCACGGTCATCCAACTATAGTACTAGAGGCTGTTACGTCACAGGATCTTTGGATTTGGCATGCCTTTTTTGGTCTGCCTGGTTCACTTAACGACCTTAACATCATCTACCAATCACAGGTATTTGACGATGTAATCCAAGGAACAGGTCCAGATACAAGTTTTACGATTTCGGGGTGGAATACAGGCGCGCTTACTACCTTGCAGATGGAATATACCCGACCTGTACTCTACAATCGTTAAAACTGTTCCGCACCCTACAGACGACAAAAGAAAGAAATTTGCCAAGTTTCAAGAGGGGGCGAGAAAAGATATTGAACGGTGTTTTGGAGTTCTACGAAAAAGTGGCATATCATTGAATATTCGGCACATTCTTTTACACCACAGAGGTTGCGATACATTATGTATGCTTGTATCTTGCTGCATAATATGATCATCGAAGACGACGGTAGAGCGATCTGTGACTACAACGAAAACGAGTCTAGCTGTAATTCTGTTCAAGTGAGTGAAGAACAACAAGATTTAAACAGATTCTCTCTACGTAACGAGTACATACATCACAACCTACCAGCGACTTGGTGGACTACATTTGGAACAACACACAAAACGAACCCACCGACGACATGCCGGATGAAGACTAATAGTTTTTTTTATGTAATGTTTGAATTAATATGTTAGTTTATTTTAATGTAATGTTTGAATTAATATTTAATTTTAGTTTTTTAAAATTATGTTAGTTTATTTTTATGTAGTGTTTGAATTAATATTTGGTTTTTGTTTTTTAATATAATGTTAGTTTATTTTTATTTAATGTTTGAATTATTATTTAATTTCAGTTTTTATAAATATTTCGGCCAAAATTAAAAAGAAAAATAAAAAAATAGGTGGGGTCGGGTCGTCATTCATTTCCAAGCTTCCACCTCTACAGGGGCGTCCTCCAAGGTCTCTGACGCGTTTGCTGACGTGACGGGTCGTCCTGAAGAGAGACCCGTCACCCACACCGAGTAGCCTACCTGACAACCCAAGAAACTTTTTTAAATTATAAAAATTTTATGAAAAAGTTGACTAGAAATTATTAATGGTTCAAATCCCAAGAACAATACTTGTGAAACGTAATTTTGCAAACACAAACAACGTTCCAAAAAACAAACATAGTACCACAAAGCATTCTTTTCTTGTACCATACAACATCCTAAAGCACACCCCATACCCCTTAAAATCAAGCCCACCCTCCACTGACCCTTCTACACTTCTCACTGCTGTCCACACAACCTTTACACCTCGTAGCAATAATATTATCCACCACCACCCACCACCCAACCACCACCATGTCCGTCAAAGAGTGCACCCACCACAAAAACAAATCCCAAAAACTGCTTCGTAAACTCTGCACCTTGTTCCTCATCCTGGCCTTCATCGTCCTCTTAACCTTCTTAATCACTTGGGCCATCCTCCAGCCCAGAAAGCCCAGATTTATTCTTCAAGACGCCACCATCTTCTCCTTCAACGTCTCCGCCCCGATCTTGTTATCCTCCAACTTTCAAGTCACTGTCTCCTCCCACAACCCCAACTCTCGGATCGGCGTCTACTACGATAAACTTAACATTTACGCTTCCTACAGAAACCAGCAAATCACTTACTTCACCGGCATCCAGCCGGTTTATCAAGGCCACCATGACACCAACGTCTGGTCACCTTTTATTTATGGTTCGGATGTGTAATTGTAAATGTTTGTTGTTCAAATCCAATTGGTGACAAAAATTTAGCCGTTAAAAAAAATACACGCTTTCTTTTACTTGATACACCCTTTTTGTTTTTTTTTCGAGCATGAAATACGAGAAGAAAGGGTGTAACTAGTAAAAATGTGTATTTAACATCAACTCTTTTACATAATTTATCTGTAACTTTGATTGTTTACATTTTGTGTATGGTATAGATAAAACACCCAGCCCGGCAGGTGATCGCTGACCGAAATTTAGAAAAAAATTATTTGTGTTATATTGTGTTGTATAGATAAAACACCCAGCTGCGCAGGTGACTGCTGACAGAAATTTAGAAAGAAAAAAAAGGATTTTGTGTATATATATATATATATTTTAATTTTCATTAAATACTTAACCTTTTAAATATAGTTTAAGATTGTATTTTTTTTTACCATATTTAATATTTATAAAATACTAAAACAACAAATTACAAATGGCAACAAGCTGCACTGCAACCTTTTTTATATAAAAAATATATATAAGGCTGATTTTCATTACTTGTCTGGAATCAATTTTTGTGTGTGTGTGTGTGTGTGATATTATTACAATTTTATTTACATAATCTTGTTTACATGTTGTGTGTACTAGGTTCGAATGTTCCTGTGGCACCGTACAACGGACAGTTGTTGAAGGAGGATCAAGATAACGGTTCAATTAATCTGTTGATTATGTTGAACGGACGGGTGAGATGGAGAGTTGGCAGGTTTATTTCCGGGAGGTATCATATTCATGTCAGGTGTCCGGCGTATATTCCGTTCGGGAATAAACCGAATTCTGCGATTCCCGGGATTGTCGTCGGTACCGGAATTAAGTATCAGTTGTCTACAAGATGCAGTGTAAACGTGTGAAGATGGTAAACGGCGTCGTTACGGCTCTCACTTTTCACACTTGTTTTTCTTGTTATGATGATATTATTGGAAGCATACGTAGAGGAATTTGTAAATTTTTAATTTTGGTGGGTTGTAATAAGATAAGGAAAAGATGGGCATGAAGTATAAATGTAACTATTTTTCCTGATAAACAATAAATCTTTTTAGTTTCAGAATTTTTTTTATGATTTTATATTTATTTTAATGATTCTTGTTCGCTATGAAAGAGCTTTGGTTTTAGTGGACTCAATAATTGAAGAAATTGTGGTGATTAGAATTTCTTTTTTTGTAGGAAAAAAGATATTAAAAAACTATAAGAAATAAATTTTGATGGTTGTTACGTGAGGTTTGGTTTTATTAGCTATTAAAACGTCAACACTCTAAGTGATGGTGTTTGAGAATAATTAAATTTACCTAATATGATTAGGTGTTAAAGTTACACAAAATTGTGTTGTCCTATCTCCGTTCTCGTAGTTTTCTGCCCTTAAGTAAAATTTCGGTTTTAGTGATACACAATTTATGTTTAAACATTTAATGAGTGTGTCTTTAAATATATTTGTAGATGGTTGGATAGCTATAAAAATTTATGTTGCCATATCCGTATCTCATAGGTAAAAGAAACTGATTGATACGTGACGTGAGCGTATGTGTTATTTTTGTCGGTTAACTGTAATCTAATAGATATTACGTCGTATAATGTCACGTAACATCTTGTTTAAGTCAAGAAAGAACTTTAATATATGAGTGTGATGTCATGTACTATAGAAGTCATATGGTTTAATATAGTTTGGAGTTATAACATACGAATCACGATTGTTATTTTTATGATTCTTGTAGTGATCAGATTAGTGTTTTTCATCTTTATAAATTAAATATTATAGTTTTTCAATGTACTTTATTTTAAAAATACGCATATATAAAGTGATGTACAACGTGTATATTAATTACAAGATTCTTTGATCATATGCACACCAAGTGTTTTAGGGTACAAATTCCCTCTCTTTAGCAAGGTCATTTTCTGCTATCACAAAAAAAAAACTTATTGGTGACTTTACTTGTTTAGAGTTGGACCTAGGTAGAGAGAGCTGGGTGGGCGGACGTACCCTTTGAAAAATAAAATTTAGTCACTTGAAACTTTGATTAAATCTCTCATTCGCACACTTGGAAAATAACGTCTAGGTCCGCCACTGTACTTGATCCATCGTTTTTAGAGAAACGGAGAGATAATGAAACCAATTTCGTAAACTTTAAAGTTTCACTAAATAATTAGAACTAAACAAATGAATTGAAATGGACAAAAAGAGAAACAATCACAATTGATGGAGTGCAAGAGACACTAGAATGGATCTCAATCATCCAAATATGATTTAAAGTTTTAAAAAGTGATTCATTTGATTCCTAATTGTTTAGTGTTTTTAATTACACAGAAATATAGACCATCACTCCATGTGTGTATGTTTGTATACATACACATATTTGTATCACACCATATAGTCAATAGAGTCGGCTTATTAGGCCATCACTTCATATTTATATAATATTTTACAATATTAGTTAATAGAAAAAGTTCACAATGTTTCTTTTGTCAAGATAACACATCATGTATCGTCTAGGAAGTAATGAATTCAATGCATTCTCCTAATGTCCCCCTTTATACAGAAATATTAACAAAAGAAGGTAGAGAATCGTGTTCTTTTCAATAAGAAAAGTGAGTGTGACGCCTCTTAGAGTATAGCTAGCTAACATTAACCCAACCTATATTATAAAATAATATAAAACTTTAATCTACTAACCGTATATGTTTTCACAAATCTTTTTCATGACCTAACAAAAAAAATTTAAGGTGTGAATGATTATATTTTATTTCTTAAAAGATTAAAATCAACTTTTTATAAAGTAAAATCTTTTTATCAAGCAAATGATTGACTAATTTTGATGTCAATCGAACGTCATGGCAAAAAATCAAGATTGGTCATTGTCGGTACTTGGTTGTGTTTAGTTGGTAGTAATGGATCATGGAAACAAAAGTTTTACAAGTAATCAAGTATCCTCTACTCATTTCCAATAAAGAAAGTCACCACTAAACATATGGATATTATTTAAAGATCTTGTCATCAAGAATATGTTATTTTACTAAAGTGTTTGTAGTTTGATGATAGTAATCTTATGGTAATAAATAGTTTAGTAAAGTGTTGTCTTTCAAATTGTATGAGTTTTAGTATATTTTTTTAATGTTCAATAGAATTAATTTTAGCATTTTTGGGAAAAATAATTGGATTAAACGGAGTACTCTTATAGTAATCTGAGTCCTCATCAATTTCGGAAAAAGCCAGTAACCCATCCGCCTGTAGACATGAGAAGAAATTATCAGTAAAACCTGTTTGGCTCAAGGATTGAACCCAAATTTCTCTGTGTCTTCTATCATTGCCTCACTCTGCACCAAGTAGGCGTTGAATTTGCATCTATCAAGAGAAATGCAAGCCATTCAATACTTGATCTAGAGATCATTGATAGTTCTAATTCTCTAGTTGACATTAACATAATATATTAGAAGTAGATTTGGTGAATGTGTAAAGTTTATAGTATTTAAAAAAAATGTTCTTTTATTAAGTAATAAAATGGGGATGGAAATTTTGAAGAATGCATTTAAATCAACTTAGATAATTTATGTAAATATTAAGATTTCACTCCGAAAGCTAAGAGATTATGTATCATAAAGGTAGGAATAGTTTAAGTATAATATTTCTCTAGATGTGTTATTGAGATCCTCGGTCACCAAATCTTAAAAACCGGCCTAGAGATATGAAGAGTTCTCAATTTGTGTGTCGACTTGCTTATAGCATAGGTCTGGGACTCTTAAAAACCGGCTTAAAGACCATGCGTAGACATTGCCAGACACAGATTATTTGTTTTTCGAAGACGTTTCGTTAAAAAATGTCTGCGCGAACTCTTATTAGTGCAGACTTGGGCCAGACACTTTTAATATCTTCTAAGGTCTGCAGGGTTAAACACCACCACCAACCATCAGCGTCCATCACCACCGTCCACGACCCACCACCACTGTCTAACACCATCACCGTCCACCACCCACCAGCATCTATCACTACTACCACCGTCCATACGTTAAAGAACAAACAACCTTTATCTTGAAGACTGTAGAGATTTGGTCCACTTCTTTTACAGATGTCTCCAAATATAATCCACAGATTATATACATTTTAACTCTTAAAAAACAAAGAACACCTGAAGTGTTTTCAAGTGTCTTCATAAAAGTCTTCCGTTCAAAGTCTTACCTCATAAAATATAATTTAGGCTCATTCTATTCACACACCCCTGCTGCCTATTTGGACACCCCTGGGGCCAAGACGGGTCGTCTAGGTCTAGACGTCCCGTATAGCACTGATTTTGAGGAGTCAGCAAGTACTGGCAGGGCGCACAAATTTATGAGCTAAGACGGGTCGTCTAGACCTAGACGACCCGTCTACGAACTTGTTTTTGTAGTTGGAGAAAGGGTGTTTTGGTTGGATAGATTGGTTGTTGTTGGAGTTTGAAAAAATAGTGTTTTGGTGGGGTAAATTGGTTGTTGTTTTGGAGGTTGATTTTTTATTTTTGTGGTGTAATTTTATATTTTTAAAAAGTTTTGTTTATTGTATAAAATAAGTTATCTTTTTTGATCCTTTAAGTATTAATTTTTTACGTTATATTTTTTAAAAAAATATATTAAAATTTAATACACGTTGATTTAACACAAACAATCATCAAGTAATCGAATAACTGAAAACAAAGTTAAATATTACAGATATAACATATATAACATAACTTTGTACATCCGTAACAATAGGTCAAGACGACTCGTACATTTACAATTAAATTATTTTTGGTATAACTATTAAAACGGGGATGGGTACAGAAACCACCAAGGGGATAATGGATATGGTAACAACTACCAAGGCGGCAGGGGACCGGGTAACTACCACCCACAACGATTCTCCAATTCCAGATCAACGTTGTTTATCGCCCTGGGTGAGCATCGGAAGCCCGACAAAGCAGTCATGCAATTAGTTAGCAGTCATTACTTCTTAACACTTGAATCCCAACGCTTCTCCTTACATTCTTCCGAACGACCCAACTCCTTTGTAAGAACTCTTATTAGAGAATTCCGACGACGAAGTGAAAGTTTTATGCAACACCAAATGCTCTGCATGGGTCTATTTAAAAAAGAAATATACGCCCTGTCTAGGCCTAGGCGGAGCGTATCACTTTACTACTTTACTGAGATGCATTGAATGATATCAGATGAAGTAATATAAGCCAAAGTTCATGACGGAGAGAATTCCGACGAAGAATTGAAAGTTTTCAACGACACCAAATGCTTGACAAGGGTCTATTTAACAAAGAAATAGACGACCCATCTAGGCCCATACGGGCGTATCACTTACTTTACTGACATGCGTGCAGAGCACAAGCTTCAAGACGGGTCGTCTAGGCCTAGACGTCCCATCTTGAGCTGGTCGTCTTCTGCATCCGTCTACGGCTAGACGTCCCACCTGATGTGACTGATTTGACGCTGTACGGGGCCAGGATTGTGGTTGTAAAAAAAAAAACCTAGACGACCCGTCTAGGTCTAGACGACACGTCTAAGTGTGTAGTATTACCATTTTGCCCTTGATGTCAGCCTAGACGGACAGCGAAGCAGGGGTAAAATGGACTTATTTCTAGAACCAGACGGAGCGTCTAGGTCTAGACGAGGCGTCTGTGCCCAAATAATTTTTTTGGTGTAATTATATGATTTTGTTTACTTAATACACACTTTTTGGGTAAATAAAATCTTGTTAATTATACCAAAAATTTCTAATTGTATACAAAATGTTTGTATTAATTACAAAAAATCGTACTAAATATACAAAAAATCATATTAGATTTAGCAAAAAGCCTCATTCTTCCTATTCACCGTCGACCCAGTTAATACTCGGGTTTGAATTTGGTGCCGGATTCATTATTGACGTATACCATTCTATACGGGGCGTGTCGTGTCCATCCATTGTTCTGCAGCTACGCTTCGGTAGGTCAACCACAAACCGTTTACTGTAGGCATCGGAAACTGGCCTTCCAGCTTAATATGTATGAAGTGGTTGTTGTTAACATGTGCAAGCGTTATCGTTCGTGGTTCTCGATCCGTCGGAGGGTTGATTATCGGGAAGAACGTGGAAGAACCATCGATGCTTAGAGGTGAATCACGATACCATATCGTTGTGCAATAAGAAGCCCTGCGTGGGGGAAGTCCATCTAATGAGTGGGGGGACAATGCTCCACTGAATCCCAGATTAGCTCTGACGATGCGTGTAAAAGTATCCTTCCTCCCATGTTTCAAATACTGGCGCCCAGATCGACGCGTTCTGATCCATCTCCTGTCGAAGGTCTTTTCGAATGTGTCTCCACGCACGTTCTCCCATACCCAAGCCCACAGCCAAAACCGAAACCCACAATGACCGTCTGGCCTCACATCTTGTATGCACAAGATGTACGGGTGAAACAAAGAGGGAAGGAAAGGCTTAAACTGTTTGATAGCTAACACATACTCGTCGCCCACTATCAACGGAAAACCGTTATCGTCTCGAACCTCTCTTTGTTTAGAACTCGTTGAACGGCTTCGCTCCGCTACGGGTTTTTGCGACTTGATGACCGACTGTTCACTGATCTGCGACGGAACATACGAGCTATGGCAGGGGGCATCGTATGTACTTGATTGGGAACCCTGCGACGAAACATACGAGCTATGGCGGGGGCGTCGTCAAATCGAAGTTGTGCTTGCTTTATTGTTGGTCGTCCACGAGTTGAGTGTTGGACAACCGGTGGTTTCTTTGTGGATTTGGTTGGGGTTAACACCGCTTTAAACTTTCCTAGAAAGCTTTTTTTCTGAGCGAGGGAGCGTGACTCTAACTGTTGCCGAACAAGTTCAACTCTTCTACCACATCAACGTCATCAGATGTCAATTTACATGGCTGAAAGTTAAGCTTCTTCCAGAAGATGTCTACGTCTTCGAGTTGAATCGGACGCTCTGCACGTACGTACTTTTCCAACCTGCAAGCACACGACAACCCACAGCTGTACCACATCTGACATCCACAAGATGAATGCAAGCGCTGCAACACGTCTAGTTTCCTAAGTAGCTCTCCACTCAGCAAATCAAGCGCTGTGTGGGAAACTTTTCCACGTAGGTGGTCAAATAATGGGTTTTTGTGGTGGTTCATTATTTTTTGATGCTTTCTCGAAAGCTCCGCCTTATTTCCCCGTATTGTGTTTCGACTATATCCTTAACACAACCTACTATACGGTCCAGCGAGCTCCTATCTTGGACGTATCTCTTTAAATTAGCGTGTTGACTCTCAACTCTGTTGGTGGTACGCTGCCCGAAGTTGCGGCTCTGATATGTCCACGCAAGAGAAAACATTTGCTCGTAGTCTTTCAACCAGTTGTCATATACGTACACAAAGACCCATACAAGGTATCAACAATTAGTTACATATACATGGGTAGGTCATATTTTACTTGAACGTTTGCACGCCACAAGTCGCTTTTGCAAGTGGCCTAAGTTGTACTCGTACATTGTATTGATGGAGACTCACACAATCTCCCCCATGATGACAAAATTTTTTGCCATTCTTCTTATGTGAATGCGCTCTTGCAGTGCTTACAAATATTCTGTTGAATGTGATACCTGCAGAGATATCGAGAGGCGTTTGGAAAAACTTTCGCACACGCGTTAATTAGGGCCAGGTCTCTATCCGTTATAATAAACACATGGCTCCATACATTCGTCCAACATTGACCTGATCCTCTCAAGCACCCATACAAATTATCACTGCGTTCCTTGCAAACAACGACATGCGTGATACAAAACGAGTAGTTGGTGGGGGTCATACCAACTATCTGGACAAATGGCATGTTGTATACGATCCTCTTGTACGTGGAATCGATCAGCAAAAGTGCAGGAACGCACGCCACATTTCACTCGAGTAGGGATGAAGAAAGAAGATCTCTGTAACGACCTCTGTTTCGGGTTCCCTCCGTGTCTCGTAAATAAATTCGTTTGTACTAAGGATGTTTTCTAGCGACTGCATGGGAGTCAGACCGTATCTTTGTTCGGCCCTAATCTTCTGGACTGCGTTTTGAACGTCTTTCTGAACATGGAAACTGTCGGGGAACTGCTTCCTTATCGTTTGAAAAATTCTGCGCGGCTCCACATTTTGTGCTGTCAACTGCTCGATCATTCTGTATTCGTAAGGAGCAAACCTTCGCACAAACACGTGGCCTGATAGGTCCTGCCAAACTTCGTGGTTATGTTCAGTCTTTCCCCCTTTTATCCCCCATGTTTCATACGGATGGTCCCGCACAACCAACAGGTAAAAAGGCAACCAGTTTTCTTGCTTCCGGCTTTTCTAACCGTTGCTGTAGTATGGTGCTCACCACCACGATCACATTCAAGCCATACCCTCCCGATCCTTCCACCGATTTTCTTTGATCGTCGGGTCACAATAACGAAACCATCCGCCTTTGCCATTTCCTGTGCCCAGTTTTTTTCCTCATCTAGAGAGTTGAAAACTTGTAAAATCGATAGCGTTATGTTAGATTTTATGTTTACTAAACTTCACAACTTAAATAAATAAGTTTTGATACCGGCTCTGTGAGGTACAGATTGCCTGCGCATGGGGATGCCTCACCACGATATCCTCCACCATCAGGATAGACTTGTTGACCGTAGAAAGAATGTGTTGCATTGTAACTTTCGTAACAGTCTCCTTCGTATCCATCTAGACCGTGTTGTTGCATGTACGAGAATTCACACCCGTATCCATAATCCGGAAAACCCATGTTGCGCAGGATAACATGGTGAATCAACTAGGTACGAGTCGTCCACATGGGTTGTTTTTTCAACGGAAGGAAGCTCGTTCAAGTCTAGAAACGGTCTGTTTTGATTTCCTTGTACACTTGAAAACTCCTAAGCACGTTAGAATTGGGAACACCGGTCTCCCCCTACCAACGATACCACCATTAGTAAATAATTAAAACAACAACTAGTTTAACCTGATAACTATTACCGTATTGGCTTCAGGCACCCATGTCTCGCAGAATACGCTCAAAGAAATAGTTGCCGTCCCAGTTTGATGACATTTCACCACCTTTGAATGGAATCAGATGAAGTAATATAAGCCAAAGTTTATGACGGAGATAATTCCGACGATGAATCGAAACTTTTCTGCGATGAAGCCTAGTTTTCTGCGACAACAAAAGCTCTGCATGGGTCTATTTAACAAAGATTATATACGCCCTGTCTAGTACTAGACGGGGCGTATCACATAGTACTTCCTGACATGCATGCAGAACGTTAAAGTTCAAGACGGGTCGTCTAGGCCTAGACGCCCCGTCTTGTTCTGGTCGTCTTCAATGTCTATATAGGGATAGACGCCCGTCTGATGTGACTGATTTGACGTTGTACGAGGGAGGAATGTGGTTGAAGAAAAAAAACCTAGACGCCCCGTCTAGATCTAGTACCCGTCTTAAGAGTGTCTAAATAGGCAAGTGGGTGTGTGAATATGTAAACCCATAATTTATTTGTAATATTAAATGCTTTTGAAATGGCCACTGCCATGAAGGGAAACAATGCTTTATAAGCATCGGAGGAAAATGGCCACGTGTTTGTTATTTTTTTTATTATGTTTATCAGATTGCATATTTAGTTGACACTCTTTTATTGGTTTGGGTATATTACGATTTTAACTCCAGTTTAACAAATTTGTCTCATGTTTAAAGTTACGGTTTTGTCCCTCGTTAAAGTTTACAATATTGTTATTGCTTTATCTTTTTGACAAATCACGATTTTACCCCACACATTTGTGTCTGGTTAAAAATTACAGTATTGCTATCATTTAAGTTTTTTTTAAAATGTGTGTGGGGGAATAGTATCAGGCTGCAGCATGACACTTCCCCATTGGCCGGATATGTTACGATTTTACCCCAGTTCAAAATTACGAATTTGCCCTAATCAAAGTTACGATTTTCTTGTGGTTCAAAATTACAGTATTGCCATCGCTTTATATTTTGGCAAATTATGATTTTGCTTAGCCAAAAATTACAATTTTGCTCTCAATTCAAAATTACATTATTGTTATCGTTTTAGTTTTTTTAACAAAACTATATAATTGTTTTGTTTTAATTGGTTGACTCGATTATTTTTTTTTATTCATGTGAAGGAGTTGCTTAACACTCGCTCATTAATCCTGACAAATTACAATTTTGCCCCAAACTCAAAATTGCGATCTTGCTATCATTTTAGATTTTTTTCTAATAAGACTATATTAATATTTTTTTAATTAATTAAGAAATATTCGGTACATCGTCGAGCAACGCACACAGATAATCTGAGTAGTGTCATATAATTGTCACATGCATTTAATGCAAAGACATATAATGATTTGCGCCGTTCATTTATAAGTTTCAATTGTTCTAATCAATATTTATCCCTCTCCCATTTTAAAAAATTATCCAACATTGGGGTCTTTTTAAATAATATTTAATTAAATATTGTAGTGTTCATAGATCTATGACGTCACTTACTTTAACTCCTTTAACTAGTGATTAGTTTATTGATGGATGAGGCTCCGGAGAGTTTTACTTTTCAAAATGCTTATAGTTTAACGAAATCGAAATGTATTTAAAATGTATTTTTTTTCTTATCAGGTTAAGTGTTTAAGTCCTGTAACAGTTAAAATTATAATTAAAGGGTGTGTGGTAGACATAAAAAATACTTACAGTTATTTTGAATTCAATAAAAATTTTAAGAAATAAAAAAAATAATATGGCATTCCTCGTGGATATTGTCCCGAGTCGTGCTTTGTTACGGGTGAAAATTCTGATCAGTATTTCAAACTGAATTCTGGTAGATATTCCGAGTATAATTTAGGAGTCTCGGCATACAGATAAATTTGATATTCTCAACATAATCCTGATATATTACTAACATATATCTCGCACATGTTATTTAATTAATGCAGGAAATAAATAAAAGACTTGGTCAATGCTAATTAATCTGAAAGACATTGAAGAAAACGAGTTATGAGTGGTAACGGTCATAAATGAATATCTTGTGGGAAATTAGCGAGTCATGATCCTTACACCTAGAAGTTACTGCTGATTAAAGAAGTTGAAGACTCGTGCTCTTAGTCAATAAACATGTGCGAAACTTGGAGAACAAGTTTATAACGATCACAAAAGGAATATTCTTCAGCGTCCCTGGTATTTCAAGATATTCTATTACATTTATGCACTATAAAAAGAGGTTATCTGATCAAATTAGGCACAATCACGACCCATACTCTCATCTTTTTCGATTATTAATTAACAGTTCTTTATGCATATCACTCGCAACAATCACTTTCACTTACACTCACATTAGAGATCATTGTAATATTTGATCAAATTAGCTCTTGAGTGAGTTGTACTCTTTTTGTTTGATCAATAATATTGGATGTGGTAGACGACTTTTATAGTCGTCTCCCGAGGTTTTGTGCTGACGGTCTTAATTGATAAAGGGCTTTCCTCGTAATTCCTTGTGTTTTAGTTACTAAATCATTCTGTTCCAATATCTCGATCGATATCCCAATATCCGTATTCTGGTGTTTTGAGCAATGTGTTTGGTAGTTTATACAACATTTTTGTCACACATTTAGCATCTTTGTCCAACAAATTATGTACTATTTTTACCACACTTTCATTAATCAATTAAAGTTTAGCACACTACCACACATTACCAATTTGTTCACTAAATTGCTTAAGTAATTTTGAACAAACAATTTGGCGCCCACCATTGGGCAGTGGTGCTATTTTTCATAAAATTCTTGCTCAATCAGTTTCTTTCAGAACTCTTCTAAAAATGTCTTCATACTTAAATCGACTTCGTTCGCCATGCCTTCATCAACTTCTGGTCACAATGTGTCTGTCACACCTCGTATTTCCAACCAAATCTCGGTGGGCCCGAGTGGGGAATATCGTGACGTGAGTTGATATCATCATAGTCAATTAATGCCGCACAGCGAAAGTCTTGGAGTTTAAAATACTATAACAAACCAAAATCTCCAAAGTTCGAAAATAATATACAGGCGGTTTGTAACAAAAGATCCACATGCGGATCGTAAAATATACAAAAGATGTACAACAGACTTTAAGCAGATCTAAGGATTTGCAAGATCCTCTTATATCACTACAAAGCAGCTTCTAGCCTATTTCGTATTGCACCTGCAACTTAATCTTTTGAAAATACGTCAGCTTTCGCTGGTAAACACAATTAACTGACTCATTTTGAAAACATTTCAAAATCTGATTTAAGTGCACAAGGCACATAAAATCTTTTTATAACTTGGGAAAGTTAAGCTTTTAACCTTGTATACATATTCACATGTTTGTCAATATATATGGGGCCCAGTATAGAAACCGAGACATGATAAACTGGCACATCACTTATGAACCCTCAAAGGAGTTATCCCTAACTTGTGGGTAAAATATATTTTAGCATTCGCATCTATCAGGTGTATGCCTACATCCCGTGCTTTGGTCGTGGCCATTAGTAACTTAAATGAGCCGAGGATATCCAGGACACGGTTGTTAACCCCCAATATTTAAGTTATCAAACAAAACTGATCAAAACGGAATACGCGGATTTACAAGCCACAATCTTGCATTCGATTGATCCGTTCCCGACCAATCGGTAATAATTTCCCGTATCCCAAGCCCGTATAGGGAAAATAAGTTAAGAGTATTTACCTGAGCTTCTACTTGACCTTTTAAAAGTAAAGTTTATATTAACTCAGTCGTTTAATCAATAGATAAGTGCAGATAGCTTTTGCTGGAAGGCTTCTAGTATGGAATAATGGCATAAGCTAACCAATTAGAATGCTAACGGTCCTATTTAAGCCATAGACTTAGACCGTCTAGCTTAAAGGATCAAAACGGTACGGTACGCTAGATTAAGCGATGACCGGATATAATGTAGTTTAAACCCAACAAACATTAAGACTTGTATGACATGGTTAAACAATTAACATTACTGGAATTTGAGATTAACATGATAAGGTTAAACCCGTTTCGGTTAATTTTCGTAAACTAGTTACATATACTTAACCGTACGCATATAAGCGATATCGGGTAACCGGGTGAGTCATGAACAAGTTCTATATGCCATTGTACTTTAAATAAGTTGTAATATCAGTAGGATATCAAATTATATGCCCGTTTTTAAAGTTTTAAAACGAAACTATGCCTTATAAGGTGTTTTGATCATTTCTATGACGTATAAAAAAGAACTTGCATATATTCTGATGTTATGATCATGAATATTGTGTAAAAATACTTAATTTGGGATATATTATCAGTAAGATATCACACATAAGTGTGGTTTATGGTTTAGAACCAAATTATGCACCGAAAGGGCATTTTGGTCTTTTAAAAAAATTATAATTTACGATATTATAATAAAACTTAGTTTATGATCTGAATAATAATATCATAGTATGTTAATTGTATTACATATCAGTAGGTATTCCATTTGCAAGTTCGTTGTTGATTAAGACCTTGTTTATGTAAAAATGGCATTTTAGTCAAAGATTGGCATTTAGCGGAACTTGTGCATAAACTCAGATTATGATTATAATCAAGTAATATAACCTCAGAGGGTTATGCTATACTATATTACAATCATAGTGCAATTGTAAACCACTAGTAAAACTAATCTAAGTTGGGTCAGAATCGAAAGTCAAAGAAGAAGTCAAACTTTGTTACTTTCGATTGCGAACAGACCCAGGACTGGAATTGACAGGCCGAACATGTTCCCACATGTTCTAGTAACTATTACCAACTAGTTTAAGTGTCAAAAAATATTTTAAAACTCATACGATATTTATAAAATCTGTCCCGTTTGACATTTTAAAACATAAACTTTGACCCGTCAATTGACTTATTAAACGTGATTCTTAGGAGGTGCCATTTTGAGAGATTAATACCTATCTAATTACGATCACTTAGCTATGTTCATCTTGAACAATGGCTGGACCATAATTGTAACACCCTGTAAAATCGTGTCCAATAGTATAGCGACACGTGTTATATTTATATTTTTATTCTGTTAAAAACTAACAGGGACTAAAAGCGTCAACATGCTCAAACTAAGTCTCTGAGTGATTTTCTGAAGTAACAGCATAACAGCCTTTGACGACATTAGTGTCAACATGCTTAAATCATAGCCTCTGAGTGACCATTAGTGTCAACATGCTAAAACTTGGCCTCTGAGTGATCGTTGTGTCAACATGCCCAGCCTCTGAGTGACATCGGAATCAACATGCTTATAATGAGCCTCTGAGTGATCTTTTACGAAGTCCTAACTCTCATATGTCCCATTTGTTGGACGAGAGGGATTAAATCCGTAATTATATAAAAAGTTGGACATTGGAGGGATTAAAAGTGTCAACATGTTAATTTATACCTCTGAGTGACCTTTTAACGAACCGAGAGCTTGACGGGCATAATCCCGGGTACGTCAAATATTGGCTACGGAGTGCTAAAAGTGCTAAAAAGGTGTTTTAGGAGGTTTAAAGAGGTTTTATAAGTTAGGGGCTAAAAGTGTCAAACTTTGAAACTGGATTAGGGGCGCTCGCGGGGCGCGAGAGACAGGGCCTGTGTCTCTCGTGGCCCGCCTGAGACCTGTATCTGTAGAAAAATTCCTTGGCCACCACACAAAGGTGCCAAAAACATTTTCTCGAAACCATGGCTTCCCAAACAGCTACGCCACGTTTGGGACACTAGTAAGCTCCCTCTTACACCCCTTAACACCTGGCATCACCTCCTTCAAACTCTCCAACTATAAATAGGTGCAAAGGTTTAACCTTTGAACTTGCACCCTTCTCATTTTCAATTCTTCTCCCTCCTCTGGAAGTTCCTAACTGAAAGGAGCATCCAACTTAGTTCTCTTGCATTCTAAGAACCTCTTGTAAGTGTTTCTTGCTCTTGCATTTTCATTTATAGGCTTTTATAGCCAAAAGTCAAGCGTTTTACGGAAAACGCCTTGACTTTCGGTTAAGACCATTATGGTCCAGCCATTGTTCGTAATGAACATGGCTAAGTGATCGTAATAAGGTAGGTATTAGTCCCTATAAAGGGCACCTTCTGAAGATCACGTTTGCTAGACTAATTGACGGGTCAAAGTTATGCTATTAAAAAGTCAAACATGCCATTTTTCAGAAAAAAAATCATAAATTGATCTTATATATGTTATGAAATCTGTTTTCACACTTAAACAAGTTGATAATAATTATTAGAACATGTAAGAACCTGTTCGGCTAGTAAATTTCAGTTCTAGGGTCGGTTCGCAACTGAAAGTCGCAAAGTTTGACTTCTGCTTTAACTTTCGATCCTGACTCGATTTAGATTAGTTAACTACTGATCTAAAGTTGCATTATGATCGTAATATAATGTAACATAACTCTCTGAGGTTATATTACATGATCATAATCATAATCTAAGTTTATGCACAAGTTCCGTAATTATGCCATTTTGTCTAAAATGCCCTTTTTGCATAAAATAAGGTTTAAAAGATAATGAACTTGAAATAAGCTTCCTACTGATGTAATATTATAAGTAGGATTATTTGGGATGATTAAATCAGATTATAAACCGAGTTTATGAACAAGTCCTTGTAATATGTCGGTAAATGACGATAAAGCCTTATGGCTTATAAAATGGGTTTAAACATATCTTTTCAAGGTAAATCTTTTACCTACTAATATGTTATATTAAATAACATATCTAAGACATTTTAATCTGACCTTAACATCGGTTTTTGTTAAACATCGCATAAATCGTCATTTTTCGACATAAGCGTCGTTTCTGCGCATAGTATGGTTTTAAACCATAAGTATCAACCAAGACTTGTTACCTACTGATTTTAAAACTTATTTTAAATATTTTTACAGTAGGTACATGATACAAACTCAGAATCCCAAATAATTTATAAACTATCTGTCAAACTTTGAAACTGGCCAAAAGGCGGTCGCGGGCCGGGAAAGACCAGGCCTGGGTCTCTCGCGGGGCGCGAGAACAGGTCTGCTGCAGAAAGTTTTGTTTGGCAGCCAAGCAAAGCTCCAAAACCATTTAATTCGAAACCATGGACTTGTAATCAACTATGCCACGTTTTGGGACACTTGTAAGCTTCCTCTTACACCCCTAAACACCTGGCATCACCTCCTTCAAGCTGTCCAACTATAAATAGGTTATCAGTTCACCATTTGAACTTGCACCTTTCTAAATCATAACTCTTCTCCCATCTCTAGAAGTTCCTAGCTGAAAGGAGAATCCAACTTAGTTCTCTTGCATTGTAGGAACCTCTTGTAAGTGTTCCTTGCTCTTGCATTTTCGTTTATAGACTTTTATAGCCAAAAGTCAAGTGTTTTATGGAAAACGCTTTGACTTTCGGTTAAGACCATTATGGTCCAACCATTGTTCGAAATGAATATGGCTAAGTGATTATAATAAGGTAGGTGTTAATCCCTATAAAGGACACCTCCTAAAGATCACGTTTGCTAGACCAATTGACGGGTCAAAGTTATGATATTAAAAAGTCAAACAGGCTATTTTTTTTGGAAAAATCATAAATTGATCTTATGTAAGTTATGAAACCTGTTTTGACACTTAAACAAGTTGGTAATAATTATTAGAACATGTAAGAATATGTTTGGCTTGTCAATTTCAGTTCTAGTGTCGGTTCGCAACCGAAAGTCGCGAAGTTTGACTTCTGCATTGACTTTCGATTCTGACCCGATTTAGATTAGTTACCTACTGATCTAATTGTATTATGATCATAATATAATATAGCATAACCCTCTGAGGTTATATTACATGATCATAATCGGAATCCAAATTTATGCGCAAGTTCTATAATTATGCCATCTTTGACCAAAACGCCCTTTTTACATAAATCAAGGTTTTAATGATAATGAATTTGAAAATGAGTTTCCTAATGATGTAATATTATAAGTAGGATTATTTGGGATGTTAAACCAAGTTATAAACTGAGTTTTCAAACAGGTCCTTAAACTATGTCGATAAATGACGGTTTTAGCCCTTGTGGCTCACAAAATTATTTTTAATCAATCTTTTCAAGATAAATTATTTACCTACTGATATGTTATATTAAATAACATATTTTAAACATTTTAATTTGACCTTAACATCCTTTTTCGTAAACATCGCTTAAAGACGTCATTTTACGACATAAGCGCCATTTCGGCGCTTAGTATGGTTTTAAACCATATCATTGACCAAAACTTGATACCTACTGATTTTAAAACTTATTTTAAACATAATTACAGTAGGTATATGTTATAAACTCAGAATCCCAAATAATTTATAAACTATGGGTAAAATGACCAAAATACCCCTTCGGTGCGTAGTTTGGTCATAAAAGCTAAAATACACATATAATTGGTATCCTACTGATATTATATAATAAATAAAGTATTTTTTCCAGAATACTAATAATTACAACATTAAATTATATCCAAGTTCCTTTTATATGATATGAAACTACCAAAACGCCCTTATGAGGCATAGTTTCATTCTAAAACCATAACGAGCATATAATTTGATATCTTACTGATATCTTAACTTATTTAAAATATATTGGCATATAGAACTTGTCCATGACTTATCCGGTTACCCGATATCGCTAATATGCGCATGGTTACGTCTATGTAACTATTTTACGGAAGTTAACCAAAACGGGTTTAACCTTGTAATTTAAGTTTGAAAATCCAGATTGTTAATAGTTTACCCATATTAAGCAAGTCAAGGTACTTGTTGGATTAAACTACATTCTATCCAATCATCGTTTACTCTAGCGTCATACGTTTTGATCAAGTACGCTAGTCGGTCTAAGTCTATGACTTAAATAAAGACCGTTAGTATTTAATTGGTTAGTTTATGCCATAATCCAGACTAGAGAACTTGCCGGTAAATGCTATCTACACTTAGTCCTTTTGTGTATGGCTGAGTTATTAAAAATTAAAAGAAGACTAGCTCAGGTAAATACTCTTGACTTATTTCCCCTATACGGGCTTGGGTTACGGTTTACCGCTTGGTCGGAAATGGGATCAATCGAACGTCGGTTCGGAGATAATAAATCCGTATATTCTGTTTTAGTTAGTTTTGTTTGATAATTTAAACATCAGGGGTTAACTACCATGTCCTGGATATCCTCGGCTCATTACAATGGAAATGGCCACGACCTTAGTGCAGGTGTAGGTATACACCCGGTAGACGCTCAATTATGCATTCCCACAAGGTTGGAACGAATTGACTCCTTCGTGAGTCCAAAGTGGTGTGCACGTTAATTTGTGTCTCGGTCTCCGTACCGGGCCCCACATGTATGACAAACATGTAAATCTGTTAACAAGGTTGGACGGTCAATTAACCCAAGTTATAAAAAGATTTTGTGCTGATACGCACTTAAAACATTTTTGAAATGTTTTCAAAATGAGTCAGTTGGGTGTATTTACCAGCGAAAGTTAATGTATTTTCAAAAGACTAATCTGTAGCTACAATACGAAAATAGGCCGGAAGTGCTCGGTAGTGATAGAGGATCTTGCAAATCCTAAATCTGCCCAAAGTCTATTTTATATTCTTTCCATGTACTATTTATGATCCTCCTGTGGATCTTCTATTACAAGCTTGTATATTATTTTGTATTTTTGAAATTCGGTTTGTAATAGTAATTTTACTCCAAGACTTTCGCGGTGCCGTGTTTAATTGACAATGATGTTATCAAATGACGTCACGATACTCCCCACCCAGGCCCACCGGTGTATGGATTTCGGGGTTGGAAATCCAGGGGTGTGACAGGGTTGGTATCAGAGCCAACATTTGAGAGAATTAAACACTAGCCTTTTGTGTTTAGTCTCAAACTTACACGAGCACATTCCTTAAACTTCCGAGTCTAGGCATTGACCTAGGATTACTCATTACATTATTAAGTTATTAGTATGTTTTTGAATTGATTTTTAAACAGGAAAAATGTCGCCACGTGTACGAGGAAAAAGTGGAAGAGGAAAAGGTCCAATGAGGGGAGGACCATCGGGGCGTATTCCTCCTCAACCTCATTATACAGATCATACCAAGAATTAGGAGATTCGTCTCCTTGGCAACCAGCGAGACGTTCTGTCTCTAATAGACACTCGTCCTCACCTTCCCAAAATTCATACCACTCACACCCTTCTTACCATTCTCACCATTCCCATTCTCATCACTCCTACCACGAAGAATTTAACCCTAACCATTACTTAAACACGCCTCCAGCTGATCAAAATCAGTTGGACCAACACATCCTATGGACGAGGACTTCGACCCGGAGATGCCGCCGTCGGGATCAAACATACATCCCATTGAAATATCAAGCGATTCAAACTCTTACGCTGATCGCCCCACCAAGGTCCTAATGAGTGGGACCAATACTGGAACCAATTTACCTTCGCCCACACTCCTTCCCATCACTCTCAACCACCTCCTGTTCAAGAAGATGTCCACATGGAACCAGTGGACCAACCTCAACCACCACCTGAACCACCAAGAAGGAAGCGTGGAGCATGTATGTCGGTGCGTGCCAGACAAAGGTCGGGATCGCTACCACCTTTGCCCAACTCGTACCCCATAATTCAAGAGGACCCAAATGGGTGGACCCTCTAATGTTTCGCCTATAGTGGAACCAACACCAACACCTGCTGTTCAACCACCACCATCGGGTTATACTAACCCAATCCCCACATATCCAGACACGTCTGGATAAGATCCATTTAACCCGTCTACAGCGGTTAGACTATCAAGCATGGTTGCAAGACCCCTACAAGCAGGTTGTTATGCACAATGCACTTTACCCATCTCCTTTCCCACCTGCTTATCCACCGACTGGATATCAAACTTATGCGTACCAGTATCCGGTTATGCCACAACCTCAACCACAACCTCCGCCACCACTAGAGGCCATTAATGAGGCCTTAGAAAGGATGAAAGAAATGCAGCAACAGGCAGAGAAAACGGAGAAGAAGACGAATAAGTTTTTCAAGAAACTCTCCAAATTAGTCAAAGGAAAGAAGGACGAGTGAAGTCTCTTCTAATAATATGTAGTCCCTACTGAGGACATTTTTATTTCTTTAAGTCCCTGCGTGGACATTTTTATTTCTTTAAAGTCCTTGCATGGACAAGTTTATTTCATTTTTCTAGTATTGTAATTTCTATTTTGAAATTTAATGAGGTATTTTTGGAATTATATATATAAAATATATGTATTCATCCTCTTGAAAACGAGCGTCTCGAATTTTACTCGAATTTATGCTCTGCTATATAATTCCAAAAGACCTTAATAGATTTGATTATGCCAAGTGGCGCAGACCACACATTGGCCAAGAAATGATAGTTAAGTAAGAAGGGGTCTTCTATCAGGATAGTTAAGGGAAGTTATCCTTCTATCAGGGATAAGGGACTAGGTGCAAACCTCCAAGGTCGTTAAGGTCGAAAGTGATCAGGACCATTAATCAATTATTAAGGTACTCTTATGTAACATTAAGAAATGTTCCTACTCTTGCTAGTGTGGCTTAAGGAACCACACTAGCCGTCAGGCCAATGTGCCAGACTGATATGCCATGTACATGTGATATGATGTAGGCCAATGGGCCCAATTAAATTGTCCAACGGGATAGGCTGATATGCCATGTACATCTGATATGATGTAGGCCAATGTGCCCAATTCATTGTCCAACGGGACAGGCTGATATGCCATATACATCTGATATGATGTAGGCCAAGGTGCCCAATTAACTGTCCAACGGGACAGACTGATATGCCATATACATCTGAAATGATGTAGGCCAATGTGCGTAATTAATTGTCAAACGGGACAGGCTGATATGCCATATACATCTGATATGATGTAGGCCAATGTGCCCAATTATTATCCAATGGGACAGGCTGATATGCCATGTACGTCTGATACGATGTAGGCCAATGTGCCCAATTTATGTCCAACAGGACAGGCTGATATGCCATATACATCTGATATGATGTAGGCCAAGGTGCCCAATTATTTTCCAATGTGACAGGCTGATATGCCATATGTATTATGTCTTAAATGATATATATATATATATATATATATATATATATATATATATATATATATATATTATGTCCAATATGACCCGCCAAGGTGCCCAATTATTATGTCCATTAGGGACAAGCCTATGAGCTATATAATTATCAATAATGACAATGACAGTTGTGACATTGCGATCCACTGTCCAATAATATATGGACTGCGTCCAAATTGTAATTTGCCTATGATGGTCCTATTAAGACCTAGGCCAAATATAGACATGTTAAGCCTAAGAGTTGTGATGTTTTCACACTAGTATAGGCAATGGATTGTTATATCCAATATTGAAAGCCGATATGGTTGATGCGCCGTGGCTAAATGAAGTTTTATTGATATATGGAAACCAAGACTTAAAGATGGCTAACTCAAACGAAGCACAAAGTAGCAATAGGAATGCTGAATCTAATAAACTGAAAATAAAAATATTGATGATGAAAATTTTCAAGCTCGCATTGATGCGGCTGTCGGAAGGGCCATGGGAAAGGCCATAGAAAGGCTTAGAGAATCGAGTGCCACTCGCTCTAGACCCTTATCTATTCCATCATCTTCAGCTCATAGGGAGAGCTCCGTTCACTCTTCAAATGCAAAGAGTGAACAAAAGAAAATAGATCTTACTGAAAAGGCCCATTCTGTTAAGGACGGATGTACCTATAAGTATTTTGTCTCTTGTAAGCCTCGAGACTTTAACGGAGAGAAAGGAGCTGTAGAAGCCCTAAAGTGGCTAGACGAGATGGAGACAATAGTAGATATCAGCAAATGTGATGATAAGGATGTGGTCAAGTACATATCACAATCCTTCAAGGGCGATGCCCTAATATGGTGAACGGCCATGATCCAGTCTACAGGCAAGGTACACCTGTATAATGTAGGATGGTCCAAATTTGTGGACCTTGTTAAGGAAACTTACTGCCCAACCCATGAGGTGGAGAAGTTAGAGGTAGACTTCTTGTCTCTTTCAATGAAAAACCTAGATTGTCAGAAGTACGTTTCTGACTTTAACTCCCTATCTAGGTTAGTTTCCTATTTGATCACCCCCGAATCCAAACGCATTGCCCGTTTTATAAATGGATTGGCGCCTGAGATTAAGGGCATGGTAAAGGCTGCTCAGCCTACTACCTATAGGTCTGCTGTAGACCTATCTCTTTCCCTCACCCTAGATCTGGTAAGACAAAAGTGAATTAGGACTGGAACTGACGAAAAGAGGAAACGAGAGGATAATAACTCCCAAAGATTTAAGAAGAAAGGAAATTTCGGGTTCAAAAAGAACCAGCACGTGTCTAATGACAAACCTCTGTGCAAGAACTGTAAATATAGACACTGGGCACAGTGTAGCATAAACCCACAAACCAAACCCTGTGGTATCTGCAATAGAAGGGGGCATAAGACCCTAGATTGCAAGGATCTTAAGGATGCAGTTTGCTACAACTGCAACGAAAATGGGCATATAACATATAATTGCCCCAAGAAACCCAAAAGTAATGATGCAAAGCCTGGAGAGGCCAAGAAAGGGAATGCCTGTGCCTTTCAAATGAATGCCAGGGAGGCCGTTAATGACAACAACGTCATAACAGGTACATTCCTCATTAATAATACTTACGCTAGAGTTCTTTTTTATTCGGGTGCGGATAAATCATTTGTTGACCATAAGTTTAGTAAACTGTTAAATTTGCCCCTAAGAACTCTAGACAAAATTTATGAGATAGAACTCGCCAATGGAACCCTAGAAACTGCTTCTTCCATTCTTGATGGATGCTCTATATCCATTAAGAATCATTCCATCCATATATCTCTTTTGCCAATAAGATTGGCAGGGTTTGATGTTGTCTTAGGCATGGATTGGTTATCTCATAACCAAGCCCGCATTGCCTGCGATAAAAATATCATCGAAATCAAAACCCCATCTGGTGAAATGATCACCATACCTGGAGACTCACACTATGGACTGCCAGACAAGGTGTCGTTATTTAAGGCATCCAAGTGTTTGAGAAGAGGTTGTGTCATTTACATGGCACAAGTTACCATAAATGAACCTAAACTAAACATGGAAGACCTCCCAGTCATTTCAGAGTATCCCGATGTATTCCTAGAAGAATTACCAGGTCTACCTCCAGACAGACAAGTGGAATTCAGGATTGATATCATACCAGGGGCAGCACCCGTAGCTAGAGCTCCATATAGGCTAGCACCTACTGAAATGAAGGAGTTGAGGACGCAACTAGACGAACTCCTAGGGAATGTTTCGCCTAAGTGTAACCAAACACCAACACCTGCTGATTCAACCCACCACCATCGGTTATACTAACACCAATCCCCCATAGCCAGACACGTCCTGGATAAGATCCATTTAACCCGACTACAAACCGTAAGACTATCAAGCATGGTCGCAAGACCCCACAAAGCAGGCGGTTATGCACAATGCAAACTTTACCCATCCTCCTTTCCCACCTGCTTATCCAAACCGACTGGATAGCAAACTTATGCGTACCAGTATCCCTGTTAGCCACATTGGCCAAGAAATGATAGTTAAGTAAGAAGGGGTCTTCTATCAGGATAGTTAAGGGAATTATCCTTCTATCAGGGTAAGGGACTAGGTGCAAACCTCCAAGGTCGTTAAGGTCGAAAGTGATCAGGACCATTAATCAATTATTAAGGTACTCTTATGTAACATTAAGAAATGTTCCTATCTTGCTAGTGTGGCTTAAGGAACCACACTAGCCGTCAGGCCAATGTGCCAGACTGATATGCCATGTACATGTGATATGATGTAGGCCAATGGGCCCAATTAAATTGTCCAACGGGATAGGCTGATATGCCATGTACATCTGATATGATGTAGGCCAATGTGCCCAATTCATTGTCCAACGGGACAGGCTGATATGCCATATACATCTGATATGATGTAGGCCAAGGTGCCCAATTAACTGTCCAACGGGACAGACTGATATGCCATATACATCTGAAATGATGTAGGCCAATGTGCGTAATTAATTGTCAAACGGGACAGGCTGATATGCCATATACATCTGATATGATGTAGGCCAATGTGCCCAATTATTATCCAATGGGACAGGCTGATATGCCATGTACGTCTGATACGATGTAGGCCAATGTGCCCAATTTATGTCCAACAGGACAGGCTGATATGCCATATACATCTGATATGATGTAGGCCAAGGTGCCCAATTATTTTCCAATGTGACAGGCTGATATGCCATATGTATTATGTCTTAAATGATATATTATATATATATATATATATATATATTATATATATATATATATATATTATGTCCAATATGACCCGCCAAGGTGCCAATTATTATGTCCATTAGGGACAAGCCTATGAGCTATATAATTATCAATAATGACAATGACAGTTGTGACATTGCGATCCACTGTCCAATAATATATGGACTGCGTCCAAATTGTAATTTGCCTATGATGGTCCTATTAAGACCTAGGCCAAATATAGACATGTTAAGCCTAAGAGTTGTGATGTTATTCACACTAGTATAGGCAATGGATTGTTATATCCAATATTGAAAGCCGATATGGTTGATGCCCCGTGGCTAAATGAAGTTTTATTGATATATGGAAACCAAGACTTAAAGATGGCTAACTCAAACGAAGCACAAAGTAGCAATAGGAATGCTGAATCTAATAAAGCTGAAAATAAAAATATTGATGATGAAAATTTTCAAGCTCGCATTGATGCGGCTGTCGGAAGGGCCATGGGAAAGGCCATAGAAAGGCTTAGAGAATCGAGTGCCACTCGCTCTAGACCCTTATCTATTCCATCATCTTCAGCTCATAGGGAGAGCTCGTTCACTCTTCAAATGCAAAGAGTGAACAAAAGAAAATAGATCTTACTGAAAAGGCCCATTCTGTTAAGGACGGATGTACTATAAGTATTTTGTCTCTTGTAAGCCTCGAGACTTTAACGGAGAGAAAGGAGCTGTAGAAGCCCTAAAGTGGCTAGACGAGATGGAGACAATAGTAGATATCAGCAAATGTGATGATAAGGATGTGGTCAAGTACATATCACAATCCTTCAAGGGCGATGCCCTAATATGGTGAACGGCCATGATCCAGTCTACAGGCAAGGTACACCTGTATAATGTAGGATGGTCCAAATTTGTGGACTTGTTAAGGAAACTTACTGCCCAACCCATGAGGTGGAGAAGTTAGAGGTAGACTTCTTGTCTCTTTCAATGAAAAACCTAGATTGTCAGAAGTACGTTTCTGACTTTAACTCCCTATCTAGGTTAGTTTCCTATTTGATCACCCCCGAATCCAAACGCATTGCCCGTTTTATAAATGGATTGGCGCCTGAGATTAAGGGCATGGTAAAGGCTGCTCAGCCTACTACCTATAGGTCTGCTGTAGACCTATCTCTTTCCCTCACCCTAGATTGGTAAGACAAAAGTGAATTAGGACTGGAACTGACGAAAAGAGGAAACGATGAGGATAATAACTCCCAAAGATTTAAGAAGAAAGGAAATTTCGGGTTCAAAAAGAACCAGCACGTGTCTAATGACAAACCTTGTGCAAGAACTGTAAATATAGACACTGGGCACAGTGTAGCATAAACCCACAAACCAAACCTGTGGTATCTGCAATAGAAGGGGGCATAAGACCCTAGATTGCAAGGATCTTAAGGATGCAGTTTGCTACAACTGCAACGAAAATGGGCATATAACATATAATTGCCCCAAGAAACCCAAAAGTAATGATGCAAAGCCTGGAGAGGCCAAGAAAGGGAATGCCTGTGCCTTTCAAATGATGCCAGGGAGGCCGTTAATGACAACAACGTCATAACAGGTACATTCCTCATTAATAATACTTACGCTAGAGTTCTTTTTTATTCGGGTGCGGATAAATCATTTGTTGACCATAAGTTTAGTAAACTGTTAAATTTGCCCCTAAGAACTCTAGACAAAATTTATGAGATAG
The DNA here is from genome assembly GCA_947069175.1 of Scalesia atractyloides. NCBI lineage: Eukaryota > Viridiplantae > Streptophyta > Magnoliopsida > Asterales > Asteraceae > Scalesia > Scalesia atractyloides. Next base: position 53,325,800 of record CAMTDV010000116.1, read on the forward strand.
AACTCGCCAATGGAACCCTAGAAACTGCTTCTTCCATTCTTGATGGATGCTCTATATCCATTAAGAATCATTCCATCCATATATCTCTTTTGCCAATAAGATTGGCAGGGTTTGATGTTGTCTTAGGCATGGATTGGTTATCTCATAACCAAGCCCGCATTGCCTGCGATAAAAATATCATCGAAATCAAAACCCCATCTGGTGAAATGATCACCATACCTGGAGACTCACACTATGGACTGCCAGACAAGGTGTCGTTATTTAAGGCATCCAAGTGTTTGAGAAGAGGTTGTGTCATTTACATGGCACAAGTTACCATAAATGAACCTAAACTAAACATGGAAGACCTCCCAGTCATTTCAGAGTATCCCGATGTATTCCTAGAAGAATTACCAGGTCTACCTCCAGACAGACAAGTGGAATTCAGGATTGATATCATACCAGGGGCAGCACCCGTAGCTAGAGCTCCATATAGGCTAGCACCTACTGAAATGAAGGAGTTGAGGACGCAACTAGACGAACTCCTAGGGAATGGCTTTATACAACCTAGTTCCTCGCCTTGGGGAGCTCCAATCCTCTTCGTTAAGAAGAAAGACGGATCAATGTGAATGTGCATCGACTAACAGGAGCTGAACAAACTTACAATTAAGAATATATATCCTCTGCCCATGATTGATGATTTATTCGACCAACTTCAAGGGGCTAGTTACTTTTCTAAGATAGATTTGAGATCAGGATATCATCAACTGAAGGTTAGAAGTGAATATGTTCCTAAGACAACCTTCAGGACCCGCTATGGTCATTTTGAATTTTTGGTGATGCCTTTTGGGCTCACAAATGCACCAGCAGCATTCATGGATCTCATGAATAGGGTCTGCAAGCCATATTTGGATAAGTTTGTCATTGTCTTCATAGATGACACCTTATCTATTCTCGTAATCAAGATGATCACGAGAAACATATTCGGTGCATCCTAGAATTATTAAGGCAAGAAAAGCTTTTTACTAAATTCTCTAAGTGTGAGTTTTGGCTCAGAGGTCCAATTTCTTGGACACATGGTAAGTGAGCGGGGTATCCAAGTGGATCCTGCCAAAATTGAGGCCATAATGAATTGGGAAGTACCCAAGACCCCAACAGAAGTTCGTAGTTTCCTAGGATTGGCTGGATACTACAGGAGATTCATTGAGAACTTTTCAAGAATAGCCACTCCTTTAACTACCTTGACCCGTAAGAATGTTAAATATAATTGGGGCCTAAAGCAACAAGAATCTTTTGAGGTTCTTAAACACAAGTTGAGCAATGCTCCTGTGTTATCTCTACCTGAGGGTATTAAGGAATTTGTAGTCTATTGTGATGCATCGCACACTGGCATAGGCTGTGTGCTAATGCAAAAAGGCAAGGTGATTGCCTATGCACAAGACCGTTAAAGGTGCATGAAAAGAATTACACCACCCATGATTTGGAATTGGGTGCCATTGTATTTGCACTAAAACTGTGGAGACATTACTTGTATGGCACAAAGTGTGTTATATACACAGACCATAAAAGTCTCCAATATCTGTTCAATCAGAAAGAATTAAACATGCGAGATTCGTTACCATCCAGGCAAGGAAAATGTAGTTGCCGATGCCTTAAGTCGCAAGGAAAGGGTTAAACCTATAAGGATTAACGCTAAGAGCATTGAACTCAAAAATAGCTTGAGTAAGAAGCTATTAGACGCGCAAAAACAAGCCTTATTAGAGGCTAATATTCCTAATGAGGGATTAGGCGGAACTGTTGATCAGTTAACGCCTGGAAAGGATGGAATCCTAAGATTTAATGATAGAATTTGGGTTCCGATCTTTGGAGGACTTAGAGATCTAATCCTCCGAGAAGCGCATAGTTTAAGATACTCAGTTCACCCAGGTGGTGACAAGATGTATCAAGATTTAAAGAAGAATTATTGGTGGATGGGTTTGAAGAAATCCATAGCCACTTATGTAGCTAAGTGTCTGACGTGTTCGCAAGTTAAGGCCGAACATCAGAAACTGTCACGACTACTATTCCCACTTGGAAATGGGAAATGGTAACTATGGATTTGATTACCTAGTTACCTAAGACCAAAAGTGGTAATGACACTATTTGGGTCATAGTGGATATGCTGACCAAGTCAGCACACTTCTTGCAAATAAAAGAAACGTATAATTCAGATAAATTGGCTAAGTTATATGTGGACAAGATAGTGTCCCACATGGTGTGCCAGTATCTATTGTATCCGATAGAGATACTAGATACACATCTCACTTTTGGAAAAGTTTTCAACAATCCTTAGGCACACGATTAAACTTTAGTACCGCCTACCATCCGCAGACTGATGGTCAAAGTGAGTGTACTATCCAGACAATGGAAGACATGCTTAGGGCATGTGTGATTGATTTAGGTGGAAGTTGGGACGACCACTTACCCCTAATAGAATTCTCCTACAATAACAGTTATCATACTAGCATCAAGACTGCTCCTTTTGAGGCCTTGTGTGGGAGAAAATGTAGAACGCCCGTATGTTGGGCAGAAGTTGGGGAAGCCCAATTATTAAGACCTGAGATTGTCCTGGAGACCACAGAAAAGATTATGCAAATCCGTGATCGTCTCAAGGCTGCCAGGGACAGGCAGAAAAGCTATGCTGACAAGAGGCGTAAACCTCTTAAGTTCCAAATAGGGGACAAGGTCATGCTGAAGGTATCACCCTGGAAAGGTGTGATTTGTTTTGGAAAGAAGGGCAAGTTGAGCCCAAGATATATTGGACCACTCGAGATAGTCGAATGTGTCGACACTGTGACTTATAAGCTTAGATTGCCATAGGAGCTTAGTGGAATCCTTGATGTATTCCACATATCTAATCTTAAGAAATGTCTAGCCGATGAGTCGCTAGCAATGTCGCACAAAGATGTGCAGATAGATGAAAACCTAAGGTTCGTTGAAAAACCAATTTCTATCGAGGATCGACAGGTTAAGAAGCTCCGAAGAAAATGATACCTATAGTAAAGGTTAAGTGGGACGCTTTTAGAGGTCCCGAGGTTGAGTCCACTATGCAACAAAAGTACCCCCATCTTTTGAATAAAATCTTAAGGTCGAGATTTCTTTTAAGGGGGTGAGGATGTAACACCCTTTAAAATTGTGTCCAATAATATAGTGACACGTGTTGTATTTTTAAATATAGTCTGTTAAAGACCAATAAGGACTAAAGGCGTCAACATGCTCAATCTGAGCCTCTGAGTGACGATCCGATGTCAACATGCTTGAAATTTAGGCCTCTGAGTGACTGATATGTCAAATGCCCAGCCTCTGAGTGACAACGGAATCAACATGCTTATCATAAGCCTCTGAGTGATCCTTTGTGAAGTCCTAAACTCTCATACGTGCCATTTGTTGAACGAGAGGGTTCAATTTTGTAAATATGTGAAAGTTGGATGATGGAGGGACAAAAAGTGTCAACATGTTAATTTATACCTCTGAGTGACCTTTTAACGAACCAAGAGCTTGACAATGTCCGGGCATAATCCCGGGTACGCCAAGTATTGGCACCGGAGGGCTAAAAGTGCCAAAACGGTGTTTAAAAAGGTTTTTAGAAGCTTCAATAAGTTAAAGGGTTAAAAGTGTCAAACTTTGAAACTGGCCAAAGGGCGGTACGGGCCGCGAGAGACCAGGCCTGGTTCTCTCGCGGGGAGCGAGAACAGGTCTGCTGCAGAAAGTTTTGTTTGGCAGCAAAGTAAAGCTCCAAAACCATTTAATTCGAAGCCATGGACTTGTAATCAGCTATGCCACGTTTTGGGATACTTGTAGGCTTCCTCTTACACCCCTAAACACCTGGCTTCACCTCCTTCAAGCTCTCCAGTTATAAATAGGTGATCAAATTCACCATTTGAACTTGCACCTTTCTAAATCATAACTCTTCTCCCTCCTCTGGAAGTTCCTAGCTAAAAGGAGCATCCAACTTAGTTCTCTTGCAATGTAGGAATCTCTTGTAAGTGTTCCTTGCTCTTGCATTTTCGTTTATAGGCTTTTATAACCAAAAGTCAAGCGTTTTACGAAAAATGCTTTGACTTTTGGTTAAGACCATTATGGTCCAGCCATTGTTCGAAATGAACATGGCTAAGTGATCATAATAAGGTAGGTGTTAATCCCTATAAAGGGCACCTCCTGAAGATCACGTTTGCTAGACCAATTGACGGGTCAAAGTTATGATATTAATAAGTCAAACATGCCATTTTTTTGGAAAAATCATAAATTGATCTTATATAAGTTATGAAACTTGTTTTGACACTTAAACAGTTGGTAATAATTATTAGAACATGTAAGAACATGTTTAGCTTGTCAATTTCAGTTATAGGGTCGGTTCGCAACCGAAAGTCTGAGGTTTGACTTCTGTTTTGACTTTCAATTCTGACCGATTTAGATTAGTTACCACTGATCTAAAGTTGTATTATGATCATAATATAATATAGCATAACTTCTGAGGTTATATTACATGATCATAATCAGAATCCAAGTTTATGCGCAAGTTCTATAATTATGCCATCTTTGACCAAAATGCCCTTTTTCATAAATCAAGGTTTTAATGATAATGAACTTGAAAATGAGTTTCCTATTGATGTAGCATTATAAGTAGGATTATTTGGGATGTTAAACCAAGTTATAAACTGAGTTTTCAAGCAGGTCCTTAAACTATGTCGATAAATGACGGTTTTAGCCCTTGTGGCTCACAAAATTATTTTTAATCAATCTTTTCAAGATAATCATTTACCTACTGATATGTTATATTAAATAACATATTTTAAACATTTTAATCTGACCTTAACATCATTTTTTGTAAACATCGCTTAAAGACGTCATTTACGACGTAAGCGCCATTTCGGCGCATAGTATGGTTTTAAACCATATCATTGACCAAAATTGATACCTACTGATTTTAAAACTTATTTTAAACATAATTAAGTAGGTATATGTTATAAACTCAGAATCCAAATAATTTATAAACTATGTGTAAAATGACCAAAATACCCCTTCGGTGCGTAGTTTGGTCATAAAAGGTAAAATACACATATAATTGGTATCCTACTAATATTATATAATAAATAAGTATTTTTTCCAGAATACTTATAATTATAACATTAAATTATATTCAAGTTCCTTTTATATGATATGAAATTACCAAAAGCCCTTATGAGGCATAGTTTCAGTCTAAAACCATAACGAGCATACAATTTGATATCTTACTGATATCTTAACCTATTTAAAATATATTGGCATATAGAACTTGTCCATGACTTATCCGGTTACCCGATATCGCTAATATGCGCACGGTTACGTCTATGTAACTATTTTACGGAAGTTAACCAAAACGGGTTTAACCTTGTCATTTAAGTCTCAAAATCCAGAATGTTAATAGTTTAACCATATTAAGCAAGTCCAGGTACTTGTTGGGATTAAACTACATTCTATCCAATCATCGTTTACTCTAGCGTCATACGTTTTGATCAAGTTTGCTAGTCGGTCTAAGTCTATGACTTAAATAAAGACCGTTAGTATTTAATTGGTTAGTTTATGCCATAATCCAGACTAGAGACTTGCCGGTAAATGCTATCTAGACTTAGTCCTTTTGTGTACGGCTGAGTTATTAAAAATAAAAGAAGACTAGCTCAGGTAAATACTCTCGACTTATTTCCCCTTTACGGGCTTGGATTATGGTAAATTATTACCGCTTGGTCGGAAATGGGATTCAATCGAATGTCGGTTCAGAGTTAATAAATCCGTATATTCTGTTTTAATCAGTTTTTTTGATAATTTAAATATTAGGGGTTAACTACCGTGTCCTGGATATCCTCGGCTTATTACAATCGAAATGGCCACGACCTTAGCGCGGGTGTAGGCATACACCCGGTAGACGCTCAATTATGCATTCCCACAAGGTTGGGAGGAATTGACTCCTTCGTGAGTCCAAAGTGGTGTGTATGTTAATTGTGTCTCGGTCTCCGTACAGGTAAGTATGTATGACAAACATGTAAATCTGTTAACAAGGTTGGACGGTCAATTAACCCAAGTTATAAAAAGATTTTGTGCTGATACGCACTTAAAACATTTTTGAAATGTTTTCAAAATGAGTCAGTTGGGTGTACTTACCAGCGAAAGCTGACGTATTTTCAAAAGACTAATCTGCAGGTACAATACGAAAATAGGCCGGAAGTGCTCGGTAGTGACAGAGGATCTTGCAAATCCTTAATCTGCCTAAAGTCTGTTTTATATTCTTTCATGTACAATTTATGATCCGCCTGTGGATCTTCTATTACAAGCTTGTATATTATTTTGTATTTTCGAACATTCGGTTTGTAATAGTAATTTTACTCCAAGACTTCCGCTGTGCCGTGTTCAATTGACAATGATGTTATCAACTGACGTCATGATACTCCCCACCCAGGCCCACCGGTGTATGGATTTCCAGGTTGGAAATCCGGGGGTGTGACAGACTCCGACCCGGAGATGCCGCCGTCAGGATCGCATACGCATTCCATTGAAATTTCAAGGTATTCGAACTCCTATGCCGGATCCCCTTACCAAGATCCTATTGAGTGGGACCAATATTGGAACCAATTTACCTTCGCCAATACTCCTTCCCATCCCTCCCAACCACCTCCCGTGCAAGAAGACGTTCACATGGAACCGGTGGAACAACCCCCATCGCCACCAGAACCGCCAAGGAGGAAAAGAGGAGCACGTATATTAGTGCGTGCGGGCCAACGGTCGGGATCGCTGCCACCTTTGCCCAAACCTTACCCAACTATTCACGAGGACCCACAAATGGGTGGACCCTCTAATGCGTCACCTGCGGTGGAACCAACACCAACACCTTACAGTTCAACCCCCACCATCGGGTTATAGTAACCCAATCCCCACATATCCGGATACGTCTGGATATGATCCTTTTAACCCGTCTACACCAATAGACTATCAAGCGTGGTCGCATGACCCTTATGTGCAAGATTATGCACAACGCACTTTACCCGTCTCCTTTCCCACCTGCTTATCCACCTACTGGGTACCCAAGTTATGGTTACCAGTATCCGGTTATGCCACAACCACAACCACAACCTCCACCACCACTTGAGGCCATTAACGAAGCCTTAGAACGAATGAAAGAAATGAAACAACAAGCGGAGAGAACGGAGAAGAAGACGAACAAGTTCTTCAAGAAACTCTCCAAACTGGTTAAGGGAAAGAAGGACGAGTGAAGTCTCTTCTAATATATGTTAGTCCCTGCGAGGACTTTGTTATTTCTTTAGACATTTGGTTTCTGTAGTCCTTGCATGGACAATTTATTTCATTTTGTTTCTAGTATTGTAACTTCTGTTGAAATTAAATGAAGTATTTTTGGAATTATATATGTATTCATCCTCTTCAAACGACCATCTCGATTTTACTCGAAATTTGTGCTCTGCGATATAATTCCAAAAAGATCTTAATGCTTTTGATTAGCCAAGTGGCATAGACCACGTAATTAGCCAACATTATAACTGATAGTTAAGGACAAAAAGGCCTTCTATCATGATAGTTAAGGGAAGTTATCCTTCTATCCAGAGGTGTTGGACTTAAGTTCAAGCCTCCAAGTCGCTAAGTTCGGTGCGACCGGGACTATTAATCAACCATTAAGGTACTCCTATGTTAACATCCAGGAATGCTCATACTCCTGGTAGTGTGACTTGAGGAACCACACTAGCCTTCAAGGTAACGGACTATGTCCTAACCTTATATAGCCTACGTGATCAAATTTGATCCCGGCTACTATCATCAGTGCGATGATTAAACATTTATTAGTGATTTATTGCCCTTGGAGCTATGATTAGACATCCATTAGTGATTTATTGCCCTAGGGGATATGATTGAACATCTATTAGTGATGTATTGCCCTTGGGGCTATGATTGAACATCCATTAGTGATGTATTGCCCTTGGGGCTATGATTGAACATCCATTAGTGATGTATTGCCCTTGGGGTTATGATTAAACATCCATTAGTGATGTATTGCCCTTGGGGTTATGATTAAACATCCATTAGTGAGGTATTGCCCTTGGGGCTATGATTAAACATCCAGTAGTTATGTATTGCCCTTGGGCTATGATTAACATCCATTAATGATATATTGCCCTTGGGGCTATGATTAGATGTCCATTAGTGACAGGCCTATGTGCCATATTTTATGTCCATTAGTGACAGGCCTATGTGCCATAAATTTTATGTCCTTCGTGACAAGCTTATGAGCTAAATATAATTGTCAAGTATGACAATGACAGTTGTGACATTATGATCGATTGTCCAATAATAAATGGACTACGTCCAAATTGTAATTTTCCTTTGATGGTCCTATTGAGACCTAGGCCAAAAATAGATATAATAAGCCTAAGAGTTGTGATGTTATTCACACTAGCTTGATTAGGCAATGGATTGTTATATCTAGAGTTTGAAGCCAATATGGTTAGTATACCATGACTAAGGGAAATTTTATTGGTGTATAGAACCAAAGCTCAGAATGGCCAACTCGGATGAGGCACAGAGTAGCCACCGAGATGTTAACTCTAATAACGCAGAAAACAGAGCCATTAATAATGACGACTTCCAAGCTCACATTGATACAGCTGTTGAAAAGGCCATGGGAAAGGCATAGAAAAGCTTAAAGAGTCGAGTGCTACTCGCTCTAGACTTTTATCGTTACCCCATCCTCAACTCATAAGGAGAGCTCCGTTCACTCTTCGAATGCAAAGAGTGAACCAAGAAAATAGATTTCGCTGATAGGACCCGTTTTGTTAAAGACGGATGTACCTATAAATATTTCGTCTTCTGCAAGCCCAAGATTTTAATTGGGAAAAAGGAGTTGTGGAAGCCTTAAAATGGCTAGATGAGATGGAGACAATCGTAGATATCAGCAGTTGTACTGATAAGGATGTGGTCAAATATGTGTCACAGTCCTTTAAGGGTGACACCCTAATCTGGTGGAAAGCTATGATCCAATCTACGGGTAAAGTCCACCTGTACAATTTGGGATGGTCCAAGTTTGTGGACCTTGTTAAGGAAACTTACTGCCCACCCCATGAGGTGGAGAAATTAGAGACAGACTTTTTGTCTCATTCAATGAAGAACCTAGATTGTCGGAAGTACGTTTCTGACTTTAACTCCCTATCTAGGTTAGTTTCGTATCTGATCACCCCTGAACCCAAACGCATTGAACGTTTTATCAATGGGTTAGCTCCTGAAATTAAGGGTATGGTAAAGGCTGCTCAGCCTAGTACCTATAGGTCCGCTGTTGACCAATCCCTGTCCCTCCCCCTTGATCTAGTGAGGCAAAAGTCAGTTAAGTCTGAAATTGACGGGAAAAGAAAGAGAGAAGATGACAACTCCCAAAGGTTTAATAAGAAAAATAAAGGGAGATTCGGGTTCAAAAAGAACCAAGACAAGTTGGCTGTTACACCAACATGCAAGACTTGCAACCGCAAGCACTGAGGACAGTGTAATTATGGTCCACAAGCTAAACACTGTGGTAGCTGTAAGAGAAAGCGGCATAAGACCCTAGAATGCAAGGATCTTAAGGATGCCGTCTGCTACGTTTGCAATGAAAAAGGGCATATTAAGACTAACTGCCCTAAGAATCTTAAGAGTAATGATGCGAAGCCTGGAGAGGCCAAGAAGGGGAATGCTCGTGCCTTTCTGATGACTGCAAGAGAGGTTGTTAATGACAACAATGTCATAACAGGTACATTCCTCATTAACGATATTTATGCTAGAGTACTTTTCGATTCGGGTGCAGATAAATCTTTTGTTGACCATAAGTTAGTAAACTATTAAACTTACCCGTAAGAACTCTATATAAAACTTATGAGATAGAACTCGCTGATGGAACATTAGAGATAGCATCATCCGTTCTTGATGGATGTTCCATATCCATTAAGAATCATTCCATACCAATCTCTCTTTTGCCAATGAAATTGGCGGGGTTCGATGTAGTTTTAGGCATGGATTGGTTATCTCGTAACCAACCCACATTGCTTGTGTTAAAAAACTCATCGAAATTAAAACCTATCCGGTGAAATGATCACCATCCCTGGAGACTCACACTACGGATTGCCAGACAAGGTGATGTTATTTAAGGCATCCAAATGTTTGAGGAAAGGTTGTGTCATTTACATGGCACAAGTTACTATTAATGAGCCTAAGCCAAATATTGAAGACCTACCAGTTATTTCAGAATATTCCGATGTATTTCCAGAAGAACTACCAGGTCTACCTCCAGATAGGCAAGTGGAGTTTAGGATTGATATCCTAACAGGGTCAGCACCAGTAGCTAGAGCTCCATATTGACTGGCACCGACGGAAATGAAGGAGTTGAGGACTCAGTTAGATGAACTCTTAGAGAAAGGCTTCATTCAACCAAGTTCCTCGCCCTGGGGAACTCCAATTATGTTCGTTAAGAAAAAGGATGATTCAATGCGGATGTGCATTGACTACCGAGAGTTAAAGAAGCTAATGATTAAGAACCAATATCCTTTTCCTAGGAACGATGATTTATTCGACCAACTTCAAGGGGCTAGTTACTTCTTAAAGATTGATCTAAGATCTGGATATCACCAGCTGAAGGTTAGGAGTGAGGACGTTCCTAAGACTGCCTTCAGAACCCGTTATGGTCATTTTGAATTTCTAATGATGCCTTTTGGGCTCACAAATGAACCTGCAGCATTCATGGATCTCATGAATAGAGTTTGTAAACGATATCTAGATAAGTTTGTCATTGTCTTCAAAGACGACATACTTATCTATTCTCGTAATCAAGTTGATCATGAGAAACATCTTTGGTGCATCCTAGAACTGCTAAAGCAAGAGAAGCTTTATGCAAAGTTCTCCAAGTGTGAATTTTGGCTTAGAGAAGTCCAATTTCTTGGACATGTCGTAAGTGAGCGTGGTATCCAGGTGGATCCCGCCAAAATAGAAGCCATAATAAATTGGGAAGTGCCCAAAACCCCATCGGAAATTCGTAGTTTCCTAGGATTGGCTGGTTACTATAGAAGGTTCATTGAGAACTTTTCAAGAATAGCCACTCCTTTGACTACCTTAACCCGCAAGAATGTCAAATTTGTTTGGGATCCGAAACAACAAGAATCCTATGAGATTCTAAAACACAAGCTGAGCAATGCTCCTGTGTTATCTCTACCTGAGGGTATTGAGGATTTTATAGTCTATTGTGATGCTTCGCACACAGGTATAGGCTGTATGCTAATGAAAAAAGGCAAAGTGATTGCCTATGCATCACGACAGTTAAAGGTGCACGAAAGAAAGTACACTACCCATGATTGGAATTGGGTGTCGTTGTATATGCACTAAAGCTATGGAGACATTACTTATATGGCACCAAGTGTATTATATACACTGACCATAAGAGTCTGCAGCATCTATTCAATCAAAAAGAATTGAACATGCGACAGCGCTGTTGGATGGAAACGCTTAATGACTATGATTGCGAGATTCGCTATCATCCCGGTAAGGCAAACGTAGTTGTTGACGCCTTAAGTCGCAAAGAAAGGGTTAAACCTATAGGATTAACGCCAAGAGCATTGAGCTCAGAAATAGCTTAAATGAGAAGCTATTAGATGCGCAAAAGCAAGCCTTATTAGAGGCCAATGTTCCTAATGAAGGATTGGGCGAAATTGTCGATCAGTTAACGCCTGGAAAGGATGGAATCCTTAAGTTCAATGATAGAATCTGGGTTCCAATCTTTGGAGGACTTAGGGATCTAATCCTCCATGAAGCGCATAATTCAAGATACTCAGTTCACCCAGGTGGTGACAAGATGTATCAGGATATGAAAAAGAATTATTGGTGGATGGGTTTGAAGAAATCCATAGCCACTTATGTAGCTAAGTGTCTGACATGTTCGCAAGTAAAGGCCGAATATCAGAAGCCGTCTTGATGGATGTTCCATATCCATTAAGAATCATTCCATACCAAGTGTATTATATACACTAACCGAATGTTCAAAAATACAAAATAATATACAAGCTTGTAATTGAAGATCCACAGGCGGATCATAAATTGTACAAGGAAAGAATATAAAACAGACTTTGGGCAGATTTAGGATTTGCAAGATCCTCTATCACTACAGAGCACTTCCGGCCTATTTTCGTATTATACCTGCAGATTAGTCTTTTGAAAATACGTCAGCTTTCGCTGGTAAATACACCCAACTGACTCATTTTGAAAACATTTCAAAAATGTTTTAGGTGCGCATCAGCACAAAATCTTTTTATAACTTGGGTCAATTGACCGTCCAACCATGTTAACAGATTTACATGTTTGTCATACATACGGGGCTCGGCACGAAAACCGAGACACAATTAACGTACACACCACTTTGGACTCACGAAGGAGTCAATTCCTCCCAACCTTGTGGGAATGCATAATTGAGCGTCTATCGGGTGTATGCCTACACCCGCGCTAAGGTCTTGGCCATTTCGATTGTAATGAGCCGAGGATATCCAGGACACGGTAGTTAACCCCCGATGTTTAAATTATCAAACAAAACTGACTAAAACAGAATATGCGGATTTCTGTTCCGAACAGGCGTTCAATTAATCCCATTTCCGACCAAGCGGTAATAATTTCCCGTAACCCAAGCCCGTATAGGGGAAATAAGTCGAGAGTATTACCTGAGCTAGTCTTCTTTTAATTTTTTAATAACACAGCCGTACACAAAAAGGACTATGTGTATATAGCATTTACCGGCAAGTCTCTAGTCTGGATTATGGCATAAACTAACCAATTAAATACTAACGGTCTTATTTAAGTTATAGACTTAGACCGACTAGCGTACTTGATCAACACGTATGACGCTAGATTAAACGATGATTGGATAGAATGTAGTTTATTCCCAACAAGTACCTTGACTTGTTTAATATGGGTAAACTATTAACATTCTGGATTTTGAGATTTAAATGACAAGGTTAAACCCGTTTCGGTTAAGTTCCATAAAATAGTTACATATACGTAACCGTGCCATAATAGCGATATCGGGTAACCGGATAAGTCATGGACAAGTTCTATATTCTATTATACTTTAAATAAGTTAATATATCAGTAGGATATCAACTTGTATACCCGTTAAGGTTTTAAAACGAAATTATGCCTCATAAGGGCATTTTGGTAATTTTATACCGTAATAAAGGAACTTGAATATAATTTAATGTTATGATTATAAGTATTCTGGAAAAATACTTTATTTATGATATAAAATCAGTAGGATGTCAATTATATGTGTAAATTATCTTTTATGACCAAACTATATACCAAAGGGCATTTTGGTCATTTTACACATAGTTTATAATTTATTTGGGATTCTGAACTTATAACATGTACCCACTGTAAATATGTTTAAAATAAGTTTTAAAATCAGTAGGTAACAAGTCTTGGTCAATAATATGGTTTAAAACCATACTATGCGCCGAAACGGCGCTTATGTCGTAAGATGACGTTTTTAAGCGATGTTTACGAAAACTGTCATTTGTTCAGATTAAAATGTTTAAAATATGTTATTCAATATAATATATCAGTAGGTAAATGATTTACCTTAAAAAGATTTGATTAAAACCATTTTATAAGGCACAAGGGCTAAAACCGTCATTTATCGACATAGTTTAAGGACTTGTTTGAAAACTCAGTTTATAACTTGGTTTAACATCCCAAATAATCCTACTTATAATATTACATCAGTAGGAAACTCATTTTCAAGTTTATTACCATTTAAAACCTTGTTTTATGCAAAAAAGGCATTTTGGTCAAAATGGCATAATTATGGAACTTGCGCATAAACTTAGATTCTGATTATGATCATATAATATAACCTCAGAGCGTTGTGCTACATTATATTACAATCATAATGCAACTTTATATCAGTAGGTAACTAATCTAAATCGGGTCAGAGTTGAAAGTCAAAGCAGAAGTCAAACTTAGCGACTTTCGGTTGCGAACGACCTAGAATGAAATGACGAGCCGAACATGTTCTTACATGAATTATTACCAATTGTTTAAGTGTCAAAATAGGTTTCATAACATGTATAAGATCAATTTATAATTTCGAAAATAGCATGTTTGACTTTTTAATATCATAACTTTGACCGTCAATTGGTCTAGCAAACGTGATCTTCAGGAGGTGCCCTAGGGATTAACACCTACCTTATTACGATCACTTACCATGTTCATTTTGAACAATGTTGGACCATAATGGTCTTAACCGAAATTCAAAGCGTTTTCCGAAAAACGCTTTACTTTTGGCTATAAAAGCCTATAAAAGAAAATGCAAGAGCAAGGAACACTTACAAGAGGTTCCTACAATGCAAGAGAACTAAGTTGGATTCTCCTTTCAGCTAGGAACTTCCAGAGGAGGGAGAAGAGTGATTTAATGAGAAAGGTGCAAGTTGGAATGAGATTTATGCACCTATTTATAGTTGGAGAGCTCAAAGGAGGAGAAACCAGGTGTTTAGGGGAGTAAGAAGAAGCTTACAAGTGTCCCAAAACGTGGCATAACAGTTTAGAGAAGCCATGGTTTCGTTTCAATGGTTTTGGAGCTTTGCTTGGTCTCCAAACAAATTTTCTGCGTCAACCTGTTCTCGTGGAGCGCGAGAGGCCCAGGCCAGGTCTCTCGCGGCCCGCGACCGCCCTATGGCCAGATTCAAAATTTAACACTTTTAACCCTTGACTTTAAAAAGCTTATAAAAGCCTTCTAAAACACCTTTTTGGCACTTTTAGCCTCCGTAGCCAATACTTGGCATATCCGGGATTATGCCCGGACATTGTCGAGCTCTCGGTTCGTTAAACGGTCACTCAGAGGTAAGAATTAACATGTTGACACTTTTAATCCCTCCGTTATCCAACTTTCACATATTTACAAAATTGAACTCTCTCGTCCAACAAATGGCACGTATTAGAGTTTAGGACTTCACAAAGGATCACTCAGAGGCTTATGATAAGCATGTTGATCCCGATGTCACTCTGAGGCTGGGCATGTTGACATATCAGTCACTCAGAGGCCAAATTTCAAGCATGTTGAAATATCAGTCACTCAGAGGCTGTTATTTATGCATGTTGACATCTGATCGTCACTCAGAGGCTCAGATTCAGCATGTTGACGTCTTTAGTTCTTATTGGTCTTTAACAGACTATATTTAAAATACAACATGTGTCACTATATTATTGGACACGATTTTACAGGGTGTTACATCCTCACCCCTTAAAAGAAATCTCGACCTCGAGATTTTTATCAAAAAGATGGGGGTACTTTTGTCGCACAGTGGCTCAACCTCCCATGTATACTCAGGACCTCTAAAAGCGTCCCACTTAACCTTTACTATAGGTATCATCTTTCTCCGGAGCTTCTTAACCTGTCGATCCTCGATCGAAATTGGTTTCTCTACGAATCTCTGGTTTTCATCAATTTGCACCTCATTGTGCGACATTGCTAGCGACTCTTCGGCTAGACATTTCTTAAGATTAGATATGTGGAATACATCATGGATTCCACTAAGCTCCTCTGGCAATCTGAGCTTATAAGCCACAGTGCCGACACATTCGACTATCTCGAATGGTCCAATATATCTTGGGCTCAACTTGCCCTTCTTTCCAAACGCATCACACCTTTCCAGGGTGATACTTTCAGCATGACTTTGTCCCCTATTTGGAACTTAAGAGGTTTACGCCTCTTGTCAGCATAGCTCTTCTGCCTATCCCTAGCAGCTTTGAGATGATCACGGATTTGCATAATCTTTTCCGTGGTCTCTCGACAATCTCAGATCCTGACAGTTGGTCCTCCCCAACTCTGCCCAACATATGGGCGTTCTACATCTTCTCCCATACAAGGCCTCAAAAGGAGCATCCTTGATGCTAGTATGATAACTGTTATTGTAGGAGAATTCTATTAGGGGTAAGTGGTCATCCCAACTTCCACCTAAATCAATCACACATGCCCTAAGCATGTCTTCCAGTGTCTGGATAGTACACTCACTTTGACCATCAGTCTGCGGATGGTAGGCGGTACTAAAGTTTAATCGTGTGCCTAAGGATTGTTGAAACTTTTCCAAAAGTGAGATGTGTATCTAGTATCTCTATCGGATACAATAGATACTGGCACACATGTAGGGACACAATCTTGTCCACATACAACTTAGCCAATTTATCTGAATTATACGTTTCCTTTATTGGCAAGAAATGAGCTGACTTAGTCAGTCTGTCTACAATGACCCAAATAGTGTCATTACCACTTTTGGTCTTTGGTAACTTGGTAATCAAGTCCATAGTTACCATTTCCCATTTCCAAGTGGGGATCTCAAGCTGTTGTAGAAGTCCTGACGGTTTTTGATGTTCAACCTTAACTTGTGAACACGTCAGACACTTAGCTACATAAGTGGCTATGGATTTCTTCAAACCCATCCACCAGTAATTCTTCTTCAAATCTTGATACATCTTGTCACATCCCGGGTGAACCGAGTATCTTGAATTGTGCGCTTCTTAGAGGATTAGATCTCTAAGTCCTCCAAAGATCGGAACCCAAATTCTATCATTAAATCTTAGCATTCCATCCTTTCCAGGCGCTAACTGGTCCACAGTTCCCCTAATCCTTCATTAGGAATATTGGCCTTTAATAAGGCTTGCTTTTGCGCATCTAGTAGCTTTTCACTTAAGCTAATTCTGAGTTCAATGCTCTTAGCGTTAATCCTTATAGGTTTAACCTTTTCCTTGCGACTTAAGGCATCGGCAACTACATTTGCCTTGCCTGGATGGTAGCGAATCTCGCAGTCATGATCATTAAGTGTTTCCATCCAACGACGTTGTCGCATGTTCAATTCTTTTTGATTGAACAGGTGTTGGAGACTCTTATGGTCGATATATATAACACACTTTGGCCATATAAGTAATGTCTCCACAGTTTTAGTGCAAATACACAACACCCCCAGCTCCAAATCATGGGTGGTGTAATTCTTTTCATGCACTTTTAATTGTCGTGATGCATAGGCAATTACCTTGCCATTTTGCATTAGCACACAGCCCATACCGGTGTGTGATGCATCACAATAAACAACAAAATTTTGAATACCTTCGGGTAGAGATAACACAGGAGCGTTGCTCAACTTATGTTTAAGAATCTCAAAAGATTCTTGTTCCTTCGGACCCCAATTATACTTAATATTCTTACGGGTCAAGGAAGTTAAAGGAGTGGCTATTCTTGAAAAGTTCTCAATGAACCTCCTATAGTAACCAGCCAATCCTAAGAAACTACGAACCTTCGTTGGGGTCTTGGGCACTTCCCAATTTATGTTGGCCTCAATTTTGGCGGGATCCACTTGGATACCACGCTCACTTACCACATATCCAAGGAATTGGACTTCTCTAAGCCAAAATTCGCATTTAGAGAACTTTGCATAAAGTTTCTCCTGCCTTAATAATTCTAGGATGCACCGAAGATGTTTCTCGTGATCAGCTTGATTACGAGAATAAATAAGTATGTCGTCTATGAAGACAATGACAAACTTATCTGGATATGTCTTGCAGACTCTATTCATGAGATCCATGAACCCTGCTGGTGCATTTGTGAGCCCAAAAGGCATCACTAAGAATTCAAAATGACCATAGCGGGTCCTGAAGGCTGTCTTAGGAACATCTTCACTTCTAACGTTCAGTTTGATGATATCCTGATCTTAAATCTATTTTAGAAAAGTAACTAGCTCCTTGAAGTTGGTCGAATAAATCATCGATCCTAGGAGAGGATATCTATTCTTAATGGTTAGCTTGTTCAGCTCCCGGTAGTTGATGCACATTCGCATCGAACTCTTTCTTCTTTACAAACAGAATAGGAGCTCCCCAAGGTGAGGAACTAGGCTGAATAAAGCCTTTCTCCAAGTGTTCATCCAATTGAACTCTTAGCTCATTCATTTCGGTTGGAGCTAGCCTATATGGAGCTCTAGCTACGGGTGCTGCTCCTGGTATGATATCTATTCTGAACTCCACTTGCCTATCTGGAGGTAGGCCTGGTAATTCTTCAGGGAAAACATCAGAATACTCAGAGATAACTGGTTGATCTTCAAGGTTCGGCTTTGGTTCATTTATAGTAACTTGTGCCATGTAAATGACACAGCCTCTTTTCAAACACTTGGATGCCTTAATTAACGACACCTTGTTTGGCAGTCCATAGTGTGAGTCTCCAGGGATGGTGATCATTTCACCAGATGGGGTTTTAATTTCGATGAGCTTTTTATCACAGGCAATGCAGGATTGGTTATGAGATAACCAATCTATGCCTAAGACAACATCGAACCCTGTCAATTTCATTGGCAAAAGAGAGATAGGGATGGAATGATTCTTAATGAATATAGAGCATCCATCAAGAATGGAAGAAGCAATTTCTAAGGTTCCATCGGCGAGTTCTATCTCATAAATTTTGTCTAGAGTTCTTATGGGTAAGTTTAATAGTTTACTAAACTTATGGTTAACAAATGATTTATCTGCTCCCAAATAAAAAAGAACTCTAGCATAAATATCATTAATGGGGAAAGTGTTATGACGTTGTTGTCATTAACGGCCTCCCTGGCATTCATTTGAAAGGCACGGGCATTTCCTTTCTTGGCCTCTCCAGGCTTTGCATCATTACTTTTGGGTTTCTTGGGGCAATTGTACGTTATATGCTCTTTTTCGTTGCAGTTATAACGAACTGCATCCTTTAGATCCTTACAATCTAAGGTCTTATGCCCTTTTCTCTTGCAGACACCACATGCTTTGGTTTGTGGATTTATACTACACTGTCCCCAGTGCCTATATTTACAATTCTTGCATAGAGGTTTGTCACTAGACACGTGCTGGTTCTTCTTGAACCCGAAATTTCCTTTCTTCTTAAATCCTTGGGAGTTATTATCCTCCCGTTTCCTCTTTCCGTCAGTTTCAGTCTAATTGACTTTTGTCTTACCAGATCTAGGGTGAGGGAAAGAGATAGGTCTACACCAGACCTATAGGTATTAGGCTGTGCAGCCTTTAACATGCCCTTTATCTCGGGTGCCAACCCATTTATGAAATGCGCAATGCGTTTGGATTCGGGGGTGATCAAATAGGATACTAACCTAGATAGGGAGTTGAAATCGGAGACGTACTTCCGACAGTCTAGGTTTTTCATTGATAGAGACAAGAAGTCTATCTCTAGCTTCTCCACCTCATGGGTTGGGCAGTAAGTTTCCTTTACCAAATCAATAAACTTGGACGATCCCAAGTTGTACAGGTGTACCTTACCTATTGATTGAATCATGGCCTTCCACCATGTTAGGGCATCGCCCTTGAAGGATTGTGATACGTACTTGACTACATCCTTATCAGCACAATTGTTGATCTCTACAATCGTTTCCATCTCATCAAGCCACTTTAGGGCTTCTACCGCTCCTTTCTCCCCGTTAAAGTCTCGGGGCTTGCATGAGACAAAATACTTATAAGTACATCCGTCCTTAACAGAACGGGACTTTTCAGTAAGATCAATTTTCTTTGGTTCACTCTTCGCATTAAAGAGTGAACAGAGCTCTCCCTATGAGCTGAAGATGGTGAAATAGATAGGGGTCTAGAGCGGGTGGCACTCGACTCTCTTAGCTTTTCTATGGCCTTACTCATGGCCCTTTCCACAGCCGCATCAATGCGAGCTTGAAAATTTTCATCATCTATATTTTTGTTTTCAACTTTATTAGATTCAGCATTCCTGTGGCTACTTTGTGCTTTGTTTGAGTTAGCCATCTTTAAGTCTTGGTTTTTATATACCAATAAAACTTCATTTAGCCATGGCGCATTAACCATATCGGCTTTCAATATTGGGACATAACAATCCGTTGTCTATACTAGTGTGAATCATATCACAACTCTTAGGCTTAACATATATATGATTGGCCTAGGTCGTAATAGGACCATCATAGGCAAATTACAATTTGGACACTGTCCATATATGATTGGACAGTGGATCGCAATGTCAAAACTGTCATTGTCATCATTGACAATTATATAGCTCATAGGCTCGTCCCTAATGGACAATATAATTGGGCACCTTGGCCGATCCTATTGGTCATAATATATATATATATATGGCATATCAGCCTGTCACTTAAGACATAATACGTATGGCATGTCAGCCTGTCACATTGGACAATAATTGGGCACCTTGGCCTACATCATATCAGTTGTATATGGCATATCAGCATGTCCCGTTGGACAATTAATTTGGCACATTGGCCTACATAATATCAGATGTATATGGCACATTGGCCTACATAATATCAGATGTATATGGCATATCAGCATGTCCCGTTGGACAATTATTTGGGCACATTGGCCTACATCATATCAGATGTACATGCATATCAGCCTGTCCCGTTGGACAATTAATTGGGCACATTGGCCTACATCATATCAGATGTATATGGCATATCAGCCTTCCCGTTGGACAATTAATTGGGCACATTGGCCTACATCATATCAGATTATATGCATAACAGCCTACCATTGACAATTAATTGGGCACATTGGCCTACATCATATCAGATGTTATGCATATCAGTCTGTCCCGTTGGACAATTAATTGGGCACATTGGCCTACATCATATCAGATGTATATGGCATATCAGCCTGTCCCGTTGGACAATTTATTGGGCACATTGGCCTGACGGCTAGTGTGGTTCCTCAAGCCACACTACCAAGAGTATGAACATTTCTTAATGTTACATAAGAGTACCTTAATAATTGATTAATGGTCCCGGTCACCTTCGACCTTAACGAACTTGGAGGTTTGGACCTAGTCCCTTACTCCTGGATAGAAGGATAACTTCCCTTAACTATCCTGATATATGACCCCTTCGTACTTAACTATCACTTCTTGGCCAATGTGTGGTCTGTGCCACTTGGCATAATCAATCTATTAAGGTCTTTTGGAATTATATAGCAGAGCATAAATTCAAGTAAAATCGAGCGCTCGTTTTCAAGAGGATGAATTACATATATATATAATTCCAAAAGTACTTCATTAAATTTCCATAAGAAATTACAATACTAGAAAGATGAAATAAACTTGTCCATGCAAGGACTTAAAGAAATAAAAATGTCCACGAAGGGACTAAAGAAATAACAATGTCCTCGGGGGACTACATATTTTTAGAAGAGACTTCACTCGTCTTTCTTTCCCTTGACCAACTTGGAGACTTTCTTGAAGAACTTGTTTGTTTTATTCTCCGTTTTCTCTGCATGTTCCTGCATTTCTTTCATCCTTTCTAAGGCCTCATTAATGGCCTCAAGTGATGGCGGAGGTTGTGGTTGAGGTTGTGGCATAACCGGATACGGGTACCCATAAGTTGGATATCCACTCGGTGGATAAGTAGGTGGGAAAGGAGACGGGTAAAGTGCGTTGTGCATAACCGCCTGCATGTATGGGTCTTACGACCACGCTTGATAGTCTACCAGCGTAGACGGGTTAAAAGGATCATATCCAGATGTGTCTGGTATGTGGGAATTGGGTTAGTATAACCCGTTGGTGGTGGTTGAATACAGGTGTTGGTGTTGGTTCCACTATAGGTGGAACATTAGAGGGTCCACCCATTTGTGGGTCCTCTGAATTGTTGGGTAGGAGTTGGGAAAAGGTGGATAGCGATCCCGACCTATGTCCGGCACGCACCGACATACATGCTCCCCGCTTCCTTCTTGGTGGTTCAGGTGGTGGTTGAGGTTGGTCCACGGGTTCCATGTGGACATCTTCTTGAATAGGAGGTGGTTGAGAGTGGTGAGAAGGAGTGTGGGCGAAAGTGAATTAGTTCCAGTATTGGTCCCACTCATTAGGACCTTGGTAGGGCGATCCAACATATGAGTTTCAGTCGCTCGAAATTTCAATGGATGCATATTTGATCCCGACAAATGGCATCTCCGGGTCGGAGTCCTCGTCCATAGGATGTGGCTGGTCCAACTGATATTGATCAGCTGGAGGCGTGTTTAAGTAATGGTTGGGGTTAAATTCTTCGTTGTAAGAGTGGTGAGAATAGGAATGGTGAGAATGGTAGGAGTGGTGTGAGTGGTAAGAATTTTAGGAATGTGATGGCGAATGTCTATTAGAGACAGAACGTCTCGCTGGTTGCCATGGAGACGAATCTCCTGATTCTTAATATACATCTGAATTATGAGGTTGAGGAGGAATACGCCCCGATGGTCCTCCCCTCATTGGACCTTTTCCTCGTCCACTTTTGTCCTTGTACACGTGGCGGCATTTTCCTGTTAGAAATTAATTTAAAAAAAACAATACTAACAACTTAATAATAAATGAGTAATCCTAGGTCAATGCCCTAGACTCGGAAAGTCTAAGGAATGTGCTCGTGTAAGTTTGAGACTAAACACAAAAGGCTAGTGTTTAATTCTCTCAAACGTTGGCTCTGATACCAACCCTGTCACACCCTGGATTTCTATCCCGAAATCCAAACACCGGTGGGCCCGGGTGGGGAGTATCGTGACATCAGTTGATAATCGTCATAGTCAATTAAACACGGCACATCGGAAGTCTTGGAGTAAAATTACTATTACTAACCAAATGTTCAAAAATACAAAATAATATCAAGCTTGTAATTGAAGATCCACAGGCGGATCATAAATTGTACAAGGAAAGAATATAAAACGGACTTTGGGCAGATTTAGGATTTGCAAGATCCTCTATCAATACCGAGCACTTCCGGCCTATTTTCGTATTGTACCTGCAGATTAGTCTTTTGAAAATACGTCAGCTTTCGCTGGTAAATACACTGACTCATTTTGAAAACATTTCAAAAATGTTTTAGGTGCGTATTAGCACAAAATCTTTTTATAACTTGGGTCAATTGACCGTCCAACCTTGTTAACAGATTTACATGTTTGTCATACGGGGCTTGGCATGAAAACCTAGATACAATTAACGTACACACCACTTTGGACTCACGAAGAAGTCAATTCCTCGCAACCTTGTGGGAATGCATAATTGAGCGTCTATCGGGTGTATGTCTACACCCTCGCTAAGGTCGTGGCCATTTCGATTGTAATGAGCCGAGGATATCCAGGACACGGTAGTTAACCCCTGATGTTTAAATTATCAAACAAAACTGATTAAAACAGAATATACAGATTTCTATTCCGAAGCGCGTTCGATTAATCCCATTTCTGACCAGCGGTAATAACTTACCGTAACCTAAGCCCGTATATGGGAAATAAATCGAGAGTATTTACCTGAGCTAGTCTTCTTTTAATTTTTTAATATTCACTACAAAAGCTAATGATATACATTTACGAGAAGTCTCTAGTCTGGATTATGCATAAACTAACCAATTAAATACTAACGGTCTTATTTAAGTCATAGACTTAGACCGACTAGCGTACTTGATTCAAAACGTATGACGTTAGATTAAACGATGATTGGATAGAGTGTAGTTTATTCCCAACAAGTACCTTGACTTGTTTAATATGGGTAACTATTAACATTCTGGATTTTGAGATTTAAATGACAAGGTTAAACCCGTTTCGGTTAAGTTCCGTAAAATAGTTACATATACGTAACCGTGCACATAATATCGATATCGGGTAACCGGATAAGTCATGGACAAGTTCTATATGCTATTATACTTTAAATAAGTTAAGATATCAGTAGGATATCAACTTGTATGACCGTTTAGGTTTTAAAACGAAATTAGGCCTCATAAGGGCATTTTGGTAATTTTATACCGTAATAAAGGAACATGAATATAATTTAATGTTATGATTATAAGTATTCTGGAAAAATACTTTATTTATGATATAATATCAGTAGGATGTGAATTATATGGTAAATTATCTATACACCAAGGGGCATTTTGGTCATTTTACACATAGTTTATAATTTATTTGGGATTCTGAACTTATAACATGTACCCACTGTAAATATGTTTAAAATAAGTTTTAAAATCAGTAGGTAACAAGTCTTGGTCAATAATATGGTTTAAAACCATACTATGCGCCGAAACGGCGCTTATGTCGTAAAATGACGTTTTTAAGCGATGTTTACGAAAACTGTCATTTTTCAGATTAAAATGTTTAAAATATGTTATTCAATATAATATATCAATAGGTAAATGATTTACCTTAAAAAGATTTGATTAAAACCATTTTATAAGCCACAAAGGGCTAAAACCGTCATTTATCGACATAGTTTAAGGACTTGTTTGAAAACTCAGTTTATAACTTGGTTTAACATCCCAAATAATCCTACTTATAATATTACATCAGTAGGAAACTCATTTTCAAGTTTATTACCATTTAAAACCTTGTTTTATGCAAAAAGGTCATTTTGGTCAAAATGGCATAATTATGGAACTTGCGCATAAACTTAGATTCTGATTATGATCATATAATATAACCTCAGGGGTTGTGCTACATTATATTACAATCATAATGCAACTTTATATCAGTAGGTAACTAATCTAAATCGGGTCAGAGTTGAAAGTCAAAGCAGAAGTCAAACTTAGAGACTTTCGGTTGCGAACCGACCCTAGAACTGAAATTGACGAGCCGAACATGTTCTTACATGAATTATTACCAACTTGTTTAAGTGTCAAAATAGGTTTCATAACATGTAAAGATCAATTTATAATTTTTCCGAAAAATAGCATGTTTGACTTTTTAATATCATAACTTTGACCCGTCAATTGGTCTAGCAAACGTGATCTTCAGGAGGTGCCCTTCATAGGGATTAACACCTACCTTATTACGATCACTTAGCCATGTTCATTTCGAACAATGGCTGGACCATAATGGTCTTAACCGAATTCAAAGGTTTTCTGAAAAACGCTTGACTTTTGGCTATAAAAGCCTATAAACGAAAAATGGAAGAGCAAGGAACACTTACAAGAGGTTCCTTACAATGCAAGAGAACCAAGTTGGATTCTCCTTTCAGCTAGGAACTTCCAGAGGAGGGAGAAGAGTGATTTAATGAGAAAGGTGCAAGTTGGAATGAGAACTTATGCACCTATTTATAGTTGGAGAGCTCAAAGGAGGTGAAGCCAGGTGTTTAGGGGAGTAAGAAGAAGCTTACAAGTGTCCCAAAACGTGGCATAACAGTTTAGAGAAGCCATGGTTTCGTTCAATGGTTTTGGAGCTTTGCTTGGTCTCCAAACAAATTTTCTGCGTCAGACCTGTTCTCACGGGGGCGAGTGGCCCAGGCCAGTCTCTCGCGGCCAGCGACCGCCTTATGGCCAGATTCAAAATTTGACACTTTTAACCCCTTGACTTTAAAAAGCTTATAAAAGCCTTCTAAAACACCTTTTTGCCACTTTTAGCCCTCCGTAGCCAATACTTGGCATATCCGGGATTAGCCCGGACATTGTCGAGCTCTCGGTTCGTTAAAAGGTCACTCAGAGGTAAGAATTAACATGTTGACACTTTTAATCCCTCTGTTATCCAACTTTCACATATTTACAAAATTGAACTCTCTCGTCCAACAAATGGCACGTATTAGAGTTTAGGACTTCACAAAGGATCACTCAGAGGCTTATGATAAGCATGTTGATCCCGATGTCACTCAGAGGCTGGGCATGTTGACATATCAGTCACTCAGAGGCCAAATTTCAAGTATGTTGACATATCAGTCACTCAGAGGCTGTTATTTATGCATGTTGACATCGGATCATCACTCAGAGGCTCAGATTGGTATGTTGACGTCTTTAGTCCTTATTGGTCTTTAACAGACTATATTTAAAATACAACACGTGCCACTATATTTTTGGACACGATTTTACGGGTGTTTACATTATGAGGCCTTGTATGGGAGAAAATGCCGAACGCCCATGTGTTGGGCAGAAGTTAGGGAAGCCCAACTATCAGGATCAGAGATTGTCCTGGAGACCATGGAAAAGATTGTACAAATCCATGATCATCTCAAAGCTGCCAGGGATAGGCAGAAGAGCTATGCTGACAAGAGGCGTAAACCTCTTAAGTTCCAAGTAGGGGACAAAGTCATGTTAAAAGTGTCAACCTGGAAGGGTGTGATGCGCTTTGGAAAGAAGGTCAAGTTAAGCCCAAGATATATCGAACCATTCGAGATAGTCGAATGTGTTGGCACTGTAGCTTATAAGCTCAGATTGCCAGAGTAGCTTAGTGGAATTCATGATGTATTCAACATCGGTAATCTTAAGAAACGTCTAGCTAATGAATCGCTAGCAATGTCACATAAAGATGTGCAAATAGTCGAAAACCTGAGGTTCGTTGAGAAACCAATTTCGATCGAGGATCGACAGCTTAAGAAGCTCCGAAGGAAATTGATACCTATAGTAAAGGTTAAATGGGACGCCTTTAGAGGTCCCGAATATACATGGGAGGTTGTGCCCACTATGCAACAAAAGTACCCCCATCTTTTAGAATAAAATCTGAGGTCCAGATTTCTTTTAAGGGGTGATTTTCTGATGTCAACATGCATAAACCAAGCATCTGAGTGACCATTAGTGTCAACATGCTTAAATAATAGCCTCTGAGTGACCATTAGTGTTAACATGCTAAAACTTGGCCTCTGAGTGACCGTTGTGTCAACATGCCCAGCCTCTGAGTGACATCGGGTCAACATGCTTATAATGAGCCTCTGAGTGATCTTTTACGAAGTCCTAACTCTCATATGTCCCATTTGTTGGACGAGAGGGATTAAATCCGTAATTATATAAAAATTTGGACATTGGAGGGATTAAAAGTGTCAACATGTTAATTTATACCTCTAAGTGACCTTTTAACAAACCGAGCTCGACAATGTCTGGGCATAATCCCGAGTACGTAAAATATTGGCTACAGGGGGCTAAAAGTGCTAAAAAGGTGTTTTAGGAGGTTTAAAGAGGTTTTATAAGTTTAGGGGCTAAAAGTGTCAAACTTTGAAACTGGATTAGGGGTGCTTGCGGGGGCAGAGGCAGGGCCTGTGCCTCTCACGGCCCGCCGGAGACCTGTATCAGCAGGAAAAGTTCCTTGGCCACCACACAAAGGTGCGAAAAACCATTTTCTCGAAACCATGGCTTCCCAAACAGCTATGCCACGTTTTGGGACATTTGTAAGCTCCCTCTTACACCCTTAACACCTGGCATCACCTCCTTCAAGCTCTCCAACTATAAATAGATGCAAAGGTTCAACCTTTGAACTTGCACCTTTCCATTTTCAACTCTTCTCCCACCTTTGGAAGTTTCTAACTGAAAGGAGCATCCATCCTAGTTCAATTGCATTCTAGGAACCTCTTGTAAGTGTTCCTTGCTCTTGCATTTTCATTTATATGCTTTTATAGCCAAAAGTTACGCCTTGACTTTCGGTTAGGACAATTATGGCCAAGCCATTGTTCGTAATGAACATGGCTAAGTGATCGTAATAAGGTAGGTGTTAGTCCCTATAAAGGGCACCTCCTGAAGATCACGTTTGCTAGACCAATTGACGTGTCAAAGTTATGATATTTAAAAAATCAAACATGCCATTTTTCGGAAAAAATCATAAATGGACCTTATATATGTTATGAAACCTGTTTTCACACTTAAACAAGTTGATAATAATTATTAGAACATGTAAGAACATGTTCGGCTAGTCAATTTCAGTTCTAGGGTCGGTTTGCAACCGAAAGTCGCAAAGTTTGACTTCTGCTTTAACTTTCGATTCTGACTCGATTTAGATTATTTAACTACTGATCTAAAGTTGCATTATGATCTTAATATAATGTAGCATAACCCTTGAGGTTATATTACATGATCATAATCAGAATCTAAGTTTATGCACAAGTTCCGTAATTATGCAATTTTGACTAAAATGCCCTTTTTGCATAAGATAAGGTTTCAAAGATAATGAACTTGAAATAAGCTTCCTACTGATGTAATATTGTAAGTAGGATTATTTGGGATGATTAAATCAGATTATAAACCGCGTTTATGAACAAGTCCTTGTAATATGCGGTAAATGACGATAAAGCCCTTATGCCTTATAAAATGGTTGTAACATATATTTTCAAGGTAAATATTTTATCTAATAATATGTTATATTAAATAACATATCTAAGACATCTTAATCTGACCTTAACAACGTTTTTGTTAAACATCGCAAAAATCGTCATTTTTCGACATAAGCGTCGTTTCGGCGCATAGTATGGTTTTAAACCATAACTATCAACCAATACTTGTTACCTACTGATTTTAAAACTTATTTTAAATATTTTTATAGTAGGTACATGATACATACTCAGAATCCCAAATAATTTATAAACTATGTGTAAAATGACCAAAATGCCCATTCGGTGCATAATTTGGTCTTAAAATATAAATTACACATATAATTTATATCCTACTGATATTATATCATAAATAAAATATTTTTCTAGAATATTTATAATTATAACATTTAATTATATTCAAGTTCCTTTTATACGGATGAAATTACCAAAATGCCCTTATGAGGCATATTTTCATTTTAAAACCTTAACGGACATATAAGTTGATACCTTAATGATATTAAAACTTAATTAAAGTATAATGTTATATAGAACTTGTCAATGACTTATCCGGTTACCCACTCTCGCTTATAAGCGTACGGTTAATTATACGTAACTAGTTTACGGAATTTAAGCAAAACGGGTTTAACCTTATAATTTTAAGCAAAACGGGTTTACCCATTTTATACAAGTCAAAGTACTTGTTGGGTTTAAACTACATTCTATCAGATCATCGTTTAATCAAGCGTTATACGTTTTGATCCTGTACACTACTCGGTCTAAGTCAATGACTTAAATAAGACCGTTCGTATTTAATTGGTTAGCTTATGCCATAATCCAGACTAGCGCCTTCCGGTAAATGCTACCATGACTTAGATCATTTTGGATACGTCTGAGATATTAAATCTTGCATTTTTAAATCAAGAGTAGCTCAGGTAAATACTCTTGACTTATTTTCCCTATACGGGCTTGGGATACGGTAAATTATTACCACTTGGTCGAAATGGGATCAATCGAATGCCGGATTGTGGCTAGTAAATCCGCATATTCCGTTTTAATCAGTTTTGTTTGATAACTTAAACATCGGGGGGTAAATTACCTGTCATGGATATCCTCGGCTCATTACATTAGATAATGGCCACGACCTTAGCGCAGGGTGTAGGCATACACCTGACAGACGCTCAAATGCAAATTACCCAAGAGTTGGGGATAACTCCTCTGTGAGTTCTAAGTGGTGTGTATTTAATCATGTCTCGTCTCTGTATTGGGCCCTGTATGTATGGACAAACATGTGAATCTGTTAACAAGGTTACAAAGTAACTTTCCCAAGTTATAAAAGATTTGTGCCATGTGCACTTAAATCTAATTTCTAATTTTTTTTTCAAAATGAGTCAGTCGGGTGTATTTAGCAGCGAAAGCTGACGTATTTTCAAAAGACTAGCTTACAAGTACAATACAAGGCCGGAAGCTGCTCGGTAGTGAAATAAGAGGATCTTGCAAATCCTTAGATCTTCCCTAAAGTCTGTTTTATATTCTTTCTTTGTACATTTTATGATCCGCCTGTGGATCTTCTATTACGAGCCTGTATATTATTTTGTATTTTCGAAAATTTGGTTTGTAATAGTAATATTCCAAGACTTCCGTTGTGCCATGTTTAATTGACAATGATGTTATCAACTGACGTCACGATACTCCCCACCCAGGCACCGGTGTATGGATTTGGATTTGCACTTTTAGTCCTGTTATTCACACTCTCAAATATAGTTTTATTAAATGTCATTAATTGTCCCTTGACTTATTTCAATGACATGATGACACACTAGTTTTTTTCGTTCAACACGTGATGTATTGAAGAAGAGTGTGAATAACCGAACGTTAATGTGTGTTATAAATATGTGCTTTAGTGACTTATAAGTGGTAACTAGCTTAGCACACGATAAAGAGGAGTTCTTATGGTTTTATAGGCTAAATTACCTAAATTAGTAAAGTTAAAGGTTCGGTGATGATGTGGAACACTCAAGGATGGTAATTCAAGAGATATCACATCAATCGCGAGTCATTCGGGTCGAGAGGTGACTTAATTATGTAAGAAGTATGAAAATAATAAAGTCTAGAGGTCTCCGGGTCATTCTTTGAAAGTTAAAATTGTGAAAAATAAAGGTTTCTGATCCTCGCCGTAGGCTACGGTCACCAGACCGTAACTTAGGTTAGTATAAAAAGGTTTCAACAAGTCCTGACCGTAACCGACGGTCCTTGACCGTAGGTTACGGTTAGGTTTAAATTCTGATCAGCAATGCCAAACTGTAGCTGTAGCTCGGTCCGATATATGAAAATTTGTGAATTGGACACGTTTGAGCGAGTTGAGCGTTTAACTTATTTGTGGCTTCATCGAGTGTATGTACCAATCGATCGGACGTGAATTTTACAAGGTGTTACAGTGTCTCTTCCTCTGCGTCCATCATATCAAACCTATCAGAAAAAGAATGATGGTCAAGCCAACAAAAATGTCTCTACTAGCCAAGTTGGTTCCAAATATAGGGATATCTGTTGAAACTCCTATGATGGTCTACAGTGACAAAATTCTCTCATTGTTCACTATGGTGAGAGAACTGATAAAACAACAACATGATACCAACCAAATGCTGATTAGGGAAATCCAGACTCTGAAGTCTAATTCTAAGGAGCCGCTTGAAGATGTCTTCACCCCTCCATAACCTAGGGCTCTGAACTTTGGCTTTTTGGGGTTCCGAGAATCTAATGGGGTGTGGTCCCAAATAGCATATGCAGACGTGCACACAAGAGACCATACCACACCAGAAACTTCGTCATCCAGAAGAATCCAGAAGGTCATTAGATAAACCTGGAGACAGACGTGGGGCGCCACTGATGACGACAGGGAGAACACGGGAGACAGCTAAGGAAAAGGACATTACGTCACACCAATCATTGGACGTGAGACCCTATAGAAGAATCTTCAAAGGACAACTATAAACAACCCGAGAAGAAGTATTAGTGAATGCTGAGGTCGAACGAAGGACATCGTGCTAAGTCAGCCCTAGTACAGATTAATGGTTCTTTCATGACGGAGGAGACAAAATGGATATTCCCATGATTTAACAGCTGGAAACGACCAGCTGGCTTCTCCCTGCTTCACAAACCTTCGTCTATAAATGGAGGACTTCACCATCAAGATCAGGGATCGCATATCTGACAAACCTTCGACGAGCATATCGAAGGGAATTTACCGAATCAGGGGTTACTAATGTCCTAGGTAGTGCAACTCGACAAACCACTAGATTAACCCTGCTTCTAAGAATGAGGGAGAGACATCGGCGTGGTGGTACGCGAAATCCCAAGCAGTCTTGAATATGGTATATATGCAGATGTGTACACAAGTGGCACACCCCCATGTTATCCTTTCACATCAGAGCCGGGGCGTGAACCGAATGGCATCTTCATCGCACAGCGGAAGCAGACGTGATGGCTAAGGTTTCTAGTAAAGAACGCCCGCTAACTACTCGAATCCCCATGGGTTCCATTATTCCAAACGTGCCATACGTGTAATAATAACCTGAGAAAGAACATGCGAAAAGTCAACATATAGTTGGCGAGTTCATAGTTTGTCTGTTTTGTTTCAAATGAGTCATAAAAACATTTGAAATTCTTGCATTCGAAAAACCGGTTTGTAGATCATAGTATCCCAAAGCATTTGAAATGTCATGTCTGTATAACAGTATTGAAATGTTTCTCATATTGTTTGAAAATCCATGCATATAACTGTTATGTTTATAAACCGGTAATAAAATGTTTTCTATTATCTTTGTAAACCGGTGTTGAAATCGTAGTATGTAGTTTTCCTATGGAATCTAAGGATCAATCAGTGTGTTGCTAATACACTGACCTATGTGCCATAAGTAAGTAACCAAACAGAGTTCTTTGTCATGTTGGGATCACAAAAGCACTCCTAATCCCGGTTAACATACCAGGAGTGGAGCGGTCTCAAACTGATAGATCTATACTTTTTGCACCTTGGTCACTACGTGATTAATGGTTACTATTGTTATTTCCCTACTTACGCCCAATGATCTGTTATAATCTAATCCCATAGCTACATACAATTCTTATAAATCCGTGTTATTGGGCCTAGCCCATGTTCTTTTGTGATTTTAGGCCTAGCCCATGTTCTTTTGTGATTTTGGGCCTAGCCCATGTTTTTTGTCTTTGGGCCGAGCCCATGTTTTCTTGTCATTGGGCAGAGCCCATGTTTTCTTTGTAAAATGGCCCCTCTTAGTTGTGACTGTGAAAATCCCGTCACTAGTCATAAAACTCATGCATGTTTCGAAAAGCTTTGTATAGCTGTGAAAATCGGTAAGTTTAGTATAAACCTTTCGTAAACCATTTGTGTTCATTGAAATATGTTTGTAAAGTGGCTTAGAAATATATGATTTTCGTTTATCGAAACGTTGTGTTCTTTTGCAAAACTTGCATGTCTTTCCACCCCCGAAAACATTTGTAAAAATGAAAACGGTAAAAAGTGGGGGTTATGAACTCACCTGGATAATCCAGTGCAAAGCTAGCTTATTGTGATTTCCATACTGTTGTCTCCACAACTTGACTCGCTAGCATGCAATCTAGTGTATTCCTAAAATGGAATAACTTGTAAGTTTCTAATAATGACGTAGCTATACTACGTGATACCGAGCTCTACCGAATCGTTACTCGTACGATTCTATTAATGTGTTATTGACTTAACTCGGTTAACCAATCTATGGTTTTTTTAGAAACATTCTGTTTTCAAACGACTTGAAATAAATTTATATATAAACAATACTATATTTCATGAAATAGTATTAGTCATTATGTACGTCGTCGGATAATAGTACGACTCTCCGTAGTTTTCGAAAGATGTAATCGTACGCTTGTCATAATCCTGCGGTATCGTGTCGTACTTCGTTAGATGTTGAAATCGAATATAAACAATATATTATTGTTATAATATCATTCGAAAGTATTCGTACGTGTCCGCATCGTCGACGTTTGAAATAAATATAACTCCATTATTTTATAAAAGTATTCAAAATCTCGACGTTTGAATATATATAATTATCTTCGTGTTATACGATCTTCGATCGTCTGTCGTTTGAAATTAATACGCCCCTTTTATTCGTCATGGGAAAAGCGTTCGGAAATATTGGGTTCGAAATAAATATAAACAATATACTTATTTTATATCATCGTTCGAATAATTCATCGATGTTTGAAATCTAGTTTCCAGTTTCGACTTTGAATTAAACATAAATAAATATTATTTATCTTGTAGTCGATTGCCGAACGTTTGTTATTCTTGAAATTGCGCTCGTTGAAATGTTGTCGGATCGAGATTTGAACGTTTTAATTAGCGTCGACAAAATAAAATATACTTATATTTATTTTATAGTAATCGTATGAATTCGGACGTTTTATCTTTGAATTGTGTCGTGTTTTTGTTTTACGGATTTTACAAAAATCCGCATAGTTTCCTCTGTTTTTGGACGATCCCGACAACACAAGTTCTCGATTTTTTTATCAAAACACAACCTGCAATTTCGAAATCAAACAATAACTATAAAATTTTCCGTCGTCTTCAAATATAATTTTTTCGCTGATTTATAATTTCCGATTTATATATTTAACTAATGTCGGTTCGGTTTTAGCTAATAATTTTAAACGAGTTACGCAGTCTGGCTCGATTGTTATATATTATTTATTTTTCATTTGCGATATATAATTGTTTACGTCGGGTCGATCTCGGTTTCGCGAGATATATATTAATATATCAACTAATATAATTTAAAATTTTCGCGTCGTAATTAATTTTTACCGAGTTGTGGGTTGACTATTGAACCGACAGTTGACCAGGTTTGACCGCGTTGACCGGTTTGACCCGTTGACTTTTGTTGATCGCACCGAACCGAACACCTAACCAAACCTGAAACATACACTTAAATATTCAAACTGAACCAAATATTAAACCCGAAACGAAACTAAAATATTGAAAACCGTTTCGAACTTGAACCGGGTCGAACCGAGTCGAACCCAAACCTGAACCGGAGATGGACTAAACCGCAACTTGTCTGAACCGAAACTGCACCGAGTTTGAATGAACTGGATTTGAAACTGAGTTGAACCGGAGTCTCCACTGGTTTGCAGCCTCGACCCAAACTAAACCGATAACATATATAAACTGAACCGAACCCGAGTGAACCCGAGTCGTTCTGTTGACTGGATTGAATCGAAACTGAACTGAACCAAAAATTAAACCCGAAAGAGTTGAACCGGAAACCCAAACGCCACCGCCGCTGTCGCCGACTAGGCCTCCACCGTAGTCGCCGCTGAGATGCTGAGACGCGGCGACTGCCCCGCCGCTCTTGCTCCCTTTCTCGACCGTCATCTCTCTCTGATCTGCTCTCTCTCTCCCCCGTTTACTCTCTCTCTAAGTTGTCTCTCTCTTTTCTGCTCTCTCTCTCCTGCTCTGCCTGTACCATGTATATATGCGGGTGTGGGTGTATGTAAGAGACGAGGGAAAGGGGTGAGTGCAGGTGGTGCGTGGTCGGAAGAGATGACCGGCGCGGCCGGTTGCGGCCGGATTTCCGGCGACCGGTAAAGAGGAGGGGAGGGCAGGGGGAATTCTGGTGGTGTGCTAGGGTTTGAGGTTACAAAATGAAGAAGAGGGTGTAGGGTTAGCTTTATATATTTAGGGTTTTAAATAAATGGGTTGGGCCTAAAAGCCCATTAATGTGTATAAGCCCAAAACACTTTTCATGACCCGTTTTTGAAACCCGAACATCGTATAGGGTCGTGTTATATATATTTGGGTCGAAAACTTTTAAAATTTTATTGGAAGTCGGTTAGGACGCGTACATTCGTTCATTGCGTTAAAAATCGCGTAAAAATCGCTACAGTTGTGTTTTATCCGTTTTTCGATCTGGTTTCAACCATGAATTATAAAATTAGTTACGAAGCTAAATATATCGTAATATATTAATATTTAGACGTATCTTTTGTTTGTTGCTTCCATTTTGTTGTCGGTGCGTTCCCGTTTTACGCGTAACTTCCGCGTTGTGCTTTTGCGACGTTCAACTATCCAAATTTATCGCGTAATTATATCTGTATGATAAATACAAGTATAAAATTAGTGTTTTCAGATGTTGTCATTATTTGTTCGGCATCAGTTCGCTTAACTTATAATTTCGCGTTTAGTGTCTTCGATTTTTGTCAATCGCGTAACTTGAAGCAAGTAGACGTTCCAAGGCTCTCTAGAGGCCTGATCGAGTTAATTTACGTCTAATTACGCTAATTATAACGGTATTACTGTTCATTACGCGCTTAATTACAACCTGAAACTGCTGGTTATCACATTTTCCCCTCATAAAAATTTCGTCCTCGAAATTTAAGTTATGTTATCTCCTTAGATTTTTGTCATGCGCAGGTAAGTATTAAAAATACCCAGGTAAATAACCATGTAATCGCATCGAGACTTGTTTGAATTATATGAATGCAATGACTTACTACAACAACATGAACCCACAGGTTCAATGAATCTGTTTTTCAGAATCGATGCCAAGTGAACGAAACGTAATGACATAGTCACCAATGTGACTGAGTTTACATGGGTCATACAAATGAGAATCTCAACAATTAGATTTCCAAGACGTTCACAATCTGTAAATGAATTTCATTAACAATAAGATTTTCTACCAACGGAAACTAGCGTTGGTTGTTGGATCGGTAAGACTTAGAATCAACAAGCTCAACTGAGTTAGATACATGAGATGATTTGTTAACTTTTCGAACCATAAATTATCACTATTGAATTTCAAGGATACACCGAATTACAACCAAAGTTAGTGTATCATTGTCTTAATACATAGTTGCATTACGACCACTTTCAATGATTAGCCCAAGCTACAAGTTTATACCACGCCACAAGGCTTCATGGTGAACGAAATAATTCAATAATAGCGGTGACCGAACAAATTCACCATGTTTACAATGAAAGTTCAATCAAGTAAGTCTGAATATTTGTTCCAAATAAATCCCATAAGATTTTCAACTGAAAATGGAGGAACAAATGAATATAAATTTTTCAGTCGATAGTGGAAGAACAATAAATACCCCAAAATTTTCGACTAATATTGAAATAATCCGTTAAGAGGTACACTGAAATAGACCATAAAGTTGTGTACCGTCTCCTTAATACACTATTGTATTAAGGATGTTTTAAGAAAATGATCCAACAAGGGGATTTAAAAATTGAATAAATAATCAAGTAATTAAATCCGTACGTGAGTTGTGAAAGCGAGATTAGCACAAGCTTCAACTAGTGTAACGCCACCACAAGGTGTCGTAACCAATAAATGACTTGAAAGGGTCAGACTGAACCAGTCTACTATGGTTCAAAACAAATGAATTGCTTGTTGATATTACTTTGAATATGACGGCCTCAATCCGTCATATGAAATCCTTGAATTGAACTTTGTACACAGTGAGCAAGTTCAAACGATTGAACTTGGTTTGACACAATCCAACAATAATATATGATTCGACCAAGAAGTTTTGATATGGGTGCAACAAAGAACCCATGTATGCAACTTGGAAAGAAAATGAATTTCAAGAAATTCGTTGACTCGATATCAAGGAGTCAATACTTGCAATAATGCAGGTCATCTAGATCACAAAGCGAAAATTTGAATATAGCGAACCAACCTTTGAATTTTTGATGAAATGACTATTCAAAGTGAAGACCCTGATGGTCTCCACGTATCAAGTTAACCACATGCGTAACAAACAAAGCATGCGTATCATGTAAATCTGTCAAGAAATGATGCTATATGCGTTCGCTAATCAAGAAAGAATTTTCTGTGACACAATGACCGTTATGAGGAGTAGAGGTATGCAAACCTACTCAGTATATGCAAAGTTGAAATTTCAACAAAAGGAATTCGAGGGCTTTACCTGGTATTTCCTGTGATGACTTATTGTTTCGTGACATTACCGCCGAATGCGAATATGGCGTAATCGCCATTAATAAAGTAGGGGGAATGCGATGACATGTGACTTCTTTACAGCGCCAGTTGTTGTAATTACCATTTAATAAGTACCGACTGTTATGTATTCCTCGTTTGAACGTAATTCAACGTTGTTCGTGTCACTTACAGGACCACGTGACAGATTGTCGCATTCTGATCGGTAGTTCTCCCGCTGACGAGATTAGCATCGTTGTCATTATATCATGTTTCTTCAAGTTCGCGCCTTGAAAGTCGTATGTGATGTACTTCAACATCCGTTATCATGTCATTTAAGTTTCATGTATATTTTCACACTAGCGTTTCGTTTTACGTTGGCTGCCTGCTCGGGTAAATAAAATAGTAGCGACAATATATGTAATGTGTTTGCCCGAGTTAATAATCGTGGTTCCTTCGTGATGACCTTTAATTGATATTGACATAAATTTTCCAAAGGTCTTAAATGCATGTTGTCAAAACTCTTAAAGTTTTGCCTATGGTATGTAATGTTTTGACTTAATGTCTTCGGCCACGGTTCGAACCCATATTCGAGTGCTAGGCGTTTTGTATGTATTCAAGTCTTATTGATCTAATGTCCCCAAAGAAACGTGAGGTTGAAGCCTAGGTATCTCCACAGAAAACCTATCTGTTATCATAGCCAGGTTTGATACCTAATTCGCTAGAACCTATAGCTCTGATACCACTCTGGTATCAGAGCTAGGTTTGATACCTAACTCGCTAAAACCTATGGCTCTGATACCACTCTGTCACACCCCCATGTTATCCTTTCACATCATATCCAGGGCGTGAATTGAATGGCATCTTCATCGCACAGGGAAGCAGACGGTGATGGCTAAGGTTTCTAGTAAATGAACGCCTGCTAACTACTCGAATCCCCATGGGTTCCATTATTCCAACCGTGCCATATGTGTAATTATAACCTGAGAAAGAACATGCGAAAAGTCAACATAAAGTTGGCGAGTTCATAGTTTGTCTGTTTTGTTTCAAATGAGTCATAGAAACATTTGAAAGTCTTGCATTTGAAAAACCGGTTTGTGGGATCATAGTATCCCAAAGCATTTGAAAGTCTGTATAACAGTATTGAAATGTTTTCTCATGTTGTTTGCAAATCCATGCATATAACTGTTATGTTTATAAACCGGTAATAAAATGTTTTATGTTATCTTTGTAAACCGGTGTTGAAATCGTAGTATGTAGTTTTCCTATGGAATCTAAGGATCAATCAGTGTGTAGCTAATACACTGACCTATGTGCCATAAGTAAGTAACCAAACCAAGACTTCTTTATTATGTTGGGATCACAAAAGCACTCCTAACCGGTTAACATACCAGGATTGGAGCGGGTCTCAAACTCAATAGATCTATACCTTTTGCACCTTGGTCACTACGTGATTAATGGTTACTATTGTTATTTCCCTACTTACGCACAGTGATCTGTTATAATCTAATCCCATAGCTACATACCAATTGTTATAAATATGTGTTATTGGGCCTAGCCCATGTTCTTTTGTGATTTTAGGCCTAGCCCATGTTCTTTTGTCTTTGGCTGAGCCATGTTTTCTTGTCATTGGGCCGAGCCCATGTTTTCTTTGTAAAATTGGGGCCCCGCCCCCTAGTTGTGACTATGACAATCCCGTCTCTAGTCATAAAACTCATGCATGTTTCGAAAAGCTTTGTATAGCTGTGAAAATCGGTAAGTTTAGTATAAACCTTTCATAAACCATTTGTGTTCATTGAAATTTGTTTGTAACGTGGCTTAGAAATATATGATTTTCGTTTATCGAAACATTGTGTTCTTTTGCAAAACTTGCATGTCTTTCCACCCTCGAAAACATTTGTAAAAATGAAAAACGGTAAAAAGTGGGGTTATGAACTCACCTGGATAATCCAGTGCAAAGCTAGCTTATTGTGATTTCCATACTGTTGTCTCCACAACTTGACTCGCTAGCATGCAATCTAGTGTATTCCTAAAATGGAATAACTTGTAAGTTTCTAAGAATGACGTAGCTATACTACGTGATACCGAGCTCTACCGAATCATTACTCGTACGAATCTATTAATGTGTTATTGCCTTAACTCGCTTAACCAATCTATGGTTTTCTTAAAAACGATCTAGTTTTCGAACGACTTGAAATATATTTATATATAAACAATACTATATTTCATGAAATAGTATTAGTCATTATGTACGTCGTCGGATAATAGTACGACTCTCCGTAGTTTTCGAAAGATGTAATTGTACGCTTGTCATAATCCTGCGGTATCGTGTCGTACTTCGTTAGATGTTGAAATCGAATATAATTAATATATTATTGTTATAATATCATTCGAAAGTATTCGTACGTGTCCGCGTCGTCGACATTTGAAATAAATATAACTCTATTTATTTTATAAAAGTATTCAAAATCTCGACGTTTGAATATATATAATTATATTCGTGTTATACGATTTTCGATCGTCTGTCGTTTGAAATAATACGCGCCTTTTATTCGTCTTGGGAAAAGCGTTCGGAAATATTGGAGTTCGAAATAAATATAAAAAATATACTTATTTTATATCATCGTTCGAATAATTCATCGATGTTTGAAATCTAGTTTCCGAGTTTCGACTTTGAATTAAACATAAATAAATATTATTTATCTTGTAGTCGATTGCCGAACGTTTGTTATTCTTGAAATCGCGCTCGTTGAAATGTTGTCGGATCGAGATTTGAACGTTTTAATTAGCGTCGACAAAATAAATATATACTTATATTTATTTTATAATAATCATATGAATTCGGACGTTTTATCTTTGAATTGTGTCGTGTTTTTGTTTTACGGATTTTACAAAAATCCGGCAGAGTTTCCTCTGTTTTCGGATGATCCCTACAACACAAGTTGTCGATATATTTATCAAAACACAACCTGCAATTTCGAAATCAAACAATAACTATAAAATTTTCCGTCGTCTTCAAATATAATTTTTCGCCGATTTATAATTTCCGATTTATATATTTAACTAATGTCGGTTCGGTTTTAGCTAATAATTTTAAACTAGTTACGCAGTCGGCTCGATTGTTATATATTAATTATTTTTCTTTTGCGATATATAATTGTTTACGGGTCGGGTCGAGCTCGGTTTCGCGAGATATATATTAATATATCAACTAATATAATTTAAATTTTCGCGTCGTAATTAATTTTTATCGAGTCGTGGGTTGACTCATTAACCGACAGTTGACCAGGTTTGACCGCGTTGACCGGGTTTGACCCATTGACTTTTGTTGATCGAACCAAACCGAACACCTAACCAAACCTGAAACATACACTTAAATATTCAAACTGGACCAAATATTAAACCCGAAACGAAACTAAAATATTGAAAACCGTTTCGAACTTGAACCGGGTCGAACCGAGTCGAACCCGAAACCTGAACCGGAGATGGACTAAACCGCAACTTGTCTGAACCGAAACTGCACCGAGTTTGAATGAACTGGATTTGAAACTGAGTTGAACCGGAGTCTCCACTGGTTTGCAGCCTCGACCCAAAGTAAACCGATAACATATATAAACTGAACCGAACCCGAGTGAACCCGAGTCGTTCTGTTGACTGGATTGAATCGAAACTGAACTGAACCAAAAATTAAACCCGAAACGAGTTGAACCGGAAATCCTAAATGCCACAGCCGCTGTCACCCGGCGAGGCCTCCACCGCCGTCGCCTCTGAGATGCTGAGACGCGGCGACTACCACCGCCCTTCTTGCTCCCTTTCTCGACCGTCCTCTCTCTCTGATCTGCTCTCTCTCTCCCTGTTTACTCTCTTTCTATGCTGTCTCTCTCTCTTCTGCTGTCTCTCTCTCCTGCTCTGCCTGTACGCATGTATATATGCGGGTGTGGGTGTATGTAAGAGACGAGGGAAAGGGGTGAGTGCAGGTGGTGCGTGGTCGGAAGAGATGACCGACGCCGGTCGGTTGCGGTCGGATTTCCGGCGACCGGTAAAGAGGAGGGGAGGGCAGGGGAAATTCTGGTGGTGTGCTACGGTTTGAGGTTTCAAAATGAAGAAGAGGGTGTAGGGTTAGCTTTATATATTTAGGGTTTTAAATAATTGAGTTGGGCTTAAAGCCCGTTAGTGTGTATAAGCCCAAAACACTTTCCACGGCCTGTTTTTGAAACCCGAACATCGTATAGGGTCGTTTTATATTTATTTGGGTCGAAAACTTTTAAAATTTTATCGGAAGTCGGTTAGGACGCGTACATTCGTTCATTGCGTTAAAATCGCGTAAAATCGCTACGGTTGTCGTTTTATCCATTTTTCGATCTGGTTTCAACCACAAATAATAAATTCAGTTACAAGGCTAAATATATCGTAATATATTAATATTTAGACATATCTCTGGTCTGTTGCTTCCATTTTGTTGTCGTTGTGTTCCCGTTTTATGCGTAACTTCCGCGTTGTGCTTTGCGACGTTCAACTATCCAAATTTATCGCGTAACTATCCGTACGATAAATACAAGTATAAAATTCGTGTTTTCAGATGTTGTCAGTATTTGTTCGGCATCAGTTCGCTTAACTTTTAATTCGTTTAGTGTCTTCGATTTTTCGCGAATCGCGTAACGTGAAGCAAGTAGACGTTCCAAGGCTCTCTAGAGGCCTGATCGAGTTAATTTACGTCTAATTAGCTAATTATGACGGTATTACCGTTATTACGCGCTTAATTACAACCGGAAACTGCCGGTTGTCACAACAAGCCCATATGATGGCGCAACAAACACCAGCTCAGCAAACCAGTATGCAACAAATTTGCCTCAATCGGCACAATGTACACACTCAACTCACTAGGAGTTGGATTACAGCATCGAGTCACACAAATAACACCCTCGCGTGCCACCGCGAGGGCTACTGGCGAACAACAACAATATCCAGAGATCCCTGTCGTAGTGTCGGCAACACGTGCAACACGCACACTAACACAGGGCAGTATGATGACACTTACTACAATCGTCTCCGAGGGCGTACTCCTGTGCGCGATCGCCTAGGTCCGTACAGAATTGTAGATGAATTCGAAGACCAGTCAGATGAGTTTAGATCCCATATCATGAAGGTGGCACAACACACTTTGGCAGACTCCCCACCGGACATGGGGTGTACAAACCCCGTACCGGCGTAGGTTACAACTCAACAACTGAGTACGATTTCACCTTAAGCTATAGACCAACAGGAGTAGAAAAAAAATCCAAATTTGTCAGGGAAATAACAATGACCCATTAGAAAAGACGATGTTATCACATAACATGGGAAAGTACAATGGCCTTACAAACCCCGACGATCACATACAAATATTCACAAGCTCAGGAGTAGTCGGAGGATGGTCACTCCTAGTATTGTGTCACTTGTTTGTTCAAACTCTTTTTGGCTTGGCACACGCATGGTTTGACAGCTTACCTGTCGGCAAAATTAAATCTTGGACATATTTCAAAGAGAAGTTCCTCGCACACTT
Organism: Scalesia atractyloides; assembly: GCA_947069175.1. Classification (NCBI taxonomy): domain Eukaryota; kingdom Viridiplantae; phylum Streptophyta; class Magnoliopsida; order Asterales; family Asteraceae; genus Scalesia; species Scalesia atractyloides. Next base: position 53,368,395 of record CAMTDV010000116.1, read on the forward strand.
TAGTGAACAACGCCGATACGCCAGAGACCCAGCTGACATTTTAAACATCTGGCGCATAGATAATGAATGGCTTCATAACGAGATACAATAGAATGTTTAGAAATCGGCAACGTAGGTGATGAGATCATGTGCGCACACTTCATAAGAGATGTGAAGTGTGATGACTTAATACGAAGACTGTCAGGTGTGACGCCCATTTCATCAAAATTTAAAAACATTATATAACTTGGACCTTCGTACCGTAATACAAAATTTTGACCAAAATGCCCCTTGTTTTGATACAACCAAACATAAAACATAAGATCTATAAAGGGGCATTAACTTAGACAAACATATTAAAAACACAAGTTTTAAGTTTACACATGGAAAACATAAGTGTTATAAACGGCATATACAACCCAAAAGTATCAGTTTTGACCATTAACACCAAGCTTGAACCAATAGGCGTAGGGGGCGATGCGATGTGTTTGTTCCAAGCGTGCCATCATCATGATTGAAAATTTCCTATCATACACAACACAGATACAATTATAAGTATACTCATTATACATAAAACTCTCATCTTTTCTTTATCCTCCTCTTTGACCCGTTATAAAAGTCATGGCATTGTATCATCCTTCTTACTTACATTCATACTTACGACAATTTCGCCAACTACGAAATCATAGTGTCTCATTCTTTTAACAAGAAATACACAATTCATCCGACCCGTTCATACCGGTCATACAATATCCATTTCATCCTTCTTGACACGTTTACAACGGGTCAATTGTAAACAATTTCATTCCATACTTTCCAACTATTTCTTCATTGTTCTTCATATCACATTTCCATACTTTAAAGTAATACTTACAAGCTAGTAGTAACAATATGAAACTAAATTCATGATTTACATTAAAATGAAGCGAAGTTCATATGAACTTACCTTTGCTTTGCGTTGCTTGCGAACAAGATTGACTTGTACCTTCTTCCTTCACACCTACAATTTCACATTCAACATTCTTTCAATCTCATACTTTTATCTCACATTTACATTAACATAGTGAGCTAATAACTCATCATTTCACCAATTCTAATCGTTACCATCATATGATATGAAATCATCTTCATCACGTAAAAACCAATACCCAAGCATTTCTTCAAACACATAGAGTGCATACCACTAACAAAGCATAAAGTATAAGTATCTTATGCATTTTCTCACTAATTCATATCAAGATCATCAAATTCAACTAATTTCATATAACATTAATTCATAATCAAATTTCATCTATCAAATACTCATGTAAGTAACTTCCTACATAATCATTACATTAATTTGTACATAATTCATCATTACAATTCACAATATCCCCATTTCAAGTGGGTTTCCATATTTAATCATCAATTTACCCAATTTCAAGCATAATATATGTTCTATGGTATGATCCTCACTCACAATTACATAAATTTTCATATAACCTCATGGATGGGTTGAAACCCACTTCTACAAATCATCAAATCAAGAATTTCGATTTACCACTTGTTAGACAAGCATAGATGACCACTTATTAGGGCACATGCATAAGATTGACATCAATTTCATCCTTCAGTTTGTTAGAATCTTATTTAGTCTTGGTTGGTCTTGTTTTTCTTTCCTTCTCTCTCTAGACCATGCACAACACACACACATATTCAAAAAAATTTCTGCATTTTCTTTCTTAAATCTCACTTTCCAAAGTGTCACATTCAGCTCTTCATGTTTTTAGAACATGTCACTTAAATACCTAACTATTATCTAGGTTACTTTTTCTTGATTAGCTTTATTCATTCTAAATAATTAAACTTACTAGCATAATTAACTGACTATTATTATTGAATTAGTCTAAAATCACCATCTACCCATTACGACATCGTACATATAATATCATAATAGAACATATAAAATTTGGGGTGTTACATCAAGAATGGATGGTTGTCCGAAGGATTGGGAAACATTTATAGTCGAAGATAATGATGATTTGATTCTACATCACAAAATCAAGAATTTTAAGGTTGCTATAATGTGTTATCATACAAATACAATTATATTTGATAAGGGATGTATACTTGTATCGTGAACGTTAATTTAGAGTTTTCACTATCGGCCTTGTTCTTGGCATAAAGGGATGTATACTTGTATCGGCCTTCGTTCTTGGGCATAAAGTAAAAGTAAAATAATTTTATATATTGGGTGTTTGAATATATTTGAATTCGAGTTTCAAATACGAATTGAATCGAATTTTGAATTGGGCAATAAATTTGAACTAAATAAATCAAATCTGAATCGAATTCAAATCGATTACGTATTTAGGTAAAATACAAACCCGATTTGATTAATTTAAAAAATTCGTTATTCGATTCGTTGAAAACCCCAACATGAATTCATTTACACCTATTTTTCTAACAACAACATCACACTAGTTTTGATACTTTCATTCTTATGATTTTTTTCTGTATCGGATGATAAATGGAAGTTATATAAAAAATTGTTATTATTTGTGCTTATTTTTTCCTATGTGACTTGAATATACCAACCTTGAAAATTAGTCATTATATAAAAAAATTAATAATTTCTTCACAAACATATTGTAACTAAGTTTCATTTATCTTCTATTTAAGTTACTTACTTTAAAGAAAATAGTGATAAAACAAAATTTACAAGATTGGAATAATATTGAAACTTAGATGTTTTGCTAACAAAACAAGTGAGTGACTTTAGTGATGCTCTAAATAAATTTGTTACTATTAAAATTATTAAATTGTTTTGATTTCAATCTTTTAAATAATTTAAAGCTACATAATACGAGTCGTCACTTCAAAAATGAATGTTCATAGTAACTTAGGTTAATGGGCTTAACATGTGGTTTGGTAATGGTAATAATGATAGTGACAATGTGGCATGGAAGAAACTTTTCATGTGCACAAGTCTACAATAATAATAAAGGTGATGTGGAAGACACTACTTTAGAACGATTACAACCTTTGGATCAATTTGCAATTGGTTCAATCTTTGTAGCACTTTGAAGTTATATATGTTCTTTGTTTGTGTATTAATATAAAAAAATATTTCAAAAAAAGGTGAAGTTTATTGCTCATGTAAAGTTTCAACTAACCAAACAACGAATTCCAATATTCGATATCGGCATGAAAATATTTGAGCAACATATAATGATAAAAATTGTCTTGTTTTCCTATGGAGATAAAATACCAAGGCAACAAGTAGGTAACTTTTTTTATTTTATATATATGTGTCACACAGTGTGTGGAGGGGCCAATGTGTAACGTCTCGAAATTCTAATTTCATATGCTTGTTATCATATTATAAATTCCTTGTATACAATAGTAGTGGAAATTTTGCAAGATTCTAACATTATTTTATTGATAACTTGTTAATGAAGTAAAAAATGTTAAAAACTTATTGGATATGTTTGATTTAGAATCTAACAAGAGTTGATTTTCATAATGGTAAAATTTATTGAAATGAGACAAGAACGACGCAAAATACAATTTTTGGTACATTCTTTGTAGTACACCAAATTAAGAGTTATGCATATTTGATAACATTGTTAGAAGTGTAGGCAAGATTCATTCTTCTTTTTGAAAGGAAATTTGAAGAATCAAAAGTTGGTTATTGATCAATTTTGACTTTTGTTGACCTATGTATGATTTTGATCAAACATTGGGTTATATTAAATAATTGTAGTTCGATTAGTCGAAAATTATACATATTATTAGAAACCGGTGATAAACAGTAGTTCAAGATTTTTTTAATATCATAACTAGATTAGGGATTTTTGTATTACACACGTTGAATAATTGTTTTCTTAATAGAGTAAAATGCTAAAATGGTTCTTAATTTTAGGTCATTTCTTGGTGGAACTTCAAAATGGCTAATTTTATATAAAAATGAAAATTTAGTCGAAGCTAGTTAACCAGCAGAAAATCCAAATAACTAGTCAATTGAAAATTTGGCATCTTTATACGAAAAGGCATCCACCAAAGACATGGATAAGTTTATATAGTATTGATTTCTTTAATTAATATGTTACTTACTCATAAAATCGAGAAAATGACATGTTTAGGTGAGTTGACAAATGACTTGAAATTGAAGAATCGATTATACATTTAATTGGGTCAAGCTTGGATTGGCTAACATGGGTACAAAAAAGTTAGTAATACGGACCACACATCAAGATGCATTTTTGATTAAGATTTCAGAAAATGACTCAATAAAACATTTCAAGATTTTTTTTGTGAAAATACTTATGATTTTGTTATTGTATGATGCAACATTGGTCATATAATGAACTTTAATCACAAATATACAGAATAAGTAGTTTTATGCTTGAAGGCTAAAAGTTAAATAGCTTAGTTTGAACGTGTACCTGATTGTTGTTTTAATAACCTGTCACCAAAGGCTTAATTGGTTAAATACTTACAAATTGTGTCAAAGTTTTTTAAATAAGGATAGTACATATAAATGCTCTTTGTGAAATCATATGTATAGTGTTGATTTATAATTGTAAAGAAGTAATTAAAATAATAAAATTTCTTAACAAAAATGGTTGATTATTATAAATGTATCATAGGCAAAGGGATCACTTTGATGGGTTTGATAAGAAGGAAACATATTACGGGTGAAGATAATGTGATGGTTTAATTTGACAAAATGAATTATACAACTTGTAAAATAACCACATTATGAATCTAATTAGGGATGATAATGGGTTGGGTTCCGGTTGAGTATTTGTAATTCCATACCTATATCCGGTTGTATAATCGTATATGATATCCAGCCCAATATCAGTCGGTACTTGTCGGATAATTACCCGTCGATATCGGGTATACCCATTAGTTTGTTAAAAGATTTACGTTGGGATTTCTAAATACATTTCTTTGTGATTACAATTATTATATAATTTTAATTTATACAAGAACTGTTATAAATAAAAAATATACATCACATACATATGAGTTATATCATAAACTAATAATAACTTTATAATACTTGTACACTGATATGTATATACTTCACAACATATAAAATATAAATACTATTATCAAATACATTTACTAAAAGAAAATCTAATTTTTCACATTATGAACATACTAAAAGAAATCACTAATAGACAAAGTTTAATAAAAAATATAAATATAAATAACTATAAATTAAAAGATTCGGGTATATGATCGGTATATAGTATATGATCGGTATATAGTTCGGGTAAACGGGTATGTGGTTTCGGGTAATCAGGTCGTGTATCACCTAATCCCATACCCGACCCATACCCGTGAAATTTTTTAAAATTAATCCCATACCCGCCCCAATACCCGTCCCATTTGTATCGGGTTTTGGTTTTGCCATCCCTAAATCTAAGTTGGGAGAAAATTTTTTGAACGGCAGACAGAAGAATATATTAAATAAAATAGCAAGTAGCTATACACCACAATTACACAAGTGAACTCCAAAATTATAATGCCGAAGAGAATATTAACTAAAATAGTTAAATTTGCTCCACTCTTCCCAGGTTATAGCCGCCAATTTCGATCGATTCTTTACCCACAAATACGCAAGGGCCTTCACCTCCTCCAAAACTTTCGTAAACTCTGGCTTTACTTGTCTAAACAAACTCTCATCTCTTGACCTTCATATGCACCAAATTACGACGAGAATGACAGCATATAAAGCCTTTTTCTTCTTTCTTGAACCCAGACTGAAGCCATGTAACTCCAAAATGTCATTAAGGTCAAAGGCGATGATGGGAGGAATATTGCACCACATAGCGATATTTTTCCGAATACTCTGAGCAAAGTGACACGAAACAAATAAGTGCTCACTGGATTCTTCATACTCACCACATAACAAGTATGGCTGATCAGGGGCATTTATGCCTTGTGTAGCCAACGCACATTTAGTCTAGCGATGCTCAATCACTGAACACCACGCCACGATCGCTACTTTCTTTGGGACCCAATTATTCCAAACGAACACTTTATTTGGCCACACCCTATTAAAGCTACTGACGATTTTTTTAAGCCAACAACATAAAACGAACTTGCCCTATAAGGTTCCATTTCCATGTGTCGTGTCCCGAAACTAAACGCACCGCCCCAACAAGGGCAACAAGTTGTTGAAGCTGAAACTGCTCGCTGTTGCTGAGGTCCGACCTGGCCTAATGCCAGTTAAAAACCAGGCCAAATTACCCCTCCCCACGTGAGATGACATAGTGCAATACTTCTCCTCTTCCAACCGAAACAGCCCTAGAAAGATACTGAAGAGAGGATTCGACCCGACCTAACAATCCAGCCAGAAATAGATGGAAGACCCATCAGCGATCACTGACGACACAACCTTATCCAGGTTTACGCCAACTTTCAAAAGCGGGTTCCCGAATGCTAACAATGTTTTTCCATGGCCCTGTAACAGAAATTTTCGCCAGAATGGTTGTCCATGCTCTCCGAATTATGATGGATGGCCCACACAATTCTCCGCTATAGCCCATTTTTTTCTGTTTTAAACCGCCACCACCATTTTGCTAACATAGCTAAATTTGCGTCCCCTAGTGAGTCGAATTCGACTAGGGCAATGGTTTTATCCCATGCCACCCAATTCATTTTTGCCTTTTCTTCCGACCCACCCCAAAAGAATACTCTTCTAATTCTATCAAGAGAATCCAATACCTTCAATGGGATTTAAAAAGCGAGAAATAGTATGTCGGAAGAGAATTTAGAACCGAATTTAAGAGTGTAATCCTTCCCCGTAGGGTAATGACTTTGCCTTCCAAAGTGAAAGACGATTCTTAAAGATGTCGACCACAGGTTTCCAACTCCTAACAAGATTCATGATGGCACCCACAAGCAAACCAAGGTGTTTAAATGGAAACACACCTTGTTTACAATTCAGAAACGTCGCCATAGTGCCAACTTCATGATCACTAACCACAATGCCATATACACTACACTTTGCAAGGTTTACCCTCAACCCGGATGCTAGGTAAAAGCATCTAAGCATCCGACGGAGATTGGTGAAATTTGATGGTGACCACTCACCAAAGAACATAACATCATCGACATAAATAAAGTGTGAAATATGTGGGCTGTCAAATGTGCACCGAATGCCATTAAATAAACCGATTGACACGGCCTTCTTCATAATACCGGTGAGGGCTTCCATCGCTATAACAAAAAGGAATGATGATAAATGATCACCTGGTCGAAGCCCCCCAATCAAATTGCATCGTGGGCGACCGATTCATAAGAATAGAAGCCCTAGCCGAATAAAGCGTTGCCAGATTCCAACTAAGTTGGGAGAAATAGCTTGTGGTTTGTGAGAAAGTATATATTTTGAATAAGGATTTCATAAACTTGTAAAATGGCCACTTTGATGAATCTAAGACCTACTACCCTGCAAGGGACTTAAAATCCTATGATAAAAGAGAAGTCATACGCTACATACACATGCTAACTACCTTAGACCAAAAGGCAAACATTGATTCAATCTACTTATGACTCAAAAATTTATAAACATGTCTAAGAAGATGTGCCACTCGCTAGAGATTGTTACAATCAACCTAATAATGAATCGAAAACCCCTAACAAACTCTTAAACCCTTTTATTCAGGTTAAATCCTAATGTAGCACACTCATTACAACAAGTCAATAATATCTCTGAATATCAATCACTCACCACAATATCAAGCATTATATCATAAACCAAATATTACAACCTAAAGATAAAATACATTAGTTCTAAAGCATACCCCTTTACTTTAAAATCAACACAACCACATGAATTAGTGATATACTCAATATGAAAAAGGCACACAATCACATCATAAGAGATACTAACCAAAGCTTTACTAAATTTAATAAAGGTTTATACATGTGATAAACAAAAGTCAACCAAAAGAGTTAATACGAGTTAAGATCATCTAAACCTAGATGATAAATATAGTTTAGCCAATCATTATTATAAACATACAAAACTCAGTTGCATTCATGACTGAAATTAAAAGAAAAACATAAAGATAACCAAATTGAGCCGATTAATGCTCATACAAGTTAACCGGATTCGTGATCTTGATCTTGAAATGTCCAAGAACCAAATGGTCAATTACCAAAGCTTTAATGATAAAAATTTACGACCAATTTAAACTTTTGCATGTTACTTGAAAACTAGAGCCAAAGTTACAAAACATCCATTTAACTTCTAGTTATAATCATTCCATCAATTTACAAAAACTAGGAAACACAAGTGTTAAGATAATTCTTGACAACTAAACGTTGATTACATAATATCCAAAGCAACTTGACCCATTTACACAAGATAGGTTCGGAAGCACGATGAGGGCGTTATAGAGTGTGTTTGTTCCGAGCGTAGCGCGCCATTTAAAGTGTGGATTTACATAAATCACAACAACAAGAATCAAAACTAATTACATGTATTTCATCTTATAAACCTCCCACAAACATATTACACAAACATTACACAACTTCCATTAATTTGACCCGTTCGCAACGGGTTACTTGCATAACCATTCTTCAATATAACATTCCAACTCGTTAACCCGTTCATAACAGGTCAATTATATTATAAATCTTTAACTTCACATTCTAGTTTGTTTAACCCGTTCATAACGAGTCAACATATTACCATTCTATAACATATTCATTCTAGTTCGTTCGACCCGTTTGTAATAGGTCTATTACGTGATCGTTCTTTAACATGGCATCCTAGTTTGTTCGACCCATTCGCCTTGGGTCTATTTCATGATCATTCTTTAACATGACATTCTACTTTGTTCGACCCGTTCATTTTGTCTATTTCATAATCATTCTTTAACGGACTACTAATACTACAATTTATAACATTATACTATGTTACAAATAAACTTTTAAATCGCACAAGTAACGTACCTCGGTCTTGATTTTCTTGTTACTTCGTGTGACTCGAACCTTCTTCCTTTATCCCTATACATAACCATTTATACTTAGAGTTCATGTCTTATGCTCAGTTCATATATTCTTGCATAAGACATCATAACAACTTAACTCATATGTCATTTACATACTCAAATCATGATCATTATGTAGGGTCCGAAGTTGAATTGTAAAACTCTTAACTAAGGCATTTCATCAAACACTTGGTGTGCGTATCACCAACAAAGCATAATGTACATGTATTCTATGCATATTCCTACTAGTTCATATCATAGATCATCAAATCAACTAAATTCACACAACCTTCATTTTATATCAATTTCATCTAACAAATACTCTACTTCACACCAATTTACACATTAACAATACACCAAATTGCACCTTCATGGTCATCATGTTTCATCATAGTTCTACATCGAGTGGGTTTCACTCCAAATCATCAAAATGATCAAAATTAAGCATAATTCATCGTCTACATGATGATTCTAACTAACATTCATGCTTAATTTCATACAATTCATGGATTGATTACAACCCACTTCACCAAAGATCACCAAATCATACAATTTAACTTACTTTTATGTTAAGAATACTTAGATGCCCAAGAATTAGTATACATGTAAGGGATTAATCACCAAACTTTGCTTCAATTTGCTGAATAAGTGTTCTTCACCATGAGGGAAACCCTTTCTTTCCCTCTCTATGTATCAACACACCACATACATATGCATAGACTTTTTTTTCCTTCTTTCTTTTATTAATTCAAGTTTCCATATGTACAACTTCAGCCCCTTAAGTTTGGGCGAATGAGTATTAGGTATTTACTTGTCCATTTCCAATTACAAGCCTTATACATTAACTAGGTTGGTGTTCTTAGTCAACATGTCCTATTCAAATCTCATTATTTACTAAGGTACTATTTAACATTTAGCGGGTTGGTGTTTCTAGTTGGCTTTTCTTTTTATATCAAGGATTTTATATAAAAGCGAAATAATTAACACTTGTGTATTTTTGGGGTGTTACAGATTTGGGCTTCAAGATAACTTCAATGAAGCTCCAAGATCTTCCAAATACGACCCTAAGTTGTTCACAAGCCGTCTTCAACCAATCTCCCTTAAGAATAGTTGTCAAGCATGTAGGCTCGTCTCCGAAATCACAAAATGTTTTTGACCCTGTGTGATATAAAAAATTTAGTCCCTATTCACAAATCTCTATACATTCAAATTCAGACAAATTGAGCTTCAAAATCACAATGTATACGGGGTTGAGCCGTAGCCCGTGCTACCCCTACTAACACATTACCTCCGCCACTGGGTCCGATCCCATCGCAGTTTCAGTTAGGTATCGTGAAATATGGATTGAATATGAAATGTGTGTTTGGAGGGTAAGAGGAGACGTGATATGTAAATTAATTTTAGTTTGTAAAGTTGATGGAAAAGGTTATTAATTTAATAGGAAAGTTCAAAGTTTGATCAAAATAATTAAACATGTTAAAATATTATATTTAACTTGGTTTTGATTAGAAGTTATTAAAAACACATATATATGCATAATATATATGTGTGTGTGGGTATGCGATCATTTTGATTTTGAACCACAAGGATTGGATTTTGAAGTAAAAGATTGAAATATATTTTTTTTGAATGAAAAATAAAAGATTGAAATATTTGAAAGTTTGTTTTTTAATAATGAGAAAATAAAACAAATGTATCAACTTAATAAAAATATTTAAGTATTAAAAGTAAATATAAAAGTGGTGATGATATAGATATGTAAGTATTGAACGTGTTTGTAAAAATCTGATGTATTAGCTGACTGGACACATTTATAAATACATTTAGTTTCTTACATCGGTGGCACTATAATAAAAGACACAAATATGTAGTGCCTCTGCATATAGTCATGCCATATTCAATGTGAATTGGAGGTTTGAGAAAGAATAAAAAATAGAACACACGTATGTAAGGTTTCTCATACATACATGTCAGTTTTGACTAAAATGTAATTTTTAGAGAATTAAAAAGAATCGACCATGTATTTAATAATCACATACTCATGTTGTAAAAAATCACCATTTTAGGAAAGCTGAAGTACACTTGTATTCGCATCATATCCACATAACCGTTAGGTTTTATTGCTTTCAAAAATGTTGAGCTAACCAAATAATTGGCAAATTTTACAATGGGCGCACGAGTAAAGAGCTTTATAAAAGGGTGATTGTATCTTGATATTCTCTAAAACTTTTGTACATCCTTCAATACAAAACATATAGTTTAATACGCTTTCCACATGATTTAAACGCATTAATACGATATCAATAGGAATCGTATAGCGAATACGCTTCCTATTGGGACGACGTATCTACTCTCTAACATGCACGTAATTCAAAACTGAAAAGGTCTGAAAAGTGACCCTAATAGGAAGCGTATGGGGCCATATGATTCCCATAGGTCTGAAAATGTTTAGAAGTCGAATAGGAAGCGTATAGGGCAATACGGTTCCCCTGTCAGTAAGGTATAGGAAGCGTATAGGGTAATACAGTTCCCCTGTCACTAAAGTATAGGAAGTGTATAAGGCAATACGGTTCCCCTGGTACTCTAATCCGTTACCAAGCTTATTCCTATATACATATACACCTATCTAGGGTTGTTCAAATTGCTCGATGCTCAATTGAAAAATGTTTGGAATTTGCTCGTTCGATTCAGCTCGATTGAAAAAAGCGTTCGGTTCGGATCAGTTCGGTTTGAAACGAGACGAGCATTAGCAAAGGTCCGCTCAATTCGGTTCAACTCGGTTGGCTTGAATTATTTTTTAATATATATATATATATATATATATATATATATATAAATCAAATAGCTAGAGGTGCACATTAGTAACCTTTTTTCCAAGATCCAATTAGAGCCCATTTAATTATAGGCTAAGCAGGCGGGGGGAGGGGGAGGGGGGGGGGGGGCAGGATGATGTTGAGGTCCAGTCTCATTATGAACAAGGGGATCATGAGTATCCACAAAGAAGTATATCGTGCGGTTAGGTTGTCTCGGTCAACCAACCGTCTTCTCGATAGGCTTTTACGTAACCAAGATGAGCAGATGCGACTTCTGACACTTCTGGATGCATGATGACATGGGGTAGCTGATAACTTGCATTGGTGAAATCTATAAGTATATGAGTATATCGGTTCCACCCCGTTCACCACCACGAGTTTATTCTGACGGGGCCCGTTCTATACGCAGGATCCCGACCCGTCCATGCCATCCTTTACCCAGCCCATCACGTCCATGCAGATATGTCATCTTATTTTTATTTCGTTTATCTATGAGCAATTTAATGTTATGTAACGGATATTTTGTTTAACTTCTTATAGGCTTCCGGCCCGTCTTATACTTAGCTTGAACTTTCCATGCCTCATTTTCCTCAGTCCGGCCAGACCATGCTGCTCTTTCATCTGTCCGACCTTTCCATGCAAGTATTTTAGTTTGTTTTTTATTTCATTCTCTAGGACAATTTTAATGTTATATAATGAATATTTTTTTTAATTTTTATAGGATCCAGGCCCGTCCTATACGCTGCACAGCCCGTCGCCCTCTACTAGGCGTGGGCCCAACTTTACGGAGGAGGAGCTCGTGGAGTCTGACAAGTTGTCTAATGAGGATTGATGACGATAGTGATTTATGTTATATTTATATGACGCAGTACTGTACGAACAATTTAATTTTTATGTTTTGATGTATGAACAATTTAACTTTCAGTATTTGTAATATTTGTTTAATTTGTATATGTTTGTTTGATAAGTTGTAATGCATGGATATTTTTATTTTGTTTGGATTGCTTAATTTACTACGTCTTTTATAAAATTTATAACAAAAACACCAACATAATTTTATAACAAAAAAACCAACTTAATCAATCTCTTTAAAAAATAAAGTCAAAAAAGATACTAACAATTATATGCTCCTCTCGAAAAAAAATTCCTCAGGGAATTTTGCCCTATATGATTCCCTGGTCCGCTAATCATTGGTCTGAAAAGTTTTACTTCAAGTATACTATACGAAATGTATAGCTCAATACGTCTAGACCCAGAAGGACCCGTATTGCCTTATATGATTTCCCTGATCCCCTAATTATTGATTTGGAAAGTTGTATTTCAATACACTATAGGAAGCGTATAACTCAATATGCCTGGACCCGGAGGAACCACATTACCCTATGCAATTCTGTAAGGATTCAGGATGTACAAATAAAATGGAGGGATGTATGAATAACAAAAACCTATACAAATGGGTTAACTTTTCGGGTATCAAATTGTTCTTGTATACATATAACAATTTATGGGATGTGTGATTTCAGTTTGTAAACTTGCAATGTTTTATGGTAAAAAACCTACAGAGAAGTAAATGATGGTGTTGAGTTTGTCACTTTATTTGGTAATGTTTGCACGAACTACTTAAAAGCAGTGTGGAGACTTATTCTTTGTATGTCTCTAGAACTTAACACAAATGTATATAATATATTCACAATACTTTCTAGAATAGCATACATGCATAATTTAAGTAGTAAAAACATTCTCTCAGGAAGCTCTATCTTTATTTCTATAAATATCATTTTTCTCTTATTCATTCTTTATCTCTACCTTTATATTTTTTTATTTTCTTTTTTTTCTCTTTCTTCCATACTTGAGGTATAAACCGGAAAGCTTGAGTTATAAATCAAAACTGCTCGAGATGCAATTTTTAAAATTTTAGAGACGTGGATACTGAATCTCATTCTATATATAATAAAGAATCAATATAATTAAGATATCTATATTTTGGAGATGAAGATGGAGATTCAGATGTAGAAGAAAAATATAAGAAATCTGCATAACTTAAAGATGCAATGCTCTAAATAGGGTGATCTTATTCTGTGTGGCTATCTTGACTGTAACCTATAAATCTCTTAGAATTTAAAAGTAATTATTCTTAAAAGTAATGCTCCTTTATAATTAAGTGGGGTGAATTGGTACAAATTAGACTAATTTACTTGTGTACCAAATTTCATAATACTTAAAAAGATAAGTGGGTGAAAAAAATACATATGACGAGACAAATTTCCTTTCCATGTGAAGGATGGTTTAAGTGGTGGTTTTAGACTGGTTTATAATAATTACCATGCATTTTTTACTGTTTCAACTTAAAATCATAACTATGTTAACAATATTATAAAGTATTTAGTTAATAATCTATCACTGATTTTAGACAGTTTATTATTTTATTTAAATACTTTTATGATCATATAAACCTCAAGTATTGTTTTTTGTAATCATTCTAAAGGTATAGTAAACTACCTCTATTTTTCTGCCTTTAGATAGTAAATGCTTTGCAACTTGCAAGTCGTTCGACTTGTAACTTTCTAGTTTCATATATGGACCATGGTAGCAAGTAGTGGTATCGTCTTGTGTGCAAGTGTGGTCACGTATACAAATCGGCATGTTTTGCGAATTTTTAATACGTGCGAGGTTATATAACTCATAAGATGGACAATGATTAGAGATAAGGTAAATGAATCTATGTTATTGTAAATTATTAATGTAGAGCAATTATGTCATGCCAATGCATAAACATACACGTTAGTGCATACCTCTACAATTTACAACACTTAAAACAATTTTACCACTAACATAGTGAATGATGACTTTTTTGACATATTAAATAGTTTGTAAGGACATAAATAATATGATAATTTTATATATACCCTATAAACTTAGATGAGAGTACCATATAACTCAATCAACAAATTTAATTAAAAACCCAATTATGATTATCAATACGATCATAATCTTCATCATTAGATTAATTTATTGATATCATCTAAAAGCTTCTAAAACTTATTTCAAAGTATAGGCTAATAATATTAATTAGATTCTAGTTCGGTCTATAAGTGAAGTTATAAAGAATTCTAACTTGTAATCGACCAATCTTATCATAAAAAATGTTTTCACCCGACCTGACTTGAATTACGCTGCCGTTTCAAATTTATATTAGATGAGTTTTGAAATTTCATGCTTAAGTCGCGCATATTCTTAAGAATAAATACAAATACAACTTATATTTATTTATAATGTTATGTACAACTCAAGCATTATATTAATCAAACTTTTACTTTTTACTTAAAAATAAGTATAATTAAGTTAAAAGAAGTTTGGCATAGATTAGATGGGTGGTGGTGTGTGATTTGCTAGTGGTAACTAATTAAGATATAATAATTGATTCCTTGTAGAGACAGCGACATAAAAGTTATCAACATTCAATCATTTCTTATCTTCACATCTTCATTCGATTTCTTTTCTTGTTTTCAAAGCCACCTCACCCAACACTCATGTGAATGTAGTGGTACGCTTCTTTAACAAGGGTACAGCCATCTAATGTGCGCATTCACATATTTAAAACATGCCAATCTATAAATATCAATAACCACACGAATCAAATCCCTAATTTATGTTGGTAGCACCGACAAGAAGCTGATCGGCACTAGCAGTGGACAAGTCTCGTAGGGTGACGACTCGATGGACTTTGATAATCATTAAAGCTAGAGTTTTAGTGTTTTACGTTGATATCATATTGTGTCTTATATAACATTAAATACGTATAATAACAACTATGATTAAGATGGAGACTTTATCTAAAGTAAGACACTAAATTAAAGTCGACTATGATATTTAGAATAATGGGTGGCTCGAAGATAAAGCTCCTAATATATATAAGGTCTCATCTTTTTAAGGCTTTCTAGACATATATATTTAATCTTAATTCTAATAGTTTACATAAAAAAACTATTTCATTTTTCTCATACAATTAAAATTATAATATTATAAAACTTATTATTTAACAAGAACCATTTGTAGGTTTGATCTGGTCCACTAAACGCTTGAAGACTCTTAGCTCATTGTTCAAAATCTTGATATCAAAGTGTGTTTGGAAAGCTTTCAGTCTTCCACAGGTATCTTTTGATTCTAAAGAAAATCATCTTTATGCAACTTGTGTTTATCTTTATACATCATATCATAGTGAGATGGCTTTTGTTTTATGTCTTGTTTTTGTTATTACTTTGTTCCTTCACATGACAATATAAGCTTTGTTTTGTGTAACACTCTAACCTTAACGTTTTATTCTTTGATGTGCTAGTGGCGCGGTTACGAAAAGAAAATATGACGTTATCAATTGTATTTGGCTTCTTATATATAATTTTTTTCCTTTACATCGAGATAGATGGTAAACGGGTAACAAGCTGTGCCGCTACCCATTTCTGAATAGCAAAACTAAGTATTTTAAAAACTACGTTTATAGATCTCGGGGTCATAACATTACTATGCATGACCTTTGAACTCGACTAAGTAAGTCCACAATCTCTGGTGCCAGGAAACCAAAGGTATTAAAAGCAAATGAGATAAACACATGCTGATTGTCAAGACACGCTTTCTTGTGTTTGGTCACTTTTGCCCGAGGCTGTGAAAACTTTTTAATGATTTACAATCACCCCTCAATAAATGCTTGGTTGGTCTCTATGGTTTGCAAATATTGCAGACTTGGTCCCAATGGTTACTAATTACACGCTTGGTCCTAATAGTTGTAATTTTTGCACTCGGGTGGTCCTTACAACTAACCTATGTTAAATTTTTCAGTTAAATACGTCAAAATTACTAAATTGCCCCTAAACAAATAAGAAAAAAAGAAAAAGAACTATTTGCTAATTCCACGACTCTCCAAGTCTCCATTACCACCACCACAGGAATCTCGCAGCCAATTAAACCGTCCATTACCCAAACCACCACCGGCAGCAACCTCCCTGGCAAACTCTCTCCCGATGGTTCCGCCGTTGAATCCTTATCGCCGGAAGTACAATAAAAAATAACACTCCTGTGCGTCGACTCCGATGCATCAACTCCATGGTACAATCGAAAACAACACTCGGTAAAGAACTCATCCCTCCTCTTTCTATCTCTCTGTACTTCTCTCCCCCTCTCTACCACCACCACACCTGACCAAACACCACAAACCGCCGTCCAACGCCCCTCTCTCTCTACCACCGCCCCACTTGACCAACCACCACAAACCGTTGTCGGTTCTGTTACCCACAACACCATCATCACAAATAGTCGGTTCTGTTACCATCGCCGGAGAGTTCGCCGGAAGAAATATATAAAGTCGGCGAGGAAAAATGACTGAATGAGAGACTATTGATGTGGTATTTTGAAACCACAAAGGTTGGGCACTGAACTCGACTCCATCTCCTACCCCATTGTCGCCACTGCCACCACCACCCCCCCAATGACGGCACCACCGTTCCGCTTTCCCCCCAAAATCAAAACCTTACATTTAATCCTCGATCTACCCAAAATCAAAACCCTAACAAGCTTCTAGATTAAGTGGTTTTGACTCCATCGCCGTTGTTTTCGATATTATATGGAACAGGCTTCCAGATCCGAATAAAGCGGTGGATGGTGGTATTGGGTAGGTGGTTGGTGGTGGTGGCAATGGTGGTGGACATGGAGTATTGGTGGATGGGGTGGTGTGTGGGTGGTGTGAGTAAGGTGGTGTGGTGGATGGCGTAGGTGGTGGGGTGATGGAGTATGGTGGTGTAGATTTGGGTGTATAAATAAGAGAGAGGGAGAGAGAAGGGGATATAAAGTGATATTTATGTAATATATATAATATATAAGTTCAGTTCTTTTTCTTTTTTTCTTATTTGTTTAGGGGCAAGTTAGTAATTTTGCACGTATTTAACTGAAAAATTTAACATAGGTTAGTGGTAAGGACCACCCGAGTGCAAAAATTACAACTATTAGGACCAAGCGTGTAATTAGTGAACCACTGGGACCAAGTCTGCAATATTTGCAAACCATAGGGACCAACCAAGCATTTAACTCTAAATAATATGAACTTAAAAGGAAAACCAAATGCCAATGGTAATAAAACACACACTGGGCACTGGGCAGATATATTATAAATAAGTTAATAACGGACTTGTCTGATGGGCTCATTTCAAAGGATAAACAAGCCTACTGTTGATTGGATTTAGTTACATATGTTTCCCAAGTTGGCATCAAAACGTTATAAATTCGTCAAAAGTTTCTTACACCATAATGGGTGGCTTAATTAAACTATGGGTTTGTCTCCAATATATTGCATTTTTTTCAGGATTGTCATAGTATATGGGCCGTGTAATGTATATAAATGAAAAGAATATATGGACTTGAAAATAAACACACAAATATTGTAAAGCATTCAACCAAAGTACTGAATACTATGAATAAATGGTTGTCACAAACGAGGCGTATCCCGGAAGAAAGGCAGAAAAATAAGACATGCCTTATGGGTTCAAAAAAGAAATAAAAAGCCCCTGAGCGTCAAGACCAACCACGAGAGGCCAAACGACACTTCCAAAAGATAATTTCCTAAGGACTCATCATTACAAGGGAAGACTAATCTTCAAGAATCTTGCATGATTGTTCAACGAAATAAAGAAAAGATCCTTAAAGATTCATTGCCGGAAGATATTGCCTATTTAATGGCCACCAAGAACAAGAGCCATCATAACCCAAGCAGTATTAGTTAACCAAACACAACCACTCTCCTTCAAAAGCTAAAAAACGAAAATGTCTCAACATACATCATCGAAGTAGTTACCAAACATTAATACAAAACAGATTTTTTGTAGCAGTGGATTTGATTTGTAGAAGCTTTTTCCAAAGCTTCAAAAAGAGGTGCCTCAAAAAATAGGTTTTCTTTGGAGCGTTTATAAAGACATCTTTAGCAGTGTTTTAGGAAAAATAAATTAAAGAATAAATATTTTAAAAGACAATTTTAACAGCGTTTTAAAAATAAAGCAAAATAAAGAATAAATAGATCTGCAACAGCGGTTTAGATAAATTTGAAGCCCTAAAATAAAAACAATAAAATAAATATATTATTTAGCAAAAAACCTGGAAATATATTCAAACCAATTGAGGAATACACCATTTACAATATTCTTTTGCTAGACAAATCTAGGAACACTAATTCAAAAAACTTGGAACAAAACCAAAGACCAACTCACAAATTTACAATATTCACAAATTCAACACTGATTCATAATATTCAAACCTGGAACATATATTCAAACCAAAATCAGAGACCAATTCACAAATTCAAAAGGAAACTTTAGATTCAATAACACCAATTTAACAAATCCAACAAAACATAAATTTCTACAGAGATATAAATCCATAATAAGAAATAAAGAGTACAAACACCCAAATCTATTTAAAATGTAAAGCTCCAATTTGGAAACATTTTCACAAAAAAAACCAAGGCATTATGATCCTTAGTAACTGGTCGATATCCTTCTGTGTAGCAACTCTTGTTGTTTGCCAAATCTAAAGGGAAACAAATAAATATAAGTTAGATTTAAACTATATACATATATAAACACTAAAAGACAGGGTATATATAAAATATTTAGGTTCGTGGGAAATTTTCTTGGTATGTATAGACAAACTCCATCATATATCCCAACACCATGAATCCGCACTCCCATCCGCAATTTTGTTGTTTACACTACAATAAATTAACAATTAATTATGTAAAACTTAAGAGAATCAATTAAGTAAAAATGCCTAAGTCACGTTGTTACATTTAATGTGATGCAAATCCTAGTAAACTTTGAATTGTGACCACCAACTAAGGATAAGACTCAAAATTGTAAATGATACTGGATGTTGATGTAATTACTAACCATGGTGGAAGATTATAAAAAAAAATAGACACGAGCTGGAGCATGCATGCATTTGGTTTATAAGATGCAATTGTTGAAAGTGTGAATGTCGAGAAGTCGTTAGACCTACCTAAGACCCCAAACCATATGTACATTTAATCGGTTAGTTTTGGTTCTCGCTTTCTTCATAATTCAGTCCAGGTTCTGGGTTGGACCAGTTTGGTTCTAACTCAATGCTGAGCCTTAGTAAGTATAAACTCTGCTAAGGGAGCTATTTTTTCAATATAATAGTTGCGTTGATTGTTCAAAAACAATTAACTAAGACATAAAATAACTAAGAAATAGAAATGCATATCTTGACCATGCTCCATGTGAACTTTGTTCCATTGAAAACATCTTCAATTACTTCTGAAAGAAGATAACTGTTTTTGTCCTTGTCGCTCTTTAACGAATCCAAGTTAAATACTTCTTTCGATTATAGGAGATATGATAAACAAGGATCAATGATTACTAAAAAAGAAAGTTACAAAATAATTAAGTAAAATATAATTAATATGATAAAGGAAAGCTAATAACAATAGACTTTAATAATATATATATATATATATATATATATATATATATATATATATATATATATATATATATATATATATATTACTTGGCTAAATATGGTGCAAGAAAGTATTGTTTGTCCATATGAAGCTAATATACATTAAGAATGTGACCTTTAACTTCTTTAGGATTATGTTGGCACATCTCACCATTGATCGAGTTCGGACCAAAGAAAGCGCATGAGTTGCATCTTTCACCATCATTTGATATTGTATAAAACAACCTTAAATAAAAAAAATATTTCAGTTAATAAATTCAGTTATCTACAAATGTTATTGTACAAAATAGATAATTCAAAACACTTACGCCGCAAACCAATGTATTATCGTGATATCAACCCAGTCGTTGGCGAATACTTGTAACAATGCCTCAATTTCAATGAAGTCTTTTACGATGTAGGGATACATCTCGTCAGGGATAGAAAACTCGATAGGAACATGATTCAAATGATAATTACCAACGTGCTTTTCTAGTTCATTGACAATGCCTTGAACCCATGCAGGTCTTTCTTTTATTACATTTAAAGCACTCTTTATTTTTCGGGCTTGTTTTTCTTGATCAGATTCTTCATTGTGTGGTTGTAGAATTTGATTTACTATGGGTATCGCCCACTAAAATAACAAGAGACATGGTTATAACACACACACACTAAAATGATAACAATTGGTTTGGATACGATGAAGTGATTAATTACCGAAGACTCGACAAAATCATCTGAATCGTTAAAATCAATTGTATCGATATGAAAGTAGACGAAATTTGTTGTTGATCTTCATTGACTTCAGGCGACACAACTAAAATAACAAACAATTTATTATAACATATAAAACAACTCAAACTAAAGGGTATATCACCCAACCGATGGCGGAAACATCGAGTGAGATGAACGAGATTGTTCGAGACTTCATAACACTATTGTGACAATATTTAATTCAAACCGATTCATTCATAAATAAAATTGTCAAGTACATCACAACGAAATCAAAGTACAACAATTGGAAACCTCAAAGTACAACAAAACTCAATAACAATACAATAATAGAATCTAGTAATTCTAGATGCGTTTCTAAGTCGTCCCTACTAAATTTCGTCAATATCAACATCATCAACCTGCAAAATTTTAAAAGTGTAGTTCAACACACAAGGCATTGGCGAGTACACAAGTTTAATATAGCATAAGTATGAAAAAGGATTAAACGAATCCACATGGCAAAAATAGTTAACTTGATTAATTATCAAGGCATGCAATTTTACAAGTCAACCATCTGATTACCGCAAGAATTAAAGACTTAACATGACCACAAGACTACGGGCGCTTATAGGCTATACATGTTAAGGGGAGGCTCGTACGAAGTTATTGACAAGCGAATCACATAAGAATGTTCCAAGAATACAAATCAAGTATTACGTATTTAAGCATGTATAATGGATTGTTTGTGTTTGCATAAAGTATAAGTGTGTTTACGTGTATTTTGATAGGTTAAACACATTGCACCCAAAAGTGTAAAGCTAAAAAAGGCTTTCGATGTACTCATGGTTTTGCAAAGCTTCCTTTGGTAATCCCGTGAAGAGTTGGAGAGTTGAAGGATGGAACACCTGAGTTATCCTACATGAGGAAACGTAGGTGTGTGAGTATTTGGATAATAACGGAGGATTCGGATTCGGAATTAATGTATGTAAAAGTATGTTTTCAAGAAAGTAATTATCTAGCCTTAAACACTCGTTTTTGACACTATATATCCCGTATGGGTTGTTGTGATTTCATGGGTTAAGTGCCCATTAGAATCGTAACGAGAGGTTCAAGTCTTAGATAATATAACCTATTACCATGATAAGTAACCATGTCGCCTCAAGGATTCGGTTATGTGTGTGTGTATATATGTATATTATATAGTTTATATAATAATTCTAAGCTAAGTCCATCACAGTATCATAGATTTTCATGTAAGTCAAGCATGGAGGATTAACTTCATTGTATGATTCACCAATACACAAATCCCTCACAAGGATGATTCGGATGGTCATGAATGAAAAGGAAATGTACAACTTCTTACTATATCAAGTAGCCAAGTAAGCTTTAACCCGGTGAGTCATTCCCGACATGGAAATAGTGAACTAAGTGTCGGAGGCTAGACGAGGTTAAGTTACTTTAAGTCTAGCAAACTACTTGAGATAGCAAGGTAAAAACATCAAGTGAGGTGGTGGAATGAAGTTAGGATAGCAAGGATTCCAAGTATTCACACCTATACCAAAACACAAGTCTTGCCATCAACTTCATGCAAGCTCGGATGGTTTCATCACTTGTGGGTTGCATAAACCCTTGCAAAAACAGAAAGTTTAAGGTGCTTGCACCTCTTAAACTCATAAGAATATATTCCTAACAAGTTTCATAACCTTAAATAGGTTTAAGAACTAGTAGGCACAAGATTAAACAAGTTTTAATCAAGAAAAGTAAGATACAAAAGTATAAATGAAAACAAAATTTTAATCCTACTTTGGACCTCAAATGTGGTAGGTTTCACCTTAGTTTGCCAAGGCAAGATTGTGAAAACCTTCCTAGAGCTTATTCAAGTAGAAAGAAAGAAGAAAAATAAGAAAATAAGAAGAAAGTGAGCTAAAACTCACTTAGAATGGTTGCAACTTTCTGCCAAGTCTTGGAAATTAGAGAGTAACCAAGAAGATTTGAAAGTGATTTGAGTGTTCAGAAAGTATTTAAGAGTGTATGGAGTCTCCATTTATAATGGGGAATTAGGCTTTAGGTAATTAATGAAATTGGTGGTGGTTGGGAGTTCCATTTAAAATGGGAATTGCTTTAGTAATTCTGCAAAACCTGGTCATTTTGCACGGCTATGCGGATCACGGATCGCAGGGTGCTGCACATCTGGTGCGTGGTCATGCGGATCGCAGTGTGCATGGCCATGCACCTCCGTTGCATGGCCGTGCACCACCTGCAAAATTTACCAAATCTTTATAGAATTTGCAGTTTGACCCCTAGAGTTTGATAGTTCCATTATTTTATCTAGAAACTCATAATTTAGCATGTTTTTAGGTATTAACGTGTCATCAAAGTATAGTATAAGTGTATACAAGTATACTTTGAGTATCAAGAATGTATGTATAAGTATAGGCACGTATAATAAGTATCGGTTTGCGTATCAGCATGCATAAAGTATGAATTTTTATTACTATCAAAGTCTCGTTTACAAAGTTGGAGTGGAAATACGAATAAGATATGAGTACGAGTTTCCATAAATAGAAATATGATTACTCTTTCTAAATAAGGAAAGTGCAAAAAAAAAATACAAAGCGTTACAGTATAAAGTACCTCGGTATACAGACTGAAGTGTTCGTTTCAATTTCACAAGCTAGGACCTTTCTCGAGGCGCTATTTGATTTGTGGGGTGCCTCGCTGTTTAAAATCTACAATTAAACAAAAATAATAATTTAAAACTAAACATGAAATTTACATAAATGACATCAGGGTGCTGTGAAGCGGCGATTCAGAATATTAGAATATTGAGGACGAAATCAGGGATTGAAAGTCTATTTAAAGTTTAAACACCACATTCAGTTTTCCTATTTGGATAGGTGGTGCTGTAGAAAATATAAGTAAAGATAAAGTAATATATACATATTATTTAATAAACCAAATATACCTTTAGAGCGCTTCTTCGACAATGGATAAAACTAGCAAGTGTCTCATCCATATGTTTAACTTCATCATTAGAAGTCTCCAAGGGACATCCATGTCCTCATAACCTGGTAAGACGGTATCCACTTGTACTTTTACACAACCGTCTTTTATTTGTTTCGTATGTAAGACCCAAATTTTAGTAGGATATGCCCGCCCCTTGGCTATATTTATCTCTCTTGGCAAATCAACGAATGATAATAGATCACACTTACATATATCCTATCCTGTAAAACCATATAACTCATTAAATTTATAAACTTAACCAAGGTGTCATCCTCTTTACAAAAAATATAATAAAAATTTTGAATGCACATTTGTGTGGATGGATATTACATGAATATCTGGATAGTCCATATATGATCCATCGACACACAACTACGAAAACTCATTACTTCACCACCTCATTACTTCTTGTTTGAGTGGTAGGCACATCATTCTGATTTGGTTTCCTACCACATTTATATAATCCTCCATGAACTTTGGTTGAATCTATAAAGTAAATATTATAAAATACACATCCGGATATATATATACACACACACATATAGCAATCTCTTAAAAATAAAAGATATCAAAGATTGCGGGATCAGTCAAGCATCATCTCCCAAGTTAGGAGGGTCAAAGACAGCTAGTAAACAGCTGTAAATCCAGCCGTAAACCAAGCTTATCTACTATATTTAGATTACGGTTTTGTGCTATAAATTATATACCTTTCTTTGTAATGAAACACACAAATACATACACATCAATTCAGTGTTTTATGAATCAACTTTGTAACATGGTATCAGAGCAGTGTCGTTCTTGACCTGTTCATCATTTACCTTGCTCATCACTTACCCAAACCAATCATCCTCTCAACCAAGCTGCCATGGCCGAAGCCGGTAACTTGGGAGAAGATCTATCAATCCAAATCGCCAATCTGCTCAAGAATGGCCTCAACCCACAAAACCGAAACCCAAAACTGTCCGATAACCTTCAAATAAACCTCAAGCTCAACAGCCAGAATTATGCTCTATGGACCCGGATGATGAGGGTAGCCATAGGCGGTAAATCAAAAGCCTTTCTAAACCATTTATCAACCAATCCACCAAACCAAACCAACGAAGAATATGAACAATGGGAAAAAGACGACCTAGTCGTCTTCTCATGGCTCAACAAAACATCGAACCAACCCTCGCCAGCAATCTAACCGAATTTCCGACAGCAAAATCGCTGTGGGATGCCCTGGCTATAACATATAGCGGTGGGCGTGACAAGCTCCAAACCTTCAACCTACATGTCAAGGCGAATGAAATCAAACAGAACAATCTCTCCCTTGAAGAATTGTGGATTATACTCCAAGGAGTATGGGGAGAAATTGATCGGATTGACCCAAACCCGATGACCTGCCCAACCGATATCCAAGCATATCACAAAATCAGGACGGAACAGAAACTGTTTCAGTTTCTAAACGCTCTCAACCGGAAATATGACCCTATAAAGAGGGAAATACTCCGGTTAGAACCTCTTCCAACCGTAGAAACTGCATACGCCACTGTCCGCAAGGAGGCCGCTCACCAGAACATTCTGGGAACACCTCTCAATGACACACATGGTATCACAGTGGGTTTAATGGCTTCTGAAATCGAAGGGTTAGGGCTTGCATCAAAAGGCTAACCGACGGATCGATGTTAAAAGAACCGGATCAAGTAACAAAGATGACAAAACTCACCTCAAATGTGCTCATTGCGGCATGACAAAGCATACCCAGGAACAATGCTTCAAACTCGTCGGGTATCCGGAATGGTGGTCGGATGGCCATAAGAAGAGCACAAAGGCTATGGTGAAAGAAAAAGGGAAATCATCCAGCACCGGCACCCGAGATGTCACCGGAGATGGAAGCCGAAGCAGGACTGGTTTCGGCGGAATGGCTGGTACGCATGAAGAAGAAGAAGACGCTACAGGTAACGGGTTTGGGGCGCAGCCCTCAAACCCTTGCGGTTTTAACAAATATAAAAAACCAAATATGTCACATTTAGTCCCTAGAAATAAGGGAAATGCCAATATGGCCCAAGAAACCCATAAAAAACAAAAACCATGGATCTTCGATTGTGGCGACCGACACAATGACTTATGAGCTGTCGGATATTATTTCAACAACCAAACCAGAAAAAACGCATATTCAAACGGCAAACGGAAGAATAATGGATGTAAAATCGGGAGGGACTATTGAGATTTCACCCACAATAAAAATCTCTAATTGTCTTTATGTTCCCTCGTTATCACATAAACTGCTTTCCATCAGCCACGTCACAAAAGAACTCAACTGTATTGTCCTAATGTACCCTACATTTTGTATTTTACAGGATATCAGGACGGGAGTGATCATTGGGCGTGGCACTAAAAATCAAGGGTTGTATTATGTGGATGAGGTGACTCAAAGTGGTGCTGTGATGTTGACTCATGGGACATCGGAACGAGAAGCTTGGCTATGGCACCGAAGATTAGGTCATCCTTCTGCAAATTATTTGCATATTTTATTTCCAAAACTATTTTCAGTTAATTCTATGTCACATTGTGAAACATGCGTTTTAGCAAAGAGCCATAGAAAAACCTTTAAACCAATAATACTAAGGCTGCTTTGCCATTTTCATTAATCCACTCTGACGTATGGGGTCCTGCCCCAGTTCTTGGGGGGCAAAACCTTCGTTACTTTGTGATGTTCGTTGATGATTGTACCCGAATGACCTGGGTTTATTTTTTGAAAAACAAATCCGAAGTCTTTGAAAAATTCACTATGTTTTACGCCATGATCCAAACACAATTTCAAACAAACATCCAAATATTCCGATCCGATAATGGCGGTGAGTTTGTTAATACCTCGTTTAAATTGTTTTTCCAAAACAAGGGAATAATCCACCAAACTACATGTCCAAACACCCCAGAACAAAACGCTGTCGCCGAAAGGAAAAATCGCATTTTGCTGGAAATGACACGAGCTCTCCTAATCGAATCCCAGGTCCTGAAATATTTTTGGCCTGAAGCCCTTGCTACCGCTACCTATCTTCTCAACCGACTCCCAACAAATATCCTAAAACTTAACACTCCGTTACACACCCTTTCAAAATTCTTCAAACTACCCTCAGTTCTTACTCTTCAACCACGAATCTTTGGATGTACTGCCTTTGTTCACATACCTAAATCAGATCGAACCAAACTTGACCCTTGTGCTGAAAAATGTGTCTTTGTTGGGTATGGAATGAATCAAAAGGGATACAGATGTTATAATCCAAAAACACGTCATATGTTCACCACAATGAACTGTGACTTTCTTGAAACCGAGTATTACTACAATTCCCAACTCAGTGGTCAGGGGGAGAAGGAATGTTTAGACACAGTAAGTTGGTTAAAATATGTTCCCTATGTACCAACTACAGAGTCACCAGAGTCCAATTTCAGTGCCACTGAAGATCCTAATGCTCCTCCTAACCTGGTGTCCGAGGTAAGTAATACTCATCCTATTCAGTCTGGTGATACTTTTGAAGTTTCTAATGACTCCGAAGATACCAATACTTCTAACCATGAAACTGCCACGGAACAAGCCGAAAATTTGCAGGCAGATGAATCCAGACAAGAAGAACCACCATCAAGATATGTGTTACCCCCTAGAACAAACAGAGGGGTTCCTCCGAAACGGTATTCTCCTGAAAAAGAACCAAGAAGATCTAGTTATCCTATAGCTAGTGTGGCTAATGGAAAGTTCACTAAGGAAGCCAAAGCATTTATCTCATCTGTTTATTCCGAAGAAACTCCTACAAACGTGGATCAAGCCTTAAAATCTAAACATTGGAAGGAAGCAATGAAAACAGAAATGGAAGCCCTAATCAAGAACAATACTTGGGAAAAATGTACTCTCCCGTTGGAAAAGAAATCCGTGGGGTGTCGTTGGGTCTATACGATTAAGTATAAACCCGATGGTACAATTGAGAGATATAAAGCCCGACTGGTAGCAAAAGGGTATACCCAGACACATGGGATTGATTATGCTGAAACATTCTCCCCGGTTGCAAAAATGAACACAATTAGGGTTCTTTTTTCGATAGCCGCAAATGAAGGGTGGCCACTTCAACAGTTTGATGTAAAAAATGCTTTTTTACACGGGGACCTAGATGAAGAGGTATTTATGGATGCTCCTCCAGGATTCACAAAAGAGTTCAAAACTGGAGAAGTTTGCCGTCTGAAGAAGTCTCTTTATGGTTTGAAGCAATCTCCCGGGCTTGGTTTGGCAGATTTACGGTTGCTATGAAAAAGTTTGGATTTAAACAGAGTAATGCCGATCATACTTTGTTTCTCAAAAAAAGAGGAAAATTCGTAACCTGCCTAATTATCTATGTAGATGATATGATCATTACAGGGAACGATAAAGAAGAAATGGTAAAACTAAAAGAAAACTTGTTTGCTGAATTTGAAATGAAAGATTTGGGCAGGCTTAAGTATTTCCTCGGAATTGAAGTACTAAGGTCAAAACAAGGAATTTTCATTAGTCAGAAGAAGTATGTTTTAGACCTGTTGGCAGAAATTGGAATGATCGATTGCAAACCAGCAGATACTCCTATGAGTGTAAACCAAAAGCTTTATATGGAAGAAGGAGCAAAATTAGCAAATAAAGAAAGATACCAACGGCTGGTGGGAAAACTAATATATCTCTCACATACTCGTCCAGACATCGCCTATGCTGTAGGGGTAGTAAGTTAGTTCATGCACCAACCTCAACAGTCACATATGGAAGCAGTTTGGAGAATTATTAGATATCTCAAAGGAACAGTAGGTCACGGAGTCCTGTTTCAATCACATGGACACCTAAATGTTCAAATCTATACCGATGCAGACTGGGCAGGAGATAAGGGAAGTCGGAGGTCAACAACAGGCTACTTCACTTTAGTTGGGGGAATCTTGTTACTTGGAGAAGTAAAAAACAAAAGGTGGTTGCTCTTTCAAGTGCAGAAGCTGAATTTAGAGGTATAGCTCGAGGTTTAACAGAAGCCATGTGGATGCGAAGACTCTTAGCTGAGATTGGTTTTCCGTCAAAAGAAACAAGTAAGATTATGTGTGATAATAAAGCTGCAATTCAGATTTCAGAAAACCCAGTACAACATGATCGAACTAAACACGTGGAAGTTGATAGGAACTTCATCAAAGAAAAATTGGAAGATGGTACGATTGAACTACCATTCGTTCGATCAAAGGATCAGCTTGCTGACATTCTAACAAAAGCAGTTAAGGGGAAAATTTTCAGCGATTGTTTGGGCAAGTTGAATTTTGGAAATCCGACTATTCAACTTGAGGGGGAGTGTTAAAAATAAAAGATATCAAAGATTGCGGGATCAGTCAAGCATCATCTCCCAAGTTAGGAGGGTCAAAGACAGCTAGTAAACAGCTGTAAATCCAGCCGTAAACCAAGCTTATCTACTATATTTAGATTACGGTTTTGTGCTATAAATTATATACCTTTCTTTGTAATGAAACACACAAATACATACACATCAATTCAGTGTTTTATGAATCAACTTTGTAACACAATCTCATTGCCCCCAAAACATCTGGTTAATGGATCTTCCCGCCCTTGATAATACGTACCATCTGCTTTCATTTCACTCTTAGCATGGCCCTGTAAAAAATATAAATGTATAACATTATACTAATTCTAGTTTCTAAATATGTGAGAGTGTGTTAAAAAATATAAATGTAAAACAGTCGACTAATTTACCAAATCGTTGACTTTTGCTTATATATCATTAACTTCATACAAGCTAGTTTGTTTGTTTTGACTTGCTCGACCCGCAACCCACAGTTGAGAACGTTGATGTTGTAACTTTTTAACAGAAGAATTACTTCCCGAAAGTTGTTTCCATCTATCATCAAAGTTGTCCTTTAAACTCCTACATCCGGTGCAGTGAAAGTGTTTGTTCTCTGGCGCACTTGCTCTTGCTTTAGCACTTTTTTCCTGTGCATAAATCAATATACAATTGTTAGTAGTTTCAAAAATATATAACAGCAGCAGCAATAACAATAATAATAATTAACTTACCAAAAATTTAGCCTTTCTCTTGGACGCAACAAACAGAGGCCATTTTGATCGATCGAGAAACTTACAATCGTCAAATGGTTCTTCATTTTTCTTTATGTATTTTCTGTAAAGCTTACTTCTCAAGTAAGTATGATTTTTCTTGGCTTTTTTTATAAGGAAAACCTCCTTTGGCTCATCGTCAAGAATATTCCAAAAATCCTAATTATTTACAAAACAAAAGTTAAATACAATGATTAACAAATATCGCATGTATAAACTATTACATAATATCAAATACAATACTTTAGTATCCAACAATACTCGGGAAAAAAAAGCATAATTATGATAATAAATTAGACTTGGGTTTCAATTTTTTTATTAATATTTTTTATTTGATTATTACATAGACATAATAACATATATATGACTTAAGAATGAAAGAAAATAATTTTGACCAAAGAAGACATGCCTTACGTTAAGTTTTAATTCTCGTTGTTGAGGAAACCCATATTTGACCTTATCACATATTTAAACATCAACCTTTCAACTTAAGGGTAACTTGTAAAAATAAAATGAATCTGCCGAAGTTAAGGGGACGGTTAATCCTTATCGCCAACCTCCAACCCGTTTTATAGACCTTCAAACCTCACCGATTGATTTGGTTGGATTCTGATATGTTTCGCTTGGTTAATCACTGCTGCCACCATTCTTCGCATTCCGTTTGTGACCATCTGCTGCTGCTACTCGATGTCTCCATCCAATTTCCGTTTTGCGATAAGGTATCAATCGAAGCCTCTTCGGATTCAAATTAGATATACGAATTTTTGGGTTTCTTTTGTTTCTCCTGGCGACTAAAATAAAAACTATAAGTTGGTTTAAAAGCTTTCATGTTTAGAGTTGAACTGGCTTTTTGTGCTTGTCCGCTGTTGTTCGATTTAAGCCACCCAAATCATTAGTTATATAATTAGTTCCATGGCATCTACATGACATAGTATATCACTATATTGTTGGTTATTTAAACAATATAATTTTGTTTATATACGACATATGCTATATATTATGGGTTTGAAACTGAGTTTTGGGTTGTTCTCTGATGCTCCAAGTAATAATAAGTACATATGGAATTTCGTTAATAGTTGAGAAATTAGCAACTACGCTTCTTAAATGGTTATAGAAACATTTTATAATTTGTTAACTGCTAAACTTTCGCTAACTACAGAATAGATTATTTTCTTAAATTATATATTTTCTTTTCTGCCGATATATTATAGGAACTTGGTGGTACAATTTTTGGAACTTAAAATAGTTAATTATAGTGTAAATACTAATTGTTATATATATATAAAAGTGTTCACTTATTTTGGGGTTGGTAAGGAATTGATCATAAATCACGTGCATGGGAACACTTCATACAAAAATGGCTTTAGTAAAATAAATAGTGTCTTATACATAACCGTGGATAATTAGGTTCCGGGTGTAATTATTAAAATTCGGATTTTAGTCGCCAGGAATCTCTTAACAAATAAATCGAGTAATGTTCATAAAACGGATTTGGGTTGTAACAGAATTATAGGTTCTTGTTTTTTCGAGATCGACTTGATTAATTTGTCTTGCTTTGCTTGCTATAAGGTACGGATTTCTTTCCTTGACATCATAGAATTTTAGTTCAAATCCGTTACTTTGTAGTACGGATATTTTTGTCAATAGTTTTTGTTTCGTATTGTTATACGACTAGTATATATTGTAGCATGCAATAGACCTTATACCTTGTGCTCGTTATTTCATGTTCACTTTAGACTTATGTCAAGATACTTTTATTTCTGATACGCTTTGTACTCTGTCACCCGAGCAATATTATGTTTAGACTTGCCGTTGGAGCGTCAACGACATGGCACTCATTGTGACGGGCGTAACTAAAGTTCACAGCGTCTCTAGTTTGTGCTTGTGTAGCACCTGGCCCTTAGAGGCAAATAGATCGATCTTAGCTCTAATTACTGACTCCTGACGAGATGGAATAATGTGTGTACGCCTACACGCACCGTCTCGGTGAATGGACTAGCTAGTTGTGTACCCCTCTGTTTAGGCTCGTGGGTGCGTCTATATTACGTGACTTTTTATTGTTATGGGCAGTCACATATGTCTTCTATTTGTTATGATATGTTTATATGCATCGCTTCTATTTACGTGACTTTATTTATTGTTATATGTTGTCACATATGTCTTGTATTTGTTATGACATGGTTGATATGGTTATAGGCATCTGATTATGTTCAGTATCTGTTATCTTTTCAGTATAAGTTTTGGGATTCAAGTTATGAAAGTATCGGTTTTAGTGCCATCTTTTAGATTTGTTCAGTGTCAGTACCGATCTGTTTTGCTTCCGTATGTCTGCCTTACTTTTACTATTGATTTCTCCATTACTGAGCAACTTTTTGGCTCAGCTGTAGTTTTCTCTTTGTGTTTGTCTTATTTGTTTTCAGGTAATCTGGGATATTTGGGTTTTAGTGATGAGCGTTAAAAGAAGTCGAAGATCAGTTGGCATTGTACTATTTTGTAATGTAATTAAAATGTAATTAGGGTTCTTTTGATTAAATTGGTTGGATTTGGATTGATATTTGTAAAGTGACACGTCAGCCCTTCCGGGTTGGGCTGTTACAGTTGCACTTTTGCATGTTATAACAAGTGAGGATATGTTTAATGTAGGCCCGTTGAGATAATCCTAAGATCCCATTGTATTTATCTCGGTGTATTTTCGATGCCAAATACGTAAGAGGCCTCTCCGAGATCTTTCATGTCAAAATTAAGCGAAAGTAATCACTTCGACTTGTGCAGCATATCAAATATTACTTGCCAATAAAAATATCATTTACAAAAAAGGACAAGTATAGTAAAGTTGCTCCCACTCATCTTGAGGTAGGTGAATTGATCCACTAGATTCTTCGTAAAATCTTATATCTTCATGAGTTCATCAAACTTTAGATACCATTACGTGATGCTTGCTTCAAACCGTATATCGATTTCTTTAACTTACAAACTAGATGTTCTTGATCTCCAAGTTTAACACCTTTAGGTTGTTTCATGAACACATCCTCATCCAAGTCATCGTTAAGGAAAACGGTTTTAACGTTTATTTGATGCAGCTCTAAATCAAAGAGCTACCATGGCCATAACGATTCTAAAGAATCGTTTCGAAGAGATAGGTGAAAAGGTCTCTTGATAATCAATTCCCTCTTTTGAGTGTAGCCTTTTACAACCAATCTCTCTTTACGACGTTCAACGTCCTATTTGGATCCAGTGTTGTTTTAAACACCTGCTTACATCCTAGGGGTTTAACACCGTGGGTAATTCTACCAGATCCCAAACGTTATTTTTCTTCATGAACTCAAGCTCATCAATCATTGCTTTATTCCATTATGAAGACTGATCACTCCTAATGGCTTCATTATAAAAGATAGGATCATTAAACTTTCTTACATCCATTTCAGTTTTAGTCAGCTATGTTACATAATCATTAAAGCTAGTAGGCTTTCTGGACCTAGATGACCTCCTTGGTTGAGTATCAGGTTCAACATTGTCTTAATATTAATCGTTTGATGTGCTTCATTTTCTAGTATATTGAGTTCTGAGTATGAAGGAGTTGGTGTAGTGATATTTAGCGTAGTTGCATCGGGTACAAAAGGAGTAACCAGAGTTATAAGAAGAAATAAGTCTCCCCATGAACGTCTAGTACTTTTTGCAATTCGTCGTAAGGATTTTAAAGAGTAATCAACTAGCTTTGGGTTAAAGACATCCAACTCTTCTTCTTCTTCTTCTATAACACTATACTTTGAGATCCTTATAGTCGTGATCCCTTTTGTGGGTCCATCAATGATATGTGCGGTGGTATGTATAGGTGCTAAAGAAACTTGTGATTGGTTAAGGTGATTGATCTTTATATAACGAGTGACATTATTATAATATATATATAGGGGAAGATCCACTAAAATTGGGTTTGCCTAAGTAGCCTAAGAAGGATTATGGAAATGAAAAGTGGCACTCATAAGTAGGATGAAAGGGATTTTTGGCTATATAACACAAACCCTCACCCTTTTCTTTTCTTAAACATACAACACAAAAAATCTAACTCAAAAAAATCTAGTACAAAAAAATATAGCACAAAAAATTCCAGCACAAAAAATGTATTACAAAAAATCCAACACAAAAATGTTATACGA
This sequence comes from Scalesia atractyloides, assembly GCA_947069175.1. Taxonomy (NCBI): domain Eukaryota; kingdom Viridiplantae; phylum Streptophyta; class Magnoliopsida; order Asterales; family Asteraceae; genus Scalesia; species Scalesia atractyloides. Next base: position 53,402,656 of record CAMTDV010000116.1, read on the forward strand.
CATATACAACACATTTTTTTGGGTTTTTTTAGTTTTTATATTTTATAAAGCAATAACGTACTCAAATTAACGATAAAAAATGCTCAATCTTATGGACGTTTAAAAAATGCTCAACGTCGTATAAAAAGTCATGGACGTTTAAAAAATACGAGGGATATAAACGTGCGTTGTATGTGGAAAGAGAAAGTCAAAAAGTAGATTTTTCGAAGAATGCCTTTGCGCACCTCTTTTTTCCTACATTTTGATCTTAGTCATTGATTTGAAAAATTAAAGGTTAGATCACTTCTCATCCTACTTAGGTAAAATTAACGTTTTCTTTGATCATATATATATATATATATATATATTATATATATAGGTATAGGTTCATGTGAGAAAATTTAAAAGTGTGAGAAGGGTAAGAAAGAATATGGAGGTGCCATGTGTCATTTTTTTGGTAGATTTAGGGTATAATTGTAATTTCACTGATAAAATCTATTAATGGTATTTATATGTTACAACCGAACAAGGCAGTTATTTTCAGGATTTTTATCAATTCAAATTGGTTTCAATATTGTGATAAATTCGACCTTATATGCTATTGTTGCAGAGAATTTTTTTTTTGTTTTGAAATTCAGCATTTTTTGATTGAATGCATACGTGATTTTTGCGATTGTAATTCGATTACATCAGCCATGATATATACTTTTTGATGGATAACCATGAACCAGGTATGAATGTAAGGTGTTTGTTTGTATTCGATCTCGATCTGTTCCATCTTTTTTGTTTTTCTTGTGGATCAGAATGAATAACTTTGTTCTCAATTAGTTTGAATGGTTTTTAGTTTCCAACAGTGCGGTGTTGATATGGTTTGTTCAATTTGTTGTTATAGTGTCTATTGTTTTCTTATGTTCATATACGTGGGAGTGAAGGGTCTTTTTCATGTATCGCATGGTGTTTTTTGAATTGGAGTTATGTTGGCTTATTTAAAGAGTGGTTTTAGTGTTCGGAAATAGGTGTACTTAATGAGTCAAGGTGTGGTATGGTGTCTTATTTAATAGGTGTTCTTTTAGACCGTGACATTTAGTTGATCAATATGGCTTTCAGTTTTTACCTTTACGTGCAGTTATGGTGTTTTTCAAAATGGTATTATGGTGTCTTTATAACTAATGTTCTTTCATGGTGGTATAACTAATGGAAGTTGTGTGTGTTTCTTATGTGTGATTACGTGTGCCTTCTGGTGTTATTTCATGGTGTTATGGTGTCTTTTTTATGGCGTGATGTTCATGGTGTTACAACTGATGGAAGTTTGTATGTCTGCCTGTGTTCTATGTGTGCTTATATATATGTGGTGTTATTTCTGTTATAACTAATGTTTCTTCATGGTGTTATTTATAAGCTATGGTGCTGGTTCTAAATATATACATTTGTGTTGTTATTTCTGTTATAATTAATGTTATTTCATGGTGTTATTTTTGTTACAACTATTGTAAGTTCCAAACAATGTTTTTATGAGGTATGGTGCTGGTTTTTAAAATATATATTGTTATGGTGTCTTTTTCATGGGGTGATCTATCATGGTGTTATAACTAATGGAAGTTATTTCTGTGTGTGCTTATATATCTGTTGTCACACCCCGACCCGCAGCGGAAAAGGTGATCGGGGCATGATTGGGTTATCATCAAAGCTCATGACATTTATTAAGCGTTTCATATTCATTAATACAAATTAAATGGAATTTTACAATAAATGTTACAACATGATCTGACTAACAATCTAAACTTCTTTGTTCTCTTCTAAGGCATATCCTATGTTTTCCTTGCTTCAACCTGTTCACCTGTATCATGTGTAAAAAGGTTTTTGGATCAACATAATGTTGGCGAGTGAATCCTATGGAAAACATTTGAAGAAATTTATTTAAATTGATTATGAAATATGTGCACAACCAAACATGAGTAAAAATAGATGTAACTTAATCAACAATCATAAGATGTTAAATGAAACACACATGAACAACAGTGGAACAATTAGAGGCACGCGATGCTCAACTCGTCTCTCACGAGGAACTGAGGGGCCTGATGAATGATTTGCATAACATGATAATATGAGTGACACAACTACAAACAATATAAACTCAATGATACACACATGAACAATAATGAATTTGATTTGAAGAACGTGTTGTTCAACTCGTCTCCCACGAGGAACTGATGGGCTTAATGTATGAGTTTCATATAACTTGACAAAAGGCAATAAGTAAATCACAACAATAAAAAAACAATCTAAGTTTAGGTCATGATGTGGTACGGCACAAGTTTAAATAAATAAAATTAATTATTTTCATAACACATGACACACCCCAAAATGTGTAATTTAAAAGGGGAGTTGTAAGATGCACTCACAGTGGGTGCGTTCGGTTGATGACGTTGAATGCACGCGAAGTGGTTTTAACCACGAGTGAGATTTAACCTAGATAAATCGCATTATGATTTGGTAAGTAAACGGATTTTATTAATCTATTTTAGTAGGATTGTTGGGTGTATTTTTGTGAGTTTGAGGCTATTTTCTAACCTTAAAAATGTTATTTTTAAGTATTTTTAATTGATTTTTAATTAAAATAATTAAATAAAAAAATAATAAAAAAATTGATTTTTTTCTGACCGTTGACCGTTTGACTGACCGTTGACCTAACCGTTGACCGGTTCAATTCGGAATACAAGTGTGCTGAGTGAGGCTCGAACCCGAGACCTCCCGTACGCGTGCACGCAGCTCTACCAACTGAGCTACGTGTCTAACCCGTTATATATCTGATTTTATTTATATATATATATTAATTAGTTTAAACCGAAAATCATTTTTATTTAAAAACAGTTTAAGCGACTCGGACATGCACTCCACAGCTCGATTTTTATTATACTTAAATACCAATTAGTTATTTCCTTTTCTGCCTTATTTAAAAAGAAGAGATAATTGTCCGAGTCGGTGCAGAAGACCGGACTCGAACTCGTGACCAGTGATATAAACAAACACACAGTCCACCGCTGGACTGTGTGTCTAACTTGGTTATTATTCCGGTTATTAATATACTTAACATATACCAGTATCGACTCCGGTTCAGTTAAACAAAAATTTGATTTTTATTTAGGCAGCGTGTGTGAAACCGGATTCGAACTCGTGACCTTTGCGTTATATGTGCACACAGTCCACCGCTGGACTGTGTGTCTAACCCGATTAATAAGTTGATTTTAATTATACTTATAATATAACGAATTCATCGTCTTCTTCATCAAAGTTTAACCAGAGAAAGACGACTGACTGGTTCAAGTTTTTATCGGTTTATTAGTGTGTTTCAGATCATTACGGTGAGATAATTGTGAAAAGGAAAAGAAATTGGGCGGAGAAGTATACCGACTGGACCCTCTGTTTTCCGGCAGAACTCCGGCGACAGCAATCAACTCCGGCGTCAGGTGTCTTGCAGCAGCAAGTCTCCGGGAAGCTTGGAAAGAGTATGGGTATCTCCGGTATAAGCTTCAGGGGTTCAGTGAGGTTCAGAATTGAGGAAATCGGTTTTCCGGCGACGAACATAAAAGTTCCGGCGAGGGAGTTTTCGCCGAGAAAGAGTGTGGTTTTGAGCGAAAAGGTTTTCAATGGGTTGAGGGTGAATTTATAGGGAAAATCGGGATGCACTTGGTCTGATTTCCGACTGTATTCATCGATTTGAATTTTCCGGCGGTTATGGTTTGGTCGCGGACTTCAAACATCGGTTATAACCGATGTCTTAATACTAGTTTACGTTATAACTGAAAGTGGTGTTAAAAGTTCGCGAGATTACCGGGATTCCGACGACTGAACTATTGGGCGCCGGTTTTGAATTCGTAACGTCATTATATCAATTAAATGATTTCAATATATACCAAACAGAACAAGTGGCGCAGTGGTTTGTGTGTGTGAGATAAGTCGCTGAGTGACTCGGCGAGTGACCCGGGTTCGAAACCCGGCTGGATCATTTCATTTTTATTTTGCGATTTTCAACAGTTTTTCAAAAACTAAATATATAGTCCCGTATAATAATTGATTACGTATCGTTTAAAATTATTTTGGGCATTTAATTCGCAACGAAATTTTGACTGACTGTTCGGTTGATAAACGGAGCGGGTTTGGTAAATCCGTTTTTGACGGATGTTACATCTGTGGTATTATTTATGTTATAACCAATCTTTCATGGTGTTATGTATGAGTGTGTTTTTTTAATGGATTAAGTGTATTATAGTTATAACAGAGTTCCATCGTTGTTTTTTTTATATATATTGTTATGGTGTCTTTTTTGACAGGGGATCTATTTCTTGACAGGGGTGGTTTCTGTGTCGGTTTGGTGTCCTGAATTAATGGCATAGTTTGTAGTTTACATGTTTATTTTTGACTTTCTGAAATACATAATTTGTAGGGCCACAGAATTACCAGCCTATTGGGCATCCACGTCTCTCTCCCAAATCCGGTAAGACGACTTTTTTACCTGAGGTGGAAGAGTCGCTTAGGCCGAGGGAGAAAATGACTTTCGACACACTGAATAATGCATTCCTTTTTTTTTATCAAAAGTATGCGATGGCTGTAGGCTTTACCGCCAGGAAGTCTTCACAATACAAGCTGCATGATGTTATTAAATCCAAATTTTTCGTTTGCTCAAAGGAAGGAACCAAACCTTTTAAGGTGATCGACTCATCTAAAGTGGTCAACACCTCAAATATTGGTTAAAAAAAAACTATTCGGCGGGTCCCTTCTATTAGGATTTGATGCGAAGAACGTATGTGCTTAAAGTTAAATGATTCGAATCTATATGAGGTATATTATTTCAAGGAGGACCGTAACCACTCTTTTGTTGCTGACGAGGATAGGTATTTACTCCCCGTTAACCGAGGAATGAACTATACGCAAGAGCAAGCGGTTAATGCTTTGAGTGCGATAAATATTGGACCTGTCAAAGCATTTAATATCATGAGGACACTGTATGGTGGCTTTGACAAGGTTGGGGCAACCAAATCCGATTTCAAGAATTTTAAATGAGATATAAAGAGGTAAATATCTGAGTTTGATGCTGATATGATGATTAAACGGTTGTTGAGAAAGAAAGAGTATATGCCAAACTTTTCAATGGAGTATACAAACACTGAAGATGGTATTTTAAGGGCTTTGTTCTGGGCAGACGAGGAGGCCAAGCGGAATTATTCAGTTTTTGGTGACGTTGTTTCATTTGATGCAACATATTGGCGTAATAAATTTGTTTACTAATTATATCTTGTTTGTTTTTTTTTAAATTCTTTTTAGTTATATAAAAAAGACATTTATATGGTGTTTTTTTTCTTTTTGTGTTAGGTACAAAATGTTGTTCGTACCATTTACTGGTATCGACAATCACAATCGTAATATTACACTTGGCGCCGCTATAATAGGAAACGAAACCACTGAAACGTATAGCTGGTTGCTTAAGGTGTTTCGTGAATCTTTTGGTCGTGCTCCTCCGGTTGTTATGACCGACCAAGACCCAGCCATGAAGAAGGCTATTGAAGATACATGGCCTAAGAGTAGGCATAGGTTATGCATGAGGCATATAATGGACAAGCTTACTGTTAAGGTGTTTTTTCTTATTCGATGTATTAAGATTTTTCCATTTGTTGTATGGTTCTTATTTTTTTACATGTTTTTTTCAATGGTGTTTTAGGTTGGCCCTACAATTTCTAATAGTACAGATTTCAAGAAGGGGTTGTGTGCCATTGTGTGGACCGATTCTATACTACCCGAGAAGTTTGAAAGCGAATGGGGTACCATAATGAATGATTTTAATCTTTCTGAGTATGAATGGTTACAGTCAATTTATCAGATCAGGGATAGTTGGATACCCGCATATTATCGTGATGAGTACATGTGTGGGCTCATGCACACCTCATCTCGTTCAGGAGTGAGAACCAGTTTTTTTGGACAGTTTTGCAACCCGGAGTGTACCCTTTTCGAATTTTTTGGGGCATTTTAATTCTGCAATTGAAGCTCAAAGACATGAGCATAGGAAGTACGACCATGACACTAGAAACACGATTGCTGACATATGGGCAGTAGACTTTGTTTTGGAGGAGGAGGCCGCGAGGTTATACACACGAACTATATTTTTTGATGTCCAATTGGAGATACAAAATGGTATACATAGATGTGCTATTGGAAAGTCGGAAACTATTGATGACTTCGTTAAATTTTTTGTGAAGGATTGGGAACAACCATGCGCCACTTTCTTCGAGGTATACAATACACTTTATTTTTTTGGTTTTGTTTACATTTTTTGTGGTGTTATATACCAAGATTAAATATAGTTGGTCCGACACATGAATTAGTATGGTGTCATTTGGTGTTATATATAAAAAAATTATAGTTATATGCTTTTTGTGTGAATTTTTCTGTTTTTGTTGTGTCTCATAGGTAATGGTGCGGGAGGCCGACATCGCTATATACTGTACATGAAAAAGATTCGAACAATTTGGGTTGTTGTGCTCACATATATTCTGCATGCTTAGGATGCTTGACGTCATGGAATTCCCACAACGGTATAAACTTAGACATTGGACGAGGGAGGCTGTTCCCAATAGCGCCCCGGTGCTATTTTAGGTATGAACGAGAATGAAGATCAATATAATGAAGTTAACGGGTTTTACGTGAGATAACACAATATACCGAGTCAGTTATTAACAAGCTTGTTACCAATTTGATGCATTGTGCTCATTTAGGGATCATGTGGTTAAGTTTTTCGATTCAGCTGATGAGGCCGTGGGTAATGCACCTCGCAAGAGTCGTAGGGAAAGGTTTGCTGAAATAACTGGCAATATACAACCATCTACAATTACTGTTCGGGTCCCTGTTGGAACTAGATATAAAGGTATGGGTAAGCCGAAACGGATGAAGTCTAAACGTGAAATTGTAAGAAGCCAAACGGGTAATAAGAGACGTCGTTGTCAAAACTGTTTTAGGTACGGTCATAACAGACGTACTTGTAAACACCCTAAAAGGAAAGAATAAGATGCTAGTTCTGAGGAAGACGGGGGGGGGGGTGGGGAGAAGCGGACGAATCTGACGAGGATGAAGCAGACGAGGAGGAAGGAGAGGATTAGGGATTGTTGGATTAGTCATTTTTTTGTGTTGTCCAAAGTGGATTTCAGTTGAACGCCTAAACTTCATTTTTTTAAAAACATTATACACTTGTTTAGTTTTTTCTTTTATGTGTTTTTTTACGTGTCAATTTCAAAAGTATACATATTGCATGGTGATATAACAATGTATTTTGTTCACGTATCGAAATGCATGGTGTTTTTTATATATCGTATGGTGTCTTGTCAATGGTTATTATGGTGCTCTTTTTATTTTAAACAGAGGTTTAGCCAACTAAATAGGTTTATTCCATGAGTTATAACAATTTACATGGTTTGTTATCGTGTCTTTATGTAATAGTGTTTTGTTTTAAGCATATATTCTGTGATATTCGGTAATTCCATCTGTTTTGAACCATATAAAATTAGTTTATTGTAGCAAAATATTTTAGAAAGTAAAAAAAATGCAAAAGAAATGATCAAACGTCACACCATTTTTGAATCTAAAAAACACCAAAAAATGATCATACGTCACACCATTGTTTAGAGTAACCAAATCGAAAATGTACCAACTGGATTAAGTTGTTTGAAACCTACATTATACCATCCAACCCGTGACAAAATCCTCTGGATTGCATTTTCTTCAAGCTTCGCCCTTTCATCCTCGTCAAAACATGCAAACTCTCTAACTTCTTTCTCTACAATCACTCGTTCTGTGTTCACCTCACTAAGAAGCATTTTTGATATATACTTCTTGCGTAGATCGATGATTTCCTTTCTTTGATTTTCTAAGACTTCCCCCTTTGTGTTTCTCTCCTATGATAGTCCACACTTCCACTCTTTCACGCTTGTTCCTATATAAGATAAAAGACATGTGTCTTCGTAAGCAGATATACTCAACGCACTTACATGTATGTTTTGCAATTTACAAGGTAACCTTTAGCTTACCGCTGTAAGTCCCCATATGTATCATCAAGAAAATACCACAGTCGGTACTGTTAAATAGAGTCTGCCATGGGAATTCCAGTCTTACGGTTTGGTAACTCTTAGTTTCACAGCTACTACTGGCTGTATATGGCTAAGGAACCCACAAAATGCACTTACCTGAAATAATACCTCTGGTAATGTCAAATATTATTGTTTTTTTTACAATCTATAAATATAGTTATGTATATATCTGAGTTGACCGTGCCATCTTTTCGACCATCTGCCGTATCTTTCTTCTAAACCCGCTTCACCCTGTATGTTGTCGATGATCAATATTTGGCTCGTTGACAAGTTGAAAAAAAGCAGAAAGTACTGTTCCCCATTCAAGATAGGGATGTACACCATCTGGAAACCTTTAAATGTCTTTTGTTACGTACAGTCTAGCACATACTTCATGTTCTCATCAAACTTTGATATCCGGTCTTTTTCAGGTAAGTCGAACTCCTTTTCTAGCTGCATATGTTTATTTTTTTGTCAAAACACTGTTATATGATATGGTGTTATTATGTTTTTTTTAAACAACAACAATTGTAACATCAGAACAGTATTATTACAGCACCAAAATAGAATTAACGTCATCAAGTCATATGTATTCACCATAACTCATAAAAACAGAACTTACATAAGTTATAACAAGAATAACACCATGAGAAACTTTAGTTTTAACAGAACTCACACCACAAATATATACGCAGACATACACCACTAGAACAGTAGTATAACACATGTCAACACTTTAGACAGCATCAAAACACAATTAACACATAAACAATAAAGAACATATAAAAACACTTCAACATTATTATAGAAAGAACATAGAATCAAACACCAGTTTTAACAGTAGTATAACACATGAAAGAACTTATATAAGCACACATAGATCACCAGATGGCATACAACTTACATTTAGTATAACACCATGAAAGAACATCCGTTTTAACAGAACCCACACCACAAGTATATACGCAGACATACAAACACCAGAACAATAGAATAATCAACACATAAATATTAAAGAACACATACCAACTTTTCAGCGTTGCAGAACAATTTTGGGATTCTTCCCATCTTCCTCATTCTCTCTTGTAGTTCAAGACTACATCCCATGCACTTATGACATCAACACGTATGTGGCACCCGGTATTATTGACTCTAATGGTGCCCTCATCACCGACAGTTGACCATTATTGTTGAAAATTACATCCCTACAACACGAGATACTTATTTTAAATAAATAATGTTAACAAATAATTATAGATGTTTGATTGATACGTACCACACGTTACGCACTCCACAGAATATACACCGTGCAACGGTTTCTTTTGCCTTCTCTCGTCCGGCCCTTCAACGAAACTAGCGGCTGACATTGGCGACCGTAGCTAGGCCAAATGATTGTCCTCTTTGGCCGTGGTGTTTTAGCATGCATCGCAGATCGTGCCACTTCACTACTTTCCTCATGACCCCAAACACTGTCAAGCCTTTTTGAAAAGTTCAAGGCTTCAAGCCCTGAAACATTGAACCGTGTTTGGGGTGACTTTTCAGTATACACCGCGTCTATCGCTGCCTCTAGCTCTGCCACAAATGATAGGCGTCATTGGTGGAAAGGGAGATTTTTTTGTGACATACTTTCATGATTTTTCATATTTGGAGTAGTGTTATCACTGGTAAATGTTACACTACCTTCATGAATTTTGACATCATGCGTGCTGGCCTCATCCGAATTTAGATGTTTCAACTTCATTGCATTCCATTTCAATGCTTTTTTCTTCAATATCTCACTTTTTGGGTACAATGCACATGATTCCACAATTATCTCATTGATGCTGCGTACGCATCCTTCAAAATCTCTGAACAATTTATCCAAAAGGTTGCATTTATCATGTATCAAAATCCGGTTAAACAACATTTTTGGTAAAACAATATATATGGTATCAATCTATTTACAACCTATTGTTTACTTACCACATCAGATTCCCTTCCAGATGCAGATGGTGGCGATGGTGTGTCTCCGTATTGCGATACCATCGGTACTCGAAAACGCTCCATCTGGACCTACAAGCATGGCACACGTTTGGGTGTCAGTTTATGTCAGTAAGTAGTCTGCACATTGCTTGTATATACCAAGGTATGCGTCATCATCTTCAACTTCTGTAATACCTTCATTCACATTCTTTTTTTCCTTTCCACTGCTCTTCTTCTCCGATCCACGCTTCCGTTTTCCTCCCTTTTCTTCTGACTCAACATCTCTAGCTGATTTGTTTTTATGTTCCATCTCTGAAACCAGCTCGTCAAACACGTCATCAGTTGCTAATGCAATGAGAGGCGAACTATGTGTTGAAGATATCTTTTTCTTCTCGATTGCATAGGCCATCTGTCAAGTTTCATGGAAAAGAGGTTTATTACATTTTACAAATGTTTAATGCATGAATTCTTTCTGTTTGTGTTTTAATGAGTATTAACTTACCATCAGTAAAACCATTGGGCCCCTGGAATGATCGTCGTCACCGTGCCACGATCTTTTCATGCGGTCGAGGCACGCCACCATGTAAGTAAACTAATCAAAACTTTTTATTTCAACTTCTGGTTTTATGCACGGAAGATATCGGACATTAACTAAGTTGTTACTTGTAGTTTCTCCTAGGAACGAAAAGTAGACAACTAGGAAATTCAGGACGAAAACCGTCCATAGTCGTCTATACCCAATATGTACAGGATCAGCTGGAATGGCGACAATCTTTTTCTTTGTATATCTTTAAATTGATCCCTAAACTCCTGCATAACTGTATCCCTCCTCTTGCTTGCCTTCTTCTGTTCAACCAACATAGTTTTTCCACGAGGCAGCTTGAATACGTGGTATACAAGGTCGGCAGTAATGGGTACTAGCCGGTCGTTTCCAACATTCAAGACACACGCATCTGGGTCATAACTTGTGACCAACCAGTGTGCGATTGCTGTTGGGACACCAGTAACCTGAAGGTTGAAAATGGAGCCAAATCCGATTTCGTAAACCTTCTCTCGTTGCTACGCACTCAAACCATGCATCAGATGTAACAAATTATCAATTGAAACTTTTGGCTTAATTTTTGCTCCAGTATATGGTTTGTAAGGTTGTGTTTGTATTTGGCATTTTGCATGAATCGGTGATATTTTGATAGTGACTTCTTTCGCTTTCCTGGTGGGGTGTCAACAAAGTCATCATCCGGATCGGACGGCAATGAAATCCCCTGATCAGGTGTAACACTCTGTAATTGTGTCCAATAGTATAGTACACGTGTTGTATTTTAAAATATAGTCTATTAAAGACCAATAAGGACTAAAGGCGTCAACATGCTCGAACTGAGCCTCTGAGTGACGGTCCGATGTCAACATGCATAAATAACAAGCCTCGAGTGACTGATATGTCAACATGCTTAAATCATTAGCCTCTGAGTGACTGATATGTCAACATGCTTAAAACTTGGCCTCTGAGTGACTGATATGTCAACATCCCCAGCCTCTGAGTGACATCGGAATCAACATGCTTATAATAAGCCTCTGAGTGATCCTTTGCGAAGTCTTAACTCTCATACGTGCCATTTGTTGGACGAGAGGGTTCAATTTTTTTATTATGTGAAAGTTGGATGATGGAAGGATTAAAAGTGTCATGATGTTAACTTATACCTCTGAATGACCAAAATTTAACGAACCGAGAGCTCGACAATGTCTGGGCATAATCCGGGTATGCCAAGTATTAGCTACGAGGGCTAAACGTGCCAAAAAGGTGTTGAAAAAGGTTTTTAGAAGCTTTTTAAAGTTAAGGGGCTAAAGTGTCAAACTTTGAAACTGGCCATGGGGCGATCGCGGGTCGCGAGAGACCTGGCCTGGGTCTCTCGCGGGACGTGAGAAGGGGTCTGCAGCAGAAAGTTTTGCTTGGCTCTCAAACAAAACTCCAAAACCATTAAAATCGAAACGATGCTTCCCAAACTGCTATGCCATGTTTTGGGACACTTGTAAGCTTTCTCTTACACCCCTAAACACTGGCTTCACCTCCTTTGAGTTTTCCAAATAGGTGCTTAAGTTCACATTCCAACTTGCACCTTTCTCATTTATTCACTATTCTCCCTCCTTTGGAAGTTCCAGCTGAAAGGAGCATCCAACTTAGTTCTCTTGCATTTAGGAACCTCTTGTAAGTGTTCCTTGCTCTTGCATTTTCGTTTATAGGCTTTTATAGCCAAAAGTCAAGCGTTTTTCAGAAAACGCTTTGACTTTCGGTTAAGACCATTATGGTCCAGCCATTGTTCCAAATGAACATGTCTAAGTGATCTAATAAGGTATGTGTTAGTCCCTATAAAGGGAACCTTCTGAAGATCACGTTTGCTAGACCAATTGACGGGTCAAAGTTATAATATAAAAAGCGAACATGCCATTTTTCGAAAAATCATAAATTGATCTTATATATGTTATGAAACCTGTTTTGACACTTAAACAAGTTTATAATAATTAATAGAACATGTAAGAACATGTTCGGCTCGTCAATTTCAGTTCTAGGGTCGGTTCGCAACCGAAAGTCACGAAGTTTGACTTCTACTTTGACTTTCGATTCTGACCCGATTTAGATTAGTTACCTACTGATCTAAAGTTGCATTATGATCGTAATAAAATGTAGCATAACCCTCTGAGGTTATATTACATCATCATAATCAGAATCCAAGTTTATGTGCAAGTTCCATAACTATGCCATCTTTGACCAAAATGCCCTTTTTGTATAAAACAAGGTTTTAAATTGTAAGGACTTAAAAATGAGTTTCTACTATCTATATCTAGTAAGATTATTTGGGATGTTAAACCAAGTTATAAACTGTGTTTTCAAACAAGTCCTTAAACTATGTCGGTAAATGGCGATTTTAGCCCTTGTGACTCATAAACTAGTTTTAATCAAATCTTTTCAAGGTAAATCTTTTACCTACTGATATGTTATATTAAATAACATATCTAAGACATTTTAACCTGAACTTAACATCAGTTTTCATAAATATCGGATAAAGACGTCATTTTACGACATAAGCGCTGTTTCGACGCATAGCATGGTTTTAAACCATGTTATGACCAAGACTTGATAACTACTGATTTTAAAACTTCTTTCAAACATATTTAAAGTAGGTACATGTTATAAACTCAGAATCCCAAATAATTTATAAACTATGTGTAAAATGACAAAAAATGCCCCTTCGGTGCATAGTTTGGTCATAAAAGATAATTTACATATATAATTGATATCCTACTGATATTATATCATAAATAAAGTATTTTTCCAGAATACTTATAACTATAACATTAAATTATATTCAAGCTCCTTTTATACGGTATAAAATTACCAAAATGCCCTTATGAGGCATAATTTCGTTTTAGAACCTTAACGGGCATATAAGCTAATATCCAACTGATATTTTAACTTATTTAAGGTATAATGGCATATAGAACTTGTCATGACTTATCCGGTGACCCGATATTGCTAATATGCGCACAGTTACGTATATGTAACTATTTTACGGAAATTAACCGAAACGGGTTTAACCTTGTCATTTCAGTCTCAAAATCCAGAATGTTAATAGTTTACTCATATTAAACAAGTCAAGGTATTTGTTGGGATTAAACTACATTCTATCCAATCATCGTTTAATTTGCGTCATACATTTTGCTCAAGTACGCTAGTCGGTCTAAGTGTATGACTTCAATAAGACCGTTAGTATTTAATTGGTTAGTTTATGCCATAATCCAGACTAGAGACTTGCGATAAATGCTATCTGCACTTAGTCCTTTTTGTGTACGGGGTAGTTATTAAAAATTAAAGAAGACTAGCTCAGGTAAATACTCTCGACTTATTTCCACTATTTGGGTTATGGTAAATTATTACCGCTTGGTCGGAAATGAGATCTATCGAACGCCGGTTCGGGGATAGTAAATTCGCATATTCTGTTTTAATCAGTTTTGTTTGATAACTTAAACATCGGGGTTAACTATCGTGTCCTGGATATCATTGGCTTATTACAATAGAAATGGCCACGACCTTAGCGCGGGTGTAGGCATACACCCGATAGACGCTCAATTATGCATTCCCACAAGGTTGGGAGGAATTGACTCCTTCATGAGTCCAAAGTGGTGTGTACGTTAATTGTGTCTTGGTCTCTGTACCGGGTCCCGTATGTATGAACAAACATGTAAATCTGTTAACAAGGTTGGACGGTCAATTAACCCAAGTTATAAAAAGATTTTGTGCTGATACGCACTTAAAACATTTTTGAAATGTTTTCAAAATGAGTCAGTTGGGTGTATTTACCAAACGAAAGTTGACGTATTTTCAAAATCTAAACTGTAGGTACAATATGAAAATAGGCCGGAGGTGCTCGGTAGTGATAGAGGATCTTGCAAATCCTAAATCTGCCCAAAGTCTGTTTTATATTCTTTCCGTGTACAATTTATGATCCGCCTGTGGATCTCTATTATGAGCCTGTATATTATTTTGTATTTTCGAACATTCGGTTTGTAATAGTAATTTTACTCCAAGATTCCACTGTGTCGTGTTTAATTGACTACGATGATTATCAACTGACGTCACGATACTCCCCGCCCGGGCCCACCGGTGTATGGATTTGGGTTGGAAATCGGGGTGTGACAGGTTGGTATCAGAGCCAACGTTTGAGAGAATTAAACACTATCCTTCTTGTGTTTAATCTCAAACTTACACGAGCATATTCCTTAGACTTCCGAGTCTAGGCATTGACCTAGGATTTACTCATTTCATTATTAAGTTATTAGTATTGTTTTTGAATTGATTTTTAACAGGAAAATGCTGCCACGTGTGAGAGGACAAAGTGGAAGAGGAAAAGGTCCAAAGAGAGGAGGACCATCGGGACGCATCCCTCACAACTCAGATGCCTACCAAGAATCAGGAGATTCGTCTCCTTGGAAACCAGCGAGACGTTCTGTCTCTAACAGAGACACTCGCCCTCACATTGTCAAAATTCTTTCCACTCTCACCACTCCTATCATTCACACATTCTCACCATTCCCATTCTCATCACACTTACCATAAAGAATTAACCCTAATCATTACTTTAACACGCCTCCAGCGATCAAAATCAGTTGGACCAGCCAAACCCTATGGACGAGGACTCCGACCCGGAGATGCCGTCGTCGGGATCAAATATGCATCCCATTGAAATTTTGAGCGATTCAAACTCATATGCCGGATCGCCCTACCAAGGTCCTAATGAGTGGGACCAATACTGGAACCAATTCACCTTCGCCCACACTCCTTCCCATCACTCTCAACCACCTCTTGTTCAAGAAGACGTCCACATGGAACCGGTGGACCAACCTCAACCACCACCTGAATCACCAAGAAGGAAGCGTGGAGCACGTATGTCGGTACGTGCAGGACAAAGGTCGGGATCGCTGCCACCCTTGCCCAATTCCTACCCCAAAATTCAAGAGGACCCACAAATGGGTGGACCCTCTAATGTTTCATCTATAGTGGAACCAAACCAACACCAACACCTGCTATTCAACAACCACCATTGGGTTATACTAACCCAATCCCCGCGTATCCAGACACGTCTGGTATGATCCTTATAACCCGTCTACACCGGTAGAGTATCAAGTGTTGTCGCAAGACCCATACATGCAGGCGGTTATGCACAACGCACTTTATCCATCTCCTTTCCCATCTACTTATCCACCAACTGGATATCCAACTTATGGGTACCAGTACCCGGTTATGCCACAACCACAACCTCCGCCGCCACTTGAGGCCATCAATGAGGCCTTAGAAAGAATGAAAGAAATGCAGCAGCAGGCGGAGAAAACGGAGAATAAAACGAACAAATTCTTCAAGAAACTCTTCAAATTGGTAAAGGGAAAGAAGGACGAGTAAAGTCTCTTCTAATAATATGTAGTCCCTGCGAGGACATTGTTATTTTTTTACTCCCTGCGTGGACATTTCTATTTCTTTAAAGTCCTTGCATGGACAGTTATTTCATTTTCTAGTATTGTAATTTCTATTGGAAAATTTATGAAGTATTTGGAATTATATATATGTATTCATCCTCTTGAAAACCAGCGTCTCGATTTTACTCAAAATTTATGCTCTGCTGTACAATTTAAAAATATCTTAATGGATTGATTATGCCAAGTGGCGTAGACCACATATTGGCCAAGAAATGATAGTTAAGTACGAAGGGGTCTTCTATCAGGATAGTTAAGGGAAGTTATCCTTCTATCCAGAAGTAAGGGACTAGGTCCAAACCTCCAAGGTCGTCAAGGTCAAGGTGACCGGGACCATTAATAAATCATTAAGGTACTCTTATGTAACATTAAGAAATGTTCATACTCTTGGTAGTGTGGCTTGAGGAACAACACTAACCGTCCAGCGGGACAAGCTGATATGCCAAATACATCTGATATGATGTAGGCCAATGTGCCCAATTTATGTCCAATGGGACAGGCTGATATGCCATATACATCTGATATGATGTAGGCCAATGTGCCCAATTATTGTCCAACGAGACAGGCTGATATGCCATATACATCTGATATGATGTAGGCCAATGTGCCCAATTTATGTCCAATGGGACAGGCTGATATGCATATATATCTAATATGATGTAGGCCAATGTGCCCAATTTATGTCCAGCGGGACAGGCTGATATGCCATATACATCTGATATGATGTAGGCCAATGTGCCCAATTATTATGTCCATTAGGGACAAGCCTATGAGCTACATAATTGTTAATGATGACAATGACAGTTGTGACATTACGGTCCACTGTCCAATAATATACGGACTACGTCCAGATTGTAATTTGCCAATGATGGTCCTATTAAGACCTAGGCTATATATAGTTATGTTAAGCCTTAGAGTTGTGATCTTATTCACACTAGTATAGGCAATGGATTGTTATATCCAATATTGTAAACCGATATAGTTGATACACCATGGTTAAATGAAGTTTTATTGGTATATAGAACCCAAGACTTAAAGATGGCTAATTCAAATGAAGCACAAAGTAGCCACATGAATGTTGAATCTAACAAGGCTGAAAACAAAAATATTGATGATGATAATTTTCAAGCTCGCATTGATGCGGCTGTCGAAAAGGCCATGGGAAAGGCCATAGAAAAGCTAAGAGAGTCGAGTGCCACTCGCTCTGCACCCTTATCTATTCCACCTTCTTCAGCTCATAGGGAGAGCTCCGTTCACTCTTCAAATGCGAAGAGTGAACAAAAAAAATAGATCTTACTGAAAAAGTCGTCCTGTTAAGGACGGATGTACCTATAAGTATTTTGTCTCCTGTAAGTCCCTGAGACTTTAACCGGGAGAAAGGAGCTGTAGAAGCCCTAAAGTGGCTAGACGAGATGGAGACAATAGTAGATATCAGCAATTGTGTGATAAGGTTGTCGTCAAGTACGTATCACAATCCTTTAAGGGCGATGCCTTAATATGGTGGAAAGCCATGATTCAATCAGCAGGTGAAGTACACCTGTACAACTTGGGATGGTCTAAGTTTGTTGATTTGGTAAAGGAAACTTACTGCCCACCTCATGAGGTGGAGAGGTTAGAGACAGACTTCTTGTCTCTTTCAATGAAAAACCTAGATTGTCGGAAGTACGTTTCTTACTTTAACTCCCTATCTAGGTAAGTTTCCTATTTGATCACCCCGTCAACGATTGCGCGTTTATAAATGGAGTGGCGCCCGAGATAAAGGGCATGGTAAAGGCTGCACAGCCTAATACCTATAGGTCCGCTATAGACATATCTCTTTCCCTCACCCTTGATTTGGTAAGACAAAGGTTACTTAGGACTGAAACTGATGGAAAGAGGAAACAGGAGGATAATAACTCCCAAATATTTAAAAAGGGAAATTTTGGGTTCAAGAAAACCAGCACACGTCTAATGACAAATCTCTGTGCAAGAACTGTAAATATAGGCATTGGGGACAGTGTGGCATAAATCCACAAACCAACCCTGTGGTATCTGCAAAAGAAAAGGGCATAAGACCTTAGATTGCACGGATCTTAAGGATGCAGTTTTCTACAACTGCAATGAAAAAAGGTATATAACGTACAATTGCCCCAAGAAACCCAAAAGTAACGATACAAAGCCTGGAGAGGCCAAGAAAGGGAATGCCCGTGCCTTTCAAATGAATGTCAAGGAGGCCGTTAATGACAACAACATCAGGAACATTCCTCATTAACAATATTTACGCTAGAGTTCTTTTCGATTTGGGTGCGGATAAATCATTTGTTGACCATAAGTTTAGTAAACTATTAAACTTGCCCATAAGAACTCTAGACAAAATTTATGAGATAGAACTCGCCGATGGAACCTTAGAAACTGCTTCTCCATTCTTGATAAATGCTCTATATCCATTAAGAATCATTCCATCCCTATATCTCTTTTGCCAATGAAATTGGCGGCGTTTGATGTTGTTTTAGGCATGGATTGGTTATTTATAACCAAGCCCATGTTGCCTGCGATAAGAAGCTCATCGAAATTAAAACCCCATCTGGTGAAATGATCACCATACCCCGGAGACTCACACTATGGACTGCCAGACAAGGTGTCATTATTTAAGGCATCCAAGTGTTTGAGAAGAGGCTGTGTCATCTACATGGCACAAGTCACCATAAATGAACCAAAGCCGAACCTTGAAGATCAACCAGTAATGTCGGAGTATCCCGATGTTTTCCCTGAAGAATTACCAGGCCTAACTCCGGACAGACAAGTGGAGTTCAGAATTGACATCCTACCAGTATCAGCACCCGTAGCTAGAGCTCCATATAGACTAGCTCCAACCAAAATGAATGAGTTACGAGTTCAATTGGATGAGCTCTTGGAGAAAGGATTTATTCAACCTAGTTCCTCGCCTTGGGGAGCTCCAATCCTTTTCGTTAAGAAGAAAGACGGATCAATGCGGATGTGCATCGACTTAACAATTAAGAAGAGATATCCTCTGCCCAGGATTGATGATTTATTCGACCAACTTCAAGGGGCTAGTTACTTTTCTAAGATCGATTTGAGATCAGGATATCATCAACTGAATTTTAGGAGTGAAGATGTTCCAAAGACAACCTTCAGAACCCGCTATGGTCATTTTGAATTCTTAGTGATGCCTTTTGGGCTCACAAATGCACCAGCAGTATTCATGGATCTCATGAATAGAGTCTGCAAACCGTATTTGGATAAGTTTGTCATTGTCTTCATAGATGACATACTTATCTATTCCCGTAATCAAGCTGATCACGAGAAACATCTTCGGTGCATCCTAGAACTATTAAGACAAGAGAAACTTTATGCAAAATTCTCTAAATGCTGAATTTTGGCTTAGAGAAGTCCAATTCCTTGGACACGTTGTAAGTGAGTGTGGTATCCAAGTGGATCCCGCTAAAATAGAATCCATAATGAATTCGGAAGTTCCCAAGACTCCATCTGAAATTCATAGTTTCTTAGGACTGGCTGGTTATTATAGAAGGTTCATTGAGAACTTTTCAAGAATAGCCACTCCTTTGACTACCCTGACCCGTAAGAAGGTTAAGTTCGTTTGGGGTCCAAAACAACAAGAATCTTTTAAGATTCTAAAACACAAGTTGAGCAATGCTCCTGTGTTATCTCTACCCGAGGGTATTGAGAACTTTGTTGTCTATTGTGATGCTTCGCACACCGGCATGGGCTGTGTGCTAATGCAAAATGGCAAGGTAATTGCCTATGCATCACGACAATAAAGGTGCATGAAAGGAATTACACTACCCACGATTTGTAACTGGGTGCTGTTGTATTTGCACTAAAACTTTGGAGACATTACTTGTTGGCACGAAGTGTGTTATATACGCTGATCATAAAAGTCTTCAACACCTGTTCAATCAAAAGGAATTGAACATGCGACAACGCCGATGGATGGAAACACTTAATGATTATGATTGCGAGATTCCCTACCATCCCGGCAAGGCAAATGTAGTTGCCGACGCCTTAAGTCACAAAGAAAGAGTTAAACCTATTAGGATTAACGCCAAGAGCATTGAGCTCAGAAATAGCTTAAGTGAAAGTTATTAGATGTGCAAAAGCAAGCCTTATTAGAGGCTAATATTCCTAATGAGGGATTAGACGGAACTGTTAATCAATTAACACCTTGAAAGGATGGAATCCTAAGATTTAATGATAGAATTTGGGTTTCGATCTTTGGAGGACTTAGAGATCTAATCCTCCAAGAAGCGCACAATTCAAGATACTCAGTTCACCCAGGTGGTGACAAGATGTATCAAGATTTAAAGAAGAATTATTGGTGGATGGGTTTGAAGAAATCCATAGCCACTTATGTATCTATGTGTCTGACGTGTTCGCAAGTTAAGGCCGAACATAAAAAACCGTCAGGACTTCTACAACAGCTTGAGATTCCCACCTGGAAATGGGAAATGGTAACTATGGACTTAATTACCAAGTTACCTAAGACCAAATGTGGTAATGACACGATTTCGGTCATAGTTGATAGGCTGACCAAGTCAGCACATTTCTTGCCAATAAAGGAAACATATAATTCAGATAAATTGGCTAAATTATATGTGGACATGATTGTGTCCCTGCACGGTGTGCCAATATCTATTGTATCTGATAGAGATACTAGATACACATCTTACTTTTGGAAAAGTTTCCAACAATCGTTAGGCATACGGTTAAATTTCAGTACGGCTTATCATCCGCAGACTGATGGTCAAAGCGAGCGTACCATCCAAACACTGGAAGACATGCTTAGGGCCTGTGTGATTGATTTAGGTGGAAATTGGGATGACCACTTACCCCTAATAGAATTATCCAATAATAATAGTTATCATACGAGCATCAAGGCAACCCCTTTTGAGGACTTGTATGGGAGAAAATGCAGAATGCCAGTGTGTTGGGCAGAAGTTGAGGAAGCCCAACTATCAGGACCAAAGATTGTCCTGGAGACCACATAAAAGATTGTGCAAATTCGTGACCGTCTCAAAGCTGCTAGGGATAGGTAGAAGAGCTACGCTGACAAGAGACGTAGACCTCTTAAGTTCCAAGTAGGGGACAAGGTCATGCTGAAAGTATCACACTGGAAAGGAGTGATGCGTTTTGGAAAGAAGAGCAAGTTGAGCCCAAGATATATTGTGCCATTCGAGATAGTCGAATGTGTCGGAACTGTAGCTCATAAGCTCAGGTTTCCAGAGGAGCTTAGTGGAATCCATGATGTATTCCACATATCTAACCTTAAGAAATGTCTAGCCGATGAGTCGCTTGCAATGTCGCATAAGGATGTGCAAATAGATGAAAACCTGAGGTTTGTTGAGAAACCAATTTCGATCGAGGATCGACAAGTTAAGAAGCTCCGAAGAAAGATGATACCTATCGTAAAGGTTAAGAGGGATGATTTTAGAGGTCCTGAGTATACATGGGAGATTGAGTCCACTATGCGACAAAAGTACCCCATCTTTTTGAATAAAATCTCAAGGTCGAGATTTCTTTTAAGGGGGTGAAGATGTAACACCCTGTAAAATCTGTCCAATAGTATAGTGACACGTGTTGTATTTTAAAATATAGTCTATTAAAGACCATTAAGGACTAAAGGCGTCAACATGCTCGAACTGAGCCTCTGAGTGACGGTCCGAGTCAACATGCATAAATAACAAGCCTCTGAGAGACTGATATGTCAACATGCTTAAATCATTAGCCTCTTAGTGACTGATCTGTCAACATGCTTAAAACTTGGCCTCTGAGTGACAGATATGTCAACATGCCCAACCTCTGAGTGACATCGGAATCAACATGCTTATAATAAGCCTGTGAGTGATCCTTTGCGAAGTCCTAACTCTCATACGTGCCATTTGTTGGAGAGAGGGTTCAATTTTGTAATTACGTGAAAGTTGGATGATGGAGGGATTAAAAGTATCAAGATGCTTATAATAAGCCTTAAGTTCACATTCCAACTTGCACCTTTCTCATTTATTCACTCTTCTCCCTCCTCTGAAGTTCCTAGCTGAAAGGAGCATCCAACTTAGTTCTCTTGCATTCTAGGAACCTCTTGTAAGTGTTCCTTGCTCTTGCATTTTCGTTTTAGGCTTTTATAGCCAAAAGTCAAGCGTTTTACGGAAAACGCTTTGACTTTCGGTTAAGACCATTATGGTCCAGCCATTGTTCTAAATGAACATGGCTAAGTGATCGTAATAAGGTAGGTGTTAGTCCCTATAAAGGGCACCTCCTGAAGATCACGTTTGCTAGACCAATTGACGGGTCAAAGTTATAATATTGAAAAGTCAAACAGACCATTTTTCGGAAAAATCATAAATTGATCTTATATATGTTATGAAACCTGTTTTGACACTTAAAAAGTTGATAATAATTAATAGAACATGTAAGAACATGTTCGGCTTGTCAATTTTAGTTCTAGGGTCGGTTCGCAACTGAAAGTCGTGAAGTTTGACTTCTGCTTTGACTTTCGATTCTGACCCGATTTAGATTAGGTACCTACTGATCTAAAGTTGCATTATGATCGTAATAAAATGTAGCATAACCCTTTGAGGTTATATTACGTGATCATAATCAGAATCCAAGTTTATGCGCAAGTTCCACATTATGCCATCTTTGACTAAAATGTCTTTTTTGCATAAAACAAGGTTTTAAATGGTAATGACCTTAAAAATGAGTTTCTACTGATGTAATATTATAAGTAAGATTATTTGGGATGTGAAACCAAGTTATAAACTGAGCTTTCAAGCAAGTCCTTAAACTATGTCGGTAAATGGCGATTTTAGCCCTTGTGGCTCATAAACTAGTTTTAATCAAATCTTTTCAAGATAAATCTTTTAATACTGATATGTTATATTAAATAACATATCTAAGACATTTTAATCTGAACTTAACTTTCAGTTTTCATAATATCGGATAAAGACGTCATTTTACGACATAAGCTCCGTTTCACGCATAGTATGGTTTTAAACCATATTATTGACCAAGACTTGTTACCTACTGATTTTAAAACTTCTTTTAAACATATTTACAGTAGGTACATGTTATAAACTCAGAATCCCAAATAATTTATAAACTATGTGTAAAATGACAAAAAGCCCCTTCGGTGCATAGTTCGGTCATAAAAGATAATTTACATATATAATTGATATCCTACTGATATTATATCATAAATAAAGTATTTTCCAGAATACTTATAACTATAACATAAATTATATTCAAGTTCCTTTTATATAAAATTACCAAAATGCCCTTATGAGGCATAATTTCGTTTTAAAACCTTAACGGGCATATAAGCTAATATCCTACTGATATTTAACTTATTTAGGGTATAATGGCATATAGAACTTGTCCATGACTTATCCGGTTACCCGATATCGCTAATATGCGCACAGTTACGTACATGTAACTATTTTACGGAAATTAACTTAAACGGGTTTAACCTTGTCATTTAAGTCTCAAAATCCAGAATGTTAATAGTTTACCCATATTAAACAAGTCAAGGTACTTGTTGGGATTAAACTGCATTCTATCTAATCATCGTTTAATCTAGAGTCATACGTTTTGATCAAGTACGCTTCGGTCTAAGTCTATGTCTTAATAAGACCGTTAGTAATTAATTGGTTAGTTTATGCCATAATCCAGACTAGAGACTTGCCGGTAAATGCTATCTGCACTTAGTCCTTATTGTGTACGGCCGAGTTATTAAAAATTAAAGAAGACTAGCTCAGGTAAATACTCTCGACTTATTTCCCCTATACGGGCTTGGGTTACGGTAAATTATTACCGCTTGGTCGGAAATGAGATTAATCGAACACCGGTTCGGGATAGAAATCCGCATATTCTGTTTTAGTCATTTTTTTTGATAACTTAAACATCGGGGGTTAACTACCGTGTCCTGGATATCTTCGGCTCATTACAATAGAAATGGCTACGACCTTAGCGCGGGTGTAGGCATACACCCGATAGACGCTCAATTATGCATTCCCACAAGGTTGGGAGGAATTGACTCCTTCGTGAGTCCAAAGTGGTGTGTACGTTAATTGTGTCTCGGCTCTCTACCAGGCCCCGTATTTATGAACAAACATGTAAATTTGTTAACAAGGTTGGACGGTCAATTAACCCAAGTTAAAAAAAGATTTTGTGTTGATTCGCACTTAAAACTTTTTGAAATGTTTTCAAAATGAGACAGTTGGGTGTATTTACCAACGAAAGCTGATGTATTTTCAAAAGACTGAACTGCAGGTACAATACGAAAAAGGCCGGAGGTGCTCGGTAGTGATAGAGGATCTTGCAAATCCTAAATCTGCCCAAGTCTGTTTTATATTCTTTCCATGTACAATTTATGATCCGCCTGTGGATCTTCTATTACAAGCCTGTATATTATTTTGTATTTTCGAACATTCGGTTTGTAATAGAATTTTACTCCAAGACTTCCGTGTGCCGTGTCTAATTGACTATAATGATTATCAACTAACGTCACGATACTCCCAGCCCGGGCCCACCGGTGTCTGTATTTTGTGTTGGAAATCTAGGGTGTGACATCAGGCTTCTTTGGGATTATCTTGGATTCTACATTAAACAAACATACTATTAGTAATCCCGCACACTATAGAAATTTAGTTCAATATAATTTTCAACGTAAAATGCATACCATTTGTGTTTGTTCCTGAAACCAACCATCGCCGTTGATTTAAATTGCTTCCCTGGCGGGAGCATTACTTTTGTTGTTTTTTGTTCAAGTTGTGGTGGCACTTCTTTGTTTTGATTTGTAATCTCACTCATACGCTCAGCTATATGAGCATGCACATCTGCCGTAAATAAAGTCAAGTCTTATGAGTTAATTTTTATGTTGCAATCGTTACATATGTGCGTGACATTTAGTTGCAATGCAAGTACCTTTCTTCTCATATTCCTCTGCATCTGAATCTGAACAGATGACAGCGTTTTTTTGTGTTCTTATATTTTGATCGGTACATTTTTGAACTGAGACGCTGGCTTTTCCTAACTATAGAGTACACATGTGCAACAAATGTATTATAACCCGTTATTACATATATGTATTATAACAATGTATATTTAAACCAAGTTATTACAACAAATGTGTTATAACACAGGTATGAGACCAAAACATAATTAAAACAGAAATAAAAGAACACATAAACTTATTGTAAAGGAACAATGCAAGCCCCTTTGTGCCTACATATATTTATAATAACATCATAGCCATTAAATGATCGTTGTAATAGTTATACCCTAACAGAAACCAAAACCCACCCTAACAGATAAACCCTAAGTTTTGGAATGCAGTTTTTTGTTTGAATGAATACAACTTACAACGAACACCATAGATGATAAATAACACCAAAAAACAACATAACTCATTGAAAACACGACATCAGTTTTTTGTTTAATGAATACAACTCATTAAATAACACCTTAACAGATAAACCCTAACAGAAACCACCACGGAAACCAAAAATCCACCCAAACAGATAAACCCTAAGTCTTAGAATGCAGTTTTGTTTGAATGAATACAAAAAACAGCATAACTCATTGAAGACACCACAACAGTTTTTGTTGAATGAATACACCTATAAACAATACCCTAACAATAATAACACCATGTTTTCAATGAGTTATGAATACAACAGATAGACCCTAACAAAAAGCAAAAACACCCAAACAGATAAGCCGTAACAGAAACCAAAAAACACCCTATCAACTTACAAAAAACACCACAGTAACAATAATAACACCATGTTTTCAATGAGTTATGAATACAACAATAAAGCCTAACATAAACCAAAAAACACCCTAACAGATAAATCCTAACAGAAACCAAAACACCCTAACAACTTATAAAAAACTCCACAGTAACCAAAAAAATACCCTAACAGATAAACCCTAACACTTAGAATGCAGTTTTGTTTGAATGAAAACAACTTTACAACGAACACCATACGTAATAAATAACACCAAAAAACAGCATAACTCATTGAAAACACCACATCAGTTTTTGTTGAATGAATACAACTATAAATAATACCCTACAATAAAAAAACCAGGTTTTCAATGAGTTGATAAATACAATAGAAATAACACCCTAACAAATAACCTAACAGAAACCAAAAACCACCTTAACAACTTATAAAAAACACCACAGAAACTAAAAAACACCCAAACAGAACAATCCTAATTCCTAGAATGCAGTTTTTTTTAATGAATACAACTTACAACGAACATCATAGATAATAAAACAGACCAAAAACCAGCATAACTCATTGAAAACACCATAGCAGTTTTCATCTGTTGAAATAAGGAACCTATTGAAAACCCTAATTCATACAACTAAAGCAATCAGCAATAACACCATAAATCGTTTAAAGACGACTAAAAAACACCCTAATTTCATAAAACATTACTTACCTCTAGGTGTTTTTGCAGGATTTCCCGCGGCGTAAATGCGATTTCGTTACCTTCTTCCGGTCGCCAACAGATTGTTGCTTAATCTTCTTCATTGTGCTGAGAGACTTGCGATTGGAATTCGGATTGAAAATAGTTTACTGATTAAACTCCGAATTTCTCGATGGATTGATTTTGATTGTTGGGGGAGAAGATACGGTTTTTGTTTTTAAAGAGATTGAAAGTTCGAAAATACCCCTAAATGCTCCAATCAATTATAATTTTTGGAAACATTATTTGCAAAATTGCCACTATGATCTCAACCATTAGATATTTAATCTAATGGTTGATATTTTTTCTTATCCTTCTCACACTTTAAAATTTTCACATAATCACCTATATATATATATATATATCGTGTGAGGTTCCTGTAAAAGTACATTTTTTCGTGAGAAGTGTGAGAAGGCATAGAAATTGACATGTAGGCACTATGTTTTGAACTTAGGCATGCTGTTTTAGGTTGAAATTGACATGTAGGCAATATATATATAAAGACGTATAGTTTTAACATTAGTTCAACAACTTTTGGTCAGCGCCAAGCCTAATATATAAACCGTGTTATACAACTCACTCAACCAAGTTTTGGCATATAATTGAAGCCTAGCATATAGACCGTGTATGCCAATTATAATAGCGTTGATAAGTGAGAGTTGATCATAAGATGTGTTTTAGACCAAACCCAATGCAATACATTCGAGGTGCATATGTGACATAGATGATGAGTTGAGGAGAGTAGAGAGAGGGTAGAAATGTTCTTAGCTAAGTGCATGCATTTTTAGAGAGAGAGAGAATGAGGTTTGTGAGGTTTGTGAGTAGTGAGGTCTTAAATAAAGAAAGAGAAAGAGGAAAGAGAGTGAATAAGGAGATGATGTGGCAAAAATTTTGTAAGAATTTTCATCTTGTATTGGATATGATCTTACCACACATGGGTCAACCTCTACCATAAGGGGTCCCCCTACTAATATATGAGTTGTCACACACCATAAATGTATTACAGGCTTCACACCACCAAGTTTATCAAGAACACTCACAAGACCAAAGACCAAAACAGAATCACAAGCCCATTAACGAGGAAGAAGGGTAAAAAGAATTATTGAAAACATAGTACACCACTTTGCTAAAGTTTAAATATTTGATACATACCAAGTTTCATCTATAACGTAAGCAACACAAGAAGTTTAGCAAAAATGGCCATAGAAAGTTGTCCACGTACATGATTATCAGAAGAATCATGATGGATCAAGTATAAGAATCAAACAACTTTTGATAGTTCTCTCTCTCTCTCTTTCTCTCTCAAACTAGGCTATTATGAGTGATTTCTTGGAGTGATCCCAAACTCTTAGTGGCCTCTCAAGACAAGAGGGTATGTGTCTGAAAATTGGGAGACTAATGAGTGGAATGGGATGAGGAAAATGGGATACCAAGCTTCTATGTATAGGCTGATTGGGTGCAGGTGTGCACGACGATGCATACTTAGGCACAATCATGCCTTGTTCTTTTTTCCTTACATCTCTTAGTCTTTTTTTCTCCTTTCCCGTTCCTTGTTGTTGTATTCCATTATAGGCACAATTGTGCCTAGGGTGATGGAGGGTCGTGCATGGACATGTGTCCAAATAGGCTTCAAAAGGTGTTAGTCTTGTCGGATCTCGAAGCTTCCAGTCTCTGTCTTCATCCTGCACGATCATACCTAAGTGGTGCATGGTCGTGACTTCGCATATCGTGGAACTTTTTTACCAGACTTTGTCACACCCTGATTTCCTGGTGGGCCCGGACTTGGGGTTTGCGTGACTATTGATAATAGTATCACAATAGGCAGTGGAAGATGGAATAAAGTGTTGATACACTTTTGTGTCTGTCGCTTGTTCTTAGTTACGTCAGTAAATGTACGGTTTTTGTTTGTTGTGTCTGTAAAGTTTGGTCATGTCAACCAAATTAAGATATCCTCCTATCTTGATTTAGTTCGTCGTTTAGTTTATTCGTGTGAATGAAAGATGCTCCGTACGAGCAAGTTGCTTGCTCGTACGAGCCATTACATGTTCGTACTAGTCATTGCATGCTCGTACAGTAACCCTGTTAACAAGAACATTGTTTGTTCGTATGAACGACATACTCATTCGTACGAGCCATAAGCTTTTCGTACGAGCTACCATCTCTGAATGTTCTTCGTGTCTTTGTAGTGCTTCGTACGATCAGTGCCATTCTTCGTACTGTTGCTAGCTGTTGGCACTATATAAACAGACATGCACTTCTCAGTGACTAGAGTTGATACGTGTGACTCTAAAGAAGGTGAGACACTAAAAGAGCACAAAGAGAGAACACTGAGAGTGTATAGAGAGATAAGCAGTTTATTCAAGAGTGTATGTTTTGGGTCTCTCTACAAATCAATATAGTGAACATTTGAATATATATCTTTTGTTATATTGGTTGTGCTCTTGCTTTGGTTTGCATATATACTTGGATTTCGCACTCATGTGTGTTGCATAAACAAGGAAGCAGGTTTATCTTGATCCTCCAAGTGGACCTTCAAGTGGTATTGAAGCTAAGGCTCTCTTCCTTGTTTAAAACCAAGCATAATGTTGTGTTTGAGCAGGCTGTGAGGGTTTCTGGAAATGTTCTTGAGCTTCTAACAAGAAACTTAAGTTTTTAAAAGAAAAGTAGCTTAAAACTTAGGTAAAACTTGTTGTATCCAGAAAATTTTTATAAAAACCTTGTTAGAATACAGGGAGACATGTTAGGATATGGTTTTTCTTGAAATTTTCTATCAAAGTTCAGTTGGACATATTTTCTCAGTGAAACACCTGCCGGAAAACTCACCGGAATATTCTTTAGGGTTGACCAAATATCAGGACTTGACTGTTTTGACTAAAAAGCTGATATTGGAATGTTTGTCTTTTTAACCAAAACTGTGTAGACAACTGACATCTTTCGAACAAACTCAGAAACAAGTCTCTGTTAGAAAAGGAAATTTTCACCAACCAACCCTGCAAAAAGATTCCTTCCTGCGAAAAACAAAACATCAGCGAATAACCCATCCAAACGAAGAATAAGACTGTTTGTGCGAAAGACCAAGTTACTGCACGAAGAACCTTTTCGTGCGAAGCATAGGTTGCTCACATGAAAGACGGTTATTCGTATGAACAACCTGGTTCGTACGAAGAACAATGACTCGTACGAATCACTGGTTCGTACGAAGAACTAAGTTGTTTCGTGATTTGTTTTGATTGCTCGTGAGCAAGTTCTCAATACTTCGTGGTTTTTAAATTTGTGAACTTTAACAAGTAGATTTTTATTTCAAGATTAATTTTTGAAATTTTAAGTTGATTTTCATAAACAAGCAAACAAAATGGGTACAAATCCTTGGGATTGGGGTGTAGTTCAAGTTCAAGCCAAGATTCATCACAATCTAGCTCCGCAACCTCATGGGTAAAATATTTAATACCTCTACAAATGCTTACCGCTGGTTAATGTGCTTTTGTTACGAATCAAATTCAAAGCGTTCAAACTCTTCTCCTTAGCGAGAGTGAAACTAGAAGTAACAACCGTCCACCAAAGTTGAATCATATGAACAATTATCCTTCATGGAAAATTCGTTTTCATACGTATGTTCTTGGTTAGAATACCGAGTTGTGGACATGTTTTACTTCTCCGTACAAAGAATCTCTCGAAGAAGTTGTATCAAATTCAACCTCTTTAGCCGAATTAGATGAGAATGATAAAAGGGCCTATGATCTAGAAAAGAAGGCCTTTGCCATTCTTACACAAGCACTTCACAAAGATATTTATCATCAATTTATGTATTGTACAACTACGAAGAGCTTGTGGGACTCGTTGAAAACAAGAGGAGAAGGAAATGCAGCAAAAAGAAAGATTCGACATGATCTTTAAAGAAAGAGTTTGAAGGGTTTCTGTTTATGGTAGTGAAATACTAAGTGATATGACAAATCGTTTCTATCATTTGCTCAGTGAGATGTACTCATACAGGGTTAACGCATCACAACAGGAGCTTGTTATGCATTTTGCTTATGCACTACCACCCAAATGGAGTCAATTTATTGAATTGCTAAAACATACAGGTGTTTTGGATGTGATCAGCATTTACGAATTTGTTCAGAAACTTGAAAACAAAAATGAAGAAGAAATTCGCAAGGCAAAACGATTTCCAGTTCTGCAAAACCCAGAGATGTATTTTGGGAGCGTTAACACAGGTATAAGTACAATTCAACAACCGAAGCTTCAAACAACATTCATGTCAAATACAAATCCTTTTCTACCGCAAGTTAAACCAGATCAATCGGTTGGTTCAAGTGCTCAAGTTTATGAACAAGCTTTTGATCCAAAAGCCTTTCTTCTTCTACCTCAAGATATTAGTTCAACTGCTCAAGCTTATGAACAAGAAATTGATCCAAAAGCATATCTTCCTCAACCACAAGTTGTTACACCACAAGTTCAACAACAAGCTTTCTATGGTAAAACTTTCAACCCACAAATTCCAACACTATCAGACTGATACATCAAAGCTTTATAATGAAGTGTGGAAGTTGCCCGGGAACATATGGAGCTTCTAAACACTTTGGTGAGCTCTGTCACACCCCGACCCGCAGCAGAATAAGAGTCGGGGCATAATTGGGTTATCACCAAAGCTCATGATGTTTACTAATATGTTTCAAATTTATTAAATTCAAATTACATCTCAAAGATTTCAAGTCAAGTTCATACAATACAAGGAGAGGAAAAAGTAACTAAAACAATCCAAAATCTAAACTGGTTTATTCTTCTAGGCCGCCCTATGTGTTTCTTGCTTCAACTTGGTCACCTGTATCATGTGTAAAAATGGGGAATTTTGGGTCAACAAAAGTTGGCGAGTGAACCTTATTAAAAACATTTGTTATTGATTCCTTGTTGTGTTTAATATGGAAAAATTGTGCAATAATCATATATGAACAAACGTATGCAAACAAACAATCACAAACACCTTGCATGAGTATATGATATGAATGACAATGTATATGTTGGCAACTTCTCGTTCACACTCATAGGTAATGGGGAACAGACGGCCTATGATGATGTATGTGAGATCAAGGCTCAATCAAACGGAGCCGATCTTATGTTGGCAACGCCTCGTTCACGCTCATAGGTAATGGGGAACAGCTCACGCTCATAGGTAATGGGGAGCGGCGGCCTATGATAATGTATGTACTGAAAATGATAACTTTAATCTAAACATTAACCACACAAACAATTGATATATATTGGCAACACATTTGATCATGAATATGATGGGTGCACAAGTGTTTAATTGAAATAAATAAATAGCGACACATGATACACCCCAAAATGTGATTAAAACGGGGAATTGGTAGAGGTTCACTCACATTGGGTGCGTTCGTTTGAAGATGTTGAATGCGCACGAGTTTAGAGGAGTGATCGACGAGGAATAACTAACCTAATTAAAAACGAAAAGGTACGGTAAATAAGTGGATTTTATTAACAATTTTAATAGGATTTTTGGATATATTTTTGTGAGTTTAAGGCTATTTTCTAACTTTAAAAACGTTATTTTTAAGTATTTTTAATTGATTTTTAAAATAAATAAATAAATAAAAATAATAAAAAAAATTTGACTTTTGACTTTGACCGTTGACCATGACTGTTGACCGTTGACCGTTGACCGGTTCGGTCGTGTATAAGCATGCGCTGGGTGAGACTCGAACCCGTGACCTCCCGTACGCGTGCACACAGCTCTACCAACTGAGCTACGTGTCTAACCCGAAATATTTCTGTTTTTAATTATATTTATACACTATTTAATTTAATCCGAAAATCATTTATTGAAAAAGGATTTAATTTTATTGAACCAGAGCTCTCAACAGGTCTCGAACCCGGGACCTGCGGTTTAGTTTTTGCACACAGTCCACCGCTGGACTGTGTGTCTAACCTGGTTAATATTCTTGTTTTTATTATACTTAACATCTTACTGTGAGTTAACCCGGTTCGGTTTTAAAAAAACATTTTTATTTCCGAGGATAGGGTCGTGATAGGGATCGAACTCGAGACGTATGTTTATTGTTTGCACACAGTCCACCGCTGGACTGTGTGTCTAACCCGTTTATTATCCTGATTTTAATTAATCTTATACACCAGTTCGAACTCATCTTCTTCTTTCAAAACACAGACAACGGTTAATCAACTGTTTCTTGTTAAATTCAATTAACGAACTTTATAAGCGATCGTAATGCGATGAAATAGAGAGAGTTTTGGAATTGAATATACCGAACAGGTGTCTTTCTCAGAACTCCGGCAAGGATTCGTCGGCTCTGTTTTGTGAACTCCTTCTGTTCGGATCGATTAACAGTTTTGATTGTTTAGATGTGAAATTGAGTTACTAAACAATGATTAACAGGAGGTTTAGTTGATCATACCGATTAACAGCGTGAGTTCGGAAATTCCAGCGATTTTCCGGCGAGTACAGAATATCCGGCAACGTCGTCTGGGATTGATTCTGGGTGATGGATTGATGTTAGTAATGGTCTAACAATGGATTGAAACAGAAAGAGTCGAGGTATTTACCGTGTTGCTGTGAGTCTCGGTTTTCCGGCGAAAGTCCGGTGATGGCAGAAAATGTCACACCCCGACCCGCAGCGGAAAAGGTGATCAGGGCATGATTGGGTTATCATCAAAGCTCATGACATTTATTTTAACGTTTCATATTCTTTAGTACACTTTAATGGAAAATTACAATCAATATTACAACATGTCCTAAATATCAATCTAGGCTTCATTGTTTTCTTCTAAGGCATTTCCTATGTTTTCCTTGCTTCATCCTGTTCACCTGTATCATGTGTAAAAAGGGTTTTTGGATCAACAAAAAGTTGGCGAGTGAATCCTATGGAAAACATTTGAACAAGTTTATTTAATTGATTATGAAATAAAGTGCACAACCACACATGAGTAAAAATAGATGTAAACTTATTCATAAATCAATTTAATATTAAACAATACACACATGAACAATAATGGATCGTTTAGAGGCACGCGTTGCTCAACTCGTCTCTCACGAGGAACTGATGGGCCTAATGAATGAATTGCATAAACATGATAATATGAAAGACATAACTACAAACAATATAAACTCAATAATACACACACGAACAATAATGGATTGTTTTTGAGGCACGCGTTGCTCAACTCGTCTCCCACGAGGAACTGATGGGCTTAATGAATGAATTTCATATAAGTTGACAAAATGAAATACATAATCACAACAATATAAACAATCTAAGTTTAGATCACGATATGGTATGGCACAAGTTTAAATAAACGAGTTAATTATTTTGTGACACATGACAACACCCCAAAACGTGTAATTAAAAAGGGGGAGTTGTAAGATTCACTCACAGTGGGTGCGTTCGGTTGATGATGTTGAATGCACGCGAAGTGGTTTTAACCACGAGTGAAATTAACCTAGATAATGGCATAATGTTTTGGTAAGTAAACGGATTTTATTAATCCATTTTAGTAGGATTGTTGGGTGTATTTTTGTGAGTTTAAGGCTATTTTCTAACCTTAAAAATGTTGTTTTTAAGTATTTTTATTGATTTTTAATTAAAATAAATAAATAAAAATAATAAAAAAAGTTGACTTTTTTGACCGTTGACCGTTGACCATTGACCATTGACTGTTTGACTTTGACCGGTTCGTATGCATGTAAGTGTGCGCTGAGTGAGGCTCGAACCCGAGACCTCCCGTACGCGTGCACGCAGCTCTACCAACTGAGCTACGTGTCTAACCCGAAATATTTCTGTTTTTAATTATATTTATATATTAATTAGATTAATCCGAAAATCAATTTATTTCTAAAAAGATTTTACTGAATCGGACCGGTGCGCTCCACAGGTCTCGAACCCGGGACCTATGGTTTAGGTTAACATACAGTCCACCGCTGGACTGTGTGTTTAACTTGTTATATAAACCGATTTTTATTATACTTATATACAAACTGAACATTTCCATTTCTGTCTTAAATAAAAAGTTTAATAATTATCCGGGCCGGTGCGGTAGCCCGGACTCGAACTCGTGTCCTGTGATTTAAACATACACACAGTCCACCGCTGGACTGTGTGTCTATCTTGGTTATTATTTCGGTTATTATTATACTTAACATGTACAGCGGTGACTCCGGTTCGGTTAACAAAAAAAAGGACATTTTTATTAAGGCAGCATGCGTGGGACAAGATTCGAACTCGAGACGTTTACGTGTTTAATGTGCACACAGTCCACCGCTGGACTGTGTGTCTAACCCGAGTTATTTCTTGATTTAAATTAAACTTATATGTTACCGAAACTTCGTCTTCTTCGTCAGTTTTAACCAGAAACGATGATTGACTGGTTCGAAGTTTTAATCATGTTCGTTAGCGTATTTCAGTTAATTATAGGTGAGATATAAATAAAAAGAAAGAAAAATTAGGCGTAAGGTATACCGACTGGACTCCTCTGTTTTTCCGGCAGAACTCCGGCGACAACAAAAGATTCCGGCGTCGTGTGTCTTGCAGCAGAGAGTCCTCAGCAAGCTTGAAAAGGATGTGGGTGACTTCGGTATAAGCTCAGGGGGTTCAGTAAGGCTCAGAAGTGAAGGGTTCGGTTTTCCGGCGATGAGCAGAAATTTTCCGGCGAGTGAAATTACGTCGGGTAAAGGTGCGGTTTTGAGCGAAAAAGCTTGCAGAGGTTCGAGGAGGTATTTATAGGGCAGGTCGTCGATGAATTTGGTCCGATTTCCGACTTGATTCGTCGGTTAAAAATTCTCCGGCGGTTATAGCTTGTGACGCGGGTTCAGGCGTCGGTTATAACCGATGTGGGTTTAAATGTTTACGTTAAGACTTGAAGAAACCGTCCAATCTCGTGAGATCGCCGGGATTTCCGACGACTGAAATTTGGGCGCCGGTTTTGAATTCGGAAAAACATGTTATGAATTAATTGATTCTAATAATTAACAAGAAACACTAGTGGCGCAGTGGTTGGAGAGTTGAGTGTTAAGTCGTTGACCCGGCTGACTGACCCGGGTTCGAAACCCGGCAGAAACATTTAATTTTTATTTCATTATTTTTAACAATTTTTCAAAAACAAATTATATATATCCAATATAATAATTAATTATGTATCGTTTAAAATTAATTTGGGCATTAAATATGCCACGGAATTTTAAACTGATTGTTCGGTTAATAAACGGAGCGGGTTTGGTAAAATCCGTTTTTGATGGATGTTACAGTATCCCCTGCTTTTTATAAATTTCGTCCCGAAATTTAAATAGTGAAATATTTGACTAAAAGAATGATGGTGTTTAGTTTGACAGTTACATGCTTAGAAAAAGTAAGGTTTTAAGTTTTTGTTTGAGGCGGTAACGTTCCTTGTAAGGGTTAAGTACCCTATTACAGGAATCGCTTTTTGTTGCCTACTGTAAAAGTATTGATAAGCAGAATTGATTCGCTAAATATGATATCATGCATAAGAGTTTGGATATGTTTGGAAGGATATGGTTATATCCTAAGGCAAAACTTCTAATACTACAACCTACATGGAACTTCTCATAACCATCTAACAATACCTCTGATCCTTTGACAAGAATACTTATATATAGGAAGTACCAGCGGCGTATCCACCATATTCTTGTCAAATTTTCATTGGTTTTATCAGTAAGTTATGATTGGTTCTATGACTATAGAACATAAATAAAACACAACAGTTAATATTTGAATCCACATTCTGATAGCATATATGTTTGAATGGTGACAGTTCCTCTCTCGTTTGTTATGATGGAGAGGTTAGTTTATGTAGAAATGGAACACAATCCAATTTCTTTAAATAGCGAGATGATATAAATGTAACACAAATTTTAACCCAGGGCAATACTAAATCCTACATGGAACTTCTCATAACCGCCTGATAATGCCTCTGATCCTTTGGCAAGAATACTTATATATAGGAAGTACCAGCGGCGTATCCACCATATTCTTGCCAAATTTTCATTGGTTTTATCCACCAGTTATGATTAGTTACCAAGAAACTACTAAATCCTACATAGAACTTCTCATAACCGTCTGACAATGCCTCTGATCCTTTGACAAGAATACTTATATATAGGAAGTACCAGCGGCGTATCCACCATATTCTCGTCAAATTTTCATTGGTTTTATCAGTGAGTTATGATTAGTCCTATGTGACTCTACAACCAATACAACAAACACAAAATACTGAAAATGAAAAAATGTCTGTGCGATCAAGGCTCAATCAAACGGAGCCGATCGTATTGCATGTACTGAAAATGAAAATGTCTGTGCGATCAAGGCTCAATCAGGCGGAGCCGATCGTATTGCATGTACTGGAAATAATAAATTTAATCTAAACAACAATCACACAAACAACCTATACATGGAACCTCTCATAACCGCCTGATAATGCCTCCGATCCTTTGACAAGAATACTTATATATAGGAAGTACCAGCGGCGTATCCACCATATTCTTGTCAAATTCT
Organism: Scalesia atractyloides; assembly: GCA_947069175.1. Classification (NCBI taxonomy): domain Eukaryota; kingdom Viridiplantae; phylum Streptophyta; class Magnoliopsida; order Asterales; family Asteraceae; genus Scalesia; species Scalesia atractyloides. Next base: position 53,439,758 of record CAMTDV010000116.1, read on the forward strand.
CATTGACTTTATCCGCAAGTTATGATTAGTTTTATGCGACTCTACAACAAACACAACAACCACAAGATACTGATAATGAAAATGTCTGTGAGATCAAGGCTCAATCAAACGGAGCCGATCGTATTGCATGTACTGAAAATGAAAATGTCTGTGCGATCAAGGCTCAATCAAACGGAGCCGATCGTATTGCATGTACTGAAAATAATAAATTTAATCTAAACAATAATCACACAAACAACCTATACATGGAACCTCTCATAACCGCCTGATAATGCCTCCGATCCTTTGACAAGAATACTTATATATAGGAAGTACCAGCGGCGTATCCACCATATTCTTGTCAAATTCTCATTGACATTATCCGCAGGTTATAATTAGTTCTATGCGACTCTACAACAAACACAACAACCACAAGATACTGATAATGAAAATGTCTGTGCGATCAATGCTCAAACAAACGAGCCGATCGTATTGCATGTACAGAAATTGAAAAATGTCTGTGCGATCAAGGCTCAATCAAACGGAGCCGATCGTATGTGGGCACGCCAGGTTCAACCTCATAATAAAATGGGGAACATGCTCAACGCTCATAATGTAATGGGGAGCGGCGGCCTATGAAATTGCATGTACTGAAAATAATAAACAATAATTACTCAAACAGTTTACACATGGAACCTCTCATAACCGCCTGATAATGCCTCTGATCCTTTGACAAGAATACTTATATATAGGAAGTACCAGCGGCGTATCCACCATATTCTTGTCAAAGTTTCATTGGCTTTATCCTTAAGTTATGATTGGTTCTATGTGATTCTAAAACATAAAGAAAAACATAAAACTAAACGATTGGAGTTGAATCTGGACCTTCGGTGAAGAGGACTAGTTGGGTATCTTCGTTTGGGCCGTCATTATCTTCGACAGGATTGGCGTTGATGTTGAAGACTCTTCCTCTTGCTGGTGGCCTAGCGGTTGGGTTTTCTTGGTTTACTTGGTTAACTGGGTTTGATTGGGCTTGAGAGTTTATGATGTTAACCAATCGAGGGCACGTGTTTCTAAAGTGGGTAGGGTCGCCACAATTGAAACAAGCTCGAACATATGGGAACATGGGGTATTGGGGTTGTTGATAGGTTTGGATCATGTGTTGAGTAGGGGGAGAGATTTGGTTTTGAAAGGTGCGGCAAACCTTGCTCAAATGACCATAGCGTCCACAAGTTGCCCATAGTCGACAAGGTAAGGTAAGGGGATGGTGATAAAAACAGTTGTTGCATCGAGGGTGAGGTCCAAGATATGGTTTCTTATTTGGGTAAGTTGAGTTGGGTGCCACTTGAGTGATTGGGATAGCTTGGATGGGTATGGCGTGTGAAATTGGTTGATTTCGTTGGATAGCAGCGAAAAGTTGCCCGTCTCTCTTTCTCTTAGAATTGGGTTGAGAAGGGGATTCGGTTTGGGTGTAGTCGGAGGTTTCAGTCGATGCTTTATCCTTCTTCTTCTCCTCCTTGAAGTCTTTGTTCCGGATTCGGTTTCTCGGTGAGCTCTGTTGCTAGCTCCATTGCTGCTTCCAAAGTTGCAGGCGTGGTACTTATTACAGAGTCTTGAATCTTTGACGGAAGACCACGAATGTAGTGCTCGATCAAACGGTAGAGGGGAGTGAACATGTTGGGAACCATTTGATGTAACTCGAGGAATCTTTTGTTGTACGTGATGTGGTCGCCTTCCTTTTGCTTCAACGAATAGAACTCATCTTCTAATTTCTTGATTTCGCTCCTTGGGCAAAATCGTCTGGTCATGATTTCCTTCAATTAATTCCAAGTTAAAGTCATAACGTCTTCAACACCTCGTTTGGCCTTTTCTGTATTCCACCAAGTAAGTGCTATCCCATAAAATCGACCGTAGCATATCGCACTTTGCGATCCTTTGACAAGAATACTTATATATAGGAAGTACCAGCGGCGTATCCACCATATTCTTGTCAAAGTTTCATTGGCTTTATCCTTAAGTTATGATTGGTTCTATGTGATTCTAAAACATAAAGAAAAACATAAAACTAAACGATTGGAGTTGAATCTGGATCTTCGGTGAAGAGGACTAGTTGGGTATCTTCGTTTGGGCCGTCATTATCTTCGACAGGATTGGCGTTGATGTTGAAGACTCTTCCTCTTGCTGGTGGCCTAGCGGTTGGGTTTTCTTGGTTTACTTGGTTAACTGGGTTTGATTGGGCTTGAGCGTTTATGATGTTAACCAATCGAGGGCACGTGTTTCTAAAGTGGGTAGGGTCGCCACAATTGAAACAAGCTCGAACATATGGGAACATGGGGTATTGGGGTTGTTGATAGGTTTGGATCATGTGTTGAGTAGGGGGAGAGATTTGGTTTTGAAAGGTGCGGCAAACCTTGCTCAAATGACCATAGCGTCCACAAGTTGCCCATAGTCGACAAGGTAAGGTAAGGGGATGGTGATAAAAACAGTTGTTGCATCGAGGGTGAGGTCCAAGATATGGTTTCTTATTTGGGTAAGTTGAGTTGGGTGCCACTTGAGTGATTGGGATAGCTTGGATGGGTATGGCGTGTGAAATTGGTTGATTTCGTTGGATAGCAGCGAAAAGTTGCCCGTCTCTCTTTCTCTTAGAATTGGGTTGAGAAGGGGATTCAGTTTGGGTGTAGTCGGAGGTTTCAGTCGATGCTTTATCCTTCTTCTTCTCCTCCTTGAAGTCTTTGTTCCGAATTCGGTTCTCGGTGAGCTCTGTTGCTAGCTCCATTGCTGCTTCCAAAGTTGCAGGCGTGGTACTTATTACAGAGTCTTGAATCTTTGACGGAAGACCACGAATGTAGTGCTCGATCAAACGGTAGAGGGGAGTGAACATGTTGGGAACCATTTGATGTAACTCGAGGAATCTTTTGTTGTACGTGATGTGGTCGCCTTCCTTTTGCTTCAACGAATAGAACTCATCTTCTAATTTCTTGATTTCGCTCCTTGGGCAAAATCGTCTGGTCATGATTTCCTTCAATTAATTCCAAGTTAAAGTCATAACGTCTTCAACACCTCGTTTGGCCTTTTCTGTATTCCACCAAGTAAGTGCTATCCCATATAATCGACCGGTAGCATATCGCACCTTGCGATCATCGGGACAATCGCAATTTAGAAAAGTGTTCTCCATTTCTTCAAACCAATGGAGGAGAGCGGTAACGCCTTCAGTCCCTTTGTATTTCGGAGGGTCGCATGATTTGAAATGCTTGTAGGTGCATTTAGTGGTATTTGGGGGAGAGTTGATAATGTTTTGGTTTTCTTGATTGACAGGATTAGCGGTAAGTGCTTGTTGTACTTGGATTACAATGTTGGGTATTACGGCAGCCATTTGTTGAGCGATTAGGGCAGCCATGCGCTCGCGGGCTTTTCCTGCTCTCATCTTCCTACGGGTGAGATTAGAAGACATCTACAAGGAATACATGTCAAGAGTATGAGTTGGATGTTTTTGGGATCATGGGTCGCACTTAGAAATGAACATTCATAAAATAATTATAGAAAAATAAATCTACTACATCCATAGGATGTCTTGGGCTTTGCTCGCCATTAGGCCCTACATGCCGCCATACTTCACCTTCGTAATCATGTGGGCCCTCATGAATACCGGGTTTTTTCATATGGTTCGCATGTGTTAGCCTGGTTGCGTACACTAAAACCCGGAGAAAATCGAGAAATATGTATACAACGTATGGTATTCGGAATGTGTCCAGGTGTAGACACGGTGACACCTCAAAGTGGGTTAGTTCGAACGACGTTTGTTGTGGCATGCTTTGGCCTAATAGGTCCTTCGTACTCTCATCGTTGGTCCCCAGTTAGGCAAACTGGTCCGTTATATTGGATTTATACGAATGCCAACCTAGACAGGACGTTCCGACTACCGGTACTTGTACCCTTCCAGTTACTACATGCCCGTCGCAGAACTTACTTTGATGAGATTTGAAAATTGCAACAAAATCTTTGAATAATGAGAGTATGAAAATGAATTGAATATATGAACATTGAAATATGTATAATGAATATGTATATAAGTATGTATGTTTGGCTGTAAGTATAAACAAATATGAAACAAATAAATATCACAAGTTTGTATGTAACCACCTAATCAATTAAAATTTAGGCAGACTATAGTACAGGCTCTAAGGGTCTAATAACCTATCCTATATCCCTATAGTCATGGCTCTGATACCAATCTGTCACACCCCGACCCGCCGCGGAAAAGGTGATCGGGGCATGATTGGGTTATCATCAAAGCTCATGACATTTATTTTAACGTTTCATATTCATTAATACACTTTAATGGAAAATTACAATCAATATTACAACATGTCCTAAATATCAATCTAGGCTTCATTGTTTTCTTCTAAGGCATTTCCTATGTTTTCCTCGCTTCATCCTGTTCACCTGTATCATGTGTAAAAAAGGTTTTTGGATCAACAAAAAGTTGGCGAGTGAATCCTATTGAAAACATTTGAACAAGTTTATTTAATTGATTATGAAATAAAGTGCACAACCACATATGAGTAAAAATAGATGTAAACTTATTCATAAATCAATTTAATATTAAACAATACACACATGAACAATAATGGATCGTTTAGAGGCACGCGTTGCTCAACTCATCTCTCACGAGGAACTGATGGGCCTAATGAATGAATTGCATAAACATGATAATATGAAAGACATAACTACAAACAATATATACTCAATAATACACAATGGATTGGTTTTGAGGCACGCGTTGCTCAACTCGTCTCCCACGAGGAACTGATGGGCTTAATGAATGAATTTCATATAAGTTGACAAAATGAAATACATAATCACAACAATATAAACAATCTAAGTTTAGATCACGATATGGTATGGCACAAGTTTAAATAAACGAGTTAATTATTTTGTGACACATGACACACCCCAAAACGTGTAATTAAAAAGGGGGAGTTGTAAGATTCACTCACAGTGGGTGCGTTCGGTTGATGATGTTGAATGCACGCGAAGTGGTTTTAACCACGAGTGAAATTAACCTAGATAATGGCATAATGTTTCGGTAAGTAAACGGATTTTATTAATCCATTTTAGTAGGATTGTTGGGTGTATTTTTGTGAGTTTAAGGCTATTTTCTAACCTTAAAAATGTTATTTTTAAGTATTTTTAATTGATTTTTAATTAAAATAAATAAATAAAAATAATAAAAAAAGTTGACTTTTTTGACCGTTGACCGTTGACCATTGACCATTGACTGTTTGACTTTGACCGGTTCGTATGCGTGTAAGTGTGTGCTGAGTGAGGCTCGAACCCGAGACCTCCCGTACGCGTGCACGCAGCTCTACCAACTGAGCTACGTGTCTAACCCGAAATATTTCTGTTTTTAATTATATTTATATATTAATTAGATTAATCCGAAATCAATTTATTTCTAAAAAGATTTTACTGAATCGGACCGGTGCGCTCCACAGGTCTCGAACCCGGGACCTGTGGTTTAGGTTAACACATAGTCCACCGCTGGACTGTGTGTTTAACTTGTTATATAAACCGATTTTTATTATACTTATATACAAACTGAACATTTCCATTTCTGTCTTAAATAAAAAGCTTAATAATTATCCGGGCCGGTGCGGTAGCCCGGACTCGAACTCGCGTCCTGTGATTTATACATACACACAGTCCACCGCTGGACTGTGTTTCTATCTTGGTTATTATTTCGGTTATTATTATACTTAACATGTACAGCGGTGACTCCGATTCGGTTAACAAAAAAAAGGACATTTTTATTAAGGCAGCATGCGTGGGACAAGATTCGAACTCGAGATGTTTACGTGTTTAATGTGCACACAGTCCACCGCTGGACTGTGTGTCTAACCCGAGTTATTTCTTGATTTAAATTAAACTTATATGTTACCGAAACTTCGTCTTCTTCGTCAGTTTTAACCAGAAACGATGATTGACTGGTTCGAAGTTTTAATCATGTTCGTTAGCGTGTTTCAGTTAATTACAGGTGAGATATAAATAAAAAGAAAGAAAAATTAGGCGTAAGGTATACCGACTGGACTCCTCTGTTTTTCCGGCAGAACTCCGGCGACAACAAAAGATTCCGGCGTCGTGTGTCTTGCAGCAGAGAGTCCTCAGCAAGCTTGAAAAGGATGTGGGTGACTTCGGTATAAGCTCAGGGGGTTCAGTAAGGCTCAGAAGTGAAGGGTTCGGTTTTCCGGCGATGAGCAGAAATTTTCCGGCGAGTGAAATTACGTCGGGTAAAGGTGCGGTTTTGAGCGAAAAAGCTTGCAGAGGTTCGAGGAGGTATTTATAGGGCAGGTCGTCGATGAATTTGGTCCCATTTCCGACTTGATTCGTCGGTTAAAAATTCTCCGGCGGTTATAGCTTGTGTCGCGGGTTCAGGCGTCGGTTATAACCGATGTGGGTTTAAATGTTTACGTTAAGACTTGAAGAAACCGTCCAATCTCGTGAGATCGCCGGGATTTCCGACGACTGAAATTTGGGCGCCGGTTTTGAATTCGGAAAAACATGTTATGAATTAATTGATTCTAATAATTAACAAGAAACACTAGTGGCGCAGTGGTTGGAGAGTTGAGTGTTAAGTCGTTGACCCGGCTGACTGACCCGGGTTCGAAACCCGGCAGAAACATTTAATTTTTATTTCATTATTTTTAACAATTTTTCAAAAACAAATTATATATTCCAATATAATAATTAATTATGTATCGTTTAAAATTAATTTGGGCATTAAATATGCCACGGAATTTTAAACTGATTGTTCGGTTATATAAACGGAGCGGGTTTGGTAAAATCCGTTTTTGATGGATGTTACAGTATCCCCTGCTTTTTATAAATTTCGTCCCGAAATTTAAATAGTGAAATATTTGACTAAAAGAATGATGGTGTTTAGTTTGACAGTTACATGCTTAGAAAAAGTAAGGTTTTAAGTTTTTGTTTGAGGCGGTAACGTTCCTTGTAAGGGTTAAGTACCCTATTACAGGAATCGCTTTTTGTTGCCTACTGTAAAAGTATTGATAAGCAGAATTGATTCGCTAAATATGATATCATGCATAAGAGTTTGGATATGTTTGGAAGGATATGGTTATATCCTAAGGCAAAACTTCTAATACTACAACCTACATGGAACTTCTCATAACCATCTAACAATACCTTGATCCTTTGACAAGAATACTTATATATAGGAAGTACCAGCGGCGTATCCACCATATTCTTGTCAAATTTTCATTGGTTTTATCAGTAAGTTATGATTGGTTCTATGACTATAGAACATAAATAAACACAACAGTTAATATTTGAATCCACATTCTGATAGCATATATGTTTGAATGGTGACAGTTCCTCTCTCGTTTGTTATGATGGAGAGGTTAGTTTATGTAGAAATGGAACACAATCCAATTTCTTTAAATAGCGAGATGATATAAATGTAACACAAATTTTAACCCAGGGCAATACTAAATCCTACATGGAACTTCTCATAACCGCCTGATAATGCCTCTGATCCTTTGGCAAGAATACTTATATATAGGAAGTACCAGCGGCGTATCCACCATATTCTTGCCAAATTTTCATTGGTTTTATCCACCAGTTATGATTAGTTACCAAGAAACTACTAAATCCTACATAGAACTTCTCATAACCGTCTGACAATGCCTCTGATCCTTTGACAAGAATACTTATATATAGGAAGTACCAGCGGCGTATCCACCATATTCTCGTCAAATTTTCATTGGTTTTATCAGTGAGTTATGATTAGTCCTATGTGACTCTACAACCAATACAACAAACACAAAATACTGAAAATGAAAAAATGTCTGTGCGATCAAGGCTCAATCAAACGGAGCCGATCGTATTGCATGTACTGAAAATGAAAATGTCTGTGCGATCAAGGCTCAATCAGGCGGAGCCGATCGTATTGCATGTACTGGAAATAATAAATTTAATCTAAACAACAATCACACAAACAACCTATACATGGAACCTCTCATAACCGCCTGATAATGCCTCCGATCCTTTGACAAGAATACTTATATATAGGAAGTACCAGCGGCGTATCCACCATATTCTTGTCAAATTCTCATTGACTTTATCCGCAAGTTATGATTAGTTTTATGCGACTCTACAACAAACACAACAACCACAAGATACTGATAATGAAAATGTCTGTGAGATCAAGGCTCAATCAAACGGAGCCGATCGTATTGCATGTACTGAAAATGAAAATGTCTGTGCGATCAAGGCTCAATCAAACGGAGCCGATCGTATTGCATGTACTGAAAATAATAAATTTAATCTAAACAATAATCACACAAACAACCTATACATGGAACCTCTCATAACCGCCTGATAATGCCTCCGATCCTTTGACAAGAATACTTATATATAGGAAGTACCAGCGGCGTATCCACCATATTCTTGTCAAATTCTCATTGACATTATCCGCAGGTTATAATTAGTTCTATGCGACTCTACAACAAACACAACAACCACAAGATACTGATAATGAAAATGTCTGTGCGATCAATGCTCAAACAAACGGAGCCGATCGTATTGCATGTACAGAAATTGAAAAATGTCTGTGCGATCAAGGCTCAATCAAACGGAGCCGATCGTATGTGGGCACGCCAGGTTCAACCTCATAATAAAATGGGGAACATGCTCAACGCTCATAATGTAATGGGGAGCGGCGGCCTATGAAATTGCATGTACTGAAAATAATAAACAATAATTACTCAAACAGTTTACACATGGAACCTCTCATAACCGCCTGATAATGCCTCTGATCCTTTGACAAGAATACTTATATATAGGAAGTACCAGCGGCGTATCCACCATATTCTTGTCAAAGTTTCATTGGCTTTATCCTTAAGTTATGATTGGTTCTATGTGATTCTAAAACATAAAGAAAAACATAAAACTAAACGATTGGAGTTGAATCTGGACCTTCGGTGAAGAGGACTAGTTGGGTATCTTCGTTTGGGCCGTCATTATCTTCGACAGGATTGGCGTTGATGTTGAAGACTCTTCCTCTTGCTGGTGGCCTAGCGGTTGGGTTTTCTTGGTTTACTTGGTTAACTGGGTTTGATTGGGCTTGAGAGTTTATGATGTTAACCAATCGAGGGCACGTGTTTCTAAAGTGGGTAGGGTCGCCACAATTGAAACAAGCTCGAACATATGGGAACATGGGGTATTGGGGTTGTTGATAGGTTTGGATCATGTGTTGAGTAGGGGGAGAGATTTGGTTTTGAAAGGTGCGGCAAACCTTGCTCAAATGACCATAGCGTCCACAAGTTGCCCATAGTCGACAAGGTAAGGTAAGGGGATGGTGATAAAAACAGTTGTTGCATCGAGGGTGAGGTCCAAGATATGGTTTCTTATTTGGGTAAGTTGAGTTGGGTGCCACTTGAGTGATTGGGATAGCTTGGATGGGTATGGCGTGTGAAATTGGTTGATTTCGTTGGATAGCAGCGAAAAGTTGCCCGTCTCTCTTTCTCTTAGAATTGGGTTGAGAAGGGGATTCGGTTTGGGTGTAGTCGGAGGTTTCAGTCGATGCTTTATCCTTCTTCTTCTCCTCCTTGAAGTCTTTGTTCCGGATTCGGTTCTCGGTGAGCTCTGTTGCTAGCTCCATTGCTGCTTCCAAAGTTGCAGGCGTGGTACTTATTACAGAGTCTTGAATCTTTGACGGAAGACCACGAATGTAGTGCTCGATCAAACGGTAGAGGGGAGTGAACATGTTGGGAACCATTTGATGTAACTCGAGGAATCTTTTGTTGTACGTGATGTGGTCGCCTTCCTTTTGCTTCAACGAATAGAACTCATCTTCTAATTTCTTGATTTCGCTCCTTGGGCAAAATCGTCTGGTCATGATTTCCTTCAATTAATTCCAAGTTAAAGTCATAACGTCTTCAACACCTCGTTTGGCCTTTTCTGTATTCCACCAAGTAAGTGCTATCCCATAAAATCGACCGGTAGCATATCGCACTTTGCGATCCTTTGACAAGAATACTTATATATAGGAAGTACCAGCGGCGTATCCACCATATTCTTGTCAAAGTTTCATTGGCTTTATCCTTAAGTTATGATTGGTTCTATGTGATTCTAAAACATAAAGAAAAACATAAAACTAAACGATTGGAGTTGAATCTGGATCTTCGGTGAAGAGGACTAGTTGGGTATCTTCGTTTGGGCCGTCATTATCTTCGACAGGATTGGCGTTGATGTTGAAGACTCTTCCTCTTGCTGGTGGCCTAGCGGTTGGGTTTTCTTGGTTTACTTGGTTAACTGGGTTTGATTGGGCTTGAGCGTTTATGATGTTAACCAATCGAGGGCACGTGTTTCTAAAGTGGGTAGGGTCGCCACAATTGAAACAAGCTCGAACATATGGGAACATGGGGTATTGGGGTTGTTGATAGGTTTGGATCATGTGTTGAGTAGGGGGAGAGATTTGGTTTTGAAAGGTGCGGCAAACCTTGCTCAAATGACCATAGCGTCCACAAGTTGCCCATAGTCGACAAGGTAAGGTAAGGGGATGGTGATAAAAACAGTTGTTGCATCGAGGGTGAGGTCCAAGATATGGTTTCTTATTTGGGTAAGTTGAGTTGGGTGCCACTTGAGTGATTGGGATAGCTTGGATGGGTATGGCGTGTGAAATTGGTTGATTTCGTTGGATAGCAGCGAAAAGTTGCCCGTCTCTCTTTCTCTTAGAATTGGGTTGAGAAGGGGATTCAGTTTGGGTGTAGTCGGAGGTTTCAGTCGATGCTTTATCCTTCTTCTTCTCCTCCTTGAAGTCTTTGTTCCGAATTCGGTTCTCGGTGAGCTCTGTTGCTAGCTCCATTGCTGCTTCCAAAGTTGCAGGCGTGGTACTTATTACAGAGTCTTGAATCTTTGACGGAAGACCACGAATGTAGTGCTCGATCAAACGGTAGAGGGGAGTGAACATGTTGGGAACCATTTGATGTAACTCGAGGAATCTTTTGTTGTACGTGATGTGGTCGCCTTCCTTTTGCTTCAACGAATAGAACTCATCTTCTAATTTCTTGATTTCGCTCCTTGGGCAAAATCGTCTGGTCATGATTTCCTTCAATTAATTCCAAGTTAAAGTCATAACGTCTTCAACACCTCGTTTGGCCTTTTCTGTATTCCACCAAGTAAGTGCTATCCCATATAATCGACCGGTAGCATATCGCACCTTGCGATCATCGGGACAATCGCAATTTAGAAAAGTGTTCTCCATTTCTTCAAACCAATGGAGGAGAGCGGTAACGCCTTCAGTCCCTTTGTATTTCGGAGGGTCGCATGATTTGAAATGCTTGTAGGTGCATTTAGTGGTATTTGGGGGAGAGTTGATAATGTTTTGGTTTTCTTGATTTGACAGGATTAGCGGTAAGTGCTTGTTGTACTTGGATTACAATGTTGGGTATTACGGCAGCCATTTGTTGAGCGATTAGGGCAGCCATGCGCTCGCGGGCTTTTCCTGCTCTCATCTTCCTACGGGTGAGATTAGAAGACATCTACAAGGAATACATGTCAAGAGTATGAGTTGGATGTTTTTGGGATCATGGGTCGCACTTAGAAATGAACATTCATAAAATAATTATAGAAAAATAAATCTACTACATCCATAGGATGTCTTGGGCTTTGCTCGCCATTAGGCCCTACATGCCGCCATACTTCACCTTCGTAATCATGTGGGCCCTCATGAATACCGGGTTTTTCATATGGTTCGCATGTGTTAGCCTGGTTGCGTACACTAAAACCCGGAGAAAATCGAGAAATATGTATACAACGTATGGTATTCGGAATGTGTCCAGGTGTAGACACGGTGACACCTCAAAGTGGGTTAGTTCGAACGACGTTTGTTGTGGCATGCTTTGGCCTAATAGGTCCTTCGTACTCTCATCGTTGGTCCCCAGTTAGGCAAACTGGTCCGTTATATTGGATTTATACGAATGCCAACCTAGACAGGACGTTCCGACTACCGGTACTTGTACCCTTCCAGTTACTACATGCCCGTCGCAGAACTTACTTTGATGAGATTTGAAAATTGCAACAAAATCTTTGAATAATGAGAGTATGAAAATGAATTGAATATATGAACATTGAAATATGTATAATGAATATGTATATAAGTATGTATGTTTGGCTGTAAGTATAAACAAATATGAAACAAATAAATATCACAAGTTTGTATGTAACCACCTAATCAATTAAAATTTAGGCAGACTATAGTACAGGCTCTAAGGGTCTAATAACCTATCCTATATCCCTATAGTCATGGCTCTGATACCAATCTGTCACACCCCGACCCGCCGCGGAAAAGGTGATCGGGGCATGATTGGGTTATCATCAAAGCTCATGACATTTATTTTAACGTTTCATATTCATTAATACACTTTAATGGAAAATTACAATCAATATTACAACATGTCCTAAATATCAATCTAGGCTTCATTGTTTTCTTCTAAGGCATTTCCTATGTTTTCCTCGCTTCATCCTGTTCACCTGTATCATGTGTAAAAAAGGTTTTTGGATCAACAAAAAGTTGGCGAGTGAATCCTATTGAAAACATTTGAACAAGTTTATTTAATTGATTATGAAATAAAGTGCACAACCACATATGAGTAAAAATAGATGTAAACTTATTCATAAATCAATTTAATATTAAACAATACACACATGAACAATAATGGATCGTTTAGAGGCACGCGTTGCTCAACTCATCTCTCACGAGGAACTGATGGGCCTAATGAATGAATTGCATAAACATGATAATATGAAAGACATAACTACAAACAATATATACTCAATAATACACAATGGATTGGTTTTGAGGCACGCGTTGCTCAACTCGTCTCCCACGAGGAACTGATGGGCTTAATGAATGAATTTCATATAAGTTGACAAAATGAAATACATAATCACAACAATATAAACAATCTAAGTTTAGATCACGATATGGTATGGCACAAGTTTAAATAAACGAGTTAATTATTTTGTGACACATGACACACCCCAAAACGTGTAATTAAAAAGGGGGAGTTGTAAGATTCACTCACAGTGGGTGCGTTCGGTTGATGATGTTGAATGCACGCGAAGTGGTTTTAACCACGAGTGAAATTAACCTAGATAATGGCATAATGTTTCGGTAAGTAAACGGATTTTATTAATCCATTTTAGTAGGATTGTTGGGTGTATTTTTGTGAGTTTAAGGCTATTTTCTAACCTTAAAAATGTTATTTTTAAGTATTTTTAATTGATTTTTAATTAAAATAAATAAATAAAAATAATAAAAAAAGTTGACTTTTTTGACCGTTGACCGTTGACCATTGACCATTGACTGTTTGACTTTGACCGGTTCGTATGCGTGTAAGTGTGTGCTGAGTGAGGCTCGAACCCGAGACCTCCCGTACGCGTGCACGCAGCTCTACCAACTGAGCTACGTGTCTAACCCGAAATATTTCTGTTTTTAATTATATTTATATATTAATTAGATTAATCCGAAATCAATTTATTTCTAAAAAGATTTTACTGAATCGGACCGGTGCGCTCCACAGGTCTCGAACCCGGGACCTGTGGTTTAGGTTAACACATAGTCCACCGCTGGACTGTGTGTTTAACTTGTTATATAAACCGATTTTTATTATACTTATATACAAACTGAACATTTCCATTTCTGTCTTAAATAAAAAGCTTAATAATTATCCGGGCCGGTGCGGTAGCCCGGACTCGAACTCGCGTCCTGTGATTTATACATACACACAGTCCACCGCTGGACTGTGTTTCTATCTTGGTTATTATTTCGGTTATTATTATACTTAACATGTACAGCGGTGACTCCGATTCGGTTAACAAAAAAAAGGACATTTTTATTAAGGCAGCATGCGTGGGACAAGATTCGAACTCGAGATGTTTACGTGTTTAATGTGCACACAGTCCACCGCTGGACTGTGTGTCTAACCCGAGTTATTTCTTGATTTAAATTAAACTTATATGTTACCGAAACTTCGTCTTCTTCGTCAGTTTTAACCAGAAACGATGATTGACTGGTTCGAAGTTTTAATCATGTTCGTTAGCGTGTTTCAGTTAATTACAGGTGAGATATAAATAAAAAGAAAGAAAAATTAGGCGTAAGGTATACCGACTGGACTCCTCTGTTTTTCCGGCAGAACTCCGGCGACAACAAAAGATTCCGGCGTCGTGTGTCTTGCAGCAGAGAGTCCTCAGCAAGCTTGAAAAGGATGTGGGTGACTTCGGTATAAGCTCAGGGGGTTCAGTAAGGCTCAGAAGTGAAGGGTTCGGTTTTCCGGCGATGAGCAGAAATTTTCCGGCGAGTGAAATTACGTCGGGTAAAGGTGCGGTTTTGAGCGAAAAAGCTTGCAGAGGTTCGAGGAGGTATTTATAGGGCAGGTCGTCGATGAATTTGGTCCCATTTCCGACTTGATTCGTCGGTTAAAAATTCTCCGGCGGTTATAGCTTGTGTCGCGGGTTCAGGCGTCGGTTATAACCGATGTGGGTTTAAATGTTTACGTTAAGACTTGAAGAAACCGTCCAATCTCGCGAGATCGCCGGGATTTCCGACGACTGAAATTTGGGCGCCGGTTTTGAATTCGGAAAAACATGTTATGAATTAATTGATTCTAATAATTAACAAGAAACACTAGTGGCGCAGTGGTTGGAGAGTTGAGTGTTAAGTCGTTGACCCGACTGACTGACCCGGGTTCGAAACCCGGCAGAAACATTTAATTTTTATTTCATTATTTTTAACAATATTTCAAAAACAAATTATATATTCCAATATAATAATTAATTATGTATCATTTAAAATTAATTTGGGCATTAAATACACCACGAAATTTTAAACTGATTGTTCGGTTAATAAACGGAGCGGGTTTGGTAAAATCCGTTTTTGACGGATGTTACAGAAAAGTTCCAGCGAGTGAAATTGCTTCGAGAATTGGTGTGATTTTGAGCGAAAAGATTTCCAGAGGCTAGGGTGTGTATTTATAGGACAGAATATCGATGAATTGAGTCCGATTTCTGTCTTGATTCGTTGGTCAATTTTTCTCCGGCGGTTATGACTGATGTCGCGGGACTGGACATCGGTTATAACCGATGTAGGTGTTAATGCGCACGCTAAGTCAAATGAAACCGACAATCATTGGCGAAGTCGTCGGGATTTCCGGCGACTGCGAGATGGGCGCGTCGTTGACTGATTTGATATCGAGTTTTGTTATATGAATTAATTGTTTCGATATATCACCAAAAAACCCAAGTGGCGGAGTGGTTTGGGGTGTGTGTGAGTTAAGTTGCTAAGCTTTATCCGGCTGAACCGGGTTCGAATCCCGGCAGCCGGTTTTTCTTTTTATTTATTTTATTTTTACTTTTTAACAATTATAGCTTATAAATTCCAATTGGTTTATTAATTATGTATCGTTTAAAATTATAATAAGTCATAAATAAGTAACGAAAATTTAAAACTGACTATTCGATTAATAAACGAAGCGGGTTTTGAAAACCCGTTTTTCGTCGTATGTTACAAGCTCCTACTACGGATTAGTAGCTAGACAAATTGGTAACATCAATTTAACCAGTGAAGACTATGCACAAATCGATAAGGAGGAGATGGAATTGATCGATATCAAATGGGCGTTTGCAAGTACAGTAAGAAGGGCAAAAGATTTTATGGAGAAAACAGGAAGAACTAATCTGGAAGCAACAAGGATACTCCATATGGTTTTGACAAAAGGGAAGTTACTTGTTTCAACTGTAGAGAAAAGGGACATTTTAAAAGAGAATGCACTAAGCTTCCACAGCAAGGGAATCAATATCCTTTCAACAGAAATCAAGTTACTACCAATGAAAGAACAATGGTCCATGCAAACAATTCCAACCGAGCGTTAGTAGTTCAAGCAGATGAACGCTGTGATTGGTCTGTTCAATTGGAAAACAATGGAGGAGGAGGAGGAACTGCATACTATGCCGAAATAACAAAAAATAATAACAACGGAAAATCGTCCAGAAATCATGACAGTTCATGAGATAGCAATAGTTCAGATGAAGCAGAATCGACTTCGAGTGAAGATCGATCTGAAGATGTTAATGCTGAAGTAGATGATGTGATCACTGAAACTGAATCGATGGATAGCGGCGAAGAGGATTTGGAGCCTGCAACTGAAGGACCATCTGATGAGTTTTCCAAGCATCTCTCGTTAATCGGATCCTCCACTCTGCGTGCAGCATTCATGACCCGTTTAGATTGAGAAAACATCCATCCATTAACAATTATATTAACATGCTTGAAGATCCAAAAAGGAGTTAGCCTGTGCAAAGTGTGAACATGATGCAATCAAACTCAAGTTGGACAGTTACTCCAACTCAAGATATGTTTTGGATCACATCATCGATATTCAAAAGAAGAAAGGTGATGTGAAATGCATAGGTTATCAGGCTTGTCCCCCTCCAGTTAGGCACAATTACTCCAAAATGCCAGATGATGAAGATATGCCACCGTTTGAACCCACCGTTCCATTGGATCTAGCTGAATTTACAGCTGGTCTAGGGTTCACTAAGGGCACATCTTCAAGTCAAGGTCAATTGGATGACATCAATGACTCAAAGTCTATGGATGATCAAAATCCTCCCATTATTGAGGATTATGATAGTTCGGATGATGAGGATAAACATAAGCAGTCAGATGCGGTAACAAAAGAGGAAAACATACCTCACAAAAATCACATTCTCTGTGATCCTCCAGCGAAATCACGTGTGACTGCAAATGTAAAGATTACTGAAGCTCATGTTGAAATATTTGAAAGCATGAACTTGCTTTATATGTTGATCGGTTCCAACAAAGTTTACTCAAACAAAGATATTCCCATCAAAAAATGTCAATCAATCCTTGATTGATAAAGTTTTTCGAGGATTCTACTAGTAAGTTTTTGGGTAATTCGAGCTCAAGAGTTGTAGTAACTCAGTGTGCTCCTCTCCTAAAAACCGAAATTAGAAAGAAATACGGAAATCAAAAATTGAGACCTCAAAACAATCAAAGAAAGCAAAATCACGCGAACCAAGGAAATGGAAAAAGCAAACAGAGCCAGCACAAAATTCAAAATATGAACTTCGTGAAATCTTGAGGGACTGATGAAATTGAATCTTTTGAAAACAAATCCAACACGGATTCTGTTAAATAAAATAAAATTTTAAAGAGAACAGTCAGAACAACTACATATAACACATAAATTGTTGTAATGTAGGACCAAGTACCTCAAGATCACGAAGTTTATCATCAGGCTACCACATTTATAATACTCCGAGGTTTGTTGAGCGGAGATCATGCTTTGAGTGCGGAGATCATGCTTTGATGCGCCCCATGGTAACTGTTACCATACAAAATCTGTTTCGCCAAAACAGGACCCTCGTCTCGTTAAACAATGAGAAATGAAACAGAGAAAGAAACAACAAAAAGCTGTTGAAAAAGCTTTAAAACTAAAGGTTGTCCAAAGACAATCAGATGTTAAAATTAAAAGACAAAAACAGATTTGGAAACCAAAACTGGTAAGTGTTTCAGAGGGGGCACAATCCATTCCGAATAATCGAAATAACGAAGTTCTAATTCTCAATGATATCGGACGACCCAAGTCAATGAAGGCTTGGGTCCCCATCTTCAACTAATTTTTAATGAGTGTGCAGGATGTTCCAGGAGGAACTATTGATAATCATAGAATTGTTGATAGTAGAGCATCCAGACAAAAGTTCGGCGACATGCGGCTCCAAAACATCGTTATATCCCGGAGTTGTTGCCTTTGTTGGAGAGAAAGAAAAGATAATGTCCAATGAGTGGAGAAATTTTGGTGAATCAAAATGATAACTTCGACAAGATGAAAAATGACCAACAATTTGTTTGACCAACAGGATAGATTCAATCGAAATGTACGCGCCTAAAGCACGTCAGGAAGATTACTGAAGATTCGTGCCTTATATCTTCTACAAGAAGATCAAAGCTTACAAGATGATCGTGCAGTGTACATTTCTCCACGGGTGTGATTGTAGAAAATGTGTTTGGTTGAACAAACCACACCGGGTGTGCGGATGCCTTGGCATGGATTGAATAACCGCACAGTACTTCTCGATGAGAAAGACGAAGACCTTTGCTGGTGCAAAAACATGTGGACAACATCATGTGTGGATCGTCCAAAGATAACGTGTACAAGCTTCTCCGCATGCACTCTTGCTTCTAACCAGCTGGACCCGGAGGTTTATGTTCTTGTTGCTGTGAAGACATTTCTTAGTTATATGAAGTAGCTGCAAAATCGACCTTGAAATCCACACCAGGTGGATATCCAGTGGGAGCACACAGATTCCTGGCAATGCACGTAGCAATTGTAGGATTACGGTTTTAAATTTCTAATCTCTCCTATCTTTGTCGAAATTTAAGTTGCTTTACTAATTTTCTAAAAATCTCGTACACCACTCTAGACCAAACACATTGATCTAGAATATCACCTTACACGTTGTTGTTTCAATATGAAACTCATCAATGTTGTTGTGGTCCACACCAATTAACAACGTGCCAACCTTTTCTCAAATATTTTTGATAAATCATTTTTATTAAATTAATTTTGGTAAACGGCATCGAGGTAAAACATGAGTTAATCCACATCGGAAAATCGTTTTTGTGAATATTTTTCTTGAGGACAATCCAAAAAGATATATTTAAAGGTTTAAATTTACTTTTTGCATTGTAGGGGGAGTAAATTCCAGTTCGAAAAATACATAAACATGAGAAAAACAAAAATGAGTTTCCTGGCAAGAAAAAGAGAAAATGATAGTAAATTAGTGGTCTGTCAAAACATCTTTGAACTTAAAATGAAAAACGATAAGTAGCTCTATATTCGATGTATCGGTAGGCTCACAATCAGTTTAAATATGCACAGGGCGATATAAACATAATCGACTGAAGACTAGGTGGAAACCATTCATTGGCATATGGTCTTGGTACCGAAATTTTGTTTGATAATATGCCGAGGTTCTGAGATATGCGGTCTTATGCTTGCTTATCATCTGGGTATCATGGTTGAATCTTTTACCGAAAAATAATGGTGACGCAAGTCTATAACTTTCATGATACCATACATACGTGTAAATACCGCCTACGACCATCAATAAGTGATAAAATATCACATTCACCCAAAAAGAAGTGATAATATATCACAGCTTTATGCGGGAGCTAAGTTCGTCTCTTTGTCTGTACGATGGTACGAACCTGTTCACGGACTTACTCTTGTGCCCTACATGCATCTGAAAAACAAGTTCCTCATCAATAAGTGATTTAATCACAAAGGGCTTGTTTTCAATCAAAATAAATGAGTATCTCACATCATATATGTCAAAACAAATGATAAGCAATATACTCACCGGTAAGATTTTCTCTCATGCATGTCTTGATACAGGAATGTGTCGTGAAGTGGATGAACACCGGTCAGTAAGTATAAATCATACATTAATCGTATCCCCCAACCGCGAGTACATCTGATGTGAGCTTATGTGGACAACAATACCGATAATTTTTATAGGATACTTATCTAATTGCTAACTAATCAAACAACAAGTGTGTTTTGACATAACCGTATACTAATATGATTCTCTTACCTTCGAAAAAGAATATCTGTAAATATTTATTTGTTTAATTGCTTTCCGTCTTTACTTTTAAAATTGAAAAATGACAAAAAGATTTTAAGTGAGTTTTAATATAAATTTTATAAAAGACAAAAAGATTTTGCTTCTAGTTTATTTTTGATTAACCGATGCTGGAACTCGAGTCTATTCTACCTAAAATCCTGATTGTAAGGCGGAAAACAATTGCATTTCATAAATGGTCGAAGTTGACAAACTTCGAAGTCTAATGGATTAAGAGTTGGTAGTTGATAGTTGAATAAGAGTTGGTCAGTTGGTAGTTGAATAAGAGTTGGTCTCATGTGTGTCGTATGCTACTTATGCATAACATCAATCTGTCATGAAATTTCCAAATAACAATTTTCAAAGGTTGATTAAATCCCTACGGTTGTTCTCATTACGTGTTTAACTTTGTTGTGTGTGTAGATATAATATTCAAGCAAGCAAAAGGCAAAGAGGACGAGTTTGAAGAAAACAAGTTACGGGAGTAAAGACACAACATGAATGCAGGCCGTGAATTAAGAAGATCAATTCATAGCTGACCCCTTATCAACACCACAAGATATATTCAAGGGGGAGTTTGCTGATGCACCTCCTGACTGTGACGCATGAAGACATCTGAAGATCCGATAGTATGAAGAACAAACCATCACGAGCAACATCCAAGAGGGAGTTTGTTGATGCATATTGGTGTGGATGCGACTCGGTTCGGTTCGACTCAGTTCGGTATTCACGCCGGAGCTCATAGTCCGAAGCAGGCCATTAGAAATGAAGACCGAAGACCAAGCAACATCCAAGGGGGAGTTTGTTGATACACTTTTGTATCTGTCGCTTGTTCTCAGTTACGTCAGTAATTGTACGGTCTTTGTTTGTTGTGTCTGTAAAGTTTGGTCGTGTCAACCAAATCAAGATATCCTCCTATCTTGAATTAGTTCGTCGTTTAGTTTATTCATGCGAATGAAAGATGCTCTGTACAAGCAAGTTGCTTGCTCGTACGAGCCATTACATGTTCGTACGAATCATTGCATGCTCGTACGAGTAACCCTGTTAACAAGAACATTGCTTGTTCGTATGAACGACATACTATTTGTACGAGCCACAAGTTGTTCATACGAGCAACCATCTCTGAAGTTCTTCGTGTCTTTGTAGTGCTTCGTACGATCAGTGACATTCTTCGTACTGTTGCTAGGTGTTGGCACTATATAAACAGACATGCACTTCTCAGTGGCTAGACTTAATATGTGTGACTCTAGAGAAGGTGAGACACTAAAAGAGCACAAAGAGAGAACAATAAGAGTGTATAGAGAGATAAGCAGTTTATTCAAGAGTGTATGTACTGGGTCTCTCTACAAATCAATATAGTGAACATTTGATATATAATCTTTTGTTATATTAGTTGTGCTCTTGCTTTGGTTTGCATATACACTTGGATTTCGCACTCGTGTGTGTGTTGCATAAACAAGGAAGCAGGTTTATCTTGATCCTCCAAGTAGACCCTTCATAAAGTAAAATAATAACGTAAAAGCCTGAATAAAATAAATAGAAGTATTACTAGCTGTTTGCACAAATATCCAAATGTAGGATCGAAATAAAAAGCTACTTGAGACTAATATGGGAATTTTATTGTGGAGTTGCAAGTTCCAATATCAAAGACCAGGCCCACTCTAGCCTATTCCATATTTGCTTTTAACAATCGCTTAGTCTTTTAAAATACGTCAGTTTTCATTGTTAATACAATTAACTGACTCTTTTGAAAAAAAATCAAAATTTATTTAAGAGCATTCGATATTTCTTTTTTAAATAACTTGGGACAAACTATCTCTTTTGTTACCGATTTTACATGCTTGTCAATAAAGTCGGGGATCAGAAATCAAATGTCAGTACATGATATGTAACACCCCAAAAACGATTTTGGTAATAAAACCACGTTAATATTAAAGAGCGGGTAAAAGACTCGTTGGAGGCAAAAGTGAACCCGTAAACAAAATAACTAGGAACAAGTTAACCTAGTCAGTAAAATGGAAATAGCAATAAACAATGAGTAGTAGCTCTAAATAAATAAGACCTCAATATGAGGGACCGAAAGGGAA
This sequence comes from Scalesia atractyloides, assembly GCA_947069175.1. NCBI lineage: Eukaryota > Viridiplantae > Streptophyta > Magnoliopsida > Asterales > Asteraceae > Scalesia > Scalesia atractyloides. The sequence goes on from CAMTDV010000116.1 coordinate 53,461,546, forward strand.
AGGTTGAAAAGTGAATATATAAAATAAAACTAAATAAAACACTACACACAAAGGTGTGTGTGTGTGTAGCGACCAGGAGCAAAAAGGGGGTGAACCCTTGTTTTGCTATCATCAAATTGAAGGGTGAATTGAGCTTGGAATTGATGCATGAATACATATAAAAGATCACCGAATCGAAAGGATCATAAGGTATGTCTTAAAACCTAGATTGATGAAAGTTGTGATTTGAGACAAGTAGATTACTTGCAATTAGATAGTTGGATTATGATCCAAAGATGATATTAAGTGTATGTGTATGATTTGATTTCGTTAAATTAAAGAAATTATGCACAATTTGATGTAAGATTACTTGTTAGTGATTAACAAGTAGATTATAAAGTAGGTTTTGATTACATGATGAAATTGATGATATATAAGTGTTTATGATCGTCATACTTGTATGTATGTATAAGATATTTGAACAAATTAGAGGTTCGAATAGATGTTCATACATGACTTGGAATGGTTTTTGATGATACGATGAGATTTATGTTAAACACATGTTAATAGATGCTTAAAATCATCATGTGAATGTGAATGTTTAAAGTATTTGGCAAGGTTTAAGGTTTGGGTAAATTTCATATATACGATGTAATGGGTTGTTTCATAGTGATGAAACAATCCCAAGTTCTTGCATAAGACTAATAAATTAGCTATATGATTGTAGAAACTATGTTAATTGATATCAGCAATCATGTGAACTTGGTTTGGAAAACATAACTCAATTGGTGGCCTAAGAATAGATGCTTACTGGGTAATTAACGAAATGCGTAAATGAGTTGTTAAACTTGTTTGTGGGTTAGTGTGAGAAAATAGGCAGTTGACTTTTAAGAGTCTAACTGACCTATACTAAGATCGAATGATAAATTTGATATAAAATCCGTAAGGTGGAATAGTCGTGCTAGATGATGACTAGCCTAACCATCTTGCGAATGATAAATGATAGTTTGACGCTTGACAAGCTAGATGGAGGCTTGGGAAGAAGCGGGTCAAACGGAACAAGTACGCGGAAAAAGGCATAACTGGATTTCAAGGTAAGTGAAGCTTACATCTTTAAAATAGTAGATTTACATATGTGGTTAAGTAAGCATTTTGAGTATTCGAATGAGATATGAAAATTCAAGGTTCCGACGAGAATCGACACGGGTCGGAACAAGTGAAAATGGTATTAAAACCTTATTTGATGGTAAAAAGGGTGAAACAGTAATTTAGTCATGTAATGACAAGTTAACAAGGAATTCAGAAAAAAGTTACCTTGTGGTGTAAAGTAATAAGAAATAAAAAGAGTACAATGGCAATTTATGTAATGAGTTGACAAATAAATATTAAATTTTGAAATACACACCCTAAGGCGTATGCCATAACGGATCGAATGATTTGAGAAACAAATTAAGGTAATATAATCATGTGGTGTAAACTGAAATGGAAAAATGGTGAGATGGTAAATAAATACCATCTCATAATGATAAAATGGTCGTTTAGACCAAATGGGTCAAATGGTGTGGTCATCACCATTTGACAATAATATCTAAGAACGGTTGTTGCGTTTTGTGATCACAGGGAAATGGCGTTTGGTTCGCGTCGCTATTAATTGGTAATAGTAGTGCAAGGTATTTAAAAAGCTAATGCTATGACTCGAGCCAGGTACGTGTAATGGTTAAACTCTCAAAAGGTCTTACAGTTCGTTGAGAGACAATCAAATCATGAATGAATAATAGATCGCCTAAGGTAAGGTAATCTAATATTCTAGTTCGTAGACATTATGTTATCAAGAACATAATGATTTTATATAGACTATGATTAAATGTACATTTTGGTCAAAACATGATATTGTAAGACCGTCGTAAAGAAAGGTCTAAGTTGACCAAAATGCCCTCAAGTAATCAAACAAGTAAACGACCTTGAGGTTAGTTTAAGAATGAGTTTTATAAGAAGATTTACCCTTGCGGTAGTGTATTAGCAAATGGTATAAGCCGTTCTGGCTTAATGCCTCATATTGTCTTTTCATAAAATGTCAATCGAAGGGTAGAATTCAAAATATAGAATTCTATAACCAATCCACCACAATGTATAGTTGTGGTGGGATGTAAATAGATATTTTTGTATGAAAACCAGAAACAAAGTAAGAGGAAATGAATTGAAGTTTATACGCTTAAATCTCTTAGCGGGTCAAAATGAATATACGCATAAACTATGAACGAATGCGTATTTCTTAAGAATTAAGAATATGAGATAAGGATTTCAGACGAAATACGTAAATAAACAAATTTCAGACATTGGAAGTAGATAGATATCTTATTATGGGAACAATAAGATAGATAAGGTTTGGTTGAATAAGTGTTGGATTATGCTATAACAACCAAACGTGTCAAATAATAAACAACTAAAGGTTTAGTTAAGTAAGATAACTATACGGGTAATAATGGAGTGTTAATGCATACCGAAAAGGATGCGTAAATGTATAGTTTGGTTTAAATGGGGTTAAAGGGCAAAATCGGAAAATAATTGCATAAACCGGGAATAAATGCATAAATTATATGAAATAAGAATCCGGGTCAAGGATTTTGGGTTAAATATGTAAGAAAATATTCTACGGATATTAAGAAACAAGTTTCGGGTAAAACGGAGAAGAATTGAGCGAGTTACGGAAAATATTGTAACTAAAGTAGCAAAACAAGAGAAAATTTGCAGCACACCACCGTAGGCTACGGTGGCCTACCGTAGCTTACGGTGGGTAGCTGCTGAAATGGAACTAGAAGTTTGGACCGTAAGTTAGAAGGTCCGACTGTAAGGCTGGACCGTAAGCTACGGCGGCCAGCTGTAGCTTACGGTGAAGTCTGAAACTAGAGTTTTGAATTTATTGTTTTAAGCCTTCGGGTTTATTCTGTTATGTTATAATTTATTATAATTAACGTCTTTCATCAAATATGAAATATAGGTGATGTTTGGGAGCACCGGAGGAGGATCAAGCTATATGAAGAACCGAACACGATCAAAGACGATGCTTCCGCACTTGGTTTTGATTATAACAAAACTAATCATTGTTAACATGTTAAATTGTTTAAATATATTTAAAAAGTTTTAAATAACTTGCAAATCTGAGTGACTTGTATTCGCAATTACATGTGTAAATACAAAAATTTTAATAGAAATTCAGGAAAGTAAGATAGGGTCTTACAAGTTGGTAATCAGAGCTCAAGGTTAATGATCAAATGTGTTCGGTTCGAGGCTTGGTCGCATGATCCGGTAACTTATTATAAAATTTAGCGGTCTAACATAGTTAAAGTGTTGTAAATAACACATAGGGTTATCGTGTGAACGCACGTTACCCCAAATAAAATGATAAAAGACCGATACAACTAGTGAATTACCTGTGTTAACAAGTATTGTAGATAGCCTTGTACTATTCTAAGGGCGCTTATTAATTTTCAAGTTACTAATCAATGTAAACGTTTTGGTTAAAGGATGCTCCGTATGAAGATGGCGGGAATCTAATGATCTGCCGACGCAATGACAGAATGGTCTGAAGTATGACAAGTAGAGCATACTAGTTAAGGACCTAAACTAAATGATGATATTAAATAAAGGTGGAACGGCAATGAAAGCCAATGAAGAAAATATCGCACAGGTGCACACTTTAAATTATTATATAATTAGTAGTATAAAAACCGATACGTAATGAACAACGGTTGTATACGGGACTAAAACATGGGGAAACCGGAAGGGATACTCATCCATGATGATGTTCCCAAGAGAAATTTGGCGGGTAGTACTCATTATTCACAAATCGTGAATAATAAAATATAAAAGAGTACAGATCTAAAATCTTGGATGGGGTGACCATCCAAGTAGAAAATTATCAATAAGATTTTATTGAGGAAAAGTAAAGATCACATAGATAAATGTGGTTACATAAAAGTCTTATAAAAGGGGAAAAACATTTATATGTTTTGAGATGAGAAGAGTAAAAACTAATGATTGTTAAATAACAATTAAACAAAGTTTTACCAAATAAATCAGAAATATGGACATGAACCGCGGATTTACTTACATGGGAAGTAATGTGTTAGTTATAATAAGGTCATGTGTACCATCTGTTGATCGCTTACTCTGGCCAAGTAAATGATAAACACATGATATCATGACCTTGTTATAATAAACACATATACATTCGATGTGGTAAAGACGAGGTGAATGGGAATGAGTCATTATGGACAAAAGAACCATGGTTGACAAAAAGGGCACGTAAAACCAAAGTATAAATGACCTGTGAGGTCATAGAAACGGAGGTAGTGCCCACACGGGAAATGATCAAGTCGATGACTATGATCGTAGAAAAGATAAAAAGAGAAAAGAAAGAAATGATGATGATAATCATCATTCATGGTCTGTGAGGCCATAAGGATGATCGGATAAAGAATAAAGTTTGACTGTTCAGAAGTGATGGATTTCACATGAACAAGTCAAATGGAAGGATAAAGTTTGACTGTTCAAAAGTGATGGATTTCACAAGAACAAGTCAAACGGATTAGAAAAAGAATAACGTTTGACTGTTCAGAAGTGATGGATTTCACATGAACAAGTCAAACGGTTTAGATAAAGGATAAAGCTTGACTGTTCATAAGTGATGGTTTTCACACGAACAAGTCAAACGGATTAGAAAAAGAATAACGTTTGACTGTTCAAAAGTGATGGATTTCACAAGAACAAGTCAAACGGATTAGAAAAAGTATAACGTTTGACTGTTCAGAAGTGATGGATTTCACATGAACAAGTCAAACGGGATAGATAAAGGATAAAGCTTGACTGTTCAGAAGTGATGGATTTCACACGAACAAGTCAAACGGATTAGAAAAAGAATAAAGTTTGATTTTTTTCAAAAGTGATGTATTTCACGCGATGAATAAATCAAACGGGTTAAATAAAGAATTAAATTTGATCGCTCATAAGTGATGGATTTCACACGAGCAAGATGTCACACCCCGATCCGCAGCGGAATAAGAGTCGGGGCATAATTGGGTTATCACCAAAGCTCATGATATTTACTAATATGTTTCATATTTATTAAAGTCAAAATTACATTCCCAATAATCCAAACATGTTCATACAATACAAAGGAAATAACCAAACAAAGCAATTCCAAGCTCTAAATCATTTTCAATCCTATGTGTTTCTTGCCGCAGCTGGTTCACCTGTATCATGTGTAAAAATGGGGGGTTTTTGGGTCAACATAAGTTGGCGAGTGAACCTTGTTAGATAAACATTTATTATTGATTTCTTGTTAGTTTATCAATGAAAAATTGTGCATAATCGTAAGTGAGCAAATGTAAATAATCCAACAGTAGCAATAACAATCACAACTATAACATACAATAACATACCAACATCTTACAATAAATAACATGAATGAAAACTGTGCGATCAAGGCTCAATCAAACGGAGCCGATCGTATTGCATGTACTGAAAATGATAAATGTCTGTGCGATCAAGGCTCAATCAAACGGAGCCAATCGTATTGCATGTACTGAAAATGATAAATGTCTGTGCGATCAAGGCTCAATCAAACGGAGCCGATCGTATGTTGGCACGCCAGGTTCACGCTCATAATGTAATGGGGAACATGCTCAACGCTCATAATGTAATGGGGAGCGGCGGCCTATGAAATTGCATGTACTGAAAATAATAAATTGAATCTAACAATAACCACACAAATAATTTGATCAAACTGTATACACATTTGTTCATGATATGATGTATGCACAATGATTTAAATATATTAAATAGCAAGACACATGATACACCCCGAAACGTGATTAAAACGGGGAATTTGTAAAGATTCACTCACATTGGGTGCGTTTGATTGGAGATGGTGAGATGCGCACGAGTTGGAAGAGCGGAACAACGAGAATTACTAACCGGTGAATGATTTATTTCAGAATTCCGGCAAAGCGTCGGTCTCTGTTTTTATGAACTTCAAATGAGCAAGCCAATTAACCGTTTTGATTAGCTAATCGTGGAATTGAAGTGATAAACAAACGTTAACAGAGTGTTTGAATGTCCTTACGGATTCACAGATGAAAATAAAGATTTCCAGAAATTTTCTGGCGAACTGGAATTATTCGATAGCAGCGTCTGAATTCGATTTCAATTGATAGGTCCGAGTTAGAAACAACTTAACAATTGATAGACTACGACGGTATTGAAAGACTTACCGTTTTGATGAAGAATATGGTTTTCCGGCGAACTTGCAGAATTTTCCGGCGAGTAAAATAAACTTTTCTGATGAACTGAAAGTATGACGAAAGTGAAATGGCAGGTTTGTGGAATGTTTCTGAGTCGCGAGAAGATCTTTGATTGCAGTAATTCAGATTATGGGATATTTTCGGTTATAAAACCCATCATCATCAGAATTTAAGTCAGTTCAAGTCTGAATTGATTAGAATCGTCGGTGCATCGGTTATAAACCTGAATTCACGATTATTCAAACATTTTAGACGGTTGAATAGCCGATTTCGATTTTCAGTTGGCGCAACCGGTTAATCTATGTTTGTTTATAAGATTTATTTGTTTCCTAGAGTTGACAGAAAACAAACAAGTGGCGGAGTGGTTATGCGTGTGAGTGTTAAGTCTTTGGAGTTTACAACCTGGCTGACCCGGGTTCGAGTCCCGGCAGCCCCATTTTATTTTTTATTACTTTATTTATACTTTTTATCAATTATAACTTTTATGGTTTAATTTGTTTATTAATTATGTATCATTAAAAATTAAAATAAACATAAATAGGCAACGACACATTTATAACTTGATATTCGATTACAAACGGAGCGGGTTTGGTAAAACCCGTTTTCGACAAATGTTACACAAGCCAAACGAGTCAGAAGAAGTATAGTGATTGAATTTAAAAGTAAACGCAAACCGGGACGGGAGCATTAAAGCAAAAGAATAATGACCGGGGTAATGGGACGTGATTAATATACTGTAGACGCAAACCGAATAATGGGAGCGTGGAATAGAAATGAACCCATAAAATGGGTCATGAATGAATATAAATGAAGACGCAAAACGGATAATGGGAACGTTAAAACATTAAGATAAAGAACCCCAGGTAACGGGTTGTAAAGAAAATATAGGCTTAAACCGGATAACAGTAAACGTAAGCCAAACCGACGCATAAATGACATATGAAGTCATAGAGTCGGAAGAGTTGTCCAAACGAAAATTGATCTAGTCATGTACAACGATCGCGCAGGCGCGCACGGCTATCAACAGCAGTGTCTGATCTGAATAAGTGTTTAGGGCAACATACACAAAATGTTGTGGTTACCACTAAAGATGGTAGTTGTGACTAGGTGGTGACAAGTGGTCAACACCAGTTGACATTGCGCCAGGTTTGGACGCAAATGATCATCACCCAATGGAGATGAAACGACTAATAGATCCGACAAGTGAAAGTGATTCATAAATGACTCGCGGAGTCATAGAAAATGAAAATGTTAATAAACCGGATCAAACATGGCCTAAGGACCATAATTGAAGTAAAATAAATTAGCCTTCATGGTAAAATGGAGCCATGATTTGGCGGAAAAAGACAACGTAAATAATTTTTCCTTTAAGTAAAAAAGAGGTGCATTGACACCAAATATATTTAAAGAACGACACGGGAAAAAGGTTGATCTAAAGGATCACCACGACATTCGGGTTACGAATAGTGTAATAATATACAAGGTCAAAATGACCTTGGGATCACGAGTCAAGAGGAATGATGCATTAAAAGACCTCACCTTAAGAGGCTAAGTAAAAGAAAATTTTCGAAAACGAAAAGGATAGATATAAAATTTAAGATGACGTGATGCAATCACGGTCAATATATATGTATATATATATATATATATAAATATATAACATGGTAAACGATTACCTTGTAACACGAGCTATGAGACTAGGGTCTCGAAAGTTTGTAAAAGCCTTGCAAAGGCAATATGAGGGTACCTAAATTATGAGGTATAAGGTGACTAGTGACTAATAAGTCTAACCGACAAGATCGGTCAAGATAAAAATTAAATTTAAAATTTGTTGAATGCGCTTATCAGTACAAGGTTTGCATGGAATAAGCATGTTCACAGATACGTATGACCGAGTGGCGAAATGACGACTCGATCAAGTAAAGAAAATGGATACAAGATGAAAGAAACGGCACATGAGGCCTTACACATGAAGGGCGCATGCACCTTGGAGCCTAAAAGGCACTGCCATACCTTCCTGGTAAGAATTTTTGAATAAGTAAAATCTGAGCAACGCTTAGATGAAATTGAAACCAAGTCCATCGGGTTGAACCCAAGGAACTACGTAAGAAAGGTTTCGAGGACAAAACCTCCTTAAGGGGGGTAGATTTGTAACAACCCAAAAATGAGTTTGGTAATCAAACCACGTTAATATTAAAGATTGGGTAAAAGACCGTTAGAGGCAAAAGTGAACCCGTAAACAAAATAACTAGGAACAAGTTAACCTAGTCAGTAATATGGAAATAACAATAAACAATGAGTAGTAGCTCTAAATAAATAAGACCTCAAATATGAGGGACCAAAAGAGGAAAGGTTGAAAAGTTGAATATATAAAATAAAACTAAATAAAACACTACACACACAAAAGCTGTGTGTGTGTAGCGATCAGGAGCAAACAAAGGGGTGAAACCTTGTTTTGCTTAAATCATCAAATTGAAGGGTGAATTGAGATTAGAATTGATGCATGAATATATATAAACGATCACCTAATCGAAAGGATCATAAGGTATGTCTTAAAACCTAGATTGGTGAAAGTTGCTATTTGAGACAAGTAGATTTCTTGCAATTAGATAGTTGGATTATGATCCAAAGATGATATTAAGTGTATGTGTATGATTGATTTCGTTAAAATTAAAGAAATTATGCACAATTTGATGTAAGATTAATTGTTAGTGATTAACAAGTAGATTATAAAGTAGGTTTTGATTACATGATGAAATTGATGATATATAAGTGTTTATGATCGTCATACTTGTATTTATGTATAAGATATTTGAACAAATTAGAGGTTCGAATAGATGTTCATACATGACTTGAAATGGGTTTTGATGATACGATGAGATTTATGTTAAACACATGTTAATAGATGCTTAAAATCATCATGTGAATGTGAATGTTTAAAGTATTTGGCTAAGTTTAAAGTTTGGGTAAATTCCATATATACGATGTAATGGGTTGTTTCATAGTGATGAAACAATCCCAAGTTCTTGCATAAGACTAATAAATTAGCATATGATTGTAGAAACTATGTTAATTGATATTAGCAATCATGTGAACTTTGTTTGGAAAACATAACTCAATTGGTGGCCTAAGAATAGTGCTTACTGGGTAATTAACGAAATGCGTAAATGAGTTGTTAAACTTGTTTGTGGGTTAGTGTGAGTAAATAGGCAGTTGACTTTTAAGAGTCAAACTGACCTATACTAAGATCGAATGATAAATTTGATATAAAATCCATAAGGTGGAATAGTCGTGTTAGATGATGACTAGCCTAACCATCTTGCGAATGATAAATGATAGTTTGACGCTTGACAAGCTAGATGGAGGCTTAGGAAGAAGCGGGTCAAACGGAACAAGTACGCGGAAAAAGGCATAACTGGATTTCAAGGTAAGTGAAGCTTACATCTTTAAAATAGTAGATTTACTTATGTAGTTAAGTAAGCGTTTTGAGTATTCGGAATGAGATATGAAAATACAAGGTTCCGACGAGAATCGACACGGGTCGGAAAAGTGAAAATGGTATTAAAACCTTATTTGATGGTAAAAAGGGTGAAACAGTAATTAGTCATGTAATGAAAAGTTAACAAGGAATTCGGAAAAAAGTTACCTTATGGTGTAAGTCATAAGGAATAAATAGAGTATAATGGCAATTCAGTCATAAGTTGACAAATAAATATTAAATTTTGAAATACACACCCTAAGGCGTATGCCATAACGGATCGAATGATTTGAGAAACAAATTTAAGTAATATAATCATGTGGTCTAAACTGAAATGGACAAATGGTGAGATGGTAAATAAATACCATCTCATAATGATAAAATGGTCGTTTAGACCAAATGGGTCAAATGGTGTGGTCATCACATTTAACAATAATATCTAATGAACGGTTGTTGCGTTTTGTGATCACAGGGAAATGGCGTTTGGTTCGCGTCTCTATTAGTTGGTAATAGTAGTGCAAGGTATTTAAACAGGCTAATGCTATGACTCGAGCCAGGTACGTGTAATGGTTAAACTCTCAAAAGGTCTTACAGTTCGTTGAGAGACAATCAAATCATGAATGGATAATAGATCGCCTAAGGTAAGGTAATCTAATATTCTAGTTCGTAGACATTATGTTATCAAGAACATAGTGATTCTATATAGACTATGATTAAATGTACATTTTGGTCAAAACATGATATTGTAAGACCGTCGTAAAGAAAGGTCTAAGTTGACCAAAATGCCTCAAGTAATCAAACAAGTAAACGACCTTAAGGGTAGTTTAAGAATGAGTTTTATAAGAAGATTTACCCTTGCGGTAGTGTATTAGAAAATGGTATAAGTCGTTCTGGCTTAATGCCTCGTATTGGTCTTTTTCGTAAAATGTCAATCGAAAGGTAGAATTCAAAATATAGCATTCTATAACCAATCCACGACAATGTATAGTTGTGGTGGGATGTAAATAGATATTTTTGTATGAAAACCAGATACAAAGTAAGAGGAAATGAGATTTATGTTTATACGCTTAAATCTCTTAGCGGGTCAAAATGAATATACGCATAAACTATGAACGAATGCGTATTTATTAAGAATTAAGAATATGAGATAAGAATTTCAGACTAAATACGTAGATAAACAAATTTTGGACAGTTGGAAGTAGATAGATATCTTATTATGGGAACAATAAGATAAATAAGGTTTGGTTGAATAAGCGTTGGATTACGCTATAACAACCAAACGGGTCAAATAATAAATAAATAAATAAAGGTATAGTTAAATAAGACAACTATACGGGTAATAATGAGTGTTAATGCATACCGAAAAGGATGCGGAAATGTATAGTTTGGTTTAAATGGGGTTAAAGGACAAAATCGGAAAATAAGAGCATAAACCTGGAATAAATGCATAAATTATATGAAATAAGAATCCGGGTCAAGGATTTCGGGTTAAATATGTAAGAAAATATTCTACAGATATTTAGAAACAAGTTTCGGGTAAAACGGAGAAGAATTGAGCGAGTTACGGAAAATATTGTAACTAAAGTAGCAAAACAAAGAAGATTTGCAGCACACCACCGTAGGCTACGCTGGCCTACCGTAGCTTGCGGTGGGCGGCTGCTGAAATGGAACTGGAAGTTTGGACCGTAAGTCAGAAGGTCCGGACCGTGAGGCTGGACCGTAAGCTACGGCGGCAGCCGTAGCTTACGGTGAGCTGAAACTACAGTTTTGAATTTATTGTTTTAAGCCTTCGGGTTTATTCTGTTATGTTAAATTTATTGTAATTAACGTATTTCATCAAATATGAAATATAGGTGATGTTTGGGAGCACCAAAGGATGATCAATCTATATGAAGAACCGAACACGATCAAATACGAAGTTTCGCACTTGATTTTGATTATAACTAAACTAGTCATTGTTAACATGTTTAATTGTTTAAATATATTTAAAAAGTTTTAAATAAACTTGCAAATCTGAGTGACTTGTATTCGCAATTACATGTGTAAATACAAAAATTTTAATAGAAAATCAGGAAAGTAAGATAGGGTCTTACATGATTAATAGACACACCACATTTTTCATAATCCACACACCCCACACACACATATATATATATATATATAGGGTTAGGATCATGTAGAAGAAGCATTCTTGACCACACATTATACCTAAGCTTATCGTAATATACACATATGTATAGTTTAAAATTGACATTATATATATGTGCATATTACGAAAAGCTTAAAGAAATGTGTGGTCGGAATGTTTCTTAAGTTTCTCAAATAGGGTGGACTTATCTTAGGATCCTACCCTACCCTACCCTATTTATTTTATATATTATTATAATATATATATATATATATATATATATATATATATATATATATATATATTATATATATATATCAGGATCCCAATTTTTTTACTAATGATGTTACAATATCTTCTTGTCATTTCTCCCCATACTGCCCCCCCCCCCCTTTAAAAAAGCGAAGAGGTACACTGAAATAAATAATTGTTCCGATGGAACCTTCTCTTCTACCGTAGAGTGGCGTAGATACACAGCCCAAGCCATTATTCTTTTCTATTTTTTGTTTTTTTATTACTAGTACCAAATCAAATAACTACACCGAAAAGCCAACGGGTCCTTTTAAAGGATAAAAGAAAGGGGTGTGTGTGTGTTATATAATTAGCGTATGTCAAGTGTATGCCTAAACCCCGCCCTTAAGTCATGGCCATTTGCAATTAAATGAGTCGGGACACCCGGACACGATCGTGTTAACCCCCAAGTGTTAAAGTTATAAAACAATACGAATTAAAACAGTTATTTGGATTTCTATCACAATATTTTCCCTTTTGCAATACCCGACAAAGTGGCTAGTGCCATATCCCTAGCCTTTATAATATAAAATAGTCTCAAGAGTATTTAGCTGTGCTAGTCTTTTATAATGTCAATATTTTAGCACAACCATAATTAAAAAATCATTTTAGGGCAATTTACTGGAGGCTTCTTTTCTGGAATGGACGGAAATACTATCCGTTAGAATGTTGACGGGTCATTTATAAGTCTTTGACTTTGGCCAATTAACTTAAGAATACCATCGGTTCGCTAGATTAAGTGTTGACCGGATATAATGTGGTGTATACCCTTACGAGTGCAAAAGGTCTGTGACGAGTCCATTATGTCAAAATATATTTTATAAAGTTTTATGACAAAGTTTCAAGGTCAAATTATATGCCTTGTAGGTTTTAAAACCATCTTTATGCCATAAGGGCATTTTTGACATGTTTAAAAGTATATAATGGTGACTCGTTAATTGACCCATTAAACAGCGTGAGCAAAAGGTATAACCACAGAGGATTATTCCTTATAATATTATGATCACTTAACAAGCCTTAATCGAGTTCTAAGTTTGACCAAACGGGTCGGATCCGAAAGTCAAAGAAGAAGTAAAACCGTTTGACTTTCAACTAGGAAATGAGCACTAAACTGAAAATGGCGAGTTAACATGATAAAACATGTCCTAATATGTTATATAAACTATTATGATGTCAAATTTAGAGTTTTTATACTTAGAAGTTCATTTATTGTAATTTGCAAAAATTTGTGTTGTTGACTTTTATTTTATACATGTTTAACTCGTCATTTCGCCTACTTAACGTGATTATCAGAGGGTGTCATCATAAGGGATTAACCACCTTCATAAGTACGATCATGTTGCTGAACTTTGACTTGACCAAAATGGCCAGAATCAAAATTCAAAGTAAAAGTCAATTTGCTTGAATTTCGGCTAATAACTAGCCTATAGAATGAAACAGACTAGAAAGAACACTTACAAGTATTAGAAGAAATACTTGAAACTCAGAAGAAGAGGCACCTTAAGATCAGGAGCAGCTCCAAAAAATCAGGAGCAACTCCAAAAGGTTTTAGAAGTGAATTATGAAAGGTGTGAATGAAACAATGAACATATACTCCTATTTATACAAATTTTCCACTCCTAAGAGTGAGCCAAGTGTCTCTAGAGGAGCTTAGGAACTAATTGGTGGCCATGAAGAGGTGTCAAAATGTAGCAAAGTTTCAAGCTAGGTGTCACAAGAACATGCAAGGTGGTTATCCAACATATTTTTGATGTCAGCGAACCTTTTACGGACCATAGGGGTTATGCTTTATCGTTCGTATAGGGACCTCAGGTGCGAATTAATTTGTGTGTTATCGACCACAAGGGCTAAGCCCATACGATTCGTAAGGGACCTCCCATAATTTAAAAGTCATGCCTTCTCAGGCATTTTTAGCCCCTCAACTTCATTCTATATCTTTCTTTTTAATGATTTTTAACCCTTTTTATTATTATAATCACTCTTCTTCAATATGTCTGAATTATGTGGAGAGTTTCTAGACACGTGTCATGTTAGGATTCGATCAAAAATATTGGGGTGTTACAAACTTGGGTTAACTTGTACTGCTGGGTTGCTATACATAATCGTGCCCATAGCCTGGCACGCCCGTGCCTATCTGGCAGTTTGCTGGAATTTCTTAGAATCCCGAACTTTTGGTTCGTTTTTTATCGTATTCGCTTCTTCTTTTCCAAAGACCTTAACAACCTGCAATTACCAAATATGAACCATAAAATGAGTGTAATTATGCATTAAAAATATGTATAATTGATGTCACAATGAACATCAAGATATTTAAGGAGACACTTGTGTTCCATTGAGAGAGATCCCTTGCACGGAAGAGTCATTAACTTCTAGCATCGAAATCTCATAAGGCAGCTTATCAATTGCTTCTGCGAAACATTCCATCAGATCACAATTCTAATTATCAATTTTGATCACACCATGATAATAATTAAAAAGCAAATGGAATAGAAATGAAAACAAGACTGCTACATATTAAAATGATTAAGTCATACCAACTAACTAAATACTCATGGGGAAATTACGAAACCCCATTGGGAATGGAATTGTCGTGATGACCATCGTCTCCCCATAGGATGCACCCCTTTACGCAATTTGTGTCCTCAAGGTTAGATAATATCTCTAGTTCACAAGTCTCTGATACTTGAAACGTCGCATATGTATTAGATGATTTAACGTAGCATATTGTATGACTCAACTTAATATTTACGAAAACAATAGGGGAGTTTGGGAAGTGGGGGCCAAAGCTAATGCCTTAGCGGCCTTACCTTTGGGTTAGCCTTGCTCCAAATAAGAAATGGTTGATTTATGGGTGCTCATTTAGAAATGCAGTTTTTTTATCTCCATTTGATTTGATGTATTTCCAATTTTTTAATGCTACAATTGCATACACCAATCTAATTAAGGTTATTCGTGTCACATGCAAGTAGATGTCAGAGTAGTCTAGACATCTCCTTTTGTCTATACCCTTTAACCAGTAACCTTGTTTACTTATCAATGGAGCCATCGGCTTTCATCTTCTTTTGAATATCATTAATATCCTGGTGCCTTACAGCCTAACGAAAGATCTACTTAGCTCCCAAGTATGATTATGCGAGATACAATCAATTTCACTCTTGATGGCTTCTTTCTGAAGTCTTTTTGAAGAGGTGACCGCTTCCGAGTAGGTTTGAGGTTCGCTCTTAAGTCTCAACCATATAAGTAAGAAAGTCAAGCCCAAAAGATTTCTCAACCTTTTGTCTTTTACGTCTTCTTGGCTCAACCTTTAACTGTTCTTGAGTTTCACCTTGAACAATCTTATCAACTAATGTTGATGAACTCGCTAGTGTTTTTGTTAAATTTCCAACAGTTGCTACACTACTTTGTAGTTTGATTGTCATCCAAATCTTGCTAAGGGTTGAGTATGTGGAAAAAATGAACAAATGGCCAGTTAAGTTCCCCTAAGAGCAATTATGGTTATACTGTAGTGTCACGATGTTATGTTCCTATGGACGACAGGCATGAACCACTAGATGTTATGGTGTTTGTTGTGTTGCCTACTTCTGTTTTTCAGTTGTCTAAGTTATTTGGTAGCCTCTTAATTAGTGGCGGAGCTAGTTCATTAAATTAGGGGTATCCCAATTTTTTTCCCTTTGCAATAATACAATAATAGAATAAAGATTATAAATTAAGTAAAAACTATAACACCTAAACAAGAAATCAAAGGACAAGAAAATTTCAAAATCACAATAACACCCCGGTCAAAGCCACTCGGTCAACGCCGGTCAACGATCAGCAGGGATGATTTTAGGCTACGCAGGGACAATTCCAGCGATCAAAAGGGACGATTTCAGTGAACTAGCGATCATCAGGCCAGCAGTGATGGTTTCAGCCGTTCAGCAGACAACAACCAGCACTTCAGTAGGGATGATGTCGATTTCAGAAGTTGTATTTTTTTCGATGTTTGGTTTCCAAATTGCCGCCCATAATCAAAAGGTGTATTTTATCGTTTTGGGTCTTGACTAATCTTTGTTATTTACGAATTGGGCATCCTTTCAATTCTATTATTATTTATTTGGGAATATCTAATCATTCGGGATTAAGTATTCTACAAGTTTTGCATTGTAAATGTTTGGGCTTATAAAAAAATTAGCATTTTAGTAATATCAAGTATTAAAAAAATACACTACGAATACGGGGTTGAGCCGTAGCCCGTGCTATGGCTCCTAATACACTAGTTCAGCCCCTCTCTTAATGATCCATTTCAGTCAGATCGAGGTAGTGTGTGTTTGTGTAATTTAAAAGACACATTTTAAAGATTCAATGAAGCCTATTAATACATAAGTTTTAAAAAAAGTTTAGAGATCACCTCTTAATCATTAAAGCCTCTTAATGCCTCCGCATGTTACCAAATTATTAACTTCAAGTTCAAAATCTGCAAGAACGAGTCACTCCTTTTCTTTTTATATAGATTTAACCCTTTAAATGCTTATAACAAGTTCAAAATCTGCAAGAACGAGTCACTCCTTTTCCTTTTATATAGATCTCCTTTTTCAACTATACTCTATATATAATACCACTTTTTAGTCAATTATATATGCAAACTTAGATAGACATACTGATATTTTTTTAGTGATCACAATCATCGAACAAAGACTTTGAAAAACCACCTTTAACTTATTCTAAACGGCATTGTAATAATTAAGTGATCAACCTAACTAAACGAATTATTAAATAACAAAAAGTAAGACGAAAAATTAATAAATAAACCTATCCTTTATTTATAAACAATAATATCGTATACGTATACATAAAATGGAAATAATAACCCAGAAATATACTCCGCAGTATACAAGAATCTACCCCATCAATAAAACTCCAAAAAATATAACAAGAAAAAAAAAGTACACAAATAGAATAAAAATCAGTGAATCAATGAAGATGATGAAGATCTCTACCAATCGAAATCACACTTGGTCCTTTCAAACGGACGGTTTGAAACCGCGCCTCCAGAAGTCAACGGGACCTTCAAGTCACACTCAAACTGCGGTTTAAACTTGGGTTTCGCCCACCAAACCTTCAACCGGACCCTAAGCTTCAACCTCAAATCGATATCGTAAACCCGTTCTCTCGTATCCGAATCATATTTCGATCTCAACTCACGGATGTCGTCGCTAACCACCACGTGTTGTCCGTCAAATTCCGCACTCACATCCTTCTCATTCTTATGCCCAAATAAAACCTTTCCAAATCCTGCGTAGCAAACCTTTTATCGCGGTACTCCGCGTGTGCTTCTATTCTATCGTAGTAAATCCCAATCCGCTTGTTGGGGTTTCGGAACGTCATGTTGACAGCCAGGTTGTAGTACAAAGTGTTGTTGTCCGGGGACAACGTGAATTGAGTTAGAGTGGCATCGTTGACGTGGAACTTGGGCGCGTTGGGGCGGAAGATGAGCCAGAACACGAGCACGATGATGCCGAGGATGACTAGGATGGTGATCACGATCTGGAAGATGAGGTTGAAGATGCAACCGCAGATGCAGCTGAAACACCAGGAGAAGGGGTTGCCGCTTCCTCCACCGCCGCCAGGGCGGTGGTAGGATCGGGATTTTCTGGCGGGGGGGGGATGGAAGGGCCGTAGTAAGCCCCGTTGAGGTGAGATTGATCAGACATGATGAAGTTGTTGTAGGGGAGTTGATATTGTGAATATGTGGATGTCGTGAGGGTGTTTTATAGTAATGTTTTGTGATAACGCGTTGAGACTGCGTGTAAATGAAAATACCGCGTGATTGTAACGGATTTAGATTGTTTCAAAGATCACCTTCCGGGTAACTTCTATTGACTTTGTCGTAAGTGGTTGTTTTTTTTTTCTTTTTTATTTTTTAGTGTCAATTGCTTTGCAACCTGCTCACACATTAATTTTGTTATTTTATCTAAAAAGCTATAAAATCGTATAAAAAATTCAGATGCAACGGGGTTACATATGTCTATAATCTACTATCTTTGTTTTAAGTATTAAATCCTTTTTAGCAGCTAATGTTTATTGCAGCTCAAATTTTATTAAAAAATAAACCCCAACTAGAAAAAAAACTACAATATGATCCGAACCACATATCTAAGAGGGACCGGTCACAGTGTACTAAAGTGAGCAACAATGAAACCTACAAAGGAATACTCATGAGACACACGTAAAGAATTTACATAAATACTATAACTTTAGAAACCACATATAAGTATTTATATGATTTTTTACTTCAATAATTTAGTTATGTATTTAACCCATATATATTTTGGGTATATTATTAGGCGCACCACACTCAGACAAGAGAGGGGGTGTGGTTCCTTATAATAGGGTTTGGGTGTATGAAATATGAACCCATGTGCTTACATACATTTTTTATATTTCACTTAAACACAACAAGTTTAGTATGCATAGAAACTTTCGTTTTCTAATGTCTTGGATTCTTGGATTTGGGATCTTGATGTGGATGATAAATTCACAGTAAAATTTGTTCGTAAACATATTGATGGTATGGTTTTGTCGTCTGATGGTTCTTCTACTAGATGCAACCGTAGTGGATGTTCTCTACTAATGCAACCGTGTGTGTTTTTAAAGTTAATATCATTGCTTGGAGAATTTTGCTAAATCGTTTTCCTACTAGAACGAACTTGGTTTATCGTGGGGCAGACATTCCATATGTGTTGAGCCCCATTTGTTCTAGTGCGGAAGAGACGTTGATCCATATTATTGGTGAATGGGAGATAGCGGCTAGAACGTGCAATTCTACAACCAAATGGTTAGACGTTACACCTATTGTAGATTATTCTTGTCGGCTATAATGGTTTGGCTCGATTCTCTTTTGGTGACAACATGAAAAAGAAAAGTGATTCATGGGATCATTTTGACGGCTAGGCGGATCTTGTGGTGGTTTAAGAATGTTGAGGTCTTTTCGTATTCGGATAGCAAAAGCAACTCTTTATGTCTCATTGCTTAATTATTCCTTCTTAAGGATAGTAA
Organism: Scalesia atractyloides; assembly: GCA_947069175.1. Lineage (NCBI taxonomy): Eukaryota > Viridiplantae > Streptophyta > Magnoliopsida > Asterales > Asteraceae > Scalesia > Scalesia atractyloides. The sequence goes on from CAMTDV010000116.1 coordinate 53,480,759, forward strand.
TAGAAACATTAAGATTGGGGTTAGTTGGGTAGAGTGGCTTTAAACCCCCTTTTTTAGGTAATTTGTTTCATGCTTCTTTGCTAAGTTCTTGTTAAGTTGGTTATAAAAGTTTTGGCCTCAATAAAAAACTAAAAAATGTTTTTAAGAAATAGTCAAGGTTTATTATATATGGGTGTCGTTTTCTATGTGAAAAGTGGAAAGCGAGAAGAGTTTGAATATAATAAAATAAAAGATGGTAATTCAAATGTTGGGACACCTAATACATACGCATTCACAAACACGCGCTTCTATTTGTCTTACTCTTATTATTCAAAAACCACATAATTCTTCATCAGTTTTTCAATCCTCTCATTTTCTTAGTCAATCAAACTGACTTTTTTTTCTTTATTTAGAAAATCAGCCGATTTTAGAGGTGTGTAATAACTAATAAAACATATAATTCCACATCAGTAGCGGCTTACCGGACAAAATAGATGGGGTAACGTGTTAAAGATGTCATATTTAAACCACATAATTTTGTTTCGGGTTATAACAGGTTTGACAAAACGGGTATGGATCAAAAATGGATTTTCATAAGAATAACAAATAAAAAAAAGTTAAAAACACTAGATAGGAGATATAAAGGTAAACAAAATGAGTTGTGCTTTCAATGCTACCAGATTGATATTGTGCCTGTGGGTGTGTTTGTACGCAATGTCACATTCTCTTTAAACAAAGAGAACTACTCATTAGTAATCCGTTTGATTTTGTCATCATATTCATCATCACTATACAAATCATAGCACGATTGTTGCATCGAGATTAATATGTAGAAATACCTTAAACAAATGAAGAAAGCACAATAATAAATCGATGACGGATGGTAATGAAGATTACCATGGATTTTGATTCCAATTACTAGTGAGTTGTGCTAAACAAAATCCCGGCCTTAACATATATAACTGATGACTTAACGTAATTTATACCGAGTGAAATAGCTGCTTTAGCTAGTAAAGTTGTTGATTGTTCCCCTGAATTGAACCAGTGTAGCGTGAACAAGACTATTCAATTTTCCGTGTGTTTTTAGATTAACTTTCAAGGAATTAAAGGAATCTTGAAGCATGGATGAAAAAGAAGCAGCAATCGCTCGTCATCTTCATGAAATTTGCCTGTTGCCATTGTGTATGAGGGATAAAAAAGACCAAGCGTTAGATGAGAAGCATTGAAGCAAGAAGAAGCCGCAAATTCGCCTATTCCAATCTTTCTTGGTTTTAAGTAATGGCTACCATGACTCATTCCCAAATTTTATCTAATTTCCTTCGTCCCTTAATGACCCTTAAAAAATAACCCATGAAGCAAAACGAGTGTCACTATTACTAGTCCCACGGATGACGCCAATAAAGAAACATGGATCTAAACCAGAGGTTTTATCCGTCGACACCTTTTGTTTTAAAGTAATCGGGGACCTTGCTCTCTACATCACAATCACTCCTCTTAAATAATATGTTGCAACAACTTCATCATGTCTGATCAATCTCACCTCAACGGGGCTTACTACGGCCCCTCCATCCCCCCTCCCGCCCGAAAATCCCGATCCTACCACCGCCCTGGCAGCGGCGGAGGAAGCTGCAACCCTTTCTCCTGGTGCTTCAGCTGCATCTGCGGTTGCGTCTTCAACCTCATCTGCCAAATCCTGATCACCATCCTAGTCATCCTCGGCATCATCGTACTCGTGTTCTGGCTCATCTTCCGCCCCAACACGCCAAAATTCCACGTCAACGAAGCCACTCTAACTCAGTTCACGTTGTCCCCCGACAACAACACTTTGTACTACAACCTGTCCGTCAACATGACGTTCCGAAACCCAAACAAGCGGATCGGGATTTACTACGATAGAATTGAGGCTAACACGGAGTACGGCGATAAAAGGTTTGATACAGAGAATTTGGAAAGGTTTTATTTGGGACTTAAGGACGAGAAGGATGTGAGCGCGGTGTTCCGAGGAGAACGTGTGCTTGCTCTCAACAACGATGACAGATCGAAGTATAATTCTGAGCGGACCGAGGGGGTACACGATATCGATTTGAGGTTGAAGCTTAGGGTCCGGTTGAAGGTTTGGTGGGCGAAACCAAAGTTTAAACCGCAGTTTGAGTGTGACTTGAAGGTCCCGTTGACTTCTGGAGGCGCAGTTTCGAACCGTCGGTTTGAAAGGACCAAGTGTGATTTCGATTGGTAGAGAATAGAGATCATCATATTCTATTCATTCATATTCATATTCGTTCACGGAGTCACTGATTTTTTTTTCGATTTATGTATGGTTTTTGGTAAGTTTTATTGATGCGGTAGATTCTTGTATACTTCGGAGTATGGTATTATTTCATTTTATGTATACGTATACGATATTATTGTTTATAAATAAGGGATAGGTTTAGCTTTATTTACATTTATGTCCTACTTTTCTTATTATATATATATATATTTTTTTAATTTGACCTATTATTCATTACATTGTCTGCTAGAATAAGTTATAGGTGCTTTGCCAAATGTCTAGATCGTTCATCATAGTGTGCTTACTATAAAATATCAATATGCCTATTTTTTAATACTTTCGAGTTGGGGTGGCAAAATAGGTGGGTTAGGGTAATGGATTAGGATAGGTATGGGTTATTATAGGTTTATTAAGATAAAGGTCAAGATGGGTTTGGGTCACAATGAGTTTCGGTCATGATAGGCTAAAAATCAAGAAAAGCTTAAAAAAAACGAAAAAACTTTTAAAAAAATACGAAAAATTTAAAAAAATCCGAAAAACTAAAAAAAATTAAAAAAATCAAGAAAATTAAAAAAATCAGAAAAATTAAAAAAAACTCAAAAAACCTAAAAAATTAAAAAAACCTTAACTTGAAGTTTCTTTATGTTATTTGAATTAATAGTAAGTAGGGATGATACCAAATGTCGTACAGAAAATAACGGTGCGGTACCGGGATAGACATACCTAGAAACAAAAGACAAAATAAGAAGAATATGCTGAATGGAAGCACGCTAAGGTTATTATATCTTCTGTCACAGCTTTTGTTGTTCTCATTGAAGCTTTTTTTTGCTTCTGTTGGTGACATATGGATATTTTTCACACCTAACTTCGTTCCTGGGAAACCTTCAGGTTTGTGACAGGTGTAAATTTTATAATTACAGTATAAACAATTTATAAACAAGTAAAAACCACTGCAAAAATTTATAAACAATCACTAACCAATTAGGTGTTATAAAGTCATATAACCGAACCAAAATACGTCCGCAAGTTTAAGATTCAAATGATACGCTAGATCCATTCACAACATTAGTTTGCCATAAAGAACTTCCAAAAACATCCAACATAAAGCTAACGTTCTTTAATTCAAAATATCTAAAAAAAAGGAACACTGTATATCCGGTTATCCACATATGACTTGAATAATGAGCCAATAAAACTAAAAATCAACCAAATACAAAACAACATGCTAAGGATTAATACAAACAGTAAACCCATTCCTATACCACCAAAAATAAAACCCCTAAATCAACATAAAAAATTCCAAACAAACAATTAACAATTTAAACACAACCCAAGCCTAAACCCCTTAACTATTAAATCAAACACTCCAAAACAACAACCGGGTTTATGACCAAATTAAACAGAGATGGGCGAAAATCATACCATTTCAAATTTTTAATTAGACTGAAATAGGGTAGAGATAGGCGGCGTTCAAGTGAAAGAAGCTGGTGATTGCGTGATAGCGGAGATGTTGGGGCGAGTAGAAGCCGTGTTACAGGGGAGCAGAAGTGTAGCCTTAGCGGAGATGTTGCGTATAGCGGAGATGTTGAACGATTCTAATTCAGTAGGGCGAAGTATGAAGATTACGCTTAGGTTTACCCACTTACCCATCCTGACCCATCAAATATTTTAAATTGATATCTAAAAGCTCATCCTGACCCCATCCATTATTATTTCCTGGCCCACTATGACTTATCTCAGTTTTAAACTTACCCAAAATAACCCATTTGGGTTTTGTTACGCTTAAGCTTACCCACTATGAAAGTTTCAAAGTTTAGATAATTGAATCCAACAAGGCAACAAATAGTATTAAATGTAGTTGAAAAAGAAAAAGAACGACTCATTTAGCAGATTTTACACTTGAAGTTAAGCATGTAGACACTTGAAGATGAGCGTAGGCAACACAATGCCATAGGTCCATGGTTCATGCTGCCCATAACATCGTGACACTGTAGTAAAACCCGAATTACCCTTTAGGGGGATTTAACTGGCCATTTGTCAGTTTTTTCCCACACAGTAGAATCTTAACAAAAATCGGATGACTGACCAAATACAAAGTATCGTAGCAACAACATGTGTAATTAGAAATTATTTAATTTTGGTTTGTGATTTATATATGATAGTCAAACATGTAAATTCTAGAATTTTTGTTAAAGTAAAATGTGTCAAAAGAACTCAAACCTTTTGTGTTAAAAAGTTGTGTTGGTAATTTTAGTGTTATCATGGATTTTCGTGATATTAGATTAACTCGTCGACCAAATAAATCTTATTGAAAAATTAAACGAGTTAGGAGATACGGGAATGCATGCTCGTTTTACTTTAAAAGGATCGGGTATCGGTTTTGTTTAATCATATTTAATATATAATTGGATGGGCTTCTATCATAATTGAGGTGGGCTCTTTATTTAATATAAAGTGGCTTAATGGTTAAATTAAGTGATTACAGTTGTTGGGCCTTTTAATTGAAACAATATACACATGTTGGGTTGTACAAGGCCTAACATGTTGTATGTGGGCCAATTGTGATCATTCTGATTGGAAAACTAAACAACCCGATGGGTGTGTTATGGACATAGGACGCACAAGAAAAATATAGAAATATATTAAGGTTCTTGGTCGATTTTTTCTAACGGTAAAGGAGAATAATTTTTGTTCTTTTTGTTCCACATATGCAAACAAGTGGTATGGTTTCAAGAATTCTCAACATTCAACAAATTCGTTCTTGTGTGTTCTACACAACTTATCCGATTAGTCATTGATAGTACACCAAATAGGTTAATCTGAAAGTGAACACTCGATTTGTGTAGAAATCTAGGTTTTTCTTCATCTCAGTTTTCTTGCAATTGGTTCGAAATTGGTTAGTAATCACTCACATATACAACAAATTGTAAAGTGTGTCAAAAGAACTAAAACCTTTTGTGCTAAAAAAGTCGCTTTTAGTCAAGGAAACTGGCATGGAATATCGACCTATTAAAGATTTAGACGTTCTTACTGCCTGTGACTAAAGGTTTCTAAATTATATTTATTGCAAATAATCATACTAGTAATGTTACTATGTCAAACGAAATTTACCTCATCAATAATTTAGTGAATGACTGCTATGCTCACATTTAGCTGGGAGCATAATCGACTATTCAAGTTATATTTCAGAAAAATTTAGGTTGTTGCCTAACCTGCAAACCCTAATTCCGGTCTTATGTTATTACAGTTTATCTTGGTTTTGAAATGCACGCATCACATGTTGCGGAGGTTTGAAATGAAAAGCCTCGAATACAATATATTTTGTGTTTTGTATCCTAATTAGAGATGCAAAAAATGGATAAATTGGCACCAGGTTCACTAAAAAACATTAAATTCTTAGTATGGTACGAGATGGATCAAGATTGGTGACTCACCAACGCTCAATGATAGATTCACAAATTTTCATCAGCGGGACAAAACAGGAGGGGATTGAGTTACCGATTAAGGAAACACTAATGTCTTCCATAATTAACTTTCTATCCGTATATTAGTCTAATGTTTATAGTTAAAAGAACAAAACAATTTTTTCCTCAAAAATACATCTCTATTAGCAATCTTAACATGGTATCAGAGTGGTGTTTGTGATTTTTGGAACTACAAAAAAAATCATCATTCAAGAAAACCCTAGTCCATCTTCTTCTTTTGACCCAATTAAACCTAGAAGCAACCAAAACCCACAACCGAAAATATGTTAGAAGGAAGTAGCATTCAGAATTCAATCGACATTCCTTATGAATTAACGTTGCAAATTGCTGCATTGCTAAGGAATGGTCTTGGAGCACCTCTTACAACAACCAATTCAGAGAACCTATCTCTCGGAATCAAACTTACCGGAGATAATTATCCACTATGGGCAACCTTGACGAACTAGCTATTAGAGGTAGGAGGAGAGGCTCTCATATTACTGGAGAACCGACACCACCTTCAAAGACATATCAAACATATGCACGCTAGGAACAAGGTGATTAGTGTGTACTTACATGGTTGATTAAAAAATATTGAGTCAAACCTAGTGAACAATGTTTCTCAATATCTAACTACAAAAAACCTTTGGGATGGTCTTACCGTCACATATGGTTTTGGAACTGATTCTTTACCGATATTTGACCTTCATAGGAAGGCCAATTCATTAAGGCAAGGAGGAAATACTATAGAAGAGTGTTGGAATAAAATACAAAGTCTCTGGATGACAATTGATCGATGGGATCCGAATCCAATGAAGGATCCTCAAGATATTCAGATTCACTACAACATGCTTCAAGAACAAAGACTTTACCAATTGTTAACTGCCATTGATGATAACTAGACTAGAACCAGTTAGACGAGATATCTTGAAACGAGACCAACTTCCTTCAATTGAAGTTACGTACGCCACGATACACCATGAGAAAGCGAGGCTAAATATTCTGAAAACGTTGCCCTTTGAAGTCACTTATCTTTTGACATAGGCTTAGGTCTGGGGGCTACAGAATCAACTAGAAAGTCTAAATTTCATTTAGAATTATAGTGAAATAAGGAGAAAGAAGACAAATCAATGTTGTATTGTACCCATTGTAGGACAAAAAGAACACACAAAGAAATATGCTTTAAGCTTGTAGGGTATCCGAGTTGGTGGGAAGATAACCATAAGGAGAACAAGCCACCAAATTCCATGAGAAAAGGGGAAACTTTCATGGATAATCAGGAGGTTGGAACTGATTCGACGAAGATACGGCAACAAGGAAATACGATGGGGTATGCTGGTGTGGCCATACATATTGATTAGACGAACTCTACAAGTAAAGGGTTTGGAATTAATACTCCAAGTCCTTCAATTGTTAACCCAAAGTTTTTTAAACCTCATTTTATTGACTTTGATAATGATACCAACAAGTGTGACTTAAACCATAACCCAAAGCATACCACAGTTGGTCCTCCTCTAGTCAATCAGCTAACTAGATTTTTGATAGTGGAGCTATCGGTATGTGACCTATGATCCCAAATATTTTTTTAAATTGATCCTCGCGATCTAGATCTGAAACTGCTGGTGGAGAAAAGATTGAAGTAAAGGAGGGGGTTCTATTGTGTTATCGAGAAAAAATGAAGCTGAATAATTGTTTATACATTCCAACTTAATCCTCAAAGTTGTTGTCACTTAGTCAAGTGACAAAGGAACTTAATTGTGTGGTGCTAATGTATCCGACCTTTTGTATTTTGCAGAACATTCTTTTGAAGTAGATAATTGGGTGTGGTACTAAGAGAGAGGGCCTTTATTATGTTGATGAGGTAACTCACAAGGGACATGCCATGCATCATGGAATCGACTGATAGACAACTTTGGTTAATTATGGCATCGACGTCTTGTTCATCCGTCATTGGGTATTTTAAGTTTTTATTCCCGGGTCTGTTTAAGTAAATCAACTGATTTGAGTGTGAAACTTGTGTTCTTGTGAAAACCATAGAGTATCGTTTGATCATAATAATACTAGACTTGGCTCTGCTTTATCATTTATTCATTCTGATGTATGGGGTCAGCCCCAAATTCTACTAAGAGTTGTTTTAGATATTTTATATTATTTGTGGATGACTTTTTCTCGTATGACTTGGGTATACTTTATGAAACAAAAATCGGAAGTTCCTGAATATTCTTCAGGTTTTATCAAAAGATTTATAATCAATTCAATAAGAGAATACAATTATGTGTTTCGATAATGGTGGAGAATTTGTAAATCACTTCATGAAAGTTTTCTTTCAGAAAAGTGGTCTTGTCCATCAAACTACATGTTCCAATACACCTCAACAAAATGGTGTTGTTGAACAAAAGTATCTTATTTTACTAGAAAAAACAGGTGGAGACCAGGGGAGAGTTGCTGAAGTTGCAAGAGCGTTCTCCGTTACCCTTCTTTTAGAAAAAATTCCAAAGATAGTTGAAGAAGGAGGTAAGAAGATTGAATGGAAAGAAGCTATTAATACAGAAATGGAAGCCCTTTAAAATCGGTACTTGGGAGAAAAGCGTGTTACCATAAGGAAAGAAACCAGGTGTTTATAGGTGTGTAACACTCTAAACGCATTTTGAGCCAAATGACGCAACGGAAATATGAACCATAAAATTTCTTCCTCATAATTATTCTAACATACTTTAAACCATTTAAATCGACATCTTTTAAATCGTTTACATTATTCGTTCCTAACCAAGGTAAGTATGTACATATAAATTGCAATTATGTGACCACTTCTCCGTACAATCCTTGATCTTCGACTCGATCCTCGTTGGTTTGTCCATCATGATAGTCCGACTATCTGCGGTCACCATATATAACCAACATGTTAGTAAATGGTGACATAATATACTTCTTTAATTAAAAACATGAAAATGAATTGTCCACATAGCCATCAATCATTGTATAAAAACTCCAATAGGATATTCTTCGAATTTATTCCTTATGTCGAGCCTCAAACCTTCGAGAGCCCAACCCTTACTTACCTGCATTCCTAAATTCATCCTCAACATCAAACAGCTAGCCTCTTCACATAAGCACATAACATTGAACTACATTCATTGGACTACATCACGTATAAACATTGTCATATATACACATACTTACATACATCGGCACCTAACTCTTTCACTCTGCAACTATATACCTTCATATGTGCGTTCAAGTCATATTCACTTATCCGTATTTAATCGTTGAACCCTAATTATGCCTAATAATTCACCTATAAGCATACTTATGAACAAGTTTCATCTTCCCATCCGTGTAATACATTCTAACACATTCCTTCCCACAAGTTTCGAATCTCGAACATCTATATTTATATTTATCCCTTACGAGCCCCAATGTTATCATTTGTATTCGTACCACATAATTAAACTTTTACGAACTTTTTGTAGGTTATACTATCTTCCAGAAGTTTACCGAGACCTTTGCATAAGCCTTAAGGGATACGAAAGCCCGAGACGCAAAAATATACACAACAATCAAAATTTCACATTTGCTGCCCATTCCTGCCATAAGCTACAGTCCACTCACCGTAGCTTACGGTAGGGACTTCCTGCAAAACAGCAGCTCCCTGTCGTAAGCTACGGTCGGGTACCGTAGTTTACGGCCATCTGCTGTTGCTGCTGACCCACAACTTGTTTTTGACCCGAATCGATTCTCTTGTTCGTTTAGGCCAGCCCCGAACTTCCAAATACACCTTTACCAATAACTTAACTATTTTTACTTCCTTCCAAAACTTTCCAATTACTATATCCAATCCCCACTCTTTCCATCTAATTATCTTTCTACGAAATTCATGACCTGTTTACCCCTGTATTGAGGTTTTACGGTTTAATAACATACCACCCTCTTTTAAGAAGTCTTATTATAACATTTCTTATTTATTTATACGCTCCACCTTCGTTTTGATTATTCGAACATATAAACTTCTTCATGTACTTAAATACGAAGTGGGTTCAGGAATTCACTTACCTTGTGCATCCATGTTCATGGTCGTCTTCTTGTTTTCCTTCGATTCGCTACCATCCGTGCTTGAGTCCTTGCTAATGTAAATTCCTATCCTTTCATGCCATCATTTTCATAACTTGTTAGTATGCATGTTCATTCATATCGATAATCATTTCAAATTCTTAGTTGCAATACTTTCATTAGTCAATCATTTACTAACATGCATATGACACGAAACGATAATCACATTGTTCCATATTCGTGCAATTTAACTCCTATTTATACATAGCACATCATTTGCCCAATGCATATCACACAATTATCTCAAATCTTACATTTATGGCAAAAAGTCTAACCATGTCAATTTTGCGCAGTTTGACTTTCAGAAGTTAACTGCTTATCACATGAACTTTCAACTTAATCTTTTACATCCATCTTATTATAGTGGGTTAGACTATAAACGTTATAATCATTTTGTACTCATGTAACGACGTACATGCGAACACATAATCAGCTAGTTACACAAACATCCAATTCGATCAAGTTAGCATTTTCATAACTTGCCAACTAATACTCTACCATATATTTAGCTAACCCGACATCATTCCAACATTACCCCTTTCAAAAGACCTCACAAGGCTTCACTCTTACTTACGAATCACTAATAAATAATCAAACCATCCGCAAGGCGTGCGTTACATCAATCAAACATTTAGCACACTCTTAGAACATACTTTTTCTTAATCACGATTGAACTACACTTGCACATAGATTTCATTACGAATATATATTCCTCATGGTAACTTACTATTAAATACATCATATCACCTTCTATACATATTCGTTCTTTGTTTACAACAATTCTCTTCTAACAATCTCACATATGCATTTCATCAAACACTTGGTGTGCATACACCATTTAATGCAAAATATACAACTAATTTATGAATGATCTTCCAAATTCATACATAATTCATCAAATACACTTGAATAAACTAAATTACATATTATACTCAACCTATCTAACAATAATCCATTACATGCAATCCATTACATGCAACATACACATCAATGATTCAAGCAAGGATTTGACATGGGTGAAACACCTATGTCACTAGAAGTGGGTTTCACTTCTAGTCATCACATTACTCAAAATTCTTCATAATCCATGTTTTATATGGTAATTCTAACACATATACATGATCAATTTCATTCAATTTCGTGGATTAAACATAACCCACTTCATATAAGATTATGAAATCTCAAACTACAACTTACCTCATGTCTTGCATCCTTAGATGATTGGAAATCTTCAACCATGCAAGTGTTTTGGCTCAACTCCATCATCAATTTCTGGATTTTGGGTGATTGGGAGAACTCCCCTTGTTCTTCTCCATGTGTGTGTGTCGACACACACATATACACACACCAACACACACACTAAACTCCTTACACTTTCTTTTTAATTAAAACTCCACCCCAAAATCTTCACCTTTTAGTCCCTCATATTTGCTACTAAAACATAACTTTCCTCCTTTAATAGTTTTTACCATACATAAACTAGGTTAAATAGTCTAGTTATTTTATTTCATACTTAAAAATATGGACACATACTAGCGAATTAAACAATTCGAGTTTTGGGGCGTTACAAGGTGGGTCTTAACCATCAAATATAAGTCCGATGAAACTGTTGAACAATACAAAGCACGATTGGTAGAAAAGGGATATACACAAACATATGGCATAGACTACTTAGAAACGTTTTCCTCGGTTGCGAAGATTGAAACTACCAGAGTTTCATTTTCTATAGCAGCAAACAAAGATGGTCACTTCATCAGTTTGATGTTAAAAATGCATTTATGTATGGAGTTCTAAAAAAGAGGTATATGTGGAAGCACCTCCTGGGTCCTTAGATGAGTTTAAAGGAAATAAGTATGCAAACTCAAGAAAGCTTTATATGGGCTTAAACAACCTCCATGTGCATGGTTTGAAAGGTTTACAATAGCTATGAAGCAATAAGGGTATAGACATAGCAATGTTGACCATGCTCTATTCTTCAAAAGGAGAGGAGAATTAATTACCTGTCTAATAAGATATTGATGACATGATTATAACAGGAAATGATGAAGAAGAAATTGCAAAACTATGAAATATTCTCTTTACAGAATATGAGATGAAGGACCTTGAAGGATTGAAATATTTCCTAGGAATTGAAGTCCTTGGATCAAGAGAAGGGATATTCATTTCTCAACGGAAATACATATTGGACTTATCGGGAGAAAACGGTATGGTAGATTTCAAACCAAATGATACTCCAATGATAGTAAACCATAGACTCCAAATAGCTGAAGGAGTTGAGCCAACATATCGAGAAAGATACCAGAGGCTTGTAGGAAAACTGATTTATTTAGCCCATACTAGACAAGACAGTGTGTACAATGTTGGGGTAGTAAGTCAATTTATGCACCAACCTAAGGTGGATCACATGGAAGCACCTACAAGGACAATTTGATATCTCAAAGGCACTTCTGGAAGAAGTATAGGGTTCAAAAGGAATGTACACCTAGATGTTGAAGTCTTTACTGACACCGACTGGGTTGGTAACAAAAATGATAGACGGTCTACTTTAGGGTATTTTACTTTAGTTGGAGGAAACCTAGTCACTTGGAGAAATAGGAAACAGAAGGTGATGTCATTATCAAGCGTCGAAGCATAATTCAAGGGTGTTATCGAAGGAATTAACAAAATCCTTTGGTTAAAAAAGTTGATGAAAGATATTGGTTTTCCACAAAAGCTCCCTATTCAATTGATGTGTGATAATAAAGCTGCAATAAGCATTTCATAAAATCTTGTACAACATGATAGAACAAAACATGTAGAAGTGGATCGTCATTTCATTAAAGAGATGATCGAAGATGGCACAGTAGAACTTCCTTTTGTTAGATCTGAAGACCAATTGGCAGGCATTCTTACACAACCAATCACGGGAAAGATATTTGAATCAGTATTGTGCAAGTTGAGAGTTGGAGATCTTACTACACAGCTTGAGGGGAGTGTTAGAATATTCTAGATTACAAATAAACTACAATCAAGAAGGGACAATATATTAGTAATCAATGTGTAATGTCTTCCATAATAAACTTTGTGTCTGTATATATAGTCTAAAGTTTACAATAAAAAGAACAGAACGAATTTTCGCTCAGAAATACATCTCTGCTACTAATCTTAATAGATGGCAAACTAAATACCTAATTTTGGGAAATTCTAGAAGCTAGACCAAAATTGTTAGGTGTAAACCCAATCCAACAGCTGCCAAATGTAACTCGCTCTAAACCAATGAGCCAAAAAGGATTCACTATTTAATGGTTTTACGTTCCTCTATGGTTGATGACTTGATATAATGCTAATAATCAATGACTAAATTGATTATGCTAGAGATGCTTCATTTAAATTTATCAGAGACTAAAAACACGTTAAATGATATACAATATGAGGAGTCTTTATCAAAAAATAAATTAATATATAAAGATAAAATATAAAAAACTGTGTGCATAAGTTCTATATGCTGAATCACATGACAAAATTATATCTATGTGATAAAAGAATATTTTTTGATAGTAATCTGACTAGAGAATTAAATTAGCTCACAACATACAAATGTGTAAAATATTTTTTGAACGAGTTAAATGACATTAAAACTGTCTTTAATGGGTCTTGAACTCTTTATCTTAAGAGGAGCAACATCTTAGGTCATCTTCCTATTGTTTCACGTTCTTTCACTCTATGTCACCACCATGTCATAAAATAATTGTCACCTCATTAATATATCACCTCCCCCCTTTCTTTCGCTAACAATTTCTATCATTTCACCACATTTCACTACACACTGCAAATAAAATAATAGTATTTTAATAAGTTGAAATAAAGACAAACAAACAAAAATTATGGTTGGTTGAGAAAACATGGGCCCCACACCATTTCCTTCTCCATGTCGTTTCCATCTTCACACTGCCCCTTGCTCCGCTGCGCCTCGTCTTCTTCCCCCCCCCCTCCTGCCACATGGCGAGGGCGTGAGATGATAGTACGTATCCTTAACTCTAATAGCTTTACCAATTAAACACAACCCCACCCTGGTGTGTCACATTAATCAACTATTTTGTAGAGGTGAAAACTAAGAAGGATTCTTTAGTGTTGCAAACATTTCTAGATAATTAATCAAGCTATGCTTCTATTATAGTAACAAAATTGAAATTATAGATGGTATGAGATTGACAGAGATTCTATCTGTGTTCCAAAAACAATATGAGGTGTGGTGACACTTATAGCCTCAAGACACACTTTAAATGTAGTTTTTGGCCTAACACCCTTCACATAACACTATTCTTCGAAACTTTTAATCCGAAGGGTTGTGATTCTCTATCTCCGTCCTCCTGAACCATTTGATCAAGTTAACCACCATGTGTGTTTGAGAGGCATGTTAATTTGATCCATCACCATTGTTTGGTTTATGTAGGGAATTTGAACAGTCTTGTGAGACATTATATCTAACTCTCACGCCCATGGTCATCGAGCACATAATGTTCAGTTGAACTTTTTAATGATATGTAACACATTCCTATAACTTATAAAGAAGTAAATACCCTTCGAACCTCCCACTCATGAACTCTCAACCGTTATTCAAGTTCTTCTATACACATAGGACTACAAGAACCCGATTGATCTATTTCCGTTGAAATTTTCCTAGTTCATGTGTTGTATCATCACTCATCATGCACTGTCATCTTAGGGCTACATCACCACTCCTCTATGAATTACCTCCACCATTCGACTTACATTATACCCATCACTCACTGTTGTCGTTTTTTATATACTTTTATATAAATAACATTTATTTTTAACTATGACTTACTAAATAAAATAGAAGGATAGATTAATGAAAAAAGTATCAATTAGCAACATTACGAGGCATTGTTGTTTGTACCTTATGTTAAGTTGATTTGTTGTGTTTATGTTTGTCGTACATTATGCTTATTTACTTGTAACCTCTTTGGGTATATAATCTGTGATTATGTGTTGAGTGGCTTCATACCACTTTCTCTCTAGCACCGATACACTCCTTCTTCACCTCCCCCACAATCGTCGCTCCTCCGGCTCTACCATTGCTCAGCCGCCTCTGGAACACCACCGTCTCTACACCATAGGCGGAAAGTTTTTTTGTTGTTTGGTCTTAAGCTCTATTCAACCCTAGATTTCTAGGTTTTTGGTGATTTATTAGTTGTTGTCTTTCCGATCCTTTTATGGGTTTGTTTGTTGGTGTTGTGCTTTGAAGGCATTTTGACGACTAGTTTTTTGTTTGTTTGTGGCTTTGAAGCTGTTGAGGTTGCATGTGGTTTTTTTCGAAGGATTAGGGGTTATGTTTGAATCCCATGTAAGACTATTGTTGTCTTTGTTTGTTGTTGTAGTTTGGGTTTGGAAATTTTGGTCTTTTGTTCGGGGCACATACATGTTCGGTCTTTGAACCTTTGGCTTATTGTAAGTGATTTATAATCTTTTATCTAGGAATCTTTTGCTCGATCGGATCTAATTTGAGCCTTTTTGTTTAAGTTACATTTATTTTGTTGGTAAATCTTAACTTTTTAACTCACTAAGATGGTTCTCATGAAATGCTATGATGTTACTTTGGATTTGGCATGGCAGTGTTGAATGCAGCCATCCGGGGCTTTTGAGCTTTGTTTTATTGTTGTTGTATGGTTCGTTATGGTAATGTGGACATGCAGATTTATTTGGTATATGGTCAGTTTGCAACCTTTTGTTCCCTTAGACTGTTGTGCATGTGCTTCACCATTTGTGTATTATCAATTAGTAACATTAATAGGTGAAACATTGTCTGTACCATGTGCTTATTTGATTTGTTGTGTTTATGTTTGTTCTACATTTTGCTAATTTGGTTGTAACTTCTTTGGTTAATGATGCTGGTTTATTTGTTGTGTGTCTTCATTTTACAAGCCATATTGTGGGAAAATTCATTATTGATGAAGGTAGCTTTATGGTCATCCAAAAATTAATGTAATTTATGTATATGATAGTTATGATGTGCTCGTCATTTGGCATGGAAATATTTATTGCCGCCATGTTGTGCCTCTGAGCACTAATGGCTTTTATGGTGTCTAAATAATTTATTGCTAACTAATAATATAAATTTGTATATTTCAAAAGTTGTAAGCGGGCAAGATGTTTAAGTTTTAGGTTTTTTTCATTGTGATGGCTCAGTAAAAGCAACCGGTACAACCAAAAATTCTAAGCCTACAAAAATGAAATTACGTGACCACGCAATAGGTGTTACTGTTTATGTTTTACGCCTTATTTTTTCCTTGCTTCATATTCCCTATAAATCAGGTTGGCAATTTTATGGGCGATGACAAATAACATCGAAAAGTGTATGGCTAACGCGATGTGCAAGAGCCTCTTTGTTTCACATAGAAAATTAGTTTGCATTATTTTTGTATTTGTACTTTAATTATAAATCGATTCTAATTCAAATACAAATTATTAGGTTTAAAATGTCAAATTCAAATGACGAAGTCGACGTTTTCGAACAAGTAAGGCGTGTACTCGAAATTGTGTTTGAATCCAACCACTGAATTACTACTAAACTAAACGAATTGGTCACTCAAATATATGAAAACTGTAACGATACCGATTACTGAAAGATTAACATGGACAATTGTGACACCCTAGGCAAATCCTACATCGGTCGTGGCCAGGAGAGATTCTTGGTTCATAAGGCATTCCATGCCTGCAAAGCCAACAATATTGGTGGAGGGAGGGGCCGGATGTTACAAACGGTATTAGAGCCACTCCTGAGTCATTCGAGATGGTAGGGCAAACCTCATCGAGGACGATGAGTCCCTAAGGGGGGTGATTGTAACGATACCAATATCGATACTAAGAAGATTAACATGGACCATTGTGACACCCTAGGCAAATCCCACATGGTCGTGGCCAGGAGAGATTCTAAGTTTATTAGACATTCCCCGCCTCTTAAATAACTAACGCGTTTTGGCCTTAATGTTAGTGGATGAGAGGAGAACTCCATAGTTAAGCGTGCTCAGATGGGAGTAGTACCAAGATGGGTGACCTTCTTGCAAGTCTCTACCAGGGCAACCAAAAAGAAAGCCGTGAGTTCCTGGATGGGCAACCCATCGGGGGCAAAGAGGAAAATATTGGTGATGAAAGGGGCCGGGTGTTACAAATGGTATTAGAGCCACTCCTAAGCCGTTCGTGATGGTGGGGCAAACCTCATCAAGGACGATGAGTCCCTAAGGGGGGTGATTGTAACGATACCGATTACCGAAAGATTAACATGGACCATTGTGACACCCTAGGAAAATCCCACATCGGCCGTGGACAGGAGAGATTTTTGGTTCATAAGACATTCTCCGTCTCTTAAATCACCAACGCGTTTTGGGCTTAATGTTAGTGGATGAGATGAGAACTCCACAATTAAGCGTGCTCAGGTGGGAGTAGTACTAGGATGGGTGACCTTCTGGGATGTCTCCAAATGGGAAACCAAAAACAAATCCATGAGTTCCTGGATGGGCAACCCCTCTCGGGCAAAGCGAACAATATTAGTGGTGCTAGAGGACTCATGAGGCACTCCGGTTCATAAGTAATCCAATGCCTCATAAATCAACAACACGTTTTGGGCTTAGTGTTAGTGGATGAAAGGAGAACTCCACAGTTAAACATGCTCAGGTGGGAGTAATACTAGTATGGGTGGTTTGGGAAATCTCCACTGGGGCGACAAAAACCAAAGCCGTGAGTTTCTGAATGGGCAACCCATAAAAAGACAAAACGGACAATATTGATGATACGAGAGGCCGGATGTTACAAAACTAAATTGAGCTCCATATTGAAATAAGCACGCTTTAAGCTCAGCCTAACATTGTGGATAAAAACTAATAGTGTTAGATATATTTTTTATATTAATCATTTATTGTAAATGTTATTATATATCTATTAACAATCGGGATAAAAAGAATTAAGTTTATGAGAAGTGTGAGAAATATTATGGAGACGATACGTGACATTATTTAATTTTATGGATTAAGGGTAATAAGGTAATTAACTTTAAAAAACTAATTTAATTATAAAATAGATTTTAACCGCTTTAGGAGTTATTTTAACAGATAAGTCTTCTTTACTTATCAATAACTATAACTAATCATGGTGTTTTAACATTTGAAATGTTGTTTTGTTATTTCAGAGGTATCAAACATCATACATATTCCAAAAACACCACGACATGAATCGTAATATAGTCATGGTGTTTTAACATTTGGAATAAGCCATGTTGTTTGACATCATCTGGGAATGATTGTATTGCTATTCAAGATGTTAAAATATCATGACTTAAATAACAATGCAATCATTACAGATGTTAAAACACCATGACTTGAATCACATTACAATGTTTCCAGATTTCAGATGTTAAAGCACCATGACTGTGTTGTGTCTGTGAGTATATGTCTAGGGTGGAAATAATAAATTTAAGTAAGTGTTGGTTAAAAAATAGGTGTAGTAATAAAGTTTCAGTCGATCGATTTAGAAATTTTCAAACCGTACGATACAGTTTTGTTTATGGTTTCGACCAAAAACTGGCCGTAAAAAACCAAATCGTACCATGAGTAAAAGGGTATTTTTAAAGCCGCAAAAGAAACCAAAGTTATGGTTTAATTCTTTTAATAGTTGTTATAAATACTAGCTTTGTTGACTTCGCGCGTTATGGCGAAACAGATGAAGTGATAATGTAAAACAAGTTATTTGTAAATGAAGCATGTTGTTTAGAAAATCAAATCGTCAGAATTGGTTCAGTTTATTATTGTATCGTAAAACGAAACCAACTAAATACTTTATTTTTAAAAACAAGTTCATTTTTAATAAACTTATACCAGAATATCGCGAGAAAAAAATAACTAACCTAAGCTATTTAAAGAAATATTAAATTAATTGATAAAGAAAATATTGATTTAATAAAAGACAAAAAATATTAAAAAAACATAATATAAATGATATGGGAATATAGGTTTAAAAATGGAAAAAATAAAAAAGTTTAAAGATAAACTAAATACAATAATAAAGTATTATATTATATTATAATATTATAAATTATAAATTTAAAATCACTATTCATATTCATTCATGATATATATATAATATTTAAATACAAAACATTTAATGTTTCTTTGTAAACAATATATATATACAATATAAAATATTAAAAAAGTTATATATTATTGTAAATTTAAAATCACTATTCATGTTTCTTCGTAAACAATTAAATTAACTAATAACTAATTAACTAATCTAAGCTAATAAAGAAATATTAAATTAATTAATAAAGAAAATAAAATTTAATAAAACACAAAAGTTATTCGAGTAGTACTAATGTGGCCTTGTTTCAGTTGAATGCAAATAGTATTTCTTTTCACTAGGACAACCCTTTTCCAATAAATATGTAAAACAATATGCATTGAAAATTCATAAGGTAAACAATAAAACCAAACCGGAGCCAACCATTAGAAACGGTCTGGTTTTATCTATCAACGGTTTGATTTCAGATTTAGATGACAAAAGGTCATTACTTACGGCTTGGTTCAAAATTTGATATAAAAACTGTTAAGACCGGACCATGAAAACCCCTAACAAATATGGTGTACGTAGAGTGCCATCAAAAACCTAAATTAGTGACATAAAAGCCAAGTGTCACTAAAGATGTGAGTCAAACCAAAGAGAATAGTAAAATACCACTAGAAACATAAATTAGTGGTATAAAAACAAAATGCCACTCTTGTGTTAGTCAAAACAAATATGACACACAAAGTGACACTAAAAACCTAAATTAATGGTATAAAAACTAAATGTTATATGTTAATTAATGACATATTTTTTTGTAGTGTCTGGAAACTTTCATGAAATGAAATGGATCGAAAGAACTGAACCTTTTATGACGCCAAATTATGTACCCAAGGAAGCATGTCCAAAAACGGAAAGCCACGCATACAATATAAGAATTAGGAAGTTACTCCGACGGTGATGTTTGAAATAATCATAACCAGTTAGGCACACGGTGTTTTCATTTATACGTAGTCTCAACTCTCAACGCGTTATTACAAAAAATTACTATAAATACTCTCACCACATCCACATATTCACAACATCAACTTCCCTACAACAACTTCATTATGTCTGATCAATCTCACCTCAACGGGGCTTACTACGGCCCCTCCATCCCCCCTCCCGCCCGAAAATCCCGATCCTACCACCGCCCTGGCAGCGGCGGAGGAAGCTGCAACCCTTTCTCCTGGTGCTTCAGCTGCATCTGCGGTTGCGTCTTCAACCTCATCTGCCAAATCCTGATCACCATCCTAGTCATCCTCGGCATCGTCGTACTCGTGTTCTGGCTCATCTTCCGCCCCAACACGCCAAAATTCCACGTCAACGAAGCCACTCTAACTCAGTTCACGTTGTCCCCCGACAACAACACTTTGTACTACAACCTGGCTGTCAACATGACGTTCCGAAACCCAAACAAGCGGATCGGGATTTACTACGATAGAATTGAGGCTAACACGGAGTACCGCGATAAAAGGTTTGATACAGAGAATTTGGAAAGGTTTTATTTGGGACATAAGGACGAGAAGGATGTGAGCGCGGTGTTCCGAGGAGAACGTGTGCTTGCTCTCAACAACGATGACAGATCGAAGTATAATTCTGAGCGGACCGAGGGGGTACACGATATCGATTTGAGGTTGAAGCTTAGGGTCCGGTTGAAGGTTTGGTGGGCGAAACCAAAGTTTAAACCGCAGTTTGAGTGTGACTTGAAGGTCCCGTTGACTTCTGGAGGCGCAGTTTCGAACCGTCGGTTTGAAAGGACCAAGTGTGATTTCGATTGGTAGAGACCACGATGATTGTTATCTCTGTTCACGATTTTTCAATCGATCATTTGTTTCTTTTGATTCGTTGATTCTCTTCTTTATATGTGTTCTTTGATACTTTTGGATTTTATTGATTTCTGGGTTATTATTTCCATTTTATGTAGATGTATACGATATATTTGTTGTTTATAAATAATGAGATAGTAGATTTATTTATCTGTTGTCTTACTTTAAATTACTTTAGAGTTTAGATAACTGATGCCAACTGAAAAGGATAATTTCCTCTATATTATTTATTAAATTAAATTAATTAAATTAAATTATTATTTATTAATTATTTATTAATTCTGGTTGTGAGGGTCATTTACTGTTCAATTTTGATGCTTTTTATTTGGTCAACTGTCTTTTCTATTTGTCCACGTGTCTTTGATTTCATAATGTATGTTCATCTCTCTATTGTTTTCTTCTCTGAGCTCTAAACCCTTTCAACTCACAAAAATAAATTCCAAAACACCCACATGAAGGTTAGATTCAATTCTAAAATAACCTGAATGTTTCCGTAGTTTCTACAAGATTAGATTCTATTCTCATATAATATCTGAATCTTTTCATTGATTATATCATTTAGGTTTTATGTTGGTTTTCAAAAACACCTTCTTAGATGTCATTCTTAAAATGAATTTGACTCATTTCTCTTATTTTATCCATTCCCCTGTGGTGTTGCTGCAGAGGAAAATGGTAATAAAGATATTAAATAGTACCATTCTATTTTGTAGTAGCGTGGTGAAAACTCTTTAAGTGTGTGTAAAGTATTATGTAATTGTTTTTTATTGATAACTGTAATTAGGGTTTGTTAAAGAAAAACGTAAAAACTTAACCAATATTTGTATAAAATTACCTTTAAGGGGTTTATTTGTTAACTTTTAAATGGTTAAGTGTTAAACAAGTAAGAGGTCTGAGCCATTAAATGTTGGTCTAAATCATTAAGATTTAGTATAATTCTTAACCGTTCAGAGACAAATGTCTGGCCAATTCAGATAAGAGGTTTTAACCATTCAAACTTAATATAATGTTTAACTATTCAGAGGCAAATGTCTGAATTATTCAGACATCTACTGATCTGCTCACAAAACAAATGGTCTGAACTATTAAGTGCTGAAACAATAAGAGTTTTGAACCGTTAAGAGCTAAACAAGTAGTCCCTGACTATCATTAATTACATTGAGTCTGATATTCTCCTGCAAGCTAAGGCCGCAGAATGATGTGTAGTTTGGAGTGTAAATAGGTAAATCTATATGTAGGTAAAGGCTTTGTAAAATTGTCTGTAGTTTGATCTTTTGTGGATCGAATTGAATTGGACTTGTAGTTTATCTTGTGCAACTTTTTGTAGTTTATCTTGGGCAACTTTTTTCTCGTAAGAAGTGAAATCAACTACAACATGTTTTGTTCTTGTATGAAATACATGATTTTTGGATAGATAGGTAGTACCAATATTACTACACATAGTGACGGAGCTTGAATGAAAACTCGGCATGGACCGGACTCTTAAAAATCTAATATTTTACACTACAAAAATATTTTCTTCAAAAATTTTTGGTAAAATTTAACACTACGAGAGAAAAACCCGACCCCAAAAAAGGGCTGCTATTGAACACACTAGAGAGTTCGAGCAGAAGTTGTGTATGTTCCAAGCTCTTTCAGTAAATCTTTGGGTCCGGTTGAATCTTAGGGTCCAGTTTAAGGTTTGGTGGGCGAAACCCAAGTTTAAACCGCAATTTGAGTGTGATTTGAAGGTTCCGTTGACTTCTGAAGGTGCAGTTTCGAACCGTCGGTTTGAAAGGACCAAGTGTGATTTCGATTGCTTGAGATCATCATCTTCGTCATTATGAATATCTCTGTTCATGATTTTTGGATCGATCATTTGTTTCTTTTGATTCACAGAATCACAGATTCTATTCTGTTTATGTGTTCTTTGTATTTTTTAGTTTATAGATTTCTGAGTTATTATTATGTATATGTATACGATATTATTATTATCGTTTATAAATAAAGGGGTAGTAGATTTTTTTTAATTATTGTCATACTTTAAAATATATGATATTTGTTTTCTAATTTGACCTATTACTTAACCACTTGTGATCATATAATATTTGTTTTCTAATTTGACCTATTCCTTAACCACTTGATAATTGACTCCAACAACTAGTATTTACATGTATGCTTGAAAAAGAAATTTGTTTAAAAAGAATAAGAATGGATCGTTCTTTCCAAATTATAGAACATTACTAAGATCTTTTGAACGGTGAACTTTATATATAAGGTTACCATACTTTTTAAATTGGAGAGTCTCGTATTTCTCCACTCTAGCCAGGCTATGTTGTCTTAACCAGGCTCACGTTGGCTTCAAAGTTTGGCTTTTTGGGCGTTCCCCAGGAAACCATATAGCCGGCTGCCACTTGACAGTCGTTATGCCACCACAAGAGAAGAATCTCAGACGAAACACACGGTGAGACGAAAACCTGGTTGAGCTCGGGAATCGAAATGACAACCTCACACAAAACCTAGTTTAAATCCTTCATTACATATATCCACCCCATATGATATAAGTGAGAATTAAACTTAAACTTTATTGAAAAATCCAAATCTCTTATATTAGGACAGAAATGAAAGAAAACATTACTAAGGTCTTGACGAAGACGATAATATATGAGGAAAATGGTAATTAAGAGTATTAAAATTAAAATGCTACATCACAAGCTTGCACCGACAAAATAGTGCAATCATTATATTTTATAGTAGCATAGTGAACACCCTTAATTGAGTCCAAAACTATCACGTAATTGTTGGTGTATTAATAATTGTAATTAGGGTTTTTACAAGATAAATGATTATAAAGTTCACTCCTATTTACATAATACTATCTTTAACTATCACTAATATTATATTTTGTCTAATATTCCCCCGTAAGCTAAGGCCGAGAATGACTTATAGTTTGAAGCGTAGAAAGGTAAATCTACGAATAGGTAGAGGCTTTGCAAAAGTGTCTGCAATCTGAATGTTTGTGGAATGATATGGACCTAAAGTTTTCTTTGTACAACTTTTTTGCTTGTACGAAATGAAATTCAACTTCAACATGTTTTATTCTTTATAAAAGACTTAAATTTTTGTGAGATAGGTTGTACCGAGTTATCACACCAGAGAGTTAGAGCAGAAGTCATGTCTCTTCCAAGCTCTTTCATTAAAGCTTCTAAACATGTGAGTTTAGCTACGGTGTCTGCTAGAGCCTTGTATTCGGATTCTATGGATGACCCAAGAATCTGTTTTTTTTTTGTTTTCGTGCGATCCAGGAGATGATGATGGAACACACACACACACACATATATATATGTATATGTATATATGTATATATATATATGTATATATATATGTATATATATAATGATTCCCCCCTGGATAGACGGTCTTCCTTTCAGCCAGCCCAGTTAACATCCGAGAAGTAGCTAGTGATCAAGTATGTTTTTTAGGTATCAAAAAATAAGTTTTGTAATGGACCAGTGGGATTCTCTAAAGGAGCATGCATGTATTTGCAAGCCTTGTTAATAACAAAAGTAATGTCCGGTTTGCACAAGGTAACATATTGAAGTGTCCCAACTAATTGACGATGTTTCACTTGATCTTTTAACAAAGGACTATCTGCAAGAGATAAGTGTTGAGAAGTGCTCAAAGGATATGATACAGGATTTTAATCAGTGAAGGCAGTGCGGTGTAATATATTAGAGATGTACTTCTTTTGGGAAAGCATAATATTCTTGCTTTTTGGGAACCAACTCAATCCCTAATCAAGAGCACAAAGATCCTTGACAATAAATGATTTATTGAGTAAGAGAATAACATGATTAACTGCAGTAGTGTCATTGCCATTAACTATAATATCGTCCACATAAACCAGGATGCAAAGAAGAGTTTTACCATATTTATAAGTAAAAGAGAGAATGATCAGATTTTGAGCCAAGTAATCCTAAGTTGTGGACCACCAGTGACAAACGATGAAACCAAGCACGTAGGGCATGTTTGAGACTAAAAAGATTCGCGAAGTAGGAATACATGATCAGGATGTTTGGGATCAATGAAGCCTTTAACAACCCGAATAATCTTATCAAATCCTAGTGTGACACGTGTCCAAAAACTCTCTAAATAATTCAAATTTGTTGAAGGAGATGGACAAAGGTTATTGAAAAGGGTGTTGACTATAGTTGAGGGACTGAAAATGCAAAAAAGGAAAAATTTAGCTTCTGATGGTCCCTTACGAACCTCAAGAAGAAACCCCTTGCGGTCTGCAAGGGGGTTCAAATTATTATGTGCGCTGAGTCCCTTATGGACCGCAAGGCCTTACCCCTTGTGGTCCGCAAGAGGGTCGCTGACAGCAAGTTCATTGCTGGCAACAACCGGCTTATCTTGTTGCCACCTCTCCTGCAATTTTTGCCACCCTTTTCCTCATTTGAACATCTGGAAGGACACTAATCCTTCTCATAACACTCATGATCACACTTGTCATGATTTGGGAGCTCTTGGATTTGTATAAATAGTAGTTCATGTTGCACATTTTCATTCATACCATCACATTCACTTCCAATTCTGCTTTAGAGTTGCTTCTGATCTTTAGGAGCTTCCTCTTCCAAGTCCTAAGTGTTTATTCTATCACTAGTAAGTATTCTTTTAAGTTAATTCCAGTTTAGCATTCAATGCTAGTTGAAAGTCAAACAATTTGACTTCCGCTTTGACTTTCGATTCTAACCTGTTAGGTCAACCTAAAGTTTGATTAAAACTTACCACGTGACCGTAATATAATAAGGAATAATTCCCTATGATTTCACCTTTTAGTCATCACATTTAAACGACTCAAATGACGAGTCAAACATATATTTCTTAAAAAGTCCGAAATGCCCTTTTTGGCGTAAAAGCAAAAAGATGGTATTAAGCTTATGCAATTTGCATTCTGACTTTAAGACTAATTATATAACGTCATAAATATATCTAAATATATCGGACACGTCATAAACCCATTCAAACACTTGAACCCGTTTATACGCGCACCACTAGTTATACGAACATAAACCATATAGACTAGTCGTAACCGGTCAAATGCTTTCCAAACCTTTCCAAATTAGAATGTCTGGTTAAATAACCCGCATCCAACTAGACTTCTCACTCGTATAAACCACATTATATCTGGTCAATGCTTAATCTAGCGAAACCGAGCAAAATTCAAAAGTTAACACGTCAATTCCAAAGATTTACCAATGACCTTTAAACATTCTAACAAATAATAATTTTTTTTATTCCAGACTATAGACCCATCCATATAATCACACCTAAGATTAATAAACTTTGAATACGGCTTTTCTACGAGAAACAAATAGATTGTTTTAAACAACTAGCAAAGGTAAATACTTTTTAGTCACTTTTATATTAAACTTGGGATATGGCATATGTCACTTGGTACAGGTGTCGCAAATGGGCAAATGCTTACAGATGTGGATATTCATTATAAACCGTTTTACTTGATAACGATTAAACATTTGGAGGTTAATAGTACCGTTTCTGGGCATCCCGATTCGTTTAATTGTAAATGGCCATCAAGTGCGGGGTGTAGGCCTACCCCTAATGAAAACAAATATTTTTTGGTGTGTATATCGATCATATACTTGTTATAACACTTGTTAGCGAATGTACGACAAGTCTGTAATTCGGTAACAAGGAAATTATCCCAAAGATTATAAAAGAAAATCTTTTTTTTTAAGTTTCGAAAATGTGTTGGTTAATAGTAGTTTACCCGTGAAAGTGAAGTATTTTTAAATATTAATTGCATCAGTTTCGACCATAAGCTATGGAATTTGCGAATCCATGGCTAAAGACTATGATGTCTTAAAGTCCTTTTTATTTTAATTCTACCTTGTGGGATAATTTGTACCAAATAAGATGCTAGAAATTTATTTAATATATTTCAAGCTTTTATATTTAATATTTTATCATTCTATCTTCCGCTGCGAATTGTGAACTGTTATCCAATCGTCACACATAAACCCATCGTCTGGGTTCACCGGAAATCAGGGTGTGACACTTGTGGTTATATCAAGTAAACTATCTTTGTATGTTCCCCGTGTAGAAAGGCATTTTAAACATTAAGTTGAGAAGTGGCCTTGTTTTGTAACAAAAAGAGGGAGAACGCCTGAATTGTTGTGGACCTGAAGACATGACTAAATGTCACATTGATATCATTGCCATTTTGCAAGCAAAATCCTTTGGAAACATGACGAGCCTTATAACAACACCATATTAATTTTTCTTGATCTTGTAGACCCACTTACAACTAATAACATTATCTTTACGCCACTTCGGATGTTGCTTTGCAATGGTAAAGGAGGTGGGTTCAATAGGATACTAGGAAGCCATAGATAACTGATTGGCAGAAGGGCTATACGGAACATGTGGTTTTGGATTTTGTCAAAGGTTTAGAGGAGTGGGTTCAATAGGATACTAGGAAGCCATAGATGATGGTAGGAGGAGGAATTTGAGAATTAAATGGGAGAGAATAAGAAGTTGAGTTAGGAGATTGAATTGTGCTTGGTGGAGATGAAAAGGTTGGAGATGTAGGAGTTATGGTTGGTAGAGTAGATTTAGTTAGAGATTGGGAAGTGTGGTTGGTAGAATAGGAATGTCATAAGGTGAAAATGTAAAATTTGAGAAGGAGGTATAAGTGTTGGAGGAAGGGGATTGATGTAACACCATGTAAAATCGTGTCCAATAGTATAGTGACAAGTGTTGTATTTTAAATAGTCTATTAAAGACCAATAAGGACTAAAGGCGTCAACATGCTCAATCTGAGCCTTTGAGTGATGATCCGATGTCAACATGCATAAATAAAAGCCTCTTAGTGACTGATATGTCAACATGCTTGAAATTTGCCTCTGGTGACTGACATCGGATGACATGGCTTATCATAAGCCTCTGAGTAATCCTTTGTGAAGTCCTAAACTCTCATACGTGCCATTTGTTGGACGAGAGGGTTCAATTTTGTAAATATGTAAAAGTTAAATAAGGGAGGGATTAAAAGTGTCAACATGTTAATTTATACCTCTGAGTGACCTTTTAACGAACCAAGAGATCAACAATGTTCGGGCATAATCCTTGGTATGCCAAGTATTGGCTACGGAGGGCTAAAAGTGCCAAAAAGGTGTTTAAATAGGTTTTTATAAGCTTTAATAAGGTAAGGGGTTAAAGTGTCAAATTTTGAAACTGGCCGTGGGGCGGTCGGGGCTGCGAGAGACCAGGCCTGGGTCTCTAACGGGGCGCGAGAAAGGCTCTGCATCAGAAAGTTTTGTTTGGAGACCAAGCAAAACTCCAAAACCATTAATTCGAAACCATGGCTTCTCTAAACTGCTATGCCACGTTTTGGGACACTTGTCAGCTTCTTCTTACACCCTAAACACCTGGCTTCACCTCCTTTGAGTTCTCCAACTATAAATAGGTGTTCAAGTGCTTCATTCAACTTGCACCTTTCTAAATCATAACTTTTCTCCCTCCTCTGGAAGTTCCTAGCTGAAAGGAGCATCCAACTCAGTTCTCTTGCATTGTAGGAACCTCTTGTAAGTGTTCCTTGCTCTTGCATTTTTCGTTTATAGGCTTTTATAGCCAAAAGTCAATCGTTTTCGTAAAACGCTTTGACTTTCGGTTAAGATCATTATGGTCCAGCCATTGTTCGAAATGAACATGGATAAGTGATCGTAAACAAGGTAGGTGTTAATCCCTATAAAGGGCACTTCATGAAGATCAAGTTTGCTAGACCAATTGAGGGTCAAAGTTATGAAAATAAAAAGTCAAACAGACCATTTTTCGAAAAAATCATAAATTAATCTTATATATGTTATGAAACCTGTTTCGGCACTTAAACAAGTTGGTAATAATTATTAGAACAGTAAAACATGTTCGGCTCGTCAATTTCAGTTATAGAGTCGGTTCCAACCAAAAGTCGCAAAGTTTGACTTCTACTTTGACTTTCGGTTCTGACCAGATTTAGATTAGTTACCTACTGATCTAAAGTTGCATTTTGATCGTAATATAATATAGCATAACCCTCTGAGGTTATATTACATGATCATAATCAGAATCCAAGTTTATGCGAAGTTCCATAATTATGCCATCTTTGACCAAAATGCCATTTTACATAAATCAAGGTTTTAATGATAATAAACTTGAAAATGAGTTTCCTACTGATGTAATATTATGAGTAGGATTATTTATATATTAAACTAAGTTATAAACTGAGTTTTCAAACAAGTCCTTAAACTATATCGATAAATGACGATTTTAGCCCTTGTGCTTATAAAATGGTTTTAATCAAATATTTTCAAGGTAAATCATTTACCTACTGATATGTTATATTTAATAACATGTTTTAAACTTTTTAATCTAACCTTAATGTCAGTTTTCATAAACATCACTTAAAAACGTCATTTTACGACATAAGCGTCGTTTCGGCGCATAGTATGGTTTTAAACCATATACTTGACCAAGACTTTTTCCTACTGATTTAAAACTTATTTTAAACATATTTACAGTAGGTACATTTTATAAATTCAGAATCCCACATAAATTATGAACTATGTGTAAAATGACCAAAATCCCCTTCGGTGCATAGTCTGGTCATAAAGGATAATTTACACATATAATTGACATCCTACTGATATTATATCATAAATAAAGTATTTTTCCAGAATACTTATGACTATAACGTTAAAATTATATTCAAGTTCCTTTATTACGGTATAAAATTACCAAAATGCCCTTATGAGGCATAATTTCGTTTTAAAACCTTAACAGGGCATAAAAGTTGATATCCAACTGATATCTTAACTTATTTAAAGTATAATGCATATAGAACTTGTCCATGACTTATCCGGTTACCCGATATCGCTAATATGTGCACGGTTACGTATATTAACTATTTTACGGAAACTAACCGAAACGGGTTTAACCTTGTCATTTAAGTTCAAAATCCAGAATGTTAATAGTTTACCCATATTAAACAAGTCAAGGTACTTGTTGGGATTAAACTGCATTTTATCCAATCACGTTTAATCTTCATACGTTTTGATCAAGTACGCTAGTCAGTCTAATCTATGACTTAAATAAGACCGTTAGTAATAAATTGTTAGTTTATGCCATAATCCAGACTAGAGACTTGCCGGGTAAATGCTATCTGCACTTAGTCCTTTTTGTGTATGGCTGAGTTATTAAAAATTAAAGAAGACTAGCTCAGGCAAATACTCTCGACTTATTTCCCCTATACGGGCTTGGGTTACGGTAAATTATTACCGCTTGGTCGGAAATGGGATTAATCGAACGCTGGTTCGGGATAGAAATCCGTAATTCTGTTTTAATTCAGTTTTGTTTGATAATTTAAACATCGGTGGTTAACTACGGTGTCCTGGATATCCTCGGCTCATTACAATAGAAATGACACGACTTTGCGCGGGTGTAAACATACACCCGATAGACGCTCAATAATGCATTCCCAAAGGTTGGGAGGAATTGACTCCTTCGTGAGTCCAAAGTGGTGTGTATGTTAATTGTGTCTCGGTCAAGGTACCGAGCCCGTATTATGACAAACATGTGAATCTGTTAACAAGGTTGGAAGGTCAATTAACCCAAGTTATAAAAATATTTTTTGTGCTGATACGCACCTAAAACATTTTTGAAATGTTTTCAAAATGAGTCAGTTGGGTGTATTTACCAGCGAAAGCTGATGTATTTTCAAAAGACTAATCTGCAGGTACAATACGAAAATAGGCCGGAAGTGCTCGGTAGTGATAGAGGATCTTGCAAATCCTAAATCTGCCCAAAGTCTGTTTTATATCACTTCCTTGTACAATTTATGATCCGCTTGTGGATCTTCTATTACAAGCTTGTATATTATTTTGTATTTTTGAACATTCGGTTTGTAATTGTAATTTTACTCCAAGACTTCCGCTATGCGTGTTTAATTGACTAGTTATCAACTGTTGTCACGATACTCCCCACCCGGGCCCACCGGTGTTTGGATTTCTGGGTTGGAAATCCGGGGTGTGACAGGGTTGGTATCAGAGCTAACGTTTGAGATAATTAAACACTAGTCTTTTGTGTTTAGTCTCAAACTTGCACGAGCACATTCCTTAGACTTTCGAGTCTAGGCATTAGACCTAGGATTACTCATTTCATTATTAAGTTATTAGTATTTTTTAAATTGATTTTTAACTGGAAAATGCCGCCACGTGTGAGAGGACAAAGTGGACGAGGAAAAGGTCCAATGAGAGGAGGACCATCAGGACGCATTCCTCTCAACTCATAATACAGATGAATACCAAGAATCAGGAGATTCATATCCTTGGCAACCAGCGAGACGTTCTGTCTCTAATAGACACTCGCCCTCACATTCCCAAAATTCTTATCACTCACACCACTCCTACCATTCTCACCATTCCCATTCTCATCACTCCTACCACGAAGATTTAACCCTAACCATTACTTAAGCACGCCTCCAGCTGATCAAAATCAGTTGGACCAGCCACATCCTATGGACGAGGACTCCGACCCGAAGATGCCACCGTCGGGATCAAATATGCATCCCATTGAAATTACGAGTGATTCAAACTCTTATGTGGATCGCCCTACCAAGGTCCTAATGAGTGGGACCAATACTGGAACCAATTCACCTTCGCCCACACTCCTTCTCATCACTTTCTACCACCTCTGTTCAAGAAAATGTCCACATGGAACCCGTGGACCAACCTCAACCACCACCTGAACCACCAAGAATGAAGCGTGGAGCACGTATGTCGGTGCGTGTCGGACAAAGGTCGGGATCGCTACCACCTTTGCCCAACTCCTACCCCACAATTCAAGAGGACCCACAAATGGGTGGACCCTCTAATGTTTCACCTACAGTGGAACCAACACCAACACCTGTGTTCAACCACCACCATGGGGTTATGCTAACCCAATTCCCACATATCCAGACACGTCTGGATATGATCCTTATAACCCGTTTACACAGGTAGACTATCAAGCATGGTGGCAAGACCCATACATGCAGGCGGTTATGTACAATGCACTTTACCCGTCTCCTTTCCCACCTACTTATCCACCAACTGGATATCCAACTTATGGGTACCAGTATCCGGTTATAACCACAACCACAACCTCCGCCACCACTTGAGGCCATTAATGAGGCCTTAGAAAGGATGAAAGAAATGCAGCAACAGACGGAGAAAACAGAGAAGAAGACGAATAAGTTCTTCAAGAAACTCTCCAAGTTGGTCAAAGGAAAGAAGGACGAGTAAAATCTCTTCTAATTATATGTAGTCCCTACGAGGACATTGTTATTTCTTTTAGTCCCTACGTGGACATTTTTATTCCTTTAAGTCCTTGCATGGACAAGTTTATTTCATTTTTCTAGTATTGTAATTTCATATGGAAATTTAATGAAGTACTTTTGGAATTATATATTTATGTAATTCATCTACTTGAAAACGAGCGCCTCGATTTTACTCGAATTTATGCTCTGCTAGATAATTCCAAAAGACCTTAATAGATTGATTATGCCAAGTGGCACAGACCACACATTGGCCAAGAAGTGATAGTTAAGTACGAAGGGGTCTTCTATCAGGATAGTTAAGGGAAGTTATCATTCTATCCAGGAGTAAGGGACTAGGTCCAAACCTCCAAGGTTGTTAAGGTCGAAGGTGACCGGGACCATTAATCAATTATTAAGGTACTCTTATGTAATATTAAGAAATGTTCATACTCTTGGTAGTGTAGCTGAGGAACCACACTAGCCGTTAGGCCAATGTGCCCAATTAATTGTCCAACGGGACAGGCTGATATGCCATGTACATCTGATATGATGTAGGCCAATGTGCCCAATTAATTGTCCAACGGGACAGGTTGATATGCCATGTACATCTGATATGATGTAGGCCAATGTGCCCAAATTAATTGTCCAACGGGACAGGCTGATATGCCATGTACATCTGATATGATGTAGGTCAATGTGCCCAATTAATTGTCCAACGGGATAGACTGATATGCCATGTACATCTGACTAGCCGTTAGGCCAATTTGCCCAATTAATTATCCAACGGGACAGGCTGATATGCATGATAGATGTAGGCCAATGTGCCCTTTTTATTGTCCAATGGGACAGGCTGATATGCCATGTACATCTGATATGATGTAGGCCAATGTGCCCAATTAATCGTCCAACGGGACATGCTGATATACCATATACATCTAATATGATGTAGGCTAATGTGCCCAATTAATTGTCCAACGGGACAGGCTGATATGCCATACACATTTGATATGATGTAGGCCAAGATGCCTAATTATTGTCCAATGTGACTGGCTGATATGCCATATGTATTATGTCTTAAGTGACAGGCTGATATGCCATATATATATATATATATATATATTATCACCAATATGACCGGCCAAGTGTCCAATTATTATGTCCATTAGGGACAAGCCTATGAGCTATATAATTATCAATGATGACAATGACAGTTGTGACATTGCAATCCACTGTCCAATTATATATGGACTATGTTCAAATTGTAATTTGCCTATGATGGTCCTATAAAGACCTAGGCCAAATATAGATATGTTAAGCCTAAGAGTTGTGATGTTTTTCACACTAGTATAGGCAATGGATTGTTATATCCAATATTGAAAGCCGATATGGTTAATGCGCTATGGCTAAATGAAGTTTTATTGGTATATAGAAACCAAGACTTAAAGATGGCTAACTCAAACGAAGCACAAAGTAGCCACATGGAATGCTGATCTAATAAAGCTGAAAATAAAAATATAGATAATGAAAATTTTCAAGCTCGCATTGATGCGGCTGTGGAAAGGGCCATGAGTAAGGCCATAGAAAAGCTAAGAGAGTCGCGTGCCACTCGCTCTAGACCTCTATCTATTCCACCATTTTCAGCTCGTAGGGAGAGCTCTGTTCACTCTTCAAATGCGAAGAGTGAACCAAAGAAAATATATCTTATTGAAAAGTCTCGTGCTGTTAAGGACGGATGTACTTATAAGTATTTTGTCTCATGCAAGTCCCGAGATTTAACGGGGGAGAAAGGAGCGGTAGAAGCCCTAAAGTGGCTAGATGAGATGGAAACGATTGTAGATATCAGCAATTGTGCTGATAAGGATATGGTCAAGTACGTATCACAATCCTTCAAGGGCGATGCCCTAACATGGTGGAAGGCAATGATTCAATCAACAGGTAAGGTACACCTGTACAACTTGGTGTCCAAGTTTGTTGATTTGGTAAAGGAAACTTACTACCCAACCCATGAGGTGGAGAAGCTAGAGACAGACTTCTTGTCTCTATCAATGAAAAACCTAGACTGTCGGAAGTATGTCTCTGATTTCAATTCCCTATCTAGGTTAGTATCCTATTTGACCACCCCTCGAATCCAAACGCATTGCACGTTTCATAAATGGGTTGCGCCCAAAATAAAGGGCATGGTAAAGGCTGCACAGGCTAATACCTATAGGTCTGCTGTAGATCTATCTCTTTCCCTCACCCTAGATCTGGTAAACAAAAGTCAATTAGGACTGAAACTGACGGAAAGAGGAAACATGAGGATAATGACTCCCAAGGATTTAAGAAGAAAAGAAATTTCGGGTTCAAGAAGAACCAGCACGTGTTTAGTGACAAACCTCTGTGCAAGAATTGTAAATATAGGCACTGTGGACAGTGTAGTATAAGTCCACAAACCAAACCCTGTGGTATCTGCAAGAGAAAAGGGCATAAGACCTTAGATTTCAAAGATCTTAAGGATACAGTTTGCTATAATTGCAATGAAAAAGGGCATATAACGTATAATTGCCCCAAGAAACCCAAAAGTAATGATGCAAAGCCTGGAGAGGCCAAGAAGGGGAATGCCCGTGCCTTTCAAATGAATGCCAGGGAGGCCATTAATGACAGCAATGTCATAACAGGTACTTTCCCCATTAATGATATTTATGCTAGAGTTCTTTTTAATTCCGGTGCAGATAAATCATTTGTTGACCATAAGTTTAGTAAACTATTAAACTTACCCTTAAGAACTCTAGACAAAATTTATGAGATAGAACTCGCCGATGGAACCTTAGATATTGCTTCTTCCATTCTTGATGGATGCTCTATATTCATTAAGAATCATTCCATCCCTATCTCTCTTTTGCCAATGAAATTGGCGGGGTTCGCTGTTGTCTTAGGCATGGATTAGTTATCTCATAACCAAGCCCGCATTGCCTGTGATAAAAAGCTCATCGAAATCAAAACCCCATCTGGTGAAATGATCACCATCCCTGGAGACTCACACTATGGACTGCCAAACAAGGTGTCGTTATTTAAGGCATCCAAGTGTTTGAGAAGAGGCTGTGTCATTTACATGGCACAAGTTACCATAAATGAACCAAAGCCGAACCTTGAAGATCAACCTGTTATCTTGGAGTATCCCGATGTTTTCCCTGAAGAATTACCAGGCCTACCTCCAGATAGGCAAGTGGAGTTCAGAATAGATATCATACTAGGATCAGCACCCGTAGCTAGAGCCTCTATATAGGCTAGCTCCAACCAAAATGAATGAGTTAAGAGTTCAATTGGACGAACTCTTGGAGAAAGGCTTTATTTAGCCTAGTTCCTCACCTTGGGGAGCTCCAATCCTCTTCGTTAAAAAGAAAGACGGATCAATGCGAATGTGCATCGACTATCGGGAGCTGAACAAGCTAACAATTAAGAATAGATATCCTCTGCCCAGGATCGATGATTTATTCGACCATCTTCAAGGGCTAGTTACTTTTCTAAAATAGATTTGAGATCAGGATATCATCAACTGAAGGTTAGAAGTGAAGATGTTCCTAAGACAGCTTTCAGGACCCGCTATGGACATTTTGAATTCTTAGTGATGCCTTTTGGGCTCACAAATGCACCAGCAGCATTCATGGATCTCATGAATAGAGTCTGCAAACCATATTTGGATAAGTTTGTCATTGTCTTCATAGACGACATACTTATCTATTCTCGTAATCAAAATGATCACGAGAAACATCTTCGATGCATCCTAGAATTACTAAGGCAGGAGAAACTTTATGCAAAGTTCTCTAAATGCGAATTTTGGCTTAGAGAAGTCCAATTTCTTGGACACATGGTAAGTGAGCGTGGTATCCAAGTGGATCCCGCCAAAATTGAGGCCATATAAATTGGGAAGTGCCCAAAACCCCAACGGAGGTTCGTAGTTTCTTAGGATTGGCTGGTTACTATAGGAGGTTCATTGAGAACTTTTCAAGGATAACCACTCCTTTAACTTCCTTATCCCGTAAGAATATTAAGTATAATTGGGGTCCAAAGCAACAAGAATCTTTTGAGATTCTTAAACACAAGTTGAGCAACGCTATTGTGTTATCACTACCTGAGGGTATTGAGAATTTTGTTGACTATTTTGATGCATCACACACTGGTATGGGTTGTGTGCTAATGCAAAAAGGCAAGGTGATTGCCTGTGCATCAAGACAATTAAAGGTGCATGAAAAGAATTACACCACCCATGATTTGGAACTAAGTGCCGTTGTATTTGCACGAAAGTTATGGAGACATTACTTGTATGGCATAAAGTGTGTTATATACACAGACATAAAAGTCTCTAACATCTGATCAATCAGAAAGAATTGAACATGCGACAACGCTAATGGATGGAAACACTTAATAATTATGATTCCGTGATTTGCTACCATCCCGGCAAGGCAAATGTCGTTGCCGGCGCCTTAAGTCGCAAGGAAAAAGTTAAACCCATTAGGATTAATGTGAAGAGCATTGAGCTCAAAAATAGCTTGAATGAAAAGCTATTAGATGTGCAAAAGCAAGCCCTATTAGAGGCTAATATCCCTAATAAGGGATTAGGCCGAACTGTTGATCAGTTAACACCTGGAAAGGATGGAATCCTAAGATTTAATGATAGAATTTGGGTTCCAATCTTTGGAGGACTCAGAGATCTAATCCTCCAAGAAGCGCATAATACAAGATACTCAATTCACCCAGGTGGTGACAAAATGTATCAAGACCTGAAAAAGAATTATTGGTGGATGGGTTTGAAGAAGTCCATAGCCACTTATGTAGCTAAGTGTCTGACGTGTTCGCAAGTTAAGGCCGAACATCAGAAACCGTCAGGACTTCTACAACAATTAGAGATTCCCACTTGGAAATGGTAAATGGTAACTATGGATTTGATTACCAAGTTACTTAAGACCAAATGTGGTAATGACACTATTTGGGTCATAGTGGATAGGCTGACTAAGTCAGCACATTTCTTGCCAATTAAGGAAACGTATAATTCAGATAAATTGGCTAAATTGTATGTGGACAAGATAGTGTCCCTACACGGTGTGCCAGTATCTATTGTATCCGATAGAAATACTAGATACACATCTCACTTTTGGAAAAGTTTCCAACAATCGTTAGGCACACGATTAAATTTCAGTACGGCTTACCATCCGCAGACTGATGGTCAAAGTGAGCGTACTATTTAAACTTTGGAAGACATGCTTAGGGCATGTGTGATTGATTTAGGTGGAAGTTGGGATGACCACTTATCCCTAATAAAATTCTCCTACAATAACGGTTATCATACTAGCATCAAGGCTGCTCCTTTTGAGGCCTTGTATGGGAGAAAATGTAGAACGCCTGTATGTTGGGTAGAAGTTGGAGAGCCCCAACTATCAGGACCTGAGATTGTCCTGGAGACCATGGAAAAGATTATGTGAATCCGTGATCGTCTCAAAGCTGCCAGGGACAGGCAGAACAGCTATGCTGACAAGAAGCGTAAACCTCTTCAGTTCCAAGTAGGGGACAAAGTCATGCTAAAAGTATCACCTTGGAAAGGTGTGATGCGTTTTAGAAAGAAGGGCAAGTTAAGCCAAAGATATATAGGACCCTTTGAGATAATCGAACATGTCGGCACTGTAGCTTATAAGCTCAGGTTGCCAGAGGAGCTTAGTGGAATCCATGATGTATTCCACATATCTAATCTTAAGAAATGTCTAGCCGATGAGTCGCTAGCAATGTCGCACAAAGATGTGCAGATAGATGAAAACCTGAGGTTCGTTGAGAAACCAATTTCGATCGAGGATCGACATATTAAGAAGCTTCGAAGAAAGATGATACCTATAGTAAAGGTTAAGTGGGACGCTTTTAGAGGTCCTGAATATACATGGGAGGTTGAGTCCACTATGCGACAAAAGTACCCCCCATCTTTTTGAATAAATCTCGAGGTCGAGATTTCTTTTAAGGGGGTGAGGATGTAACACCCTGTAAAATCGTGTCCAATAGTACTGACACGTGTTGTATTTTAAATAGTCTATTAAAGACCAATAAGGACTAAAGGCGTCAACATGCTCAATCTGAGCCTCTGAGTGACGGTCCGATGTCAACATGCATAAATAAAAGCCTCTGAGTGACTGATATGTCAACATGCTTGAAATTTGGCCTCTGAGTGACTGATATGTTAATATGCCCAGCCTCTGAGTGACATCGGAATCGACATGCTTATCATAAGCCTCTGAGTGATCCTTTGTAAAGTCCTAACTCTCATACGTGCCATTTGTTGGACGAGAGGGTTCAATTTTGTAAATATGTGAAAGTTAAATAATGGAGGGATTAAAAGTGTCAACATGTTAATTTATACCTATGAGTGACCTTTTAACGAACTGAGAGCTCAACAATGTCCGGGCATAATCCTGGGTATGCCAAGTATTGGCTACAAAGAGCTAAAAGTGCCAAAAAGGTGTTTAAATAGGTTTTTATAAGCTTTAATAAGTTAAGGGGTTAAAAGTGTCAAATTTTGAAACTGTCCGTGGGGCAGTCGCGGGCCGCGAGAGACAAGGCCTGGGTCTCTCGCGGGACGCGAGAAAGGCTATGCAGCAGAAAGTTTTGTTTGGAGACCAAGCAAACCTCCAAAACCATTAATTCGAAACCATGGCTTCTCTAAACTGTTATGCCACGTTTTGGGACACTTGTAAGCTTCTTCTTACACCCCTAAACACCTAGCTTCACCTCCTTTGAGTTCTCCAACTATAAATAGGTGTTCAAGTGCTTCATTCCAACTTGCACCTTTCTAAATCATAACTCTTCTCCCTCCTCTGGAAGTTCCTAGCTGAAAGGATCATCCAAATCAGTTCTCTTGCATTGTAGGAACCTCTTGTAAGTGTTCCTTGCTCTTGCGTTTTCGTTTATAGGCTTTTATAGCCAAAAGTCAAGCGTTTTCATGAAACGCTTTGACTTTCGGTTAAGACCATTATGATCCAGCCATTGTTCGAAATAAACATGGCTAAGTGATCGTAATAAGGTAGGTGTTAATCCCTATAAAGGGTACCTCCTGAAGATCATGTTTGCTAGACCAATTGACGGGTCAAAGTTATGAAAATAAAAAGTCAAACAGGCCATTTTTTGGAAAAATCATAAATTGATCTTATATATGTTATGAAACCTGTTTTGACACTTAAACAAGTTGGTAATAATTATTA
Organism: Scalesia atractyloides; assembly: GCA_947069175.1. Lineage (NCBI taxonomy): Eukaryota > Viridiplantae > Streptophyta > Magnoliopsida > Asterales > Asteraceae > Scalesia > Scalesia atractyloides. Next base: position 53,520,043 of record CAMTDV010000116.1, read on the forward strand.
GTACATGTATGAACATGTTCGGCTCGTCAATTTCAGTTATAGGGTCGGTTCGCAACCGAAAGTCACAAAGTTTGACGTCTGCTTTGACTTTCGATTCTGACCCGATTTAGATTAGTTACCTACTGATCTAAATTTGCATTATGATCGTAATATAATGTAGCATAACCTCTGAGGTTATATTATATGATCATAATCAGAATCCAAGTTTATACGCAAGTTCCATAATTATGCCATCTTTGACCAAAATGCCCCTTTACATAAATCAAGGTTTTAATGATAATAAACTTGAAAATGAGTTTTCTAATGATGTAATATTATAAGTAGGATTAGTTGGGATGTTAAACTAAGTTATAAACTGAGTTTTCAAACAAGTCCTTAAACTATGTCGATAAATGACGGTTTTAGACCTTGTGGCTTATAAAATGGTTTTAATCAAATATTTTCAAGATAAATCATTTACCTACTGATATGTTATATTAAAAAACATGTTTTAAACATTTTAATCTAACCTTAATGTCAGTTTTGGTAAACATCACTTAAAAACATCATTTTACGACATAAGCGCCATTTCGGCGCATAGTATGGTTTTAAACCATATTATTGACCAAGACTTTTTACCTACTGATTTTAAAACTTATTTTAAAAATGTTTACAGTAGGTACATGTTATAAATTCAGAATCCCAAATAAATTATAAACTATGTGTAAAATGACCAAAATGCCCCTTCGGTGCATAGTTTGGTCATAAAGGATAATTTACACATATAATTGACATCCTACTGATATTATATCATAAATAAAGTATTTATCCAGAATACTTATGACTATAACGTTAAAATTATATTTAAGTTCCTTTATTACGGTATAAAATTATCAAAATGCCCTTATAATGCACAATTTCGTTTTAAAACCTTAACGGGCATACAAGTTGATATCCTACTGATATTTTAACTTATTTAAAGTATAATGGCATATAGAACTTGTCCATGACTTATCCGGTTACCCGATATCGCTAATATGCGCACGGTTACGTACATGTAACTATTTTACGGAAATTAACTGAAACGGGTTTAACCTTGTCATTTAAGTCTCAAAATCCAGAATGTTAATAGTTTACCCATATTAAACAAGTCAAGGTACTTGTTGGGATTAAACTGCATTCTATCCAATCATCATTTAATCTAGAGTCATACGTTTTGATCAAGTACGCTAGTCGGTCTAAGTCTATGACTTAAATAAGACCGTTAGTAATTAATTGGTTAGTTTATGCCATAATCCAGACTAGAGACTTGCCGGTAAATGCTATCTGCACTTAGTGGCTGAGTTATTAAAAATTAAAGAAGACTAGCTTAGGTAAATACTCTCGACTTATTTCCCCTATACGGGCTTGGGTTACAGTAAATTATTACCGCTTGGTCAGAAATGAGATTAATCGAACGCTGGTTCGGGATAGAAATCCGCATATTCTGTTTTAATCAGTTTGGTTTGATAATTTAAACATCGGGGGTTAACTACCGTGTCCTGGATATCCTCGGCTCATTACAATAGAAATGGCCACTACCTTAGCGCGGGTGTATAATGCATTCCCACAAGGTTGGGAGGAATTGACTCCTTCGTGAGTCCAAAGTGGTGTGTACGTTAATTGTGTCTCGGTCAAGGTACCGAGCCCCGTATGTATGACAAACATGTGAATCTGATAACAAGGTTGGAAGGTCAATTAACCCAAGTTATAAAAAGATTTTTGTGCTGATACGCACCTAAAATATTTTTGAAATCTTTTCAAAATGAGTCAGTTGGGTGTATTTACCAGCGAAAGCTGACGTATTTTCAAAAGACTAATCTGCAGGTACAATATGAAAATAGGCCGGAAGTGCTCGGTAGTGATAGAGGATCTTGCAAATCCTAAATCTGTCCAAAGTTTGTTTTATATTCTTTCCTTGTACAATTTTTGATCCGCTTGTGGATCTTCTATTACAAGCTTGTATATTATTTTGTATTTTCGAACATTCGGTTTGTAATAGTAATTTTACTCCAAGACTTCCGTTGTTCCGTGTTTAATTGACTATGATGTTATCAACTGTTGTCACGATACTCCCCACCCGGGCCCACCGGTGTTTGGATTATGGGGTTGAAAATCCGGGGTGTGACAATTGAAGAACTCACTGGGGAGAATTTTGAAAAGGAAAGTTGTGTTTTAGAAATCGTACATATCGAGTATTGTTTGTATTGCTAACTATTATCACAAATCAGTATAGCTAATCATTATTTAGATGGATCCATCGGCTGATTAGTTTCCTCACGACCATGGGTTGTAGCCTAGTGTCACCACCACATTTAGATTCGCTCGTCGGTGGGCTTGAGTCTCACATCTATCGCTTTATTATATTTTTCATGCTTATCAAATTTACCACAATTTCACATCATCATGTTGATTGTTGGTTTTGTTAGATATAATTATTGGTATATTTATTTTTATCATTTAATTACCGTTGATTCGCATGTTAACATTTATAAGCAAATAAAAAACAGTTTTATTTAAACAATATATTTACTCAGCAACGTTTGTTGACCCAAAAAATACTTTTACACATGATCAAGTGAACAGATTTTTTGAGTTGATTATGACACATATTATTTGAATTGTTATTTGGTTTGTGACTTTTGTTTAATTTGATTATTAATAATAACTAACTTTTAATTAGAAGTCATGAGTTGTGAACAATCATCATGCCCTGATCATCTAAATCCACTGCGAGTTAGGGTATGACATTGTTTACCACGTTCTTATTAATTCTAAATAAAAGATTATATATATTTTTTACTAAATAAACAAAATTATATAAATCTTTAAACTATAGTTTAGTAATTAAACCCAATTTCCTATTTCAAATTAAATTTAGCTTGTTTTAACCAACTAAAAGCCCACTTTGCTTATTACCCAATAACCCATTACCCAATTCCCCCAATTCTAAACCTAAATTAAACCGATGGTCGACGATTTGGATCGTTTTTTAAAGACTTAAATTAAAAAGTTGTTTTAGTAAATTCTTTATTAACCAACTTTAGCCACAGCACCGCTAGTGCCATCATAATTCGGTGGCTTACAATCGAGGAATTGGTTGTACGTACATCCTAAAATGATTGCTTCCAAGGATTGTCAAAAATGTATATTGCCGCGAATAAATATTAATGAGAATTCTTTTATAAGGTTATAAGTAACCAACTATCTGCAGGAATAAGAGCTTTCGGTGGGGTTCGGACCATAGCTCCGTCATCGTGCTTAGTATGATTAGCTTCAAGCTGCATAATCGCTTCAGCGACTCACTGGTCTAGTAGGAGGCACTTTCTGATACGACTGATCGAATCCAGTTCCAAAGGTCTTATAACTACAACCCTATGTGACCGCATTGTCGAGTGTGGCACTTGTACTCGTTCCCGATCTATTAGGACTTGAACCACTTAAACTGCCGGTACCACCAATACCGCCACTAGTGTGGACTCGATTTATCTCACGTTGTGCCATTTTCCCAACCTTATGTTGTTTCATAAGAACTCTAGTTTAGCTTTGATAGTAGGGCGCTAATTAACTGACCCTTTTGGGTGTAGACCTTCTTTTTGGTGCCATGCTCTTTTTAATACACAGTATCAAAAGAGCCTAGACAGATATTTGGATAAAGATAGTCTACCATGCGCCTAAGAATTAGGAATACAATCAGTCGTAGAAACCTCGAGATCACTTTGTTTACACATGTCGGGAACAATGATAACATGAATAACTACAACCATATTGTGTAGTACTTCTTACTTGTGTTGTCCATACGCCTAAATGGAATAACAATCTGTTAGGGAGGGGAAACCAAGTGGTCACCTTCATCCTTACCTTATGTATTCCATACTCCATGGATCTTGATTGTCCAAAGTAGGGAAAATCATTTGCTACACTAACCTATGTGACGAACACGTTGATATTTCTTGGGCTTCACGAGCATCAAGATTGTTATGATTTCCACAAATGTCGAATAGAATGCGGTAAAAGGGTTACACTATGGCTCATGCCATACTACCCTTTGAGATAAAATGAATGTCAAATGATTGAGTTTATCGTAACAACTCCAATGAATAAGATAAGGTGTTATAGGTACCGTGAGATTAACCCAAATGTTGGAATCCTAAAATGTTTGAGGAAAATCCTTCCTAGATGGTTAACTAAATTTTGTTTGCTTAGATGACTAGTCTCAACCGACTCGTGTTATAGATCAAAATGCTAGGCATGAAACCAATACGTGCAGTTTTCCTGTATTGTAGGGAGTTATGATAACCATTTTAGTTAGTGTTCTAAGGATAGGAAAAAATGAATCTCAAGTAATGATTTAAGAATTTCGAATAGATAGTGATCATTAGCTTGACCCATAGAGTCCACCAGGATTCCCATGTACTGCAAGTTATTATTACGTTGGCCACCGTAATAATAAATGTCCTTGCATGGTCACCCTAGCGTTCCCTCATTCAAAACAGACGACCAGTCAAAGAGGGGACACGGTTGTCTATTTACCTTTAACATAGAAGGGACCTTCGTGATGTCCATGCTTAATACTTGTTGTTGTCACTTGTAGCATGGCACAATGTTATAAGAAATAGAAGTAGAGCGGATTCATAACAATAATAGCTGGAGGGGCACCTTCAAGATGAGTGCTTCATCTTCCTTGTCTTGACGAGAATGTCACCAATCGTGATTAATATGAACCATATGGACCTCGTTCCCACTAATAGAGTGTTCGTCCAAGGCTACCACCACTGCCTCGTTGTCTTGGTCGAATTCAGGTATCTCCGCATCCGAGGGAAAACAACCATCTTCTACGAATGTCAAGCTTAGGGTTTCTCTTATGAACTATGTCCACCATAAGCTCATCAATAGACACGAGGTCAATACGCTTGTTATGCGAATCGAGAATGATGATAGAATTTGAATACCGTGATATTATGTTCGTGGCAAATAATTCGTACAACGTATATATATTAACAAGTAAATATTACTTATTATATATTTTTGGTAAATCACCTCAATTTCATTGTAAGTCATCCTATCTGTCTTGTGTGGATCAACTTATTGTTATTGTGTCTATCCCTTATAGACTAACCCGTGTAACATCCTTGCATTATTGTTTTTGAAATAAATTTTGTACTAGTGGAGTTGTATAACGCAGTGAAAACACTTGTTGTATTTTTGTAAATCTTTTCAAGAACAAAAGGTTTTCATGAATGGATCCTTATAATTGTAGACTAGACTCAAAAAAAGAATCCTAGTTTACTACAATCGAATCTTTGATACAAAGTCTGTCACACCCGGTCGTAGTAGAAGCGCGAGGCGTGATCAGAGCGGTATTCATTGCATTCAATCAAGTAAACAACTAATATAAAAGATAATACGATGTTCATACATACGATTTGCTTAAACAAATTTAAACCATTACTTGTTTGTTCAAAAGTAAAACAACCAAAGAAAGTAAGTTACATTGTTTGAAATTAAAACATAAGTTTACAAACCAAGTTCTTAAAAACAACAAAGACTTTGCATTGCATGTTTCGCATGAAGGCGCGACATGTAAACTAAAGTCATTAAAAGTGGATGACATCTTGTGCTTGACTTCTTGACACCATGAAACTTGTTTTCCAAATGCTACCTATTAGTTACCTGAAATATATGTTAAGTTTGAAAACGTCAACAAAGTTGGTGAATTCATGTGTTTACTTTGAATCAAATGAATCTTTAAAACATCTGAAGTCTTGTTTTGAAAAACCGGTATGTAAAGCGTCAACGAAACTTGAAAGATCATTAATGTTTTGCAAGGACATTAATATGTGTGTCGACATAGGTAGTAACCATGCCTAACAAATTTCAACGTATACTTTAAGATAGGACACAAAAGCACTCTAACAAACTTGAAGTTGCCGTTTAGAGTGGAGCTCATCATACTCCATAGATCTATTCTTTTTGCTCCCCATTTTAAGTGGCAATTAATGGTTACCCGCATCATATTCGCACGTGATCTATAATATGTTCATTATTAAGTTTAACCATACCAATTGTAACATGTATCCTTCCCCGAGAGTTTAAAACTGTAAAACATTTAGAGAAAAGGGGAAACATGAACTCACTGATTTGCGCTCCGTGCAAATCTCTAGTTAATATTTGGTTCTGCGTTCGTGACGTAACCTCCAAGTGTTCTAATCTTGTTAGACACTGATTAACTTAGGCGTACGTTTGTTTTTTACAAGTTGTTCATCTTTGAATATTAATTAACTTGTAATTGTTTTGATATGTTGAATAATATATATCTTTCATATATATATTTATATGTTTTTGTTAAGTATGATCGGACCTATCCTTTCATATGTAATCGTACCTTACGCGAGGCATACGAGGTTATGATTTCGTGTGTGTGCATATATATATATATATCTATATATTCATAATATATAATCAAATTTTGTAAATATATATTTAAATCTTTAAATATGTATTTATTGATTGTATATATTTATTCAAAATAAATATATTTTAGTTTATCTTTACTAAATATATGAATTGTTAAAATTTAATAAATTTAACTATTTACTAGTATGTATATATACATGTATAAGATTCTAGTATTTGTACATCATGTTTTATGTACATATGTATTTATACGTATTCATGTACCTTTGTATGTAAACTTCTTGTATACTTTTAAGTTGGTATTATACCGTATTTGTACATATACAATTTTACTAAGTATATAGGTGTATGTATTTATACGTATAAGTATACTTTATATACTTGTATTTTATACTTAGTGGTTTTTATTAATAACTTTCCGGATTTTTATTATATAGTAAAAATACATATATTATTTACTTAAAAATATTATATATTTTTAGAAGTAACTATATATATATATAGATACATACATATATATATATATATATATATATATATAGCAAGTTTATAAAAACTATTGATATTTCTATATAACTTATTTTGTCGATTTTATATATATTTATTTAATATATATTTAGCGTGTCGGTTTGTATGTCTGTTTTCATCCGATTTGTCTGATATGTCTGTTTTGTCTAATTTGTCTGATATGTTGATTTTGTCCAAGTTTTGACATGTATATTTTTATACTTGAGAAGTTACAAGTATTTTTATATTTTTGTATTTTTTAAGTATTTAGTTTAGTATGTATTTTACTAAACTTTCTAAATGCATACAAATAATTATAGAAAATTATATACACATAATCTTGGTGGTCTAAATATATATATAGGGGAAAGTTCATTTGAGAAGAAATTTCATGTGAGAAGAAATAGAAGAAAGAGCATAATGGTAAAACATTAAATAGTTTATAACTTCTCTCATTAATTAATTATGTTAACTCTCATTAATAAAGCAAAAAAATTTTATCTTATACATTTTAAAATTTATCCTACATATGTCTTACATTTACCGGAAATTTACCCTACACATTTCAAAATTTATCCTGCACATACTAAAATTTATCCTACACATGTCGAAAATTGTCCTACACCATAAATTATTTTATCTTGAAAGAGTATATTAAAAAAATGAGTTACAAGTTTAATTAATTAGCTAATTAATGACAATTATAGATTTACTTATATGCCATTTTTCATATTATTAAACACACACATTAAATGAAGTAAATGGAGAATTTCTATTGGTTTAAAAGTTATTCTTTTTATTCTTATAAAATTTTTCTTCTCATTTGAACTCTCCACACACACACACACGCACACACACATATATATATATATATATATATAACAAAATTTAGTTTAAGAAAAATCTAGTAATTTAACTTAAACTTTTCACCTAAAATTTTGTATAATCATGATTAAGGTTGTTAGTCATTTTTGTAGCCAAATAAATTCTTGTTAATTACACCTTAATCATGATTAGATTTTATAAAAATTTTGTCATAGTTTCCCTTAAACTACAAAATTTTCTCATGTTTTAAAATATGATTTTTATACACTTTATGACATCAACAATTTCCCAAGTTTTACAAAAGTTAATATTAATCATAATATCAACAAAAATGCTATAAATTTGTATGTAATTTATACATTTCAAATATCATATTTAATATATGTTCATCTTTATTTTTTCATAATAAGTCTATATAAACTTTAATCATACTTTTTCAAGATGATCTTGTTCATGAGTTTATATATAACAACTATACTTGTTAGTTTTAATAAAATCATTTTTAAGTATAAAAACCAAGTTTATAATATTTAGTGTTGATAGATTTTGCTAGATCTAAACATGAACATGTTTAGATCTCACCTTTAAGCATAACTTTGCAAGATCGATATAACTACATCAAACTATTACCAAAACCAACATAAAAATCATCATATAACACATAATATGTTAGATTTTTATTTGTTTTTGTTAAGGTTTAAGTAGTTTTTAGGTGAGCTTCAAGATGAACACTTGTATTTTTATAAAACTAGAATGAAAATACAAGAGTTTGAAACTTACTATTAGGTCAAAGGGTAGGGCTAATCAACTTGAAGATATCATGAAAATGAGATGAAGAAAGAATGAAAATTATGAGCTCCTAGTCTTGTGATTTGCTTCAAATAACTTCCAACCACTTGCAAAAGTCTTTGATCATCCACCCTTAGCCATGCAAATAATAAAATGGAATGTTTGGAAATCAAAAGATGGGTTTTTGGTGGTGGTATGGCCGAAAATATGGAGGAAGAGTAGAGTGTTGGTGATTTTTGTTGTGAAAGTAAAATAAAGATGTTGGTGGTTTTTAGTATTTAGGAGTTGTTATATCTTGCATTAAAATCACCAACACTAAGCATGCATCAAGAGCATACAACACATCACAAACATGGTTAGTGGGGAGGGCCCACATAACCGAAAATGGGGGGGGGGGGTTGTGTGTTTAGTTGGGTTTTAACTAAGAGTTAGAAAATCTAGTTAGGATTAAATGGTAATTAGGTGTTTATATAAATATCTTAATTGTAAGTAATTAAGATGTTAATTAGTGTTTTATGATTTAATTAGTTCACTAGACAGTTAATTTGTTGTTTTGGTGATATATTTGGCACTAGTTTTGTTATCGGGTCATTACCGATTAATTTGTGAAACTTGTACCGAAATGTATATATATGTATCTTAGAGATATTTTTGATGTCCAAAACTTATCAACTACTTCACTTGACTAGTCTAAGTTGTGTTTCGGATAATGAAATCGGCACTTGGTTCGCTACCGATTTATTTTCCGGCAATTTATATAAATAGCTGGAATGATCTTTATTTACATATGTTTGTGGTAAATAAATATCCTTATGATATTGACGATCATTACTATGTTTTGTTGGTCTTATAATGTCCAAACATTATTTTTACAAGTGCCGGTTCGTGTACATTGTGGCGTTTAAGTTGGATCAGACAATTAAGTGTTTATGTGATTTTTTTTGGAAAGTGAAATTTATAAATTATTCATAACTAAAGTTTTTATGAATAAATTGGTTTGGATAGGTTTCCATATTTTGTTTTTGCCATTTCCGGCTGTACCTTGAGTAGCCTGGCATGAATAGTGTATTCGCATTTCTACCGCCAGTCTAAAACATAGTTTCGTACTGTTTCGATTTGTGGAGAATTTGTTATCTTACTACCATCTGATATTGTATATTCCTAGACTAATGAGACTACAAAAATTAGTCAAAAGCGGGGAAATATATTAATTTAAATATTGATAAAGTTGTACGAAATTATCAGATAATTTGCCATTTGTCACACAAATACATTTGGATTCTTGACACGTGGTACCATTGGAATATGTGGTTGGAATACGACAGACTTCCAAAACCCCGTATTTTGTTGAGCAAGTATATGCCCCACCCTATGTTGCCAAATGTTAAATTTTGATCTGATAAGTATATGTGGTTTATTATTAAAGCCGACGTTGAGTGGATCATTTTATGTCATTTTCTGTTGTTCTTTATCAGAAAAACAAAATATGTGAAAGACACTGATTAGCTCTCCACTATACAACTCTGAGCTACAAACAGTGTTGGATTTTTGTAGAGTTGATCTTTATATGTTAAACTGATTGTGAAATCGAGTTTAACATGACCAAGCTTTGATATCAATTGTAAGGTCCGAGTTTATAAGGTTTGTGACTAGAAATAAAGTTTAAATCAAACAGTATTGAATTATATAACATAAGATAAATAACAATAGATTGACTCTACAAACTTCCTCTCAGCCGATCACTTAACAATTTTGTGTCGTACAAGAGAAAAGATGATATATGTGATAACTTAATCACGATAGATCACTAACAGGTGTGATCTATTTATACTAAGTATGAAAACTCTGTTTGGTGATTGGCTGACATCACCCTGATAGTAACATCTAACATTCCTAAAAGAAAAGATTTCACAGATGTTGCAAACATCTGTTCTTACTAATCTAAACACTAATACAAGATAAGACTATCCTCTCTTGCTGTGAACCAAACATCTGTTTGGCCGGATAGATGTTTGGTCTTTTTCATTAGACCTTTGGCTTTAACAGACGTAACATTCAACAGACGTTTATTCTTGAACAGTTGTCCAAGGCTTGATCAGACATTTTCTTTGTCTGATGGTTTACATCCGTTATTACATACAGGCCCTATTTAAAGAAAAACAACAATTCCAGTCCCTTTACATGTTCTCAATTTTAATTTGAATCAATAAGGTTCTTGTTAACAGACCTAGTTGGTCAACCGTTAATTGACCAAGACACATATATCTTTTAACATCATATACAAGGTAATATCGTCTTTTCACTTATTATTATTATTATTGTTATGATTATTATTATAATAAAAGAAATCTCCTTTTCCTCGTCCCACCACATCTTCACCTCCGTACCCACCACCATCACCTCCACACTCCCACCACCACCGCCTTTATAACCCCTATTAGACAGACCACCACCATAACCCCTCTTCACTACCACCATACCATCACTAAACCCCACAAAAACCACCTGCAACTACAACATTTGGTCTTATTCCACCTCACACCAAATCTCACCAGCGACTACCTTCCTTCTTTACCCCAATTTCATCTCTCCACACATTAATCACCTGGAATAATTCCTTTACCCATTCTCATGACCAAATAACAGGTCCAGGGGTTTGGTGGCGGTTGCTGTGACAAAAGAGGACAATGTGGCCGAGGAGGGCCGACTAAACTACGCCAGGCTTCTTCCCTGCGTTTGGACAAGCGGTGGCCGTTGTGGTGACCGGAGAAACGATGTTGTGGTAGCGGCGTAGAGAAACGGCCGCTTAAAGATCCGCCTCGACCTGCCAGATTGTGGTTCGCCCGCCGGAGACACTAAATCGGATAAAACATCGACTTTTTCCCCACCTCAGTTTCGTCTTTCTTGCCAATTTTTACCTCAATATTAATACTCTGGTGACCGAAGAATTTAGTTTTCCAAGGTTTCTTACAAGATCTTGATTTTAAATTTGATATGGGGTTTAGCCTGAAAATTGTCTTGGCAGTTGAGGATAAAGGATTGTGATCATTAGATAATAAAAAAAATATGAGACTAAAATGGTATTTTTTATCATATAAAATTCTTATATGTGTAGACCATAGTGTACTTTATTCTAAAAAAATTATTTATTTAAATTTTTTTTTTAACATAGAACTCTTTTTTTCTTTTATCGTGGTCTTCTATTTACATTCAGAGCACTTGAGCAATCTATATTTTTTTCCTTTAATATTTAACTTAACTTACGCTGGTAGTCTTGAACGTTAATAAAGTTATCGTGTAGGTTCTAAACTTCAATAAAGTTATTTTACTAATGTAGGTTCTAAACTTCAATAAAGTTATTTTACTATACGTCAAATAAATACTAGTTATATCTAAAGGCCAAACATGAGTTAATTTTAAATTATAAGAGGCCAAACATGAAACTCTAGAAACTTTGTTGATATGAAATGGGTCGAAAGAACTGAACCGTTTATGACGACAAAATTTGTATCCAAGGAAGCATGTCCAAAAACGGAAAGCATAGGACTAAGGAAGTTACTCGACGGTGATCTTTGAATATCGTAACTGGTTACACACACGCACACGGTGTTTTCGTTTATGATCGTAACGTCGGTTTGAAAGGACCAAGTGTGATTTGGATTGGTAGAGATCATCATCATTTTCACCTCCATTGTTATGATCGTTATCTTCATTCACTGCTTTACTGATGTTATTCTGTTTATGTATTCATTTTTTATATTTTTTGGAGTTTTATTGATATGGTAGATTCTTTTATTTCTGGGTTATTATTTCCATTTTATGTATACGTATACGATATTATTGTTTACAAATAAAGGATAGGTTTATTTATTATTTGGTGTCTTACTTTTTTTTTATTTAATAATTCTTTTATTTAGGTTGATCAGTTATTTATTACAATGTCATTTAGTAGAATACGTTAAAGGTGGTTTGCCAAATGTCTTTGTTAGACTAAGTGTGATCACTATAAAGTATAAAATATCAATATGCCTGTTTTTTTTATTAATTTTAGAGTTTACATAAAGTTGTATTATATATAGTTGAAAAAGAAAATCTGTATAAAAAAATGGACTCGTTCTTGCAGATTTTGAACTCACGTTAAGCATTTCGACAAAAAATGGTAGGTTCACGTTAAAACATAAAACTCTTAGTGTGGTACAAGATGGATCAAGATTGGTTTGACCCACCAACGGTCAATGATGAATCCATAAATTTTTGTCAGCCAGACGAAACAGAACGGAATTAAGTTATTAGTTAAAAAAACTGAAAAATAAAAAGTTTAATATGACAAATTAAATATCTAATTTTAAGTTCCAGTTGGTTGTTAAAAAAAAATACCTAATCTTAGAAAATCCGAGACATTTCTTCCAGAAGCTAGACAGAAATTGTTGGGTAAAGTGTAAACCCAATCCAACAGCTGCCAAATGCAACTTGTTCTAAAGCAATGAGCCAAAAGGATACCGTATTTAATAGTTTTATGTTCGGATGACTTGATACAATGTTAATATTCAATGACTAAATTGATTCTGATGACTTGATATAATGCTAATATTCAATGACTAAATTGATTATGCAAGAAATGCTACATTTAAATTTATCAAAGACTAAAAACACGGTAAATGATATATCATATACATTAACTGAGCTATGACTCTTTGAGGAGCCTTTATGACAAAATATAAAAAAAAAACCGTTGATATACGTTTTTATTTTATATGTTGTAATCACTAGTGACAGATTTAGAGAAAAAACGTCAAGGAGCAATGTTACAAAAATTCTTTTCTAAGGGGCAGCAAAATCGAGAAAATGTCATTTTTTTCTAAAATTTATACTACTATCGGAGCGTTAAGGGGTAGCGAATGCTATCCCAAAATGACAAAGTTGCATCTATGTGATTAAAAATATTGAAAGAACTATGCTATTTTTCAATTCAAGACAAGCAGTTGTGGACATGAGCATTTTATTTTGAAAAGTTAATGGAGTATATTTACACTTCTAAGAAAAAAAAAATAGGGGGACTTGGGCCCCTTTGGCCCCAACAAACCTATGCCCCTGATTCTAGAAGACCCGTATTATTTATATCTATAAGGGGATAGTCCGGTGATAAAGTGATGTATTCCTCAATTAATTAGTTGTGGGTTCAAATTTTGCAAAAGACGTATATGGAGTGATTTTAGCTGCTCGAAAAAAATCTGCCGATAAGTCAATTTCGGTATATCTGTTTTTCTTACTAGAGAATTTTGTGTGAATGATGAATTGGCTCACAAGATACTATCACAACGGGTGTCACATTGAGCAACTATGTTTGTAGAGGTGATAACTGAGAAGATTTCTTTAGTGTTCCAAATATCTCTATATATAGCCTTAATGCACCCTTTCAATGTAGTTTTTGGCCCAACACCCTTCACATAAAGTTACAATATATAGAAACTATTAAACCGAAGGATTGTGATTGTCCATCTTCTACCTAGAACCATCATGATCAAGTTAACCACCTTGTGAGTCTGACAGGTGTGTTTTATTAGAACCATCATGATTGTTTGTTTTATGTAGGGAATTTTAAACGGTCGTGTGACACATTATATCCAACTACCACGCCCAAGATCACATCGGCACATAGGGTGTGTCCAGGGCCGTCTTAGATAGAGGGTGTACATGGTGCGCCATCGAACAGGGCTCAAAATGTTTGAGGGCCCAAAAAAATTATTTCATTATGTTTATACATAAAATATTTACGGTCTTAAATAAAACATTAACATTTTTGTAGCTCTAATGGTTCGCATTTACTTGTCAATACATGGGTCTTTGGTTTGAGTTATGATAACATTTTGTTTTCACCTATTTTTTGGTTTTTGTTTGTTCAAGCTTGGGACCTAAAGCCCA